>JADLZK010009216.1:0-600000 GCA_015847255.1 Hyparrhenia diplandra | reverse complement strand
AGCTCAAACAATTGTCTGCTGATCAGACCATCTATGCTTTCTACAAGGAGGTAATATCGAACTTCCATGCAAACATCAATTTTTGTTCATCTAGTTCAACGTACTAGGTAACATGGGATGTTTTTAATTTTAATTAATGTCACTTTTTTTCAACAATACTAGCCCATCGCCAGACAGTCTGTTCAAACATCTACCATGCATGATTCTTCCCAGATGGCCGGAGAAGATGGAAATACTCGTACCAAGGTGAGGGAATTTACTGATTTTTAATTTGTGTTCAAAGCAGTCGGCAAAGCTTATGAAAAAACACGTTTCATCATTTACTAGTATCAAACTACTTCCTCTAATGCATTTCTTTTGCTATGCATTTAGACATAGTGTGTAACTAGGTGCATAGCAAAACCAGTACTATATCTAGAAAAGCTAAAGTGAACTATATTTTGGAATGGAGGGAGTAGTTATCATTAGATAATAGTAGTTAGCTTCATGGTGCCCATCAAGGTTCAGATAAGGTAATCATTTCGATGTTAAGCAAAGTAAAAAAAACAGTTAGCTATTTAAATTCTCCTGCATTAAAATTGAATAATAAAACATAAATTCTTATAGTAGTCTCGACAGTAGCACACTTCAATTGAAAGCTAGCTCTTCTTAGTTCTTACTACATATATTCAGTATATGCTACAAAAGTCAATAATGTTTCTTACTACAAGTTGGCGTGATACTTAATTAAAACCAATAATGTTACATGGTCATTAACATTTGGTTCAGCGACAACATGATTGCGAGGTTTGGGCATCAGCATCAGGTCTACTATGTGGCCCAAAGAAATTAGCCTAACAAATTCCAAGAAACAGGCCAAAAAGGGAAGTGCCAGATTTCTATACTTAGGCACTTAGCAGTGGAACACTGGCACTGAAGGAATTATTTGCTCTTAGGGCAAAAACAAGAGAGACAAAAATGCTTATGCATTGCACAGTTTCAGAAAATGTACCAAGTAATACATCCACACAAAACAGTTGGGTGCTAAGCGAACTTTTGGATTTGGTGAAATTGGGCTAGCTTGCGTATGTGGTGGAGAAAGCTCGGTGATATTTAAACTATGTCTATATGACCATGTGTATCACTCTATCTATAATTGTTTATTGTCTATATCAGATTGTGTAACTATGTTAATGCCGTAAATTGTATTTAAAAAATTGTATAAAGTTATTATTTTTTTTTTCCTGTTTAACTCTAACTCTATCTTTTATCTTGTGCCCTTTTTTGTGTTTCTTTTATACTTGTTTCCTATGGGTTTCATCTCTAGCCTACCCCAACTAGCTTGGGACAAAAGGCTAAGTAGTTGTTGTTTTGTTATAAAGTTATTGTTTTACATGTATATGTACAGCTACAATGCAAAACATTTAAACCATTTAGTCAGTAATGTGCATTTCTGAATATTTTTTTTTTTGAACCGAGGTAACCCCATTTCCATTATAAACGGAAATACAGAGTAGCATTCAGACAAAGACAGCAAATGAAGATGATCACAATATCAACCGGGACCTATAGAATACTAAGCCTATAAAATCTACCGGAGACAAACCACCAACCACCAAGGGGTTGGGCCAACATACTGTTTAGACTATGTTTGAAACATAATAGTATTTCCGAATAAGTTTACATGTTTGAATGCAAAATACTTTTTAAGTTTTCTGGAAACCACATTGGCATTGATGTTCGGTTCTGTAGTATGTACGTGCATTTCCAAATAATTTTTTTGAATATTACAACGTTGTCCAAGACTATCATGTTTGTAAAGTATAATACTATTATCTAATTTCTTACACGTTACACGGCTGAAGATATTTTATTTGCGTTTTTACAGAGTTCTCAAGGCGTAACATATTCAACAGAGACTGTGTCTAGCTCAACATTGCCCAAATATGAGATTCAAGAGGACCAATCCGTGGATGCTGATGGAAAGATGGCGGTTCAAGAGGGCCACTCTAGGACAAACATGACAGCAGGAGCTGTTGAGAAATCTCAGGTCCCAGGGCGGGAGGAAGAAAAAGAATTTATTGCCAAACTAATTTTAGAACATTCTGACAATCATCTTGAGGTGATCGCAGTATGGGGAATGGGTGGTGTTGGAAAGACCACTCTAGTGAAAGATGTTTACCAAAGACAAGAGATCAATCACAAGTTCACAAAGAATGCTTTTGTGACCGTCTTGCGCCCTTTCAAGCTTCAGCAGCTTCTTGTGAATATAGCTAGCCAGCTAGATGTAGAGTCATCTGGAAAGAAGGATGTGATGGATTTTCTTGGTCTTAACAAAAAAAAAATATGCATCGATGCCTGTAAAAGATTTGACTGGTGAATTGGACCGGCTTTCAGAGAATAGAAAGTGTTTGATTGTTGTCGACGACCTATTGTATGCCCCAGAATGGGATATGATAAAAGAGGTATTCGATACAAATAAGATGGCAAAAAGCTGGACCATAGTGATCACCACAAGGCAAAAGGATATTGCTGAGCATTGTTGCAAGAAACCAGAATGTATACGCGTGCTCAACATTCTAGGTGCTGAGGAAGCTCGTGAACTCTTCGTAAAACGGTAATGAAAAAGACTCATATTTGGTCTATGTCATTTGATATAATGCTTTGTATTTCCTTGTCCTATTTTTCTTGTGTAATTAACTTTAAAAGGCTGTAGGGGTCCCCTCCGGTTTCCCTTAAATAAATAATGCTTTGTATATGCAAAACTGTTCTGAAACTGGCTTCGAAAAGAAGTTCTTTAGAATATTTTGTGGGAAAAAAGTGGGAAGACCCACCGGCTGTACATTCTTATGCGAGGTGTTATAATAATTCACGTCAATATAAATTTTCTTTCCAAAAGGTTGAATCCATCTGATTTCATATGTCAGTGATACTACAAGATGAAGGCAGAGTATTCCTATGTAAAATTTAAAAACTAGTAGTAGATCCAAAAATATATATATATAAACTAGTACTAGCTCGTTGACAAGAATATAGCCAACTTATTTTCCATTTCCCACCTGCTATCTGGCACAACACCTCAGGCATTTTTCTGTGTGTCTACCTACTTTTGTTGTATTTTGATTTGCTTTCGGATAAAAAAAATTATAACCCTTTAAAATAAGTTGGTGATGCTTAAGGATCACCTTCATTAATTCATGGGACTGTGTCTTGCATTTGCCGTATATGTTACTAATTACCATCCATATGGAAAATATAATCGCATATTGACTTTACATTGTTTCAAGTCACATATTAAAAAATTGTGTTCATTGTTGACTTCACATTGTTTCAAAACCCTTGGCCTGAACATTATTGAAGGATGGTAATTAAAATGTGTTTTAGTCATTTTCTAAATAAAGGATTCATCAAGTTGATACAAAATTGTGCATCCACTTCCGAACTCTACATAAAAGCACAAGCTTAAACAGAGTCACCTAACCAACAGGTTGGGTTTCTTCACAATTTAATTTTGATGTACTGAATGTTTTATACTTCACCAATTTCAGGTATTCAAGAAGACTGTAGATTTCGATAAGGAGTATCCTGAGTTGGTTGAACCATCAAAACTGATCCTAAACAAGTGCGATGGACTTCCCCTTGCAATAGTCAGCATAGGAAGTTTCTTGGCAGAGCAAGAAACAAAAAAAGTGTTGTGGATTGGAGAAAATTAAATGCAAACATTACTACTGAGTTGGAGATGAATCCAAAGATTGGGCTTATAAGAGCAGTTCTTATGAAAAGTTATGGTGGTTTACCCTATTACCTTAAACCTTGTTTCCTGTACTTGTCCATCTTTCCTGAAGACTGCAATATTAGACGAAGACGTCTGGTTCGTCGCTGGGCTGTAGAGGGTTACTCAGTAGAGGCACGCGACAAATCTTGCATGGAAATAGCAAGTGGTTACTTTGAGGAACTCATTGAGAGGAGCATGATTCTGCCAACTCATCATTCAATTTATAGTAGACAGAAGGCTGACTCTTGCAAGCTACATGACCTCATCCGCGACATCAGCATTTCAATTTCAACGAAAGAAAATCTTGTTTTCAGGTTGGAGGAAGGTTGCAGCAAAAACACTCATGGCACAGTACGTCACCTTGCCATAAGCAGCAACTGGGAGGGAGACGAGGGTGAATTCCAGAGTATAGTGGAGCTATCCCATATAAGGTCCTTAACAGTGTTTGGCAAGTGGAAGCCATTTTATATTTCTGACAAGATGAGGTTTCTTCGAGTGCTGGATTTGGAAGACACAGAAAATTTAGCTAGCCATTGCCTCGAGCAAGTTGGGAAGCTTCTACATCTCAGATTCCTTTCTCTAAGAGGGTGTCGTGGCATCTTTTGTTTGCCCGATTCAGTGGGCAATCTAAGTCAACTTGAGGTACTGGACATTAGAAGAACAGAAGTACAAGTGCTGCCCAAAACCATAGTCAGGCTCAAGAAACTAAGCCATCTTCATGCTGGTAGAAGTTATATTAGGCATGGTAGTGGTGCATCAGGACTAAGTTATTGTGAAAAGTGTGTCGAACTTTTGAAGGTACAATGTGCAACATGCTTGGGACAGTTCCGTGACACCGATTTGAGGACGAGGAGTAGGCGTGATCGGTGTGCTATAGCTTGTTGTGTAGCATTACCTCCTATTGTAATGGGCCGCCGATTTCCAGATGACAGTGGTGTTATTTTGCCGAGAGCAATGAGGAAAGTGAAGTCACTACACACACTGCGGTTTGTGCATCTCGCATGGGGGAATGCCGTTGTGGAGGAGATAAAAGGTCTCACCGGCCTGCGTAAGCTAGGAGTTGTCGGCATTAGTGAGAAAAATAGAAAGAACTTATGTTCAGCAATTTCCAAGCTCAGCCTCCTTGAATCGTTGTCGCTGTGCTCAGACCTAGATTTATCTGGCTGTCTGAATGACATGGAACAACCTCCGGAAAATCTCCAAAGCCTCAAGCTGCGTTCTTGCAGGATGGACAAATTGCCGGACTGGATCAAGGGGCTCCAAAATCTGGTGAAGCTCACGCTACGTGACACTGGTATTTCAAGTTGCACCATGCTAATGCAAGACATTGGGAAGCTACCAAACCTGTCAATTCTGCGTGTAGCGGAGTATACTGGCGAAATAACTATTGGAGAGGTCCAGTTCAAGAGTGGACTTTTTAGGAGCCTCAAGGTTCTCCTGCTTTCTTACAGCTCTATCCCGGAAATCGAGTCAGTCAAGTTTGAAGATAAAGCATTGCCCAAACTTGAAGTGCTGCATCTAGGCCTTGTAAAGCATGTTAGCTTTTCTGGGCTAGAATATCTTTGCAGTATCAAAGAAGTATTGGTACGTCATATTCTAAAGGAAGACAAGGAAAAGATTTCTAAGGAGTTGCGGAAGCAGCTTGATCAGAATGAAAAGGGGCACGTGTTGAAGGTGCTGGACTGAAGCTTGGGGGCCGTTGGGATATACTGCTCATTAGCTGGTTGTGAATCATGAATTGAAGGGTGTGGTGCAGACCGATCAGTGGCGAAGGTTACTCATGCCATCGGATCGGAGAATCTCCACTTTTACTGATCTATATATAATTGTCTTCATTTTATTCTGTTGATTGATGACTGCTGGCGCTCCTTCCTGGCTGGGCTGTGTGGAAGGGTGCACGCTAGCTGCGCTCTTGTTCCTTCCGGACTGACTCATTTGGTTTGCCTTTTGGTGTTTAATTCTTTGTAGTACTTTGTACTGAATACTCTCACCAAAAGGAAAACTATGTGTACTATACTTCCTTTATGTTTCCCCGTTGATCAGATTATGGATGCTTGTGATGACTGACTAGTTCCATGATGGAGTGGCCTTGGATGTCCTACATTGCATTATGTTTGTTGTACCCAATGCATGCATACATCATGAAACTTATCAATGGCATACCTATATCTAGGGGTCAAACCGGTTGGAGAGCCAGGGAGAAGGAAGGATAGGAATAAGAGACCTACCGTCCTTGAGCAAGGAAGGCATGGGAATACAGATACACACTGACATCGTCAATAAATCCTTTTAATTTTTTTTTTTTTTTTTTTTGCAAATATAAATGCTTGCCACCAAAATTTGTCAAAAATATGTTTAACAAGCCGGTTAAGACAGAATTTAAATATATATAGCCTATTGATGTGTGGCAAAATTTAAATATCACTAGTTGGTCCGGCTGTATGCTCTAGCGCCAGTTGATATGGAAGGGTTTTTTTTTTTTTTTTTTTAAGAACGTGTCCATTGACACGTGTTTTATTAAGAGGAGAATATAAACTCAGTAGATGATGCTATGTTGGGGAGGGCGGCCCTCGCCGGCACCGGCAAGCCCCGCGGACCCGTGTCGACGGGCCAAAAAGTCTCAAGTATGGGCTAACTCGAAGGACAGCGAGAAGGGGTCTTGCGAAGGTACCCTCGCAGGGTCCCCGGCCGACCCGCTTCGTGACCAACCTCCACTAACCCTCCTCGCCGGTGATCGACGTTTGTTATCATTTGCCTTCGCCCTGTCTACGTGGATACGGCAAATGCGGAGATCTGGGGACGAGTGCTACACGGGGGCGCCATCGAAGGTATTGGAGCCCAGGCGAGCGAACGAGTGGGCTCTGAAGCAGCCGACGGCAACCGGGAACCCTATTCCTAGAGCGGCCCCAGAGCTGCATGTGTGTTTACCTATTTATCCCCGGGTGGGGATTGTACCTAAATGCCCCTGCATGGGCCAACCTGTCATAGTGTATGGGGTTTGTACCCTAGTGTAATATGGCCACCGACCCCTCGGCTTCCTATAAACACCCGGGTAAGGGCACATGGAAGGGGGGCGATTGTTGGCTAAATTAACCGCCATTTAATCGAACTTCATCTAGCCACCTTTGCAAGTTTGTTCTTATGCTTGTCCCGATGACCTCCGAACGTTCTCATTCTCGGCAACTCCAGCGAGGGTGAGGCCGCGCGGGCCTCCGTCGCACGTTACACCTCTCTCTATCTCTCTCTCTCTCTCCCTCACTTAGTCTCCCCTATGATAAACCCTCACCCCTCCTCCCGCCACCTCCAGTAGCGAAGGTCAGAGGGGCAGGAGTAAACCCCACAAGCTAGCACCTATGTATTCAGGCTAGGGCCAGGCTCCCCTATAGCACCTCCAGGCCGCTTCGAGGCAGCGTGAGGAGATCGCCCTCCATGGCGTCCGCTTCAGCACCTCCACCGGGTTATCAGCAATGTCAGCTGGACCGGTGAGTACTACTCCATTCAAGCCACCGGCTTCCCTGGAGACACCCCGGAGGTCGGAGGAGTTTGACGCACTGGAGGAACAATACAAGGACCACGCCGCCACCATAGCTAATGCAACTCATCCCCAGAACATCATCAATAGGGTCTTCTGGGATTAAATTGTATCTAGGATAAACAATGTCAAAAAACCTTCATAATATATTTTGCTTCTTGCTGGCTGATTTTCTGATTTGGTTATATCGCCTGCATTTCAATTTCAATTTTGTCGATCTTGTTCAATTTAGCTGATTCAGCAATCTCAACCGATTCGGCTAACTCAATCGAATTCCCGATCCAACCACAATTTAGTTGATCATCTCCCTTAGAGCAACTCCAACAGTTTTGCAAACGAGGGGCTTGGCCACATGGCGCCGTTGCCGTGCCCTTGCGGCGGCGGGCGTGCCTCCTCGACGCTGCCGCCCCTCCCCGTCGCGACCTCCCCGCGAGCTTGATGGCGTGCTGCCGCTGCGTGCGGAGGGGGTGCAGTGCAATGGCGACGGGCGATGGTGCCCGCAAGACGCGCTGCGCGAGAGCGCGACCACGACATGCTGGACGCGCCGACGCCACGCCGAGGAGCACGGAGGCGGGTACTTCGCGGCCGCGCGAGCAAGGGCGGGCGTGGCGTGGCGGGTACAGGCTGGAGCGGGTGGGAGCACGCTGGCGCGAACTCGGCCGCGGTGGTCCGGGCCATGAGTGGGACGGCGTCGGGCGGACTCGTTCTTTGTGCGGTGACGGGACCGGGACGAGGAGGGGACGGAGCTGGCGGCGCCGCCCCTGGCGCAGTCGTCGGAGTCGCTTCTTGCGCCAGCGGATAGGGTCCGGGGTAGCTGGTTCCACTGGTTTGGGAGCAAATTTTGGCCCCTACTTTTACAGGACAGAATGCAAATAAAATTTTGGGGGCTCAAATTTGCATGCTCCATTGGAGTTGCTCTTAGAGTTGCTCTTACCCCGATTAAGGTAGCCTGGAACTCTCCCTCAACACGCGGCGCCTCCTCACGCTCCACGGGCTCTCATCACCGCCGCCACACTTAAGCTCCACCACCGCAGATTCCCCTAGTCGAGCTCGAGCCCGTTCCCGTCCTTTTTTCAACATCGACACGACAAGCTCAATCTGCACTCGCCAGTGGCTTCTTGGCTGGTGCTCACCAGTGGCCGTAGTGCCATCTCCCGAGCAGAGCTCATCGCCATAGCTCTTCTCCTACGCCGCTACTGCTCGACAACTCCAGCCACGCCTCCTCACCCTCCACGGGCACTCAACACCGCCTCCGCCGCCGCGCTTAAGCTTCACCATGGCAGATCCCCCCTAGTCGAGCCCACTCCCGTCCTTTTTCTCACCCTCGACACGACAAGCTCAATCTGCACTCGCCAGTCGCTTCTTGGCTGGCGCTCACCAGTGGCCGTAGTGCCATCTCCCTAGCAGAGCTCATCGCCATAGCTTTTCTCCTACGCCGCTGCTGCTCGACGCCTGTAGCCGCCACCGCCGTTTTCCGTCGTCAACAACACCCTCGAAGAGTTCGCCGGATCCGCCTTGACCTCCATTCTCCGCCGTTTGCTGAGGCTCATGCTCCTGGGCCACTGGAGGGCCATTTCAGTCCAGCCTAGGCCCCGGCGAACTCTGCTTAAGAGAGCAAACAACCACATCCATGGAGGCCACCGCGCTGAGCATCAGCAAGTCCGTGCTGAGTGGAGCCCTTGGCTATGCCAAATCCACCTTGGCGGAGGAGGTGGCCTTGCATCTCGGCGTCACTCGTGACCAAGTTTTCATCAAGGACGAGCTGGAGATGATGTTGTCTTTCCTGATGGCGGCGCACGAGGAGCGAGACAAGCACATGGTGGTGGAGACCTGGGTGAGGCAGGTCCGCGTCGTCGCCTACGACGTCGAGGACTGCCTCATGGACTTCACTGTTCGTGTGCACAAGCAATCTTGGTGGCTGCCATGGCGCATCCCACGCAATCTACGTGACAGGCGCCATGTGGCCAAGCAAATGAAGGATCTCAGGGCCAAGGTTGAGGATGTGAGCCAGAGGAAAAACCGGTACCTCATCGAGGCCAGCACTAGCTCCAAGACTACAACTGCTGGTGTTTCTGCTGCCTCTGCAGCAGCCATGTTTGGCAACCAAGCAAGGTATGCTGCGAAGAGGAAGGAGCAGACAAGATTGGATCTTACCCAGCTAATTAACCAAGAGGTGAGGATCTTGCAGTGATTGCAGTATGGGGAACTAGCGGCAATACTGGGCATAAGTCCATCATCTGGGAGGCATATGAGAATTCAGATACCCAGAAGAATTTCCATTGCCGGGCATGGGTCAGGGTCATGCATCCTTTCAGCCCAAAAAAAATTCATTCGGAGTTTGTTGGAGAGGAAGCTGTACATGTAGGGGTTGATTTTCTGATGGAAACAGAGAAGACAGGGCAAGAGCTGGTAAAGGAGTTCCTTGCGTATGTTAACGACAAGAGATGTCTGATTGTGCTCAACGGCCTATCTACTTTTGAAGACTGGAATCTGGTTAAAAAATGCTTTCCAATCAACAAGAAAGGGAACAGAATCGTAGTGTCCACAACGGATGTTGAGGTTGCAAGCTTATGCGTGGGTCAAAACAGTGTGGTGTCAGAGCTCAAACAATTATCTGCTGATCAGACCATCTATGCTTTCTACAAGGTAATATTAAACTTTCGGAGATGTTCTAAAGACATCTTTATATGTTGGTTGTTCATCTACTTCAATGCACTAGTTGTTATATAGTAAGAAAAATGGTATTTAATGTGACTTTTATTTTCTTTTTAATTTTTTTCTTTTGCAACTATTCTTGCAGCCCACCGCCACACCATGTGTTCAAATATCCACAACACCTGATTTTGTCCAGCGATCCCGAGATGAAGATGGCAATACTTCCACTAAGGTGAGAAAAATCACTGATATTTTACTAGTACTGTTACTTTTGTTATTATCGTTGACGTCATTATTGTTATTTGTTTTTAATAGAAAGCAATCAGTTAAACTTATTAAAACTCATGTGTCATTTACTAATACCGAACAGGTTACCATTATCACAAGATAGTCGTAGCTATACCTCCATGCCACCCCCATCTTAATAGTATTAATTAATCGTGGCGGGCACCGGCGCCCGCCACGCTGGTGCACGGATTAACCGTGACCACCTAACTGTGATGGGTGCCAGTGTCCGCCAAGGTTAAGCTTTTTCACCCGCCATGGTTAAGTTTTGTGCAGTAGTGTTTGTCTAACTTTGGCACCCTCTGATTGAAAACCATTCAGTACCTGAAGACGGTTTTGAGTAGTTTTCTAGGTCTCGTTTTAATAGTTGAGTTGCCATGGCCAAAAATAAACTTAATCCAAAATAAAAAATAGTAAGGAAAAACTAACAGTCTTCTAATAGTTAGGGGCGTTGAGAACTTTCGGAGAAGTTCGGCCGACATCTTGTGTTTGAGTTCATCTAGTTTAGCATATTAGGTTGTAGTAGGCAACAGGATATTTCGACTTCATTCTATGTCAATTTTTAATTTTTGCAACATTACTAGCCCACCGCTAGACCATCTGTTCAAATACTCAACATGCCAAATTATGTTAGCTAGTTTTAATTTGTGTAGAAGGCTGTCACCTAAGCTTATGTAAACACACGTTTTATTTATCAGTTGATAACTGGTTTTCAACAGATAGCAGTTAGCTGCATGGCACTGGCACCCTGTACCAAGGGGTAGGAGGAAATCATTTTGAAATTAACGAAAATAACAAAAATAGCTAACTAATTAAATATCTCTTCATCAAAACAGTTCTCAGAGTTCATAATATGTGAAACTTTTAAAATATATTAGGACCAAAAGGATAATGACTACTACCAGTACTAGAGGTAGACAAACTCGTAGTCACATACAACTTGGGTTACAAGTATACGATACATATGATCGGTTAGACTCTAGAGTTCTCAGAGTTGAGAATATGTGAAACTTCTAAAATATATAAGGACCAAAAGGATAATGACTACTAGTACTAAAGCTAGACAAACTCGTAGCGACATACAGCTTGGGTTACAAGTATAGAATACATATATGATCAGTTAGACTGTAGAGTAATACTATCATTTAATTGCTCACAAGACATGTGACTGAAGATTTTTTTTGTGCCTTTTTACAGAGCTCTCAAGACAGCACATTCTACAGAGTCGGCGTATAGCTCAACGATGGCCACATCTGAGATTCAAGATGGCCAACACAACGATGCTAATGGAAAGATGGTGTTTGGAAACAAGACAGTAGGGGTTGTGGATGAATCTCAGCTTGTTGGGCGAGAGAGAGAAAAAGAACTCATTGCCAATTTGATTTTAAAACACTCCGACAAACATCTTGATGTGATTGTAGTATGGGGAATGGGCGGTATTGGAAAGACCACTCTAGTTACAGATGTTTACCGAAGACAAGATCGTAATGAGAAGTTTGCAAAACGTGCATTTGTGACTGTGTTGCGTCCTTTCAAGCTTCATGAGCTCCTTAGGAGCATAGCTGTCCAGCTAAATGCAAATTCATCTGGAACAAAGGGTGCAATGGATTTTGCTAGTGGCAAAGATGATTATGCATCAATGTCTATTGACCATTTGACTAAAGCACTGGATGGGCTTTCACAAGATAGAAAGTGTTTGATTGTTGTCGACGACCTATTATATACCACAGAATGGGACACAATAATAAAAGCTTTCCGAGAGATTGGAAAAGCTAGTTGGACCATAGTGATCACAACAAGGCAAAAGGATATTGCTGAGCATTGTTGCAAGAAACTGGAATGCATACACATGCTCAACATTCTAGAAGCTAAGGAAGCTCATGAACTCTTCATAAAAACGGTACTGCAAAGACTCATTCAATTTATTTCATTCAGTATGATGCTTTGTATAAGCACAACGTGCTCTGCTAAAACTGGCTTCAAAAAGAGATCCTTTAGAGTATTTTGTGGGAATAAAAATATGAGAAGGGGAATTGCGATAATCGACTTCAATATAAAAGAAGATTTTCTTAATTCTCAATAATAATTTTCATCTAATTTGATACATACTGTTACTAAAGGTTAAAACCATTTGATTTGATGTGCCAGTGATACTATGAAATGAAGGCAGGTTTTTTATTAACAATAATGATATGCTCCTTCCAATATATAAAAAAAGTAAAACCTAACAAACTAGTGACCAAGGCTCCTAAATTAGCTTGGAGGGTAGTAAAATAGAGCACTCGCTGACCTGAATCTAGCCATTTTATTTTCTATTTCCCCTCATGTATCTGTTGCAACACCATTGAGGCATTTTTTTGTGCGTTTACCTAATTTTCTATGTATTATCTATCATGATTTCCTTTTAGATAGAAAATTATATTGATCCAAAATAAAGTTGGTGAGGCCTATGTTACCTTCCAAACGATTGGCGTGTTCATTATTGACTTCACATAAGTTTCTAACCGCATATTAAATGTGTCCTAGTCATGCTAATTAACAAGTCCTACTTCTTTATAATACAATTTTGATGCACTGAACATTTTATATTGCACTAATTTCAGGTATTCAAGAAAACAATAGATTTGAACGAGGAATATCCTGAGTTGGTTGAACCAGCAAAATTGATCCTAAACAAATGTGATGGACTTCCCCTTGCAATAGTAACCATAGGCAGCTTCTTGGCAAAGCAGGAAACAAAAAGTGTTGTGGAGTGGAGAAAGTTGAATGCACACATTACTTCTGAGATGGAGATGAATCCCAAGATTGAGCCTATGAGAGCAGTTCTTATGAAAAGTTTTGATGGTTTGCCCTATTATCTTAAACCTTGTTTCTTGTACATGTCCATCTTTCCTGAAGACCGCAGTATCAGCCGAAGACGTCTGGTTCATCGATGGGCTGTGGAAGGTTACTCAATAGAAGCACGTGACAAATCTTGCATGGAAATAGCAGATGGTTATTTTGAAAAACTCATTGAGAGGAGCATGGTATTGCCAACTCACGAATGGATTTTCCGCAGACAAAAAGGCGGACTCTTGCAAGCTACATGATCTCATCCGCGACATCAGCATTTCAATGTCAATGAGAGAAAATCTTGTTTTCAGGTTGGAGGAAGGTTGCAGCTCAAACACTCATGGCACAGTACGTCACCTTGCCATAAGCAGTAACTGGGAGGGAGACAAGAGTGAGTTCCAGAGCATTGTGGAGTTGTCCCGTATAAGGTCCTTAACAGTATTTGGCGAGTGGAAGCCATTTTACATTTCTGACCAGATGAGGTTTCTTCGAGTGTTGGACTTGGAAGACACAGAAGGTCTATCCTACCATTGCCTTGAGAACATTGGGAAGCTTCTACATCTCAGATACTTTTCTCTAAGAGGGTGTCGTGATATTTTTTGTTTGCCTGATTCCGTGGGTAACCTAATTCAGCTTGAGGTCCTAGACATAAAAAATACGATGGTACAAGTGCTGCCCAAAACCATAGTCAAGCTCAGGAAGCTATACTATCTCCATGCTGGGACAGGTTTTACTGATAGGGCGCAAGGGCTAAGTTATTGTGGGAAGTGTGTGGAACTATTGGAGGTACAGTGTGCAGCATGTCTGGGACCGTCCCGGTTCATAGCTTTCAAACTCTTCCGGGACACCGACTTAGAGACGAGGAGTAGGTGTGATCGGTGTGCTATAGCCTGTTGTGCAGCATTACCTCCTGTTGTAGTGGGCAGGGAATTTCCAAATGATTATGGTGTTATGGGTGCCAAGAGGGATGAGGAAAAGTGAAATCGCTACACACACTGCGGTACGTGCATCTCGCATGGGGAAATGCTATTGTGGAGGAGATAAAAGGTCTCACCAGCCTGCGCAAGCTAGGAGTGGTTGGCATCAGTGAGAAAAATAGTCAGAACTTATGTCTAGCAATTTCCAAGCTCAGCCTCCTTGAATCGTTGTCACTGTCCTCAAAGCTAGATTTATCTGATTGTCTGGATGGCATACAACCACCTCTGGAAAACCTCCAGAGCCTCAAGCTGCGTGATTGCAGGATGCCCAGATTGCCGAAATGGATCAAGGGGCTCCAGAACCTGGTGAAGCTCACGCTATATGGCACTGGTCTCTCGAGGGATGGTGTAGACATGCTCATGCATGGCATTGGGAAGCTACGGAACCTGATGATTCTGCGTTTGCGGGAGTGGAGTGACATAACTATTGGAGAAGTCCATTTCAAGTGTGACCTTTTCAAGAGGCTTGAGGTTCTCGATCTTTTTTACGGCCACTACCTGAAAATTGAGTCAGTCAAGTTTGATGAGAAAGCAATGCCCAAACTTGAGGTGTTGCATCTGGGCCTTGTACAGCATGTACACTTTTCTGGGCTAGAATATCTCCAGAGCATCAAAGAAGTTCGGGTACGTTATTATTATGGTTTTCCGAGAGAATACATGGAGACGTTTCCTCGGGAGCTGCGGGAGCAGCTTGATAAGAACAAAAAGGGGCACGTGTTGAAGGTGGTGTGATACTGCTTATTAGCTGGTTGCATTGTGAACCATGAAGGGTGTGGTGCAGACTGAGTAGCGGAGGTCACTCTTGGCTGGCAAATCATGCATGGAAGAAGGGTGCGGTACACAGAAGAGTGGCGATCCTCCTGTATTCCTTTATATATTATAGTATTGGAGGATCGTCTCCTTTTTTTTTTCTCGCGTGTGTTTGTTGTAACAATAAATTCGTTCAAAGACTTGGGCTCTGATAATCAACATTATTACCTAGCTTCTTGTTTTGTTGCAGTTTTGATTTCTGATGCATGATTCACCGGATGTAAAACAAGGTGTGTACAGTACGCTAGCTGCTCCTATGCCTTATTTCTTCCGGGCGCGCTCTTATCAGTCGTTAGTTTGTAAAACAAGGTGATGCAGAACCTAGGAAAGCTCGCCATTGCGGCATTTGCACTTCCAGGTTCAGATAACTCTTACTACGTCCACTTTAATTTCTTGCCTCGTGTTGTCGTTCAATCGGTTAGTTGATGCAAGTGACTCTGTACTAGTAATCAAGAAGGTTCGTCGTGGTTATCGCTTAAATAATGCTCTGTACTACTACGAGGCAGGGCAGCCATAAGCCCTGCTCCATACATTCTCTGTGATTACAGATTGGTCTTTCTACGTGTAACCTGACTAGCTAATAACTGGATACTTGAGTTTGATCAATCGACACTCCGGCAATCCGACGAGAGCTCGCCGCCGACGCCGCGATGGCTCAGTTTCAGAGTCGAATTCAAGTTCGTGTTCTTCTTCGTTCTCGTGCAATACATAGGGAGCACAAAGCAATCCCTTCGCTCTTGTACAAGCCCAACCGGCAACTCGAAAACTAAAGCAATGAAAAATAGAAAAGGCCCATCAAGGTTGCGGTTGGGCTTGTACGATCTCACACCCAGTCACGCCCGCTATGCTTCGGGTTGGGCTTGCTCCTTCTCTTCCCGCCAATGCCGCCGTCATCAATTACCTTGTCATGAGTTCGATCATCAACAGCTCGACCAGAGTTCTTACCATCAGCATTGGTGACAGTACGCCGGGGGAGCTGTGGTGTTTCCTTCTGCAGGAGTGTCTTGGCTCCATCTGAACCAGAAAAGTTCAGTTGGGTGGTACGGGAGTTTAGCAGATCAAAATACCTAGGACGAGCTAGGCAAGAAGGATTGTGAATGATTCCACTATGTTTTGCGTGGCCCTGTTTGGGCGCATTCCATTTTATGTGTGAAGCAGAAAACAAAACACTCGATATAGAGGGCAAGGAGTAATTTGACCTCTGCCTCCGCGTAAACATGGAGTAACTTTCTGAACCGTGCAGCCAAATGGAAACCAGAACCCAAACTACGTGGAATGCAGTTATCATCCTGCCAGCGCTCTGTTTTTGTTTCATCACGCACGTCGCATTAGTATCAACACAACACTTAGCTTTGTAATTACCTCATATTTAGTCCTTCTAATATAAGTATATATATGCAATTAGTATCAAACGTCCTCGGATAAAAAACACCACATGATGGGGAAGAGAAAACCGCGTGTTTGACTGACTTCACAGGAACGTCCTGACGTGCTGCAGGTGCACGCTTTCTCACTGGCTGGCCTCCCTGCCATGTTTTTTTGGGACATGCATGGACCGCCCATCTGGTAGCCTCATGCAAGTTGACTGGTGAAGCATTGCAGTCAATGCTATACGTTTTTTTTCTTAAAAAAAGTTAATCCTCGAGGCCGGTCCAGAGCTAAGAGAAGGCCACTGTCTAATTTCTGCGAGGAACAAGTATTCATTCCACTTGTCATTTGATAAGGAATCAAGCCCAAAACAACTGAGATCTGACACTTTTACACAATGCATGTAAGAGCAAAGGAACAAGACAGCTTGAGATTATCACTACGGCCGGCAAGCATAATTGGAATCACTGGAACAATCTACACAAAGAACTCCATGAGCTTCGAGCTCTCTCCGGGCCCGAGTTTGATGCGGAGCAAGCGCTAAGCAGTGTGAGATTAGCATGTGAGAGGAATCGCCTCGGTTTGGGAATGGTTCACAAGTCAAGTCAAGCCAAGTAAAATAAAATGACATCGATGTGACCCAGTTTAGAAGCCGTGTAGCCGATGCATGTGTACTGCACGCCGACTGTTTTTCGAAGGAGCATACATGAGCATTGCATGTTGTTTATGGAAGCTTATAGTAGGACTCTGGAGAAGAACACCAAAGCAAGCATGGGCAACATGTCTCTGATGGGGGCAATCTGCATTCCCAAAGCTTGGCATCTTCACGACAACCTGCCAAGAGGTGAGTGTAGCAAGGAGGCAAGGAACAGAACACCCATCATGGCTGTGCTTCCAGAGACGCCAACAACAAAGTAGAAGAAATGCAATGGAGCAAGCCGTAGGGATGGTGGATAGCAGTTTTGTTGAAATAATGGTTCAGCGGGGTGGGAAACCTCCTCCCGGACAGTGCTCAAGAGGGGGAGAGTGGTGAAATGGCTAAGTCAAGAACAATGAGATGATACAAAATACCAAGTATTAATGTATTCACCAACCAAGTTACATAGGAGTCAATTCACTTTATTTATAGCCCTTGATTACAGCCAATGCCATTTTACAATACTATCCCAAGCATATTCCTGGAACATCCTCAGCCAATACAGCTTTTCCAGGGTACAATTGTCTTCTCCCCATGGTTACCGCCTTCGCTCGTGAGCCGGTCGTCTGGCCCATTAAAGGCTTAGCCCACGGTGAAGAGCCGTGTTGATGCTTACTTCTCTGCCCATCATCTTTGCTTGGTCTGTTAGGTCCTGCACCTCCGTCGTTAGCACGCGATCCTATAAATAAGGAGCATCACCTCCTATGTAAGACGGTTGGTAATTACTCATTAATACAAGTCAATTCACTCCACGCGAGTCCAACACTTAGCCATTTTTCCATCCTGCTTCTCCCCCGAAGCACCTCCCGGGCGGAGCTTACTATCCCTGTTGAACCCAAAGTTCAACATTGGCGCCCACCGTGGTTGGCCCCAAAACAACCCTTGGCCAACAAGCCAGAAAATCAGCGCTGACCGCAATCAAGGATAACGCCCTTAGCGACAAGTCGGGGCGAAAGGTCCAAGCAAGCCCAACCAGCAAAGCGAAAAAGCCCCCACGCCAAGCAGAAGCGGAGTTCGCACACAAGGAAAAGGCCTCTGTCCATCAAGCCACCGCTAGGTACATGTGCTTCGCCAGTTAGCCCACAAAGAAAATTATCGTAGGGCTTCATGCAAGCAGAGTGAATTTGTAAAATCCTGGAAAAAGACCTAAAATTTTTTGGGCACCTGGTCACAAGGCCAAAAACCTTCGCATTATGATTTACCCTCGAAAAATCCTGAACAAAGACCCAGAATGACACTAGGCACCAAGTCACACGGTCAAGACCTTCGCGTATTTTCTTCTATAATAGAAGCCCTGGAAAAAGTCCCAGAACATCTCTGGGCACTAGGTCGCGAAGCCGAAACCTTCACATTTTATTTTGTATAGTCAGAATCCTGAAAGAAATATCAAGCATCACATTACAATTATAAACCTCCGCATTATTCACTATTTTTTTTTTTGCAAAAGTCAAAAGTGTCTAGTAATGAAGCCACGCCATTCGACAGGTCCATTAGTTATGTGGAGCACCTCCCATGGTAAGAGCACAGAGGCTCAAACCAAGGGACGACCTCTGAAGTACACAACTACTAACCAAAAAACAACAAAAAGAAACCTCCGGACAAACAGGGAGTCAACAAATCAAAAACAAGCACGCTACCTGGTTAGCGTAAGGAAACCTCCGTAGGAGCTGCGAAGCATGTCGAGGTCCACAACATAGACGATTAGTAGTAATGGCTACAAGCATTTAAGAAACGGACAAGAGACACACTTGAACAACCTTAGCCCTAGAAACTTAGGGTGGCAAAGGCAAATCGTGCACAACATACCCTCGTTTGACTTTTTACAAAGGAAGGAACCTCCTCACGAATCTGTAAGTGTTTCACAATGAGGGAAGGTACCGGAAAAATACAAATGATCAAATAGAGGTATCTTTTACAAAACATTGTAGTACAAATCTCCGTTGTAGAATGCGCTAGAGCACACAAAAGTGCTTCACCACTACTAGATAACTGATTTTCCATGACGGTATTTTTCTATTTTACGTGGCGGTTCCTTCAAAACCGCCACCCAAAGAAGGGTCACAGTTAATCGACGGTTTCTTCAACCAGCAAAAAACCGCCATGGTAAATATTAACCGTGGCGGTTTTTAAATGATTAATAAAACAATTAAAAAAGAAAACAAAAAGAAAATAAAAAAAACCAAACCTAACCCTAACGGGTTGCGGCCCCGCCCATACCTAACCCTAACGGGCGCCGCCTCGGCAGCACGCCGGAACGCCGCCCCGGCAGCTTGGACGCTCACGCCGCCGCCCGCCCGGCCAGCGCCGCGACCCACGGATCCGCGCCGCCCGCGCGGATCGGCGCCCCGACGCCAGATCCACCCCGCCCACGGCCGCTGGAGGGTCGAGATCGCCGCCCGCTTGGAGGGTCGGCGCCGCCGCGCGCCGGTCGGTCGCCGCGAGATCCGCGCCGCCATACGGATCAACGCCCCGACGCCGGATCCACCCCTCCCGTGGGTCGCTTTGGAAGGTCGAGGTTGCCGCCGCTTGGAGGGTCGGGTCGCCGCGGCTGCCGGATCGCGCGCCGCTGCGCGGACCCGCGCCCCGACGCGGATCCACCCGCCCACGGAAGGTCGCCGTCGAGGAAGAGGAAGGGAGTTGGGGGGCGGGAATCGGTGGGCACGCGCGCAAGCACCGCCGCCGTGGGGGCTGATGGGAGGAGGCGAGTGGGGAGGGGCGCCGGTGGCGGCGTCGGGAGAGGAGGCGAAGTTGGGGATGGGTCGCGGTGGCGGCGTCGGAGTTGGGGATGGGTCCGGGGAACGACGAGTGAGACCGGGAACAGAGTGAGTGATTAGGGTTCCGAGATTCTCGTATATATGTGCGAATTTGTTAGTGGGTTGGGTGGGCCGCTGGATTGGGCCTGATTTACCATGGCGGGCATTTTGCAAAACCGCTACGGAAAATCGATTAACCGTAAGCGTTTTCCCCGGCCGGGGGTGCCAGGCCACCTATTTTCCGTGGCGGTTTTTCAAATGCCCGCCACGGAAAATGAAATCCGAACACCATGCAAAATCAATCCTGTAGTAGTGGACATTGTGCTAGTAGCAGCTATAAGTGTTCTGGAAGGAAGGTATACACCATTAGTGGAGTTGGCACTGCAAGTAGCATGACACCATCGGTTGGAGCATAGGCAACAGCTTCACTTCGCGCAATCACCATCTTGCGCACCACCGACGTTGTCTTATCTTGTTGGATCCTCAGCCCAACGCCAGAACCTCCGCAATATGGGAACACCACAGAACTCGTATATGGAAGCCACCGGAGGTATGATTGACCCAACAGCAGTGGAACTAATGCCAAAACAAGGCCTCAGAACCCCCGCTGAGGTGGAGCAGAGTAGCTGCACAAGACCACAGATCAACAGGCAAGACTTAATAGTCCGTCATCTGCCTAAGTTTGCACTGCCAGCTCCCAAACAACACCCCCAACAAATATCGGGCATAGGGCAAAAGCAAAGTACTAGGCCTAAACCAAGAAGCATCGCGCTAGCAACCTTATGAGTCCTTACTCGGTCTCAACACCCTCGGTGGTTGCTAAGTATAGAATCATGGAAAGCCGTAGGCTTAAAAGAGGAGATAGCCCGTAGGGGGGGGAAGCGCGCCCTTTTTATATTGCCAAAACTCAACCACCTAAAGTACAAGCCAATAAAGACAACTAAATGAGCCAAGCCCCTAGGGCACTGTAAAACCAAACCAAAGCCCCTTCCCCCCCAACGCAGACCGGAAACCAACACCCGTAGAGAAGGCACCATAGCTAGAGCCACCATGGGGCCAGACGTGAATCACCGCTAGCCCAAACCACAGAAGCTAGACACCCGATACAGATTAAGTAAGCTCCGGACCACCTAGATATGTTGAGGGGGGAGACTGCGTGGATTCGTAACATCCTCCCCTAAACACAAAATAACAATGAGGCATCCACGGCGAGGGTCCATCGAGATGAACGCGGCCTCCAAAACCAAAAAGTCTAATCCTCGCCACGTCTCTGTGAGCCTCAAATAAAGCCACCAACCTCGGGAGCGGAGCTACCCGCGTCACTAGGGAACGCGCAGAGGTTTCCCATGCCATAGCAAAGAAGCGGGAGAGGAAAACAACAGACATCGAAGAATGACCTGCAGACCACAAGTGAGGAGTCAGGTCCACATTGGATATCCGCGCAACCTGGTCTAAGGATGAAGAGTAACCTCCGCACCAAAGAGGAAAGTCTATCTACTGCGACCGAAGTGTAGAGGAAAAATATGTTAGCGGAGACATGAATTATGCATAAGTCCAATGTTTTAAAACAATAGCGGAATCGCAAAAAGTAAACTCAAACTTTATTATGTCCTGCTTGGGATCTCCACACCAAAAATTTACAAAGTCGCAAGCGTGGCTCAAAAAAACAATAAGCTCCAAACACAACTAGTAAGCAGACTCAAAACAATTACAACACCTAACAAGACGGAGGTCCCTCCCATGTTATATCATGTGTGAAAGTCATCCGCTCGTTGCTTAAGTCACCCAGTACGTCTTCGTACATATCGGATACTCATGCATCATCGAAGGTATCATGCCAATACTCCCAATAGCCTCCGTCAACATAAACACCATTACGATAAAAGCATAAGGGAATTATGTCCAGCGCAGGCCCATCTTCCGAAACCTGCACATGGAACGAGGTAAATTTACAAAGACACTAATACTTAGTCCCAGATATAGCATCATGTTTTACAAAAGCGCTTCCAGCAGCGTAGCAAAATGTATCCGCTCCCTAAAGGCCTAGAAAATCTAAACCTCATCCTCCGTCAAGTTATGGCCGGCATCGATGCCTCGGCCCCTTGTCCTCCCTAGCGGATGCAGCCTACAGAGCTTGCGATGCGCCCTCCTTCTCAAAAAGGCGCTCCTCCGAATGCTCCGCCGGAGGGTCCTTCAAACTTGCGCCGGTCATGGAGGGCTTCCCAGCATCCTTGGCGGAACTCACTGCACTGGACTTAGCAGCCTTCGTAGAAGCCTTGCGGGTTTGGTTAGCTCTCTAGGTTAAGAATGCATGCACATGATTGTTGAACCTAGAGGCACATGAGGATTGATGTTCCCAACGTTTCCCCCTCTTTATAGTCCGGCTATCGATCCTAAACCACTCATACCCTCTATGGTGTCTTGAGTGTGAAATCAAAATGGCCCTAACAGTATACCTTTGCCTTGAGCCCATTTTGATCACCTCTTTCTCAAATCACCAAAGTCCGAGCACTTGATCAACTTTTGGATCACTCAAGTATCCACCATGATCCTCATGCTCCACAACTTTGCTAGACCAATATCCAACTACATAACACACTTAGCATAAAGAGATTAGTCCTAGGATGTCATCAATTAGCCAAAACCAAACTAGAGATGTTCGATCAGGTGGCCCCCTCTCTCTCTCTCAAGACCTTTCTTCTTCACCCACACATCGACGGGCCTCTAACCCCTACTATAGTCATCAGCATCCAATTAGATGTAGAGCCTCTGCCTGAACCAATATAAATCTTAGTCCTCAAGGTTAAGCCACCCAAACAGAGCGCGTGACTAAAAATTGGTTGTGTAATTAGTCCTGAACTTTGTTACCTGTTTCTTACTTGCATCGCCTTAGTAAGCCAAGGTTTACATGTGGCTTTTGTATTTGGTTTTGTTTCTTATTAGCAATAAAACACGCTTAATCATGGTTGTGAAAAGAGGTCCTCAAAAGCTTCACGCAAAGTAAATACAAACCTGTCGCAGAGTGCGTTTAATTTGTCTAGTAGCACTAGTAGTGTGTCGAGGCATCCACTTGTGCTCACTTTTATGCAAATTGTAATTTCTATTGATTACGTGTCCGAATTGTCAAGTATCCAATTGTCATCAAGCTTAGTGCATGTTATATTTTTATTGGTTAGGTGGCCAAATTGTCAAGTACTCCAAATCTCCGGTTGTCATCAAGCTTGATGTATATTTTTATTGGTTAGGTGGCCATTTGTAATAAGTACTCCAATGGTCATCACGCTTGTTGCATAATTGAAGAACCTTGCAATTAAAATTAATATGCTACTAGTTCACCAACCCGTGCTCCCCGACGGGTTAGAATCTTAGAAGACCCTCACTAACAAAAATTCAATCTATTAATTATTTTCTCTTCACTATTGTTCTAAGAATATATAAATATATATTAGGTACTCCTTCATACAATTGACTATATAAAATGAGCCCTTCAGTTAGTAATAAGACCTTATGCCCCCTCTATTAAAGGTTAAGTGCACCTTTTGTAATTAGAGAAATAGAAAGAAAGTACGCACATGTGATTAGATTAACTGTATTATTATTTGTGTATGTATGATAATCATAATCATTAGAAAAGGCTATTATTATTTGTGTATTGAAACACGTACGATAATCATTAGAAAGGCTGACAAATTATTAGCATTCTATAAAACCATATGAATCAAAGGCATATATAAATCTAAGTGGATGGAAAGCTTCAATGTTGACTCACATCTTGATGAAATTGCTCAAGCATGAACGTCCATAATAGAAACATTTTTAATCACACTTGGGATGACCAGTTTTTCATTGTAGTAGTAGTATAAGCATGGTCAGAGTCACAGTTCATAAATATATAGACACTCAAGCATGCAGGCAACCAAAACCTTTGTAACTTCGACTACATTATATGATCACCAAATGATTGAACGGTTCATCATATCCATATAGTAGTACTCTACTTGTTTTGTTTTTTTTTAAATGGTAATTTCGTAGCATGTTATTTTTTTACCATTTGAAAAGATCTAGTGGACCATGTCCATTCATAATCTTGAAGACAGAATAGCGCAATAATAACTACTCCATCCATCGCAGTGTGTCATTCTAGCTTTTCTTTGTATATTGCTTTTTTGCTACGTACCTAGATATATATTATTTATGTATATAATAATATACCCTATATCTAGAAAAGTGAGAAGGGCTTACAATTTGGAACGGAAGGAACATATGTTTTGTGAAGTAATTTGTAGCCACTAATAAAATAGGATAAGATATGTTTAGATCCATTGTGATATTAATAATTAATGACCTAAAATAATGTAACTGCAATCCAAATGGCTAGATTATGGATGGACCCTATTACAATAATCGGAGGTTATATGTACTTGTCACTTTAACCAACCACCACAAAAATCTGGGAACCCAAACTCTCTTTGATTATTGTAATCATAATCCATAATTCATATTATACCATAATAATATGTATCTGCCATATACTCCTTTTTGTATACCATTTCTATTCCCTCATGAGCCCAAGTAGTTGGCTAGAATAATATGCACCAATGTTCAGTTACTGGTCAACCCTGTTTTTTTCTTGGCCCTTGGTTACCTGTCAGCTAACAAATCAGATTTTTATTTTTGCGCATATATACCACATGTTGCATCTACGGTAAAATGATTTGTGTCAGACTTCTTTTAATTTTGCACCAAAAATCATAATCTCTCACGTGTACATCTCCTTATATTCAAGAGCCCTTAGATCCTAAACTTAATCCTCCATATCCTCATCGTACATGATATGCTTCCTAACAAAAATACAAAAAATCTTCTTAAATATCCCGGTCCTTTAATACTTCTATCTCAGATAACAAATATGACCCACAATATGTCACCCTAAATTTAGGGGAGAGGGAGGATTAGTTTACTACTAAATATCGGAGAACGTATCATATGCACACAGTGGCGGAGCTAGGATTTCAAGCTAGGGTGGTCCATCGTATAATTTTTTTTTATCGCTATAAATTTAACATGTCTATACACAAGTATATTATATAAACTGCAAAACACATGTAATTAAAATATTACGTACCACATAATAGTTGAAGAACAAAATGTCACTACTTCTTCTTCTTGTCGGGCCTACGCCTTCTAATAGCCATGAAAGTGTTGATGATGTCTTCTTCATTAACTTGTAAGAAGATATCCCGCTCAATAAAAGAGAGGCAATATCACCACTCCTCTTCATGTTGCAACAATTCTGCAAGAGAATTAGTATACCAAACCAATAATTCAATACTTTAAAACTCATATATTGAAATAAAATAATTCATATTTGCATTTGCACAAAAAATTCAGGTTATCATTGCATACCCTAAACGGCTGAACAGATCTTTTATATTGGAATCCACCGAGAGACGATAGTGAACTTGTGATCTGTGAATAAATAAAACAATAAATGAGTAGCCGTATATAGGTATACACTACACATATACATATGCCAAATAAGATAGGAACCAGCGATCACCGATGTTCCCTGCTGCCTCGCTGTCGCCTGTCTCGCTGGATGCTGGTTCCCTGCTGCTCTGCTGATTGCCGCCGGACTGGTTCCTGCTGGCTGGCTGGCTGCTGCCTCGCTGTCTCGCTGATTGCCGCCGCCGCCGGCCGGCTTCCAGTCTTGAGTCTTGCTTGACCTACGAAGACTACGATGGGAAGTGGAAGAGAAAACCAAGAGACGGCGCTCGCGGCCAGATGAAACGACGCAGTTCCTTCACGCGATCATATTGGGCCTTGCTTCCTCGCAAAAAAAAAAAAAAAAAAAAAAAAAAAATTGGGCCTCGCTTGGGCTGAGCTCGGGGTGGTCCGCGGCCCAACTGGACCACCCTGTAGCTCCGCCACTGTATGCACACCGGACTTATATGCAACCATGCACACTTCTTATCTGGGTCATAGCATGCTGATCCAAGGGTTAGGTAATTTTACACTTAACTCCTACTCTAATCACAATTTTGCAAATCCCTCCTCCCACCTCCCCAGTGGTTATCATCTCATGTCCCTTGGATCTACATCCTGTGACCCAGATTAGAAGTGTGCATGGTTGCATATAAGTCCGGTGTGCACATGATATGTTCTCAAATATCGGATGTTGGATAGAGTAAATGTTGGAATCCTGCAGGTTGTGTTTTTTATTTCATACAACTTAATTTTGACTCTAATAGGTTGGATAGGAAACTCTTCAAGATAGAGGAACAGTTGGAAGCCAGGCTGTGTTTTTTTATTGCATATACCATAATTTTGACTTTAATAGGTTTGATAGCAAGAAACTCCTTAGGATACCCTGCCTGCTCTCTTGGTTTCAAGATTTCCTTAGACGATAGGTTCGGCAGTTAATCAGATAGCACATTCTAGGTTATCGCATTCTAAGTGATTATATTGACATAGGAAGATCTTGTTTGGATACCCCTTGGATTACAATAATCACATTGTTATCCTAATAGGGTTGATTATATATATGATGCATTATTATAATTGAGTTTTGCAAAAAAAAAAATAGGATTTTTATAATTGAAACTAATGATTACCATAATCGTAAAATCCAGGTGATTCCATGTGTCTGAAATTCCAACTTGCCACCGAACTGACTTTCTATTTGCCCCCAACCGAGATTGTCCTTGCCAAACTACAAATGGTAAAATAGGAATTTCTTAGTTTAACCAACTATAATCAATCGCCATAATGTATTGACTGAAACACAATAATTGTTAGAGTACATAATTATAATAATTCTATGAATAAAAATCCAGGTTATTATAATCAAGTTGTGATACAAATAGACCCTAACTCATAGGTACGTCAATTTCTTTTTCCCAAGCAAATAAATAGGAAATTAAATACTTGCATTGTTTACTTCGAGATGCATGTATGCATTAGGTACCTTGATAACCAACACCTTGTAATTGTACACTCAGTTCTCGGTAGCCTTGGTCACAATTTGCCAATCATCTTGCCCATCTTGGAGGTTGTCAGGTCGATGCATAGCCCGGGATGATCGATCCAATGATCAGATCAAGCGTCTCAGTTTACGCTGATCAACTGGGAGGAGGTAATAGATGGAAAATAATTCATGAGGCCACACAGGGATGCATGCAACCATGCAGATATATCTCCTGCACCTTACAGATGCATTCCTTGCCACCACGGCTAACCAAGAGATTTCATCTGGCAGATTACGAAGCACGACTGTGTGTAGCCTCCCAGCGCAGGCACATGGCCGGGATGAAAACGTATATTAATTTGTGCTTTCCAGTTGCAATGGCCAGCCTCATGCGGAATTTGTTGACGATGCTTCTCCATAGACCATAGGCCGCATACAGACGATGTCTGTCCACAGGCCTCGCTGCATACAGATCATGATGGAACATGAACATGCCGGCCGCAGGCATCGCCGAGGCGCCGAGTCGTCGCCTTCACCGATCTACTGATTCTCACACTTGAAACTTAATTCAGAGGCATCACGTGTTTGGTGCCCCTATCGAGTCCGATCCTGATTGTCTTTCTACATCGATCCTCCAATGCCGCCAGGACAACTTCACCATCCGCAACACAGCTAAAGCCATCTTCGAATTGGTTGGATGTTGCATGCCGCTGGACGCAGGCAGGAGAATTGGAATGCCATGGAAGAGGAACTGATGAAGCTTTGTTGAAAAAGCGGTGTCCTAGGTTAGATTAGATGGGTTATCGGAAAAGAAATACTCGATCGGTTAGATTATATGGGTTATCAGAAAAAGAAAAATACGGCAATTTTGGTTGCAGGATGGAACGGGGCGACGGGAGGAAGGATATATATATTTTTTAACGTGTTTTACATGAATTTTTATATAAATAATATATATGAAAAATTATGTAAATTAAATATGATGCATATTTTATATTTTCATAATGGCAGTGGTGGGTAATTTATACGTAGATTTAGGGGTTATTTTATATCTTTTTTATAATGGCAAAGGTGGGTAATTTTTTAAATAAAATCGATCTGATGGCTATTATTGATTGAGACCACCAGATTGATGGCTTGATCTTTCTGATTATTGTGAGAATTTGTAGAGTTTTTTTTTTTTCTTAGCGCATCTGGTGAGGATCAATGTGGTGCTTCCGTTGGAGCCTCCAATTAGTAATAGTAAGATAGGACTCGCTGCACTAGCAACCACCAAGTCTAAACAAAAAACAAAGGCATGAACCAGTGGCGTTTGTACGTAGAGATAGCTTTGGTAGATACATGTCCAGTGCAACTTGCAATATTTATAAACAACACTCTGATCATTGCTCGTAAGACAAATATATAGGAGCCATGCACAAGTTGTCACATGGTGTGTGTTTGTAGACAGCAACCGTCTAAACTATGCAAGGACCGCTGCTAGCCTGCTAGTACTAGTAGTGTGTCGAGGCATCTCACATGCCCAGTAATCTTGGATATTGGATGCAGATTGTAGTTTTTCATTGTTTATAGGTCTAACGCCGAGCTGTCAGCCACTCCAATTGTCATTGAGATTGATGCATACCTTGAAGAACCCCACAATTAAAATCTCTAAAGGACTCCGGGACTAGCAAGCACCAGCAAGTGTTCATTTTTTTAATAAAAGAAAAGAAAGCATCAGCTGGAGGAGCGTGCAGTTCTGTTTGTAGTCCATGTCATCCTTCTGCAAGGGCATCCAGCATTAAGCTGTTCAAGGCTATAGTAGTTGGATCCAATCCACGCAAAAACGCCCAAGAGAGCAAGAGCAACCACCGTACTGCACCTATGGAGGCCACCGCGCTGAGCATCGGCAAGTCTGTGTTGAGTGGAGTGCTTGGGTACGCCAAATCGGCCTTGGCGGAGGAGGTGGCCTTACAGCTCGGCGTCACTCGCGACCAGGCTTTCATCACGGACGAGCTGGAGATGATGCTGTCTTTCCTGATGGCGGCGCATGAGGAGCGAGACAAGCACATGGTGGTCGAGACATGGGTGAGGCAGGTCCGCGTCGTCGCCTACGACGTCGAGGACTCCCTCATGGACTTCGCCGTCCGTGTGCACAAGCAATCTTGGTGGCTGCCGTGGCGCATCCCACGCAATCTGCGTGACAGACGCCATCTGGCCAAGCAGATGAAGGATCTGAGGGCCAAGGTTGAGGACGTGAGCCAGAGGAGCATGCGCTACCGCCTCATCATTGAGGGCTCTAGCTCCAAGACTGCAACAGCTAGTGATACTGCTGCCACTGTAGCAGGCATGTTTGGCATCAATGAAGCAAGGTATGCTGCGAGGACGAAGGACCAGCCAAGACTGGATCTTACCCAGCTGATCAACAAAGAAGGTGAGGATCTTGCAGTCATTTCTGTATGGGGAACTGGCGGCAATGTGGGGCACACGTCCATCATCTGGGAGGCCTATGAAAATTCAGCTACCCTGAAGAATTTCCCATGCCGAGCATGGGTCAGGGTGATGCATCCTTTCAACCCAAAAGAATTCTTTCAGAGTTTATTGGAGGAGTTCCGCCCAGCTGCTGGTGTTAACTCTCTGATAGAAACAGAGAAGACCGGGCAAGCATTGTTAGAGGAGTTTCATAGTTATGTCAGTTGCAAGAGAAGCCTGATTGTGCTCAATGGCCTATCCAGTATTGAAGAGTGGAATGGGGTGAAAAAATGCTTCCCAATCAATAAGGAACGGAACGTAATCATAGTGTCCACAACGAATGTTGAGGTTGCAAGCTTATGCGTTGGCCAAAGCACTGAAGTGTCAGAGCTCAAGCAGTTATCTTCTGATCAAACAATCTATGCTTTCTACAAGGAGGTAATATTGAACTTCAAGCAAAAATCATGTTTTGTTCATCTAGTTCAAGGTACTAGCTGTCAGTAGGAAACAGGGGATATTTTCACGTCTAATGTCACTTTACTTTTCTTTTCTTTTTCTTTTTTGCAACAATACTAGCCCATCGCCGGACAGCCTCTTCAAACATCTACCATGCATGATTCTTCCCAGCTGGCCGGAGAAGATGGAGATACTCGTACCAAGGTGAGCGAATTTACTGAATTTTGATTTGCGTTGAAAGCAGTTGGCTAAGCTTATGGAAAAACACGTTTCATTTACTTTCCAGTTGGTACCTAGGTGTGCAGATGGAGTAGGGCCCTCTAAAAATGTATGGTTTTTCTGGCCCGGTTTCCAAATCAAAAAACTGGGCTGACACTTATCTTTTCATTTATTCGTCTAATAAATATTGCGGCAAAGCTTGTGCCATCCTTTCTAAAAGTTTTTACTGGTATCAAACTAGTTATCATAAGACAGTAGCTAGCTTCATGGCACCCATCTTTATTCAACAAGGGTCAGATAAGGTAATTATGTCGACGTTAAGCAAAGTGAAAAAAAAATACCATTGAGCTATTTAAATTCTTCTGCATTAAAATTGAATAATAGAACAAACATGCTTATAGTATTAGGCACGCAAACCCAAGCACACTTCAATTCAAAGCTATAGCTAGCTTTCTTAGGGCGTCCGCAATAGTGCTCAAATATCTAGTCTCTATAAGAAACTCTATTTGGCTATCAAGACCTTTTTGTAAATAGCTAGCTAGATGAGTCACGGAAAAACAATAAAAAGGTAATATTATTAATGGCTATCAAGGAGAGAGATCAAATAGTTAGCGACTTTCAAATAGCTAGGCTATCAAGATCTCCTGGAAATCTCTCTATCATGTACCTCTCCACTATGGGGCTTATTGGTTGCACGCATAAGGTCATGCAAAGGGCCAACCTGTGATTTTTAGAGACGGGTCGGTTTGGAAACCATTTTTAGATAGAACCGCCTTTACTAGAAAATAGAGACGTCTCTAAAAATCAGTTCTACAGTAGTGGCACAAAACTAAGTAGCATTATCAAGGTTCAGGCAAGAAAACCCAAGCATCAACAATATGATCAGAAGTCGAAAGATAGAATAAGTTGGCTAAGTGCTTCTATAACAGTATTATGTGAGGACACAAATTTTTCCTATAATTGACATGATGTATTTCCAAATATTTTTGAATATTTTATTGTTCAAAAACAAATTGTGTACATTACAACGTTTGTCCAAGATTGTCATGTTTAATAGAGTAATATATAATCCCAATTGCTTACATGATACACGCCTGAAAATGTTTGCCTTTTTACAGAGTTCTCAAGACGTAGCACATTCAGTAGAGTCGGTGTCTAGCTCAACACTGTCCACATCTGAGATTCAAGAGTACCAATCCGAGGAAGCTGATGGAAAGATGACGGTTGAAGAGAGCCACCCACGTACAAACATGACAACAGGACCTGTGGACAAATCTCAGGTTGCTGGGCGAGAGGGAGAAAAAGAATTTATTGCCCAACTAATTTTAGAACATTCTGACAATCATCTTGAGGTGATCGTAGTGTGGGGAATGGGTGGTGTTGGAAAGACCACTCTAGTGAAAGATGTCTACCAAAGACAAGAGATCAATAACGAGTTCACGAAGCATGCTTTTGTGACCGTCTTGCGCCCTTTCAAGCTTCAGGAGCTTCTTAGGTGTATAGCTATCCAGCTAGATGCAGAGTCATCTGGAAACAAGGGTGCGGCGGATTTTGTTCGTGACAAGAAAAAAGATTACTTATCAATGTCTGTAGAAGATTTGACTGATGCAATAGACCGGCTTTCAGAGAATAAAAAGTGTTTGATTGTTGTGGACGACCTATTGTATACCCCAGAATGGGATATAATAAAAGAGGTGTTCGATAAAAATAAGGCAAAAAGCTGGACCATAGTGATCACCACAAGGCAAAAGGATATTGCGGAGCATTGTTGCAAGAAACCAGAATGTATACGCATGCTCAACATTCTAGGTGCTGAGGAAGCTCGTGAACTCTTCATAAAAACGGTAATGAAAAAGACTCATATTCGGTCTATTTCATTTGATATAATGCTTTGTATTTCATTGTCCTAATTTTCCTATATGTAATTAACTTTAAAGAGCTGTAGGCGTCCCCTTCGGTTTCCCTTTAAAAAATAATCCTTTGTATAAGTGTCACAGCCGCCTTGGGGAGGGGGGTGGCGCTAGCGCAGCGGCGCTGGGGGAGACGCAATGGTGGCGCCCAAGGGCTTGGCGCAGGGGCTGGGGCGGGCGCGGGGAGGGGCTTGTGGCGGCGCGGTTGGGGCTGGAGCAGGAGAGTTGGGGGAATATTTCTTTATTTGCTTGTCCCTAAAAGATTACATCCTCCTTGTTTATATAGCTCTCTTAGGAGACTTGTATCTCAAGCAATCTCTAAAGGTTTCCTTATATTCGAATACCTTTTACAAGCAAACTCTTATTCTTTTCCTAATAGGAGATTTCCTTATAGATTGGAATACCTCCTTCACACCAAAAATCTAGTCCTAATCAAATACGAAAAATGACGTGGATGACGTGGGCAGCGGTGGAGCGCGGCGCCGGCCCCCAAGACACCCTCCCCCCTCCTGGCCTCCCCGGCCGGTTGGGCCACGTTTGCCCTCCCTGGGCTGGGCCGGACTTGTACTATGACAATAAGCATAACTGTTCTGAAACTGGCTTCGAAAAGAAATTCTTTAGAATATTTTGTGGAAAAAAAAAGTGGGAAGATCCACCTGCTGTACATTCTTATGCGAGGTGTGATAATAATTCACTTCAATATAAATGCAAAAAGGTTGAATCCATCTGATTTCAAACGTAAGTGATACTACAAGATGAAGGCAGAGTATTAATTCCCTTATAATATATAAAAAGTAGTAGTAGATCCAAAATAGACCTAGTCAACACCGTTACTTGTTGCCAATTTTTTCGTTAACACATTGGCTAAAACAGAGCACTAGCTCGTTGACAAGAATATAGCCAACTTATTTTCCATTCCCCACCTCCTATCTGGCACAACACCTCAGGCATTTTTCTGTGTGTTTACTTACTTTTGTTGTATTTTCTATCATGATTTGCTTTCGGAGAAAAAATTATAACCCTTTAAAAATAGGTTGGTGATTCTTAAAGATCATCTTCATTCATGGGACTGTCTTACAATTGCCGTATATGTTACTAATTACCATCCAAATGGTGACTTTACATTGTTTCAAGTCACATATTAAAAAAATTTATCATGGATGCTAAATCTTCAGTAGATTGTGTTCTTTCTTTTATTTATTTTTTTAGTTTCTTTCTTTGTTTCCTAAGTGGCTTCCCTCTTGTTTTCTAGTTCTCTTGTACAAACTTTACTTCTTTAATTACATTTCACTGTAGGGGCCTTGGCCCTCCATATCTTTCAACAACATATTAAACAATTGTGTTCATTATTGACATCACACTGTTTCAAATGGAATATATATGTTACCCTTGGCCAGGTCATTATTGAAGGATTCATATTAAAATGTGTTGTAGTCATTTTTTTCTAAATGAAGGATTCATGGAGAGTTGATACAATAATTGTGAATCCACTTCCGTACACTGCATAAAAACACGAGCTTAAACAGAGTCATCTAACCAACAGGTTGGGTTTCTTTACAATTTAATTTTGATGTACTGAATGTTTTAATACTCCACCAATCTCAGGTATTCAAGAAGACCGTAGATTTCGACAAGGAATATCCTGAGTTGGTTGAACCAGCCAAACTGATCCTAAACAAGTGTGATGGACTTCCCCTTGCAATAGTCACCATAGGAAGCTTCTTGGCGGAGCAAGAAACAAAAAGTGTTGTGGATTGGAGAAAATTGAATGCACACATTACTGCTGAGTTGGAGATGAATCCAAAGATTGGGCTTATAAGAACAGTTCTTATGAAAAGCTATGATGGTTTACCCTATTATCTTAAACCTTGTTTCTTGTACATGTCCATATTTCCTGAAGACTGCAATATTAGCCGAAGACGTTTGGTACGTCGCTGGGCCATAGAGGGTTACTCAGTAGAGGCCCGGGACAAATCTTGCATGGAAATAGCAGATGGTTACTTTGAGGAACTCATTAAGAGGAGCATGGTGTTGCCAACTCATGATCATGAATCAATTTTCAGCAGACAAAAGGCTAACTCTTGCAATCTACATGATCTCATCCGCGACATCAGCATTTCAGTGTCAACCAAAGAAAATTTTATTTTCAGGCTGGAGGAAGGTAGCAGCTCAAACACGCATGGCAAAGTACGTCACCTTGCCATAAGCAGCAACTGGGAGGGAGATGAGAGTGAGTACCAGAGCATAGTCGAACTGTCATGCATAAGATCTTTAACAGTGTTTGGAAAGTGGAAGCCATTTTATATTTCTGACAAGATGAGGTTTCTTCGAGTATTGGATTTGGAAGACACAAAAGGCCTAGCTAACCATTGCCTTGAGAACATTGGGAAGCTTCTACATCTCCGATACCTTTCTCTAAGAGGGTGTAGTCATATTTTTTGTTTGCCGGATTCAGTAGGTAAACTAAGTCAACTTGAGGTCCTGGACGTCAAATATACAGCAATACAAGTGCTACCCAAAACCATAGTCAAGCTTAGGAAGCTACGCCATCTCCATGGTGGCGGCGTAGATTATGGTAGTACATCAAGGCTAAGTTACTCTGTGAGGTGTATGGAACTATTGGAGGTACAATGTGCAGCATGTCTGGGACACTTCCGGTACACTGATTTCACGATGAGGAGTAGGCGTGATCGGTGTGCTATAGCCTGCTGCGTAGCATTACCTCCTATTGTACTGGGCATGTATTTTGCAAATATGCATGGTGTTACGGTGCCCAGAGGGATAAGAAAAGTGAAATCGCTACACACACTGCGGTACGTGCATCTCGCATGGGGAAATGCTGTTGTGGAGGAGATAAAAGGTCTCACCGGTCTGCGCAAGCTAGGAGTGGTGGGCATCAGCGAGAACAATAGTCAGAACTTATGTCTAGCAATTTCCAAGCTCAACCTCCTTGAATCGTTGTCGCTGTGCTCAGAGCTAGATTTGTCCGACTGTCTGGATGGCATACAACCACCTCCGGAAAACCTCCAGAGCCTCAAGCTGCGTGATTGCAGGATGACCAGACTGCCGAAATGGATCAAGGGGCTCCAGAACCTAGTGAAGCTCACGCTACGTGACACTGGTCTCTCGAGGGATGGTGCAGACGTGCTCATGCAAGACATTGGGAAGCTACGAAACCTGAGGATTCTGCGTTTGACAGAGTGGAGAGACATAACTATTGGAGAAGTCCAGTTCAAGTGTGACCTTTTCAAGAGGCTTGAGGTTCTCCATCTTTATTACGGCTCCATCCTGAAAATTGTGTCCGTCAAGTTTGATGAGGAAGCAATGCCCAAACTTGAGGTGCTGTGTCTGGGCCTTGGACAGCATGTTCGCTTTTCTGGGCTAGAATATCTCCAAAGCATTAAAGAAGTAAAGGTATATTATTATTATTCAAGAGCAACGCCACCCAAGGAAACGTTTGCTCGGGAGCTACGGGAGCAGCTTGATAAGAATAAAAAGGGGCACGTGTTGAAGGTGGACTGAAGCTTGTGGTTGTATCCTTGATGACTGTTGGCTCCGATCCTTCCTAGCTGGGATGGGGTATTGCTTGAGGCTTGTGTATCATTGAATGGTGCGGTACATATGCTGGTGGAAACTGATGAGTGGCCATCGTATTTATTTGGTTACATGCTATTATTCTCTTGTCTTCCCTGTCGCCTTTGTTTGTTGTAGCAATATAAATTCATTCTAGGACTTCACTCTGACAATGATGAACGCAACCTTCTTGTGTTGCCGTTTCGATTTCTGATGCATTATTCACCAGATGTAAAATTAGGTGTGTACAGTAGGCAAGCTACTGCTATTTCTTATATTCCTAAAAGGCTCATAGGCAATCATGCCCTGTAATACGATCCCTGCAGTCTGTGCCCTGTAATAGATCGAAGGAGATAGAAAAATAAAACTATTTAGGGAGATATGATGATAGAGAATTTGGTCAAAAAAATAGGTAAAACTATTTAGGGAGTTATGATGATAGAGAATTTGGACAAAAAAAAAAAAAAAATAGGCTAATAACATGCAACCGGTGAATACAATTTGAAGCTTAAGAAACATGAGCTAAAGTGTCACAAAGACACCCTACTCTCTGAATGTTACTACTGTCAGACACTCAGACTCCTTTTAGCAGGTGCCATAAAGTTGATATTCAAAATGCATTCAAATAAGCCTACTCTACTAGACTTGTTGTAAGCTTTTAGACTTGCCGATTGATGTTAAGGTTTTCCCTCTGTTTTTATTCTAATAGAGACATCAACTATGTATACTTAAGTGTGTTTTAATACGCTGCCTCCTTTTTTAAGAAATCGTACGAACCAGTATATGCACACTCTAAGCACAGCTAAAGCAACAAAAGCAAGGGGATACTGTCAGATTTGCAACCATCAGGTTACAAATCGTAACCTTAAACTAAAATCTCTGCTTCTAAAAGCATAACAGCAAATCCAAACAAGAAACATGCATCTTTGTACATAGCATAGTGGGAGGAACTTACATTCTCAGCATCCGCCATCGCTCGGTTGTCTCAAAATCCTAAGGAATCTGTACATGAGAATCAAAATAAGAGCATGTTGTACAAAAATAAGTACAGCTCGGTGAAGAAAAGAACAGGAAGCTTGTCAAGAAGACATACCTCATTGCTGTTTCAAACTCCACAACCCATCAGCAACCCAATCTCGAAATTGATTCATAACATCACTATCCAATAGTGCAAAGCAACAACAGTTAGTACAACATAGCTTTTCACGTACAGGGAAATGGGTGCTAACAAATGTGTACGGTAGAGATGTGTTGTTTAAGGTTTGGTCAGGGTAGGGTTGGTTCCTATTAACACACGGGGAAAACTTGCATCTTCTGCAGCCTGGAGTCATCAGGTTAGGCATAAGGTTACAGAGCATTCAGAGGTTCGATTCACTCACAGAGTCCATTCAGTCCATTCAGAACAAGGAGCTATGAGCCTATGACAATCAACATTCAGTAACCAATCTTAACAGAGCATTCAACAGGTAAAATCTAACAGGCTCATAGCCAATAGGTGTTCTATATGATCTGGGTGCTCTTTCAATTTTTGGTGGCTAAGCTAAGCATCCTTGTTTGCCCTGTGATTGGAAAATATATTAGGGAAGCACTGACAGAACGTCACATTTTCTATATGCATCTGGAAAAAAAATGCAAATACAAAGCAAATGCAACTCAATGAATCTCAGCATCATTGGTCAAAATAATACAGACTATTAATGGTTTTATATTTACAGCCTGAGTTTATTGCCTGCAACCACTGAAAAAAATAAAACAGTTGGCAAGGCTCCTTGTCTAGCTTCTACCTTATCAACACACTTAGTGACTTAGATGTCAGATCGAGTCCACAAGCTAACATATAAGAACAAAGTCACTACTTTTTTTTTTTTTTTTTTTTTTGAAAGGTAATGGCAGGAGCTCTGCCTTTCGATTAAGATAGGAAAGAGGGTTTTATGTACAGAAGATTAAACGTGGGTTTGCCCCGGCCTAGCCGGCGCAAAGAGAAAACAAGTAAGTTTTAAAAACACAAGAAAGCATTACACGCCCCACTCGTGAGCCCTTCTCCTTTGTTCAATGTCGTCTTTGGTTCTTTGGGCTACCCGCAATGGCGTCTCAAATTCGTTTGAAAATATTCTTCTATTTCTCTCTTTCCATATGTTCCGCACGGTGTAGATGACCATTCCGTTGAAGCGCTTTACTGTCCTCCTTGGCTATCTTTGATTGTGCTTCCTCCCACCACGAAATGAAGTGTGCCGGATCATCGACCGGCAAGACTAGGGATGCGTCAAAATGCTCCCACTGTAGGATGTGGCTCCAAACTGCTTTTGCAAACGGGCATAGTAGGACCAAGTGTAAGGGCGTTTCAAGGGGTCCGTTGCATGTGGCACGATGGTCTTGATGTGGCCATCCCTCTTCTTCGAAGGTTATCTGGCAGTGAGTATTTTCTCCCTCACCAAAATCCAAGCAAATACCCCTGCATTTGTTTTCCGCATGTGCCTTCCATATGAGGTCCCCTTTGAAGGATCTATGGGAGCCATAAAATTGAGCTCTGTCGACGGCCCGGTGTCGAGTAGACTCCGTCTGCCGTCCATTTCCAAACAATAGTGTCCGGAGTGCCTGGTGTCAATTGGACCTGTTGTATTCGAGCCATAGCGGACAAACTCTTCAATTTGCACCGGAGTGGTAATCCGTCCTCTAAGGGCATCAACCCAGGCGTTGTTGTGAAGCTCAACCTGGACCGTCCTTTTCTTAAATCTTATTTGATCGAAAAAGGTTGGGTGCTAGGAGCTTTGGGGCCTCACCATCAAGCCAGCTATCGAGCGAAGCGCGCCTTGCAGCCATCCCCAATAATGACCTTGGTGGATGCATTGAAAAGTGCTCTTTCGGTCGAGGTCATTGCGGGGAGCTCCATTCCAACCCAAGGTTTGGGCTGTCCGTCCACTCTGCCAGCCACCTCAAACGCAATGCCCCTAAATTTCTCTAGGTCCGGGACGCCAAGGCCGCCTAGATCCTTCGGCCGTGCCACCACGAGGCCAATTGACGGGCGTGGGCCCCCATTTGCGTTCTCTTCCCCTTCCACGAGAAAAAGATCTCCCTGTACTTGTCGACGCTCTTTCGGGCCCATGCCGATAGGGGAAACACCGTGAGGTGGTACGTGGGCATTGCTGACAGGACTGATGAGGTCAAGGCGAGGCGGCCCGCTCTGTTGAGCCACTTTCCTTTCCAACCCGGTAGCCTCTGACCAATTCGTTCGATGAGTGGTTGGATATGTACCTTCCGTAAGGCGCGTGTATGGAGCTGGAGGCCAAGGTAGCGGCAGGGAAAATTTCCTCTGGTCCCTGCAAAGGAGGCGAGGACTTGATCAAGGTCAATGTCGTCGCATCTGATTGGGTGGACGGAGGTCTTATCGAAATTGATGTGAAGGCCAGAGATGTTCCCGAACTCCTGTAGGATGGTCCTAGCTGCGTCAATATCATTTTTGTCTGGATTTATGAAAATGGCTGCATCATCTGCATATAGGGACGTTCTCCATCTTGATGCAGTCGAGGGGAGTGGGGAAAGTGCTCCATTTTGGGTTGCCAGGTCCAGCATTCGTTGCAGGGGGTCCATGGCAAGGATGAAGAGCATGGGCGATAAGGGGTCACCCTGACGGACCCCTCTGGCGTGGTGGAAGCTTCGGCCGTGTGCGCCATTAAGTAGCACCCTCGAGGTTGCTGTACGAAACAGGATGGATACCCATTCAAGCCATCGTGCACCAAAGCCAAGAGCACGCAGCACCTCGAGCAGGTAGCTCCAATTGACCGTGTCGAAGGCCTTGTGAATGTCAAGCTTCATGAAGAGCATAGGTGTCTTGTCTTTGTGCATCTTTCTCACCGTGGCCTGCACACATAGGAAATTGTCATGTATGCTCCTCCTTTTGATGAAAGTGCTTTGGCAATTGGAGACCAAGGTGTTGAGCTGGGGTGCTAATCTGTTGGCCATTAGTTAGAACAAAGTCACTACTCACGTTGATCTAAAAAACAGAAATTCTAAGGACCAAACCTTTCAAGATTCTGCAAATAGAAAACCTCCATGTGATGCATTTCATCGAACATATGGTATCGTTCCTCCCATAAGGCTTCAACTGCATTTGTCAATGAAGAAATGACAAATCATAGACAGCTGCAGGTTAACTGCATGCAAGAATCACAGGCAGTCAATGCAAACGTGAAGCCTGAGTTGGAGGGGCACTGTTTGGCATTGGTTCTGGACGTCCCTCCACCACAGATTGACCGACAAAAGCAGGGTCGGGGCTGCCACCTCACCGAGGATGCCTTCAAGCAAGGGGGCATGGGCAGAAGCAGATTATCAGCCTATCACAGCAGATCCAGAGCGCATAGGGAGAGGGGAGGGACTCACGCATACAACAGTGCTGGTAGACACATCGATCTCCTCTCCCTCCCGTCATGATAGGATCTGCGATTGTTGAGGCCGAATTTTAGACGAAATGCCAGTGGGAGGAGTTGGCTGCTCCATTTGGGACGCGACTGTAGATCAAGAGGCTGAAGATCCTCGATGCCAGTTGGGGGTGGACGCAGGAAAACCTCGGGGATGGAGCGGCAGATGGAGGATCTCCCTTTTGCCCCTCCACCAGAGGTCAAGAACACCAGCTGAGTGGTTATGGCGACAGGTGAAGGGCGGAGTTCTAGAGTTGGCGGCGATGGCAGGGGAGAGGAGAGGGCGGCTACGACGGCGCGAGGCAGAAGCTGGAGGAGACGGCCGCGGCGAGGCGGCAGCCGGAAGCGTGGCGGGGTGGGGCGGCGGCGGGGCTCGCCGGCCGCAGCGCAGGGCGAGCCAGACGAGGCGGACGGGCGAGACAGGCGCGGCTGCGAACAAAAAGTCCCAAAAGACCCTGTTAGAGGGTCTTCTACATTTTAGTCTCAAATGCTAGTTTTAGTCTCTAAAAGTCCGTGCTGTTTGGTTTTACGTGGGACTAAAAGAGACTTTTTTTAAGTACCGGGGACTAAAAAGTTCCTAAACCAAACAGGGCCTAAAATAGACTTTTTTTTTAAGTACCAGGGACTAAAAGTCCCTAAACCAAACAGGGCCTTAATCGTTTGTATTGCACTGTCACTCACCAAAAGGAGAAATATCCGTGTGTTTGGTTGGGTGAGTGGGTCGAACCCAAATGGTCAGACCCGTTTTTGAGGTGTTTGGTTGGGGAGTGGGCTCAGATGGGTTCGACCCGATCACGAATATTTGCCCAAGATGCGGGTCGACCCGTCCGCCCGAAAATCCGGATGGAGCGAACCCGCGCGGGGTTCGAGGCTCCGTCCGCTCGTCCGTCGAGACCCTAAACCCCGTCCGCTCGTCGTTCGAGGGCTCGTCTTCGTCGCCGCGCCGCTTCGTTCGCCGTCCGGTCCGCGCCGCTGCCGTCCCGACTCGGCCCGCCCCTCCTCGTGCCTAGCCCACGGCGGAGCTCGCCCCTCCACCCGCCGCGGCGGCCCGGGCGCGGCAGCCCTCCACCGGCGCGCGGCAGGCCGGCGAAGAAGCGGCGCGGCGATTTGGAGCGAAGAAGACTACGGCAAGCCGGATCCGCGTGGATCCGCGGCGGCGACTTGAGCGGCGCCGTGGCGAGCTCCAGCCCCGACCTGGCGCGGTGCGACTGGGCGCGGCGTGGCGTCGAGAAATCCCGACGAGGATCCGTGCGGTGTCGAGCTGTGTACGAAGGAGGGAGAAAAGGACGGAAATTTAATTCTGTTTCTTTTGTAGGGTTCCCGATGTAAAACGGCGAGACAAAGTTTTATTACGATATAGGCTTCGCTGATTTCTAAATAATTGAGGAGTCCTGATGTAAAAATGCTTCACTAACGATGTTAACTTACCGTCCAACCCCCTGTTCCCAATTCCTTCAACCAAACATGAGATGGGTTCACTCCATCCCAAAAACTAAAGATGCAACCAAACACTAGGATGGGTTCAACCCAACCCAAAAAACTGGGTTGCATCCAACCCAACCCAACCGACCCTCAACCAAACACACGGTATGTGTTCTGTATGTACTTTCTTTGTGTTTGATCCCGGATCCGACCATGGATGCTTCTAACGGACTAATTCCGTCCGATCCATCATACAGTAGCCTTGGATGTCCTAAATTGCGTTGTGTTTGTTCACTTGATGCCAGATGCGCTTGTATGAATCTTACCAACGGCGTACCTATATCTGAGCCAGGGAGGAGACGAACAAGAGACCTGCCAAGGAAGGCCAGGGAATACAAATACACACTGACATCATCAATAAACACTTCTATTTTTTGTTCTTATTTTTTTGCAAAAATAGTTCCCACTACCAACATTTTGCGAAAATATGCCTAACTACCACTTGAGATGGAATTTAGTTATAGCCTATTAATGTGTAGCAGAATTTAAATACCACTATTTGGCCTTGTTGTATGCCCCTTAGTACCATGTCGATCAAAGTCCCGGCCACTAATCGCCCAGATGACATGAAAGGTATTTGCAGCTGTGTCAGATTTGTGATATGCAAAGGGATCTTATTGATCTATACCATCGGCCATTTGGAAAATCTGTGCACCTTTAAAGAGAACAAGTTTTCCTTCTAAAAAGAACGGCAAGAGTTCTGTACGTCAATCTATGTATTCTTTGAAAACAAAGTTACAAGAAAACACATTGATGTGAGGCAGAGCAACTAGCACAAGCACAACTCAAGAAGATGCTAAAAAAGGCACAGCTTAAGAAGCGAAGATTAGTTCAGAGATGGGATAATTTCTCTCAGGCGCTCTGTTTCTTTGAAAACAAGTGGGGAAACATTATTTTTCTCCAAAAGAAAAAAAAATTCTCGTTTTCCGAGAGAATACTACGTGACGTTTCATCGGGAGCTGCGGGAGCAGCTTGATAAGAACAAAAAAGGGGCACGTGTTGAAGGTGGTGGTCTGAAGCTTGGGGCCCGTGGGATACTGCTTATTAGCTGGTTGCATTGTGAACCATGAATGGTGTGGTGCAGACTGAGTAGCGGAGGTCACTCTTGCCTGGGAAATCATGCATGGAAGAAGGGTGCGGTACACAGAAGAGTGGCGATCCTCATGTATTCCTTTTTATATTATAGTATTGGAGGATCGTCTCCTTTTTATTCGTTCAAAAACTTGGGCTCTGATAATCAATGTTATTACCTTCTTGTCTTGTTGCAGTTTTGATTTCAGATGCATGATTCACCAGATGTAAAATAAGGTGTGTACAGTAGGGTAGCTGCTCCTATGCCTTATTTCTTCCGGGCGCGATCTTATCAGTCGTTAGTTTGCCATTGAGATACTAGAGTTTGTATTATTATGTAGAACCTTGGAAAGCTCGCCATTGCGGCATTTGCACTGCCAGGTTCAGATAACTCTTACTACGTACGTTCACTTTAATTTCTTGCCTCGTGTTGTCGTTCAATCGGATTAGTTGAGGCAAGTGACTCTGTACTAGTAATCACAGAAGAAGGTTCGTCGTGGTTATGGCTTAAATAATGCTCTGTACTACTACGAGGCAGAGCAGCCATAAGCCCTGTTCCGCACCTTCTCTGTGATTACAGATTGGTCTTTGTACGTGTAACCTGACTAATAACTGGATACTTGAGTTCGATCAATTGACACTCCGGCAATCCGCCGAGAGCTCACCACCGGCGCCGCAGCGTCTCGGTTTCAGAGTTGAGTTCAAGTTCGTGTTCTTCTTTGTTCTCGAGCAATACATAGGGAGCACAAAGCAATCCCTTCGCCCGTTGACATGGGCCGGATCGAAACTAAAGCAATGAAAATAAAAAGGACCCATCAAGGTTGCCGGTTGGGCTTGTGCGATCTCACACCCAGTCAGGCCCGCTATGCTTCGGGTTGGGTTTCCTCCTTCTCTTCCCGCCAATGCCGCCATCATCAACTAACCTGTCATCAGTTCGATCATCAACAGCTCGATCAGAGATCTTACCATCAGCATTGGTGACAGTACACGCTGGGGGAGCTGTGGTGTTTCCTTCTGCAGGAGTGTCTTGGCTCCATCTGAACCAGAAAAGTTCAGTTTGGTGGTACGGGAGTTTAGCAGAAAATACGTAGGACGAGCTTGGCAAGAAGGATAGTGAATGATTGCACTATATTTTGCGTGGCCCTGTTTGGGCGCATTCCATTTTATTTGTGAAGCAGAAAACAAAACACTCGATATAGAGGGGGAAAGAAAAACAGGAGTAATTTGACCTCTGCCTCCGCGTAAAACATGGAGTAACTTTCTGAACCGTGCTGCCAAATGGAAACCAAAACCCAAACTATGTGGAATGCAGTGATCATCCTGCCAGCGCTCTGTTTTTGTTTCATCACGCACGTCGCATTAGTATCAACACAACACTTAGTATATATATATGCAATTAGTATCAATCGTCCTCAGATCAAAAACACCACATGATGGGGAAGAGGAAACCGCGTGTTTGACTGACTTGACAGGAACGTCCTGACGTGCTGCAGGTGCACGCTTTTTCCCTGGCTTCCTGGCCTCCCTGCTATGTTTTTTTGTGGGACATGCATCGGTAGCCTCATGCAAGTTGAAGCATTCCAGTCAATGCTACATAAGTTTTTCTAAAAAAGTTACTCCTCGGGGAGCCCAGAGCTAAGAAAACGTGACACTCTGATTTCTGGGAGGAACAAGTATGCATTCAGCTTTTCATTTTGTTAAAGAATCAAACCCAAAACAATCGAGATCTCACACTTGTACACAGTGTATGTAAGTGTTGGGCCTGTGCACCGAGTAAGGTGAACCTGCGCTAACGAATGAGAATACTTCGTCAATTCTCTGTTTACTTCTAAATGCAGGAACTCACCAAGCCAAGCTCACCTTCGCGCTCGCTTGGGGCCTTTGCACAAGAATGCGCAAGGTGGCCTCCGCACGGGAACCTTCGCTTGGGGCCTTCGCACAAGAATGCGCAAGGGGACCTCCGCGCGGGGAACCTTTGCTTGGGGCCTTCGCACAAGAATGCGCAAGGTGGCCTCCGCACGACGGAACCTTCACTTGGGGCCTTCGCACAAGAATGTGCAAGGTGGCCTCCTCACGGAACCTTCGCATGGGGCCTTCGCACAAGAATGCGCAAGGGGGCCTCCCGGGGAACCATTGCTTGGGGCCTTCGCACAAGAATGCGCAAGGGGACCTTCGGCGCGGAACACGCAGCGCCTTGGCACCAAAATCACGCAAGGCAGGAGTTCAGTGAGCTAAGCTCACCTTCGTGCTTGGGTCTTCGTGCCAAGAGCTTCATGCAGGACTCCGCTTGGGGCCTTCGCGCAAGATTGCGCAAGGCCAAAACTACAAGATACGAAGGCTGGAGATGAATACGCAAGGGGCGACACGCGGCCGGACGCGAGGCACAGGCACAAGGCCCCCTCCATGCGGTGCGACCGGGCGCAAGGCCCCCAAGGCGCAGCACAAGGCCCGCAGCTTGGGCCGCCCGTTAGTGCACAAGAGGAATGCGGAAGCTTGGTTGGGCCGGACCGAGGCAATTTCCTTCTCCCACGGGTGGCTGGACGGATGGCCGGGATGCCCTCGGGTTTCTACAATTCGTAGAGAATATTCGAGGAATATTCGTAGGGCATTCTTGTATTTGGACCAAAGGGCTTCCGTGCGCCTATAAAGTAGGGGCACCCCGGTGTGAGGGTGTTGGTGAAGTAGTAAAGAAACCCTAATTTCCCTTCTCGTTACCTCTTGACTCGCCGATGTCATCCTCCGCTTGAGGCATCGCTTGGGTGGAAATCTACCACGAGAACCACCTTCGCGTCGGCCGCGGGCCTACGCGCAAGGTTTTAGTCCGCGCAAGCCCTCGGTTCGCGTAGGGAATTACGTGTTGGGAGTCACGACCCCAACATTTGGCGCCATCCGTGGGGCTCGAAGGATCGCCCCACGACTTCCACGCCATGGTCGGCAAAGAAAGACGAAGGCCCTTCGCGAGCCTCCGCTCCCGCCTCAATTCGGGAACCAAGGCCCTGCAAGGCAAAGAGTGTGTCTACGCCACTCCGCACAAAGACCCCGCCCGGAAGATCGTGAAACGGGAGGATGAGGAACCCCGCCCTTCGGGCAGCCAGAGGAAGCGGACAACGGGACGGGCAAGGACCCTCGGGTGGAGCAACAAACCACCAAGCAGCCCCACTTGCACCTACGAGGGGGACGGGGGGAGCCGCCAATTACACTGCACGATGCGGAGCTCCAACGACTACGGGCCGAGCTACAAGTCCTACAGGCGGGAGAAACAAAGAAGGGTCGAAGCACTCATCCAGGCGCAAAGGGCTCGAAAGCATCGGCGCAAGCGGCGAGCTTAGGCAGCGATGGCCTTGCTACAAGCGGAGATTCTCAGCATGCTGTTTTGCCTCGGCGGAAGCCACACCCCCCACGCAGTGCATACCGCAAGCCTTGGTGCCACCAATGCTCGGTTGCCTCACTTGGCACCAACTGCACCGATAATGCCTTCGTCGACCAATGCCAGGGCCTTCGACCCAAGATCACCACTATGCGAGGGTCTTCAACGCCGCTGCGTGTCCAAAGAAGATACAAGCCCATCCAACTACCACGGTTCAATGGCGGGACCAACCCGCACCAATTCATTATGAGCTACGAGGCAGCCATAGCATCCGGGGGGGCGACACCGTACTTGCCAAGTCTTTCATAATCGCCGCCGAAGGAGACGCCCTATCTTGGTACACGATGCTCAAACCAAGCACTGTGTACTCACAGGAAAAATCTACGTGACAAAAATCCCGCGAATTTCAAGGGCTATGTCGAAGAGTCACTAACCTCCATGGATCTCTTCCAAAGTAAGCAAGGGCGAGAATGAGCCGCTTAAGGACTACTTCCAGCGATACTTGCAAATTAAAGGCGAAGGCACCCGATGTTCCAGACGAAGTCGCCATAGACGCGGCGATACAAGGCTTGCGCATAGGGCAGTTCGCATCGCACCTTGCACGGAAGAGGCCGACCACCATGCAGCAGTTATGTGAACAGTTCGAAAAATGGGGCAAGTCCGACAAATGACTACCGCAAGAGGTTGGAGGAACAAAATCAGAATAGGCAGCCGGCAAGGGGCATCCAGAGAGGGAGCGCAAGGTGCGGGAGCCAGACGGGCAAGGCCGGGAGGAACCAAGTATTCGTGGTAGATGCTAAGGACGGAGGCAACCGAAATCAACCGAGGCCCGCACCAGTGAATCAAGCCCCTTCCCAAAAGCAGCCCCAAGCCAAGTCGCAAGGCCGGGAAACAATTGGCCCAGAGACAGAGGAAACAATATTGTTTCGTGCATGGAGAAGAGCAAGGCCACACCTCCCGCGATTGTCCGGAGATTCAGCAAGCCAGGGAAAGGGCAAAACAGGAAGCGAACCAAGTGCCTTTGACACCACCCGTAGCCCCGCCCAGGGGAGTAAACTACACTTTCGTACAACCCCAGCAATTACCAAACCCCCACCCACCCCTATCCCTACAAGCACTACCCTTCGTATCACAACAACACGTCACCTCGGGCTCATACGCAGCCACCCCCGCAAGCTAATGCATATGACTGTCCGGAGATTCAGCAGACGTCAATCGAAGGTGTCACCAACGACCATACGTGGAATATCGACAACCTTCACTGCTTCTACATATGACTTGTAAGAATCTAAGCTCTCGCATGGTGTACACAAGAGCCAAGGCATTTACTTTTTATGCATTTTTACCTTTCAATCAAAAAAGGCTCGTACTCTTTTCCTCACAAGGGGTCCCCTAGGGAAGGTGAGGTTTTTAATGAGGCGAGACTTATGTAAAAACTCCTCTAAGTTTATATAAAGTGTGTGTTTCCCCAACGAATTCGTCCAAAGAGTCAAAATTGGCTGTGTAGATGGCCCATTATTCGACAAACTAAAACTTGCTTGGAGGACCTTGCGCGGTGTAAACCGAAGGTTCTTTACCACACAACGACCTCTAAGGCCATCAAAGGCCCGCGTGCACTGGAAAAGACCTGAGAAGGCTCGGGCACCGGGATTTTTTATACCGGAAAAGACCTCGAGAAATTCAGGCACCGGGAGTTTTTTCTCATACTTGGAAAAGACCTGAGAAATTCAGGCACCGGGAGTTTTTCTCATACCTCAAAAAGACCTCGAGAAATTCAGGCACCCGGGGAGTTATTCTCATGCCTAGAAAAGTCCCGAAAAAACACAGCACCAGGAACCCGCTCGTTACAAAGTGGCTAGTCGGAAAAAGTCCTACAAAAAAGTAGGCACCGACGATTAACACGGTGATTGCTTTCTATCATTGTGATTGCTTTAAGTCGGACCTAGCACCGAAATGACACACATGAGTCGAGCGCAAGGCCGGGAGCCTTCGCCTCATGCCTACGCTAGCCTAATAATATCCGAGCAAGGCTACAAGCCTTAGCAACAAAAATCTTGATGAACCTCCCGCAAGGCCCAGCCAATTAGCCGCGCGCAAGGCGGGGGACACACCAGGCGCAAGGCCCTCAATGAGCCCTCGCGGGCGACAACTCAAACGCAAGTGCAAGGTCGAGACTCTTGCCTAGCCCAAACATGCCAAACTGGCGCAACCATGACAACAAAAATCATGCCAACCAAGTTAACACACCAAACCAACAATTTTACTCTAGCAAGGCGCAAGTGCATGACCAGGAGTTTCATCTGACTTAAATAAGTACTCTGTCACAATAGCCGAGTTTCACCCAACATAAATAACAAGTTCAGAGCCTTGCACAAGTTCAGCAACAAAGGCTAGTGCGTGGTATTTAACAAGTGCTCACAATAAATCCAACGTAGTCTAAGGTCTTAAACTGTGTGGCAACAACCTCGCACGACGAGGCCCAAAGACTAAAACCTACACCAAGTCTCCCTTGCGCAGGGTGGTAGGACCCCATCATCGTTGTTCTCGGGCACGTCGGGCATCCCAGCAATAGCTTTGCATGCAATAGCAAAGCAGCAGCGCATGCTGGCCCTCTGCTTTCTTGCCTCAAAGAACCTTTGACCCCCGAAAAAAATATGAATACATTCAAATCATGCAAGCAAGTGCCTTGTATGCATACTTTCATAAAGAGAATGGAACAATAAGTGTCATCTTGTACGCCCTTCCCATGATAGTAGGAGGTTGAGCAGGTTCGAGATGGGTAAGAGCCTCTATTCCTCCCGTAGACGTCTCTTTGTCCCGGTACAATAGGAAGGGGGCTAAAAAAACAGACGACATCATCGGGCAAGGTCGCACCTCGCAGAGAGTGGCCAAGCAACCCACTATCGTGGGAACTTCTACAACAAGAACGCGCGAGCCTCGGAGAGGGCCTTGGAGTCTCCGATCCACCAGCTTTTTGCATTCGGTTAAGACCCACCCTTGAAAGAAAAAAACACAAAAAAACACATTGTGTTAGTCGCATGCCAAAAAATAGAGAGAAAAGAGAGAGCCTAAATTAATACCTTGGTTGTCTCATTTGTGTTGGTTACCACGACACCCTTTTTCCCCCTCGCATGCTTGCATATCCTAGCAAGGCCATAGAAAGAGAGAAAAAGAAAGGGTTAACTTCAAAAGTTGAAATGGTGCAAAGTGAGAAGCCACCTCATTCCACAATTCAAAACTTGCTAAAAACTCTTTTAAAGTTATTCAAAGTGAGTGTTCCCCTAACGATACGTGCAGAGTGTCGAAATTGGCTCCGCAAGTGGCCCTTCATTCGACAATTCAAAACTTGCTCGGAGGACCTCGCTGCGGTACGAATCAAAGATTCTTTACCGCAAGCAACGACCTCTAAGGCCATCAAAGGCCACATACCCGAAAAAGACCTCGAGAAATGTAGGCACCGGAAAGACCCGAGAAATGCGGGCACCACGAAAAGACCCGAGAAATGTAGGCACCGGAATTATTCTAAGCACCTGGAAAAGACCTGAGAAACTCGGGCACCGGGGGATATTTCCTTACACCTGAAAAAGTCCTGAAAAATATAGGCGCCAGAATTTGCTCGCCACAAAGTGGTCGATTGGAAAGATCCAAAGATCGAACTCATGAATCAGGGCGAGTCTGGTGCAAGGCTAAGGGCCTCCGCGTCAAGCCAACGCAGGTGAAGACAGCCCAAACGTAGGCGCTAGGTTGAGCAAGTCGCCTAAACCAAACACACCAAAACCGCATGAGCACGCAAAATGTAACTCTCACCAACCAAGTTAACAACACTAGCAACAAAGAAAAATAGAAAAACGAACACCAAGAGCTCTTCCCGACACAAATATTATCATAGTGACTAAACTTCACCAAACATAAATAACAAACTCAGAGCCTTGCTCAAGTTCAGCAACAAAGGCTGGCGCGTGGCGCTTAACAAGTGCACGTAATAAACCTAACAGCCTCGAGTGTAACAACCCGGATTTTTGAGAAGCCAAAAATACGAACTTTTTAAAATTTTTCTTGCAATGTGTGAATCATGTAGTCGCTAGGTCAAAAGTAAGTTGGCCCACTAGCGAAACGTCGCATACATGTAGAATTGATTGTAGGAGTATGTCGGAGCTTTGTAGATGAGTTAGGTTTGTGTGTTGGAGAGCACACCGCGTAGCAACTCATCTCTTCTCTCTCCAAAAGTTCCTCTATAATTTTTGGAGACATCTCATGCCCAAATCCGATCATTCTCAACTTATTAATTCTCATATCTTATCTTGAGCTCCTCTTAGACATCTCTCGTCACTCTAAGCTCCTCCCGATATCCTCCGAAGTATCTCTCTAATTTCTCCGGATCTTAATCGGAATATCTTTCCCTTTATCTCTCTCGCCTATGATCTCTAGAGACCACAACCGCACTACGACTCCCGTCGATGAGGCAGATGAACCATGCCAACCATCTCGGGCTAGCTAACCATCGAAGCCATGTCCGGCAAGCCGTAGCCTATCCTGACCAACCATCGAAATCATGACCGGCCAGCCATGACAAACCATAGCAGACTCGCCCCCTTTGGTTTATTGGATCTCCAATGCCTCTTCGATCCTTATCAAATCGACATCAAATCTATCTTAACTCTCTCTTGAATTCCTTGAAATCAAATCATAATAGGAAAATCCTATTCCTATTATTCTTCAATGATCGAACCCAGTCCACCATTCTTTCTCAAATATATTAGTGCTAAATATAGAGAAGCCATTCTATAATCCTTTGACCAACCAGGCCCTTTGTACGTGTATATGTATACAATGTATGTATGTATATATATACATACGTATATATACTAATAACCCAAATCGAAAGGACCAGAGCCCAGCTTCCCTTTGGCCCAACCGTGACTTTGGCCTAGCCCAGCAGCTCTCCAGGTCTCTCCCGTGAGCAGCACATGGGCACAACACCGCCGCCGCCATGCCTTGCGTACGCTTCACGCGGTGCATGCCCAGACCCCACTAGTCAGCCACGGCCACTCCAGCTCTCGCGTGCGACCAACGCGATGGAGCCGTGACGCCATCTGCCGGGCCCAGCAGTCAGCGGAAGGCGCTGCCTCTCCGTTTCTCTCCGTCACCGCTCGCGCCGTCACCTTCTCTCTCCGTACGAAGCCGCTCCACTGCTTTCCGTCCTCGACGGCAGACGCCGGAGGACGCCAACCTGCCCACGCACGCGGATGGACGCCACATCGCGCCGGCCGTCCCATCGGACAGCCCGGACACCAACAGCCTCACCTGGAGCCCTAGCTCTCAGGGCTATAAAAGCCGTGGCCGCCGCCGCTCCTGGCCGTTCCCAAGCCAGCGCCGCCACTGCTCTTCTCGGACCCCAAAACCACCGCCTCCACTCTCTGCTCCGCTTCCCATGGCCGCCGCTGCTCACCTCGCCATCTGCCTCACACCATGGCCGCGCCGTCGTCCCGCTTCCCAGCCACGACGCTGCTCGCTCGAGCTGCGAACGCGCCGAGCCGTGCGCACGCGATGCCGCGCCTCGCCGCGTTGACCGGCGTCGCAGCCGCGCACCCCGACGCCCACGACGCCGTGCGCCGTTCTGCCTCGTCAAGCCGTCCGCGAACCTGCTCCCGACGACCGAGCCGTCCATAACCTCGCCAACAAGCCGACCACCAGGTGTTCGACGTCGGAACCACGAGCTCGCCGAGCCTCGTCACCCCGTCCTCGCGCGCGTCCTTGGCACGCGGCCACGCCAAGCTGGAACGCCGCCGGCGCCCTGCACCCCGGCGCTGCATCGCGTCGCTGTCAACCAGGACCGCGACGTCGTGACTGGCACCGCTGTCCTGGAGCCACAAGCCGTCTCCGACGCCGACGGCAGCAGCACCTTGACGCCGACCGGACACCGCGCACCACTCCGCGTCGCGCTCACCTCGTCGAGCTGCGTTGCCCTCGCCGTCCGCACCAGCACGACCATGTCCTCGACCTGTACCACGACGCCCAGCACCACCGTGAGCAACACCAAGCATGGGTGAGCCCTGCACCCCAAAAGCTCCTCTTTTTCCTTTGAAATTAGCCGTTGTACATGTTGTACCTAAGCGTCTTGTGCTGTGGATTCAAGCTGCAGCCTTGCTGCACCTCCCCATCTGTGGCCACCGTCGCCTCGACCTCGGCCACCTCTGCAGCAGCACCTCGCCCGGGCCAATCGCAGCAAGCCTGCCCTTCATCGTCGGTGAGCCCCTCATGGCCAAAACCCCACTTTTCCTCCCTGTTGTCCATGTTCAACACCTGAGGCCGGCCTTCGTGCCGCGATATTCGCTCTGCTGTAGGGAAACAACAGCAGCAAGATTGTTGCCTTTGCTGCCATCGCTGGACAGCAGCTGCAGCCCACCTTGCCGTCGATCGACCTTCGCCGCCGGTGAGCATCCAAGCCCAAGGCCCCTCCTTTATCCGTTCATGTCGGCGCTTTATGCTGAAACCGGTCTTCGTGCCGTGTCGTTCACTGCTGTAGGGAGACAACAACCTTGCCACACGTTTTGGCCAACTCCTAGAAGCTTGCTGCCGTCCCGGCCAGCTACAGCCCTGCCACCCTTGCGAGGGGAGCGGCAGCACCCCATTGGTGAGCCACCGTGACCAAAAACCTTGCCTTTCCCTTCCCATATGTGATCCTGCTATCGACCAAAGTCTGAGACGGCCTTCGTGTCGTTGTCTTCACCTTGCAGGGGCCTGATGTGCCATTTGTCGAGGCTGTACGTTGCTGCCACCCGTGCAGTCCCATTTAGTCCGCCGTTGTTGTCAACAGCAAGCTACACCAAGCTGTAGTATGCCAACAGCAAGCCGCAGCTATCCAGATGTTGCTGCTGCCCTATGACTCCAAGGTTGGCCCTTGAATCTCGTTGACGCCGACCCTGATGTAGTCGACAATCTTCTTTAATTATTATCTTTCATACTCTTGTTCGTACATACTCTAGATATATGTGACATGTCTTATACAAATGATATATCTCATTTATCCATCCATATATCTATCAATGTATCCTTGCCTCATGTCCGGCCTTTGTGCCGCCGCTTCGTCCAACACTGCAGGGAGACTATAGCCTTGGCATTCACCTCGTACTCGACCAACACCTAGAGCAGCAGCTGCTGGACCTCACCGATGAGCCCCGCTTTGGCCAGCCACTGTTATCATTAGCAAGCTGCCGTAGGCCAGCCGCAAGCCACAACCATCGTCGGTAAGCCACCAAGCTCAAGGACCCGTTTCTCTTACCCTTCCTGCTGTTCGTGACTTGATGTACCCATGCCTGATACACGGCCTTCGTGCCGTGAATGTTCACTACCATTGTAGGGAAAACAGTAGGCCTAGCAGCCCTACACCTTGCTGGAGAGCAGCTGTACCTCGACGGTGATCCTCTGTGACCAAGACATGTCTGTTCCTACCTTCTAATGGACATGTTAGTGCCCTTTCTGATGTTCGGCCTTCGTGTCGTATGGTTTCACTACTGCAGGGGAGCGGCAGCCTTGCAGCAGCTTCCACCACCCTCTAGTTGCCTGTCACTTGGCCTCGGCCAAGCATGGCCACGTCCAGCAAGCTGCAGTGATCCAGAGTGCGCCGTTGCAGTCCTTGCTTTCAAGGTCGGCCTTGAATCCCGTTGGCGCCGTCCTGGACGTCGTCAACGCCCCTTATTATTATTATTATTATTATTATTATTATTATTATTATTATTATTATTATCAGTCCATACAATCCTTGTTCAAACATCTTGATTACATGATCTTGGTACACTCATATAATATATCCATCTTATCTATTTGTCATGTCCATACGCCTTATATATCTTATGTCATGATCAAGTTATATCTTGTCTACCTATCGTTGGGTGAGCTGTGCCTTTGTGTTGGCCTACCATTTTATCTCCCTATCTTATTGCTATGATGTGCTACCCGTTTGAGGGGCCGTGTTGTGGTTCTTTTGCGTATGGTTGTGTTTTCCTGTGTGCCGTGCCGTCGAGCCGGTCGAGGGATCGTATCTCGTTCGAACATTCCGGTCGTGGGTTCATCCTAGCGTGGCCGTAATGCCGAGCGTAACTCGCCCCGCTTTTTAGTTGTCTTCGCCGAACTACGATCGTTAGTTCCTACTCCCGTCCCACGACTGTGGTCATTACGGACTTCGACTTCGATATTAAATATCGACACGGATTCTAACCGCACATGTCGAATCCTTCATGACCAAGTTTAGTGGGATACGAATTAGGAACCCACTTTAGTAGAGCGACGGATGCCAACTCGTTTAGGTGAAGCTCATGGCCTCGCCATGGCCATTGGGTTCTACCTTCTTTTTTGTAGTGTCTTATTCCCCGATGTTCTCGCCTTCTTTTGATTCTTTCATGCTTAAACCCTTGCATGCTTGTACCTAATAGACCTCCGCTTAGTGCAATTCAAGTACCTTGGTCTTGGTACCCTACAAGTGGATTAAGCACTTGTGTTGTTGCGTGTTGCTCCTCTTCTCTTCCCCGTTCCACCCTCTCTTAATTCCCGTCAATTATGATGGCGTTCGGATTAGGGAGATCGGAATTGCTTTTGTCGCTCCTTTTTGGTTCCCGTCAATTTAAATGATGTGTGGATCGAAAAGTTGGCGTGTAGTGGTGTTTGCTCAGGATGAGCTAAGGTCTATGCCATTTACTCAAGCCGTATAGGTCGACGCGATCGACCGATGACATACGAGCTAGGCTACGACTAGAGCTCATACTTCGCAAACAACCACTCATATCTCTTTAGTCCAAAAATCGGATATACGCCGAGAGGGCTCAGCCGTCCCTTTTGTGTTCTTTCAGTGTAGTAGTCCTTTTTAGTCCTGTCGCCTCTTTATTGATTGATTGCTCTCTTGTCGTGTGTAGTCTCGCAAGGTAGTTGCATCGAGGTTAACTTTGGATCGAAGCTCGATGGAGGAAGAGAGCATGGAGGACAACAGGACCGTGGAGTGGAGTTGCCCCAGGGGGAGACCCTGTTGTACGACTACCCCGCTGATGAAGCTAGTACCACTACTTCCTCGACATCGCAGGTGTCATGGCAGCACTTTATTTTAGAGAATCCTAATTAGACATATTGCAAATAGATATGCTAGCGCTTTTATTTTATTCCTTTGCTAGTATATGATGCATGCTTTTGCCTGAGCCTCGATTGCCTGATTAAAACCCATCCACCACTATTACCCAGCTTTGCGCTCGCACTTATATATTTCTACCTGCTTGCTTGCACTTGCCACCTTGTGGCTATACCTCACTTACGTGTATATATGAGAACCGGAATATATGAGCTGGGCGTTGAGTATGGTGTCGGGTGACTTCGTTGCCCAGTGATTTGTGCCATCTGGGGGATGAGTTTCTGTCTAGACTTGGGTGTGTGGTGAGGGTCGAGTCGACCAGGCAGGATCTACGACGAGTCGCAGAGACCAGTCTTGCCGGGGATACTTCTGGGCGTCCCCTTCTTTGCCTTACCTGTGGCGAGTAACTGTGTGTGGATGTGGAGATCCGGTGCTGACTCCCGGTGGCGGGACGGCCCGGGATAGGGAGTGTGAAAGATGTCCTGCTTGGTCATACCTAAGGACTTGTATCTTCGAGGACTAAGGATCTGGGAAATTTGGTGCTCACCTCACGTCTTACGTATGGGCGGGTTAGCGGATTGCCCCTTTTAGTCAGGCGGTGCCATACCTTCTGGGAGGATAGCGGATAGTTTATAGGGAGGTAGGGGTGTCGAGGACCCACACCCTCTCGAGACAGCAGTGTGACTAGAGTCTGAGCTCGTACCTGTTCTTACAGTCTTAGCGTCCTGGTGGTACTCCGGGGCTTCTCAGAGCTGAGTGGAAGGGTGGCATCGTCGGATTAGGAGGTCTCCGTATGTCATCCTAGACGTTGCGCAGCATCGATGATGGTGACCGTGGCATCTTGAGCACAAGCTCTGCAGAGTTGTAAATCTATACGTATAGTCCGGCCTTCGGGCTAGGACCTGTCTGGACCTGGACTCGCTAAAAGGTAACCCCGGCCTATTGCCGTAACCTCCCGCGCTTGCGCCGGTCTTTTGACCAGGTTTTTCCTGGGTTTCTTCTCTCTCCGAGTAGAGAGGGTGTTTGCTTTCCTTACCTCGAGTGTGGGGTGGTGGTGAGTGTGCTACGGCTGAGTGCCTGGAGGGCTGGGAGCCGGTTAGGCGAGGCGTAGGAGCAAAAGGTCCCCCGTCGACACATGTGTGAGCCGTGAGGCTTGTGTTGAGACATGTGTTGAGATGAGTTGGACTTTGGGGAGATGTGGGGAAATGAGTTAAAATGTGTATAATAATATTATTTATTACTGCTGCTTCGTATGCACTAAGGATGCAAACCACAACCAAATACTAGGATCGCCAGATCCGTTATTTTCTGTTTTCCACCAAAGCTCATTCGGTGCTGACCATGACCTGCACATACCTGGTGGTGTGCAGATTACCTGTCTCGCAGTAAATAAAAGGATTAGGTGGTCTCGTGCCTACGCTCAAGCTTGGATTTGAAGAAGATGATTGATTCCGCCAATCTCTACGCCGACTCTGATGGAGCCCGTGAAGGAGGAGCCTTCACTTGTCGACGCTCTACGTGTACCCTGAGATCCTGAGTTACGCTTCCGCTAGGTTAATCTTGTATTAGGTGAGTCCCCAGGAGTTGTATTTCTCTTGTAATGATGTAAATGTACGAAGCTTGACTATGATATTAACTGTGAATAATAATGTGATGGAGATATCTTGTGCTACTTTCACATTATTATTCGATTCTGGGTATTTTCCCTTAGTGGAAAATCAGGGATGTTACACTGAGGTCCCGGGATATTCCACAAAATAAAGCGCGTCCACAGAGCACAACAAAGCATATAGCCGCAACCTAAGTGTCGCCTTGCGCTCGAACTCCAGTAGACCCCTCCGAATCCTTGCGCTCAGACGCTTGCAGAGGCTCCGAAACGGCTTCAACGCCTGCCCCCTGGAAAAAACAAGGTGAATTTGGCATAAGCAGAGGGTTCGAAAAAACATGAATAAACCATCGGACATAAAAATCGTGGCGACCGAGCGGGTACCTCAATCCCTTCGCCCGCCGAAGCGTGAGCACCGTCACGACGAGTAGGGTCCTCCGCACCTTTTCGCAAGCACCTCCCGTCCTGTCACAAAAAAGAAAAAGAGGACTCAAAAACCAGTATGATCAAAACGCATAGTTCATCCCGACAAGAACCGCTTAGCACCAATTACCTCTGTAGCCTTCGCAGCAAGAGCGCGCAGAGCCTCGGACTACCGTAGACTCACCAACGCGCTAGCCTTTCCCTCTGGTCCGCTCTCGCCCGTAGATAAATAAAATTAAAAACAATAGATGCTAAAGAATAAAAAAAAAGAGAAGGGAGAGATAAGCGCGCTAGCCTTACCTTGGTCACGGCAGTAGTACGAGCGCGCATAGCCCCAGCAGTCATAAGAATCCCCGTTTCACTCATCCTACTAGCAAGGTCGGACCCAACCTTAAAAGCAAAAGCACGACGTTAGTCGCACCAAAAAGCATGGGGGCGCGAAGAAAGGAAAATACGAGAGAGTACCAAGAGGAGGCCAAGCTAGTACCTCGATCCAACTCGCCCTCGGCCTCCGCGATCGTTGTCGGTTGCCCATTGGCGTTTGCGGCCAAGCCCGAGCAAGCCTTGCCCCCACCCAACTCCCCGCTTTCCTGCAAGCAAGGATAAACCAACACATGTTAGCATCGTAAGCTAGGGGGGAAGTCCAAAAGCAAAAGATCGGCCATGCACGCATAAACAAATCTTAGAACTAAAAAGCCCGACAGCATCGCGAGTCTCCTCAGCACCGTGGTACCTCCAGAAATAGCGTGTGAATTTCTTCACACTCGCACCAAGTCGTCAAGAGGGAACACCCATGGTGCGGTCATTCGAGGCACATTCCTCACTTGCTCCACGTGTTCACAACCATAGGACTTAACCACCTTAGAAAGCCCAAAAGCACCGGCCACAGCAGCAAAGTCCCTGGCCGTTCCCAAGGTTCGGGGAAGCTGAGCCATGGTACCCTTCATCCAGCCCATAACAGTGTCAACCGGAGCATCCTCAGCAGGCGGGGCTACAGTAGCCCCGTGGTCCGCAAGGGCCCTTGCAAAAGCTCGCGCAGCCTCCAATCCGTCCCACACGGACACGCTCCGTAGCAAGCGATTGCTCCTCGGATGTAGCCTTCGCGCGCCCAGCTCCAAGACATAATTTAGCAACTTCCGTGCGTAGGTCCTTAGCCTCGGACTTCAGCCCCGATATTTCTTTCTTGGCCCCCGTCCTCACCAAAGCAAGATCCTTGCGCAAACCAGCCAGCCACCTCTTCAAAGAAGTTGCTTGGCCGTCGGGGCCGACTCCGTTCCACCTCAAGAACGATCTTGGCATCTCGCAGCTGCTCAACCTCCTTTGTAACATCGCCCGTGTCCCTAACCTTCCCTATCGTAATCTTAGCACTTTCCTCGTAACCCTTGAGTTTCTTTTCAAGATGCTCAATAACCGCATCACGCCGAGAGCAATCTCTTCACCGGTACGAAAGTGGAGGAGTCTCGCGGCCGCTCAACCTCGGGAGAGGGCCCCCGAACCTCCGTGGCATCCACTAGAGAAGGGTCCGCGGCTCGAAAGATCCGCCAGGGCGCCAAAGGCCGGCCACGCCCAAGACCGGTGGCATGAAGAGGCCGGGCAAGACAGGGGGAGTAGCAGCCCCACCGGTCCCGACCGCGAAGCAAGAGGAGTAGCAACCGTGAAACCATTCACATCGCTTGAAAAACACCGAAACCACCAACGCTTAGGGCCATCTCCTTCCGGGATCAAACCCCGTCCGTCACGATCTGCAAAAAATGGGAGAGAAAGTGGGACACGTCGAGAAACAATGACAAGGCACGTAAGAAAATAAATAAAAGCGTAAATAAGTGCAAATGTAAAACCTACTAGCAAGTTCAAGAGCTAGAGTCAAACCAAGGCTTTCCCCTTCTCGAGTAGACGTGGGCAGGGGCCGGGCGCAAGGTCCCTCCCAGTCTCGCCGATGCCTCCCCCGCCTCGACAAGTAGCCTTGAGCGGGGGGCGGCGCAAGGTCCCTACTTGCCTCGTTGGCCAAAACCAAAGGAGAGGTAGGCGCAGGCCGCCTCGTCAACGCTAAACTCATCAACCTCGTCATCACCATCACCTTCCGAAGTCCGAGGAACCAAGGTCAATATCGAAACTTGCCGCCAAATCACGGAACGAGCCCCACCACTTGATAGTCTGCGCTCGATTGTGGCTCGAGGAGGCTTCGCGAAACAGCCTCATCGGCCGCCTCGCTACCGCCGTGGCATCCTCAACCTCCGCACCACTACCAGCTATCTAAATTATGAAATAAATGTGAACCTCAATTCATAAGCCAGGGAAAATAAATACAAAAAAAAAAAAAAACAAAGGTAGTGAGATGTTTTACCTCCCAAAGCTTCGTAAGAAGCGAGACCAAAGGAAAGCTAGCACAGCGTCCGGTGACCAACCGGACCGATAGCAGCCGGTCGGGGTGAAACAGTGAAGTGTGTAGGGAGGGGCATGCCTTTTATATGCGTCCACCCCAACCAACCTGCATCGTCATTCAAAAACAAAATCAACCGAATTCATAGCTCTCGATTCTAAGTCCTTTATGTGCACCAACAACTCTCGTGATAATGAGTACAATTCACGGCTTCAATGCACAGAGAAAATATAGGAAAATTTAGAACCCCCAAGCTCCAACGCAAGGACGGCCGGGGGAAGGGTGCCAAGCGTAGACTCACCTCTCGGAGCTTCAGGAGAGCTAAGGTCGGGACCGCCTTGCGCCGGACCTTGCCCTTGGGGGAACTGATGAGGACATGCCAGCCCCTAATGTTTCACCATATGAAGTTCATTCAGGATCCAACACAAGTGATCATAATTGTTGGCCTTTTACACAAACACATGTCAAGAAGATACACGAGAAGGTGAAGTTGCTCCTTGCTAAACTAACATTGAAATATTTGAGAATGTTTTACTACCTAAATTGTTGTGCATATGTATTGACAAGGTTTACACAAGATGGAGCTACTGCTGGACCCATGGAGAGGAGATGCACACACAAGCTGAGCCAACAAACCACATTGCTGACAGCACGAAGCATCCAAAAGAATCAGTCATAACTCTTGATTCCCTAAAGCATTCGAGGTGGATGAGGACATGTTGGAAGTCTTATCAAGTTAGCTTTCTAATGAAGCCAATGCCACGTCATTTGAGGCTTGCACCAAAGAGTTATGACCACAATAGTGCACACTGCTTAGAAGGTCAATAGCCAACTCGGGACAGGATATTGGTACAAATTCTCATTCAATACTGTACCATTCTTCAGCGTGTCAGGGTCCATGCCATACATGGTTGGAAAGATGATCAAGTTAGCTTTCCACCGCATCCAACGGTTCGTCATTTCAACTTCTGAGCAAGGAGTTATGACCAGAATATTGAAGATTGCTCTGTAGGCCAACAGCCACACGAGAACTGAAGACCACTTCGTGATTGCTTCACCATTTGGCTTTTCATCTTCAAACGTGGAGACTTCAGTTCATAGCTATCCAAAAGTCCTTTGCCTAGTATAAATAACACCTCTATTGTACAAGAAAAATAGATTTTGATGAATTGAGATTATCCTAGTGATATTGCAGCCGAGCTGCCTGAGTTGCTTACTCAACCCTTGTTCTTCCTTGTTCTTCTTGGACTTGTGAAGAGATCCCTCTGGGATCCACTACTTCGTGCTCTACGGCTTCCATTTGGCTGCGCCTTATTGTGTGGATTAGCTCCGGATTGTGGTTCTGCGGTCATTTGGAGATCGAGTCGAAGTCTTCACGGTTTCGGTGCCTCTCCCCCATCGCTTGTCGCATCCAACCTTGGCAGGTATAAAGCTAGTTATCCCCGCTGTTCTACAGCAAGTTATCTCCTCTACCTTCATCAACGGTTATCCCGCTGCCTTCGTATCAAGTTATCTTGTTCCTAAACCTACTGTCGTGAAGATCAGGCCACCCTCGTGCCGTGATCGGTTCGGTACTTATCATTTGGTATTTAGAGCTATCGTTGTCACGGTAGGTTTTGTTGTCATCCACTTACATATCTATCATCCCCTTTATAATTTGCTACTGTTTTATCCATCATATATTGTGTTTTTGTTCATCTCCTACAGTCCACTAAAAAGCCACAAAAAAATACCTATAGCCCTCTTGACGGTATTGTTACCTTGTGGTTTGTGTTCATCTAGTTGCTAGTCACCACCGTTATATATATATCATTTGTCATCCGCTGCTATCGTTATATAAAAAAGAAAAAAAAAAAGAAGGAAAGAAAAAGAGAGAGAAAAAAGTTCAAAAAAAGAGAGGAGCAAAGAAAAAAGAAAGAAATTTGAAGGAGGAAGTGTGTTGCGTTGTTGCTGAAATTTTCAGTTTACAAATCCAAGTTGGTAGTAATCTTGTTAGCAGCAACATCATATCTTTAGAGCACATACACACTTGGATTTCAATACCGTAGCCCTCCTTGTTTGCCACCTATATCTCCACAAAAACCGAAACCAAACCTCTCATCTTGTATAATTTCGATCGGTTAATCACAGCTGTGGTACTTCCACTTTTTAGCACACTCACAGCCCTTGAGAACGAGTAAGAACATTGGTAAGTAAGAGGTGAGATCGAGTGTTTCCACATAATTTGTTCTACTCCACTTTCTTGCTGCCCCTAACATATGGCAGGATCGGTTTCAAGTGTTCGTCATGGTGGACGTAGAGAGAAAGAACCACTACTCTCACGAGCTGAGTTACGCCAATTTGAACACACGCTTGTGGAGACAATGGAGAGAATGGAGAGAATTTTTATGAACGTCTTCCTACACTGCGAGATTATGGAGCTTCCACCAAAAGAGATATTCAGCAAGAGAGTGAGAAACACTTTCGAAAGTGACCCACAAATATAGTGAGAAAGAGTTTCCAAAGCCACATAAAACCCCACAGCCTCAAAGACCCCAAAACTCAGAAAAAGAGGGATTAGTTATGAGGGATAGGAAAAGGGATTCAAAAGAATTGAGTGAACCCAATCCTATGTTCTCCCATGTGGATATTTTTGCTAAAGATTATTATGCTCCCATCAAAAGAAAAATTCAGCAAGAGAGAAGGTCCCATGGACAGCCACACTCATGTGAGAAAGAGTGGCACCAATCAAAATTGAGTGGGAGAGTTCAAAATGAAAAGAAGAGAGTTTCCACCATATTCGAGAAAGAGTGCCACCAAACAAAAACTGAGCGTGAGAGATCAGCATAAAAACAAGAGAGATTCCACCATATGTGAAGAGGAGAGCCACAAAATTCTTTGTGAGAGAGACACACAAAAATTGAGTGAAAAAGAAGAGGACTCATGTGAGGAATTGTTTACTACTAACATGATAATGCCTTTTTCTAGTTGTGTTTCTTGTGTGACGCAGGTTCATGAATAAAAGGATGCGGTTAATTATGACCAACCCCCAATATTCAATGAGAAAGATCAATTGGTGGACAGGAACAATGATGCTGAAATTTCATTGTTCAACATATCATGCCAAGTTCAGATTGAAGACAATACTAATGCAAGTCTTTACACTTCAAGTGACGCAAGTTCAATAGCCTTTGAGGAGGCTTCAGCTCACGATTCTTTTACAATTGCCACTCCAACTCTATTAGAGAGCATGGTGAAATATGACACATATGAATATATCGCTCCACTAGACATTGAAGTGATTGTGAATCCTATCCCATGTGAGGATGAGGGCTGCATAGCCAAACGAGAAAGTGACAAAAGAGAGTTGTGTGATCCCACTCACTTTGACCATGAGAGTATCAAAATTGAGAGAGTGAGAGATACACCACAGAACAGTAGAGAGTTAGAATGTGAGCCATGTGAGGATACTTTTGAAACTAACACTCTAATCTCTACCTCTAGTGTGGTGTTTCCAAATGTGCAGGTTTGTAATGAGACTAAGGAAGAGATGGCTGCTCAAAGCAACTCTATACTTGCTGAGAAAGATAAGAAGGTAGTCATTCAACCAAACCAATTGTTTGCTGCCCAAAATATGAACCATGATGAGGAAAGTGGTAAGATTTCAGAACTACCATCCATGGTACTTGCTTTGCCACAAAGTCTAAAAAGGTACTGAAATCGGTTCAGATCTAAATTTGCAAAGTATAGTGGTGAGTAATTGTGATGAAGCACGTGTTTCTAATGAAATTGACCATGCTAGTTGTGCTGATTTAGTAGTGTCACATGATCATTCCTATGCTGAAATTTTGCAAGTTGATAACCAATGTTCAGTTATGAATGATCTTTTCTATGGTTTGATATGGTTCATATACATGATGTTTTGCACTCATATATCTGATATTTTACATGCAAATAGATTTGATAATGTGAAAATATATACACACGATGAATTCCTTGCAAAAATGTCTCCATCTACATGTGTGTGCTATGTCATGTTTGTTAAATGTGTTGAGATCAACAACATACTTGAGAATGTATTTAAAATATCATTCATGGAATCTTTAAATACTCGCTATAGTTGCAAGTTTACATTCAATTTGTTTGGAAATTATGATGCAAGTAAGGTTTGTGCTATTTGTATAACATGTGACAGGATTGTTGATTTGAAGTTAAGTTCTTGTGACACATATTTGTTTGAAATTGAGATGAAAAGATTGTTTACTAACTGTTGTACAGAACCAAAAATGTTCTTCCCTTCTTCCTATCATGATTCAAAAGAAAGAAATCTTGTGCATACATGCTTCATTAGTGAATCTGAAATTTTTTCAACCTCATTTGGAACCTATGATTGTGCCAAGTACATCTCTGAATCCTGCAGTAAGAATGCCATGAATGCTCAACATCAATTTGTTCGAAAGTTTGACATTGCAAAGATGAAACATGACAACATGAATCAAATGATTGGCATAGAAGAAATCTTTGTTCTTCCAACATGTAAATTATTTGCAGGTTTTGCCAAAGTTGACAGAATGTTTCTTACATGAAAAAGGGAATAATTTGTACATGAATCATAATGGAGCAAAAGAGAAAAACAATACAAAATATTATTGGAATTATCATATACATCCACCCTCTATTTTGTCTAGGTTGTTTTCAGGTAAACCAAAGTCGAGGTCGACTTTTCTTCAAGGGAGGGAGGATGATGCGAGCATGCCAAGGACATCAACACTCACTGATGGTTCTAAGCATGAATGCAAGGTGAAAGCTACACTTAATTTTGGATCATTTAGATTTCCACCTACAAGGCTACTACTCAGTCTATATGATTATAGATTAAAACACCTTGCTGTAATGGAAGAAAAAGATCACGATGTTGTCACAATGCTACAACTTGATGGCCTAGCACAATTCTTTGGTTTCCAAGAGTTGGAGTCGAGGACGACTCCTTCTGAAGAGGGGAGGATGATGAGGACATGCCAGCCCCTAATGTTTCATCATATGAAGATCATTCAGATCCAACACAAGTGATCATAATTGTTGGCCTTTTACACAAACACATGTCAAGAAGATACACGAGAAGGTGAAGTTGCTCCTTGCTAAACTTAACATTGAAATATTTGAGAATGTTTTACTACCTAAATTGTTGTGCATATGTATTGACAAGGTTTACACAAGATGGAGCTACTGCTGGACCCATGGAGAGGAGATGCACACACAAGCTGAGCCAACAAACCACATTGCTGACAGCACGAAGCATCCAAAAGAATTAGTCATAACTATTGATTCCCTAAAGCATTCGAGGTGGATGAGGACATGTTGGAAGTCTTATCAAGTTAGCTTTCTAATGAAGCCAATGCCACATCATTTGAGGCTTGCACCAAAGAGTTATGACCACAATAGTGCACACTGCTTAGAAGGTCAACAGCCAACTCGGGACAGGATATTGGTACAAATTCTCATTCAATACTGTACCATCCTTCAGCGTGTCAGGGTCCATGCCATACATGGTTGGAAAGATGATCAAGTTAGCTTTCCAACGCATCCAACGGTTCGTCATTTCAACTTCTGAGCAAGGAGTTATGACCAGAATATTGAAGATTGCTATGTAGGCCAACAGCCACACGAGAACTGAAGACCACTTCGTGATTGCTTCACCATTTGGCTTTTCATCTTCAAACGTGGAGACTTCAGTTCATAGCTATCCAAGAGTCCTTTTCCTAGTATAAATAACACCTCTATTGTACAAGAAAAACAGATTTTGATGAATTGAGATTATCCTAGTGATATTGCAGCCGAGCTGCCTGAGTTGCTTACTCAACCCTTGTTCTTCCTTGTTCTTCTTGGACTTGTGAAGAGATCCCTCCGGGATCCACTACTTCGTGCTCTACGGCTTCCGTTTGGCTGCGCCGTATTGTGTGGATTAGCTCCGGATTGTGGTTCTGCGGTCGTTTGGAGATCGAGTCGAAGTCTTCACGGTTTCGGTGCCTCTCTCCCCGTCGCTTGGTAGCATCCAACCTTGGCGTATATAAAGCTAGTTATCCCCGCTGTTCTACAGCAAGTTATCTCCTCTATCTTCATCCATGAAGTTATCCCGCTGCCTTCGTATCAAGTTATCTTGTTCCTAAACCTACTGTCGTGAAGATCGGGCCACCCCTCGTGCCGTGATCGGTTCAGTACTTATCAGGAACTGTTGGGCCTGTGCACCGAGTAAGGTGAACCTGCGCTAACGAATGAGAATACTTCGTCAATTCTCTGTTTACTTCTAAATGCAGGAACTCACCAAGCCAAGCTCACCTTCGCTCGCTTGGGGCCTTTGCGAAGAATGCCAAGGTGGCCTCTGCACGGGAACCTTCACTTGGGGCCTTCGCACAAGAATGCGCAAGGGGGCCTCCGCCCGGGAACCTTTGCTTGGGGCCTTCGCACAAGAATGCGCAAGGTGGCCTCCTCACGGGAACCTTCGCTTGGGGCCTTCGCACAAGAATGTGCAAGGTGGCCTCCGCACGGGAACCTTCGCATGGGGCCTTCGCACAAGAATGCGCAAGGGGGCCTCCGCTGAACCTTTGCTTGGGGCCTTCGCACAAAAATGCGCAAGGGGACCTTCGCTGAACACGCAAGAGCCTTGGCACCAAAATCACGCAAGGCAGGAGTTCAGTGAGCTAAGCTCACCTTCGTGCTTGGGTCTTCATGCCAAGAGCTTCATGCAGGGACCTTCGCTTGGGCCCTTCGCGCAAGATTGTGCAAGGCCAAAACTACAAGATACACGAAGGCTGGAGATGAATACGCAAGGCTGACGCGGCCGGACGCGAGGCCCAGGCACAAGGCCCCCTCCGACGGCGACCGGGCGCAAGGCCCCCCAGCGCAGCACAAGGCCCCCGCAGCTTGGGCCGCCCGTTAGTGCACAAGAGGAATCTGAAGCTTGGTTGGGCCGGACCGAGGCAATTTCCTTCTCCCACGGGTGGTCTGGACAGATGACCGGGATGCCCTCGGTTTCTACAATTCGTAGAGAATATTCGAGGAATATTCGTAGGGCATTCTTGTATTTGGACCAAAGGGCTTCCTTGCGCCTATAAAAGTAGGGGGCACCCCTGGTGTGAGGGGGTTGGTGAAGTAGTAAAGAAACCCTAATTTCCCTTCTGCGTCACCTCTTGACTCGCCGATGTCATCCTCCGCCTGAGGCATCGCTTGGGCGGAAATCTACACGAGAACCACCTTCACGTCAGGCCGCGGGCCTACGCCAAGGGTTTCGGCCCGCCCAAGCCCTCGGTTCGCGTAGGGAATTCTGTGTCGGGAGTCACGACCCCAACAGTAAGAGCAAAGGAAACAAGACAGCTTGAGATTATCACTACGGCCATCCCCACCTCGCCAAAGAATGTTGTGTGGCCAATAAAGCTGCAGGTTCCAACTGGACTCAAGAATCAAGTTGCACTTGTTCATTCTGAGAAACCACATCCGTCGGTGGCACACACTGCTTCAGCAATGAAAAATGGACAACTGGATGGATCTTCAGAGTCAGTAGTTAACTCAGGCAGATTATGCAACTTTTCCCACCTTCTAAAGTACCTTATAGGGCCCATAGTACCTGAAGGGTAGTTTCTGATGTGTTCGATTGAACACTGAAGATTGCAGATATGGTCGAAGCTTTAGATACACCATCTGCCCCTCTTTTTTTTTCCGAAACCAGGCTTTGCGGAGCTTGGAAATTCGAGTGAGGTGAGGCGCCCCCGGCCGTTACCCCCTGTCGGAGCCACCGCCGCCGGGCGGCGGCCACCCCTGCTCCCGCCCCCCACCACGCCCATCCCCACCTCTACCTCCCTCCCCAACTCCCCTGCCCCCTCCCCTGGGCCTGTCGCCGCCCCCCGCTCTGCCGCGCGACGACCCTCCCCACCCCCCCGATTCATGGGCCGTGACCTTGGAGCCCGGATCCCCCGCATCGCTGGTCCAGGGAGCGGCCTTGGCAGCGCCCGGTCGTCTCAGAAGGGGCTGCGCCGATGCCACTAAGGCCGACCTTGCACCTGCACCCCGACCTCTCCACCAACACCGCCGACTACTCCATGCCAAAGCCGCCGCCGCCCCTCCGTCGGCAGGTCTAAGGATGAGCGATGTCGAACGGACCTCGTCGCCGCCGAGGACGTCGATTCGGAGGACGAGGTGGACTACGAACCATCCCCGTGTTACTATGCAGCTCGTCGGGCTGCCTCGCCGCCTCGGTGATGGCTGCCACGCCTGTGCTGGTTGAGGGGCGCCTGGACCCGGCGTCCCCTGCCACGGACGCCGCGGGTTCTCGCCGCAGCGGCGCGGCCGCCGCGTCGTCGCTGGGGGTGTGGCGTTGCTACTGACGCGAACCAGGGGCGAAGCTAGAGCAAAATAGTGAGGGGTGCCTTGCTCTTATAGATATTAAAATTGAGTTTAAAACAATGGTGAAAATTTGTTCTTATAAGTGATTTTTTTAAATTTTGGAGGGTGCCTGGGCACCCCCCCCGTGGCTAACGTAGCTCCGCCCCTGCGCGGAACGCTGCCATCATCTTCAACCAAGGGCAAGCAACGTGGCGGAGCCTCCTCAATCCGCCAGGCCACCTGCACCTCAGATGGTCGGTCGACGACCAGCCGCGCGCCAACCTGCACACCAGCGCCTCGGGTCTCTACGTCGTGTCTCCGCCCACCAGCGGCTGGGACCGTGCCGCCAGGCAACCGTGGCGGACATGGTGGGCTGACAGCGCGTCCTCCACCACTCGGAGCACGCTGCGCGTCCTGCCAATCCTCGGCCTACGACGGTCAAACAACCTTTTTATGATCTGTGTAACTAATAGATATTTTTATTGAGCAACAACAAATTAGTATTTCGTCCGTGCGGCTAGACTGTTTTGGGCAATCAAAATGTATTTTATAGGCTAACCATTAACATAAAGAAAATATTTTGTAATATATTAACAACTATTAACGTGATCGCTAGTACCGTACCCATTATATTAGATATTTTTATTAATAACGGTGGTGAGTATTTATTTTAATTAATTAATAGCATTATATTTTATAATGACAAAGGCGGGTAATTAAGATATAGGTTTAGGGGTTACTTTAGGATATTTCCGTAATGGCAGGGTGGGTAATTTTTAGAAGAACACAATATAGATCTAACGGCTATTAACATTAGTGTTGATTGGAGTCCATCAAATGTATGGCTAGATCTTTCTAATTTTTGTGAGAATTTCTAGGATTTATCTTTTTTCTTAACGCGTCTGGTGAGAGTTAACGTGAAGGCTCCGTTGGTACCTCCAATTAGTAATGGTAAGAAGTACGATAGTCGAAGTGAACGCAAGTGGCGTTCCCTTAATTTTAGCTTTTGATCATACCACCTACAACCACTGACTGGTATATCGTCTGAGAGTGGGCACCTTTGGTAAGGTCGCAAGGATAAGTAGAACATGGAGAGCACTTGTTAAAAAAAAAAAAAGAAGAACATGGAGAGCACTTGTTAAAAAAAAAGAAAGAAGAACATGGAGAGCTGTTTATTTCAAGACTGACTTGTGTCAGTAGTGTCATGCCACTACTATAGATTCGCTCATCACTACAGGCGGTATCACCGCCGAAATTTAGTCCACCAGCAGCGATGAACCACACCCGGCAGTGATGAGCCGCTTCAGCGTGGGAAACTCGAAACTCCACGGATTCAACCAATTCCGGCAAAGTGAAGACTCACATCACCACCGGGTTGAATCGTTACCGGCAAAGGGTATTGATGGACACAGATCACTCGCGGGTTTGAATTAGAACCGAAAGCGATTTGAAGATTGACACAACCGGGTTGAATTAGAACCGATAGCGATTTGGGAGGGGAAGCAAAAGGAACCGATAGCTCGCGGGGTTGAATGAAGAAGTTGAAGAAGGAACAGAAAAACAAACGATAGAAACAGAACGGAGATGAATTAAAAACGATCAAGAGTCATTATATATTACTAGATAATATATTTACAAAATGAAAAAAAAAAGAAAGCGGCGGCCGCCATCGCCTCCGCCGCCAGCCACCCGCCGCCATCGCCGGCCAGCCTAGGCCTCGCCCTCGCTGCTGGCCTCCGTTCCGCCGCCCGCCGTTCCCGCCGCCGGTTGCCTCGAGCACCGCCCGGCCTCGCCGGTATCCCCTAGCGAGGATGTCGGGCGATGGCCTCGACCTTGAAGGCGTAAAGTTCGCCTTCTCCACCAACGGCCAAGGCACCATTGGTAGGCCGACTTGTTCGGGCTAGGTGGGTGAGCATCCGAGGACGCCACGGAGGCGCGCCACGGTGAACACAAGCTCCTCGTTGGTGTAGACGCCGCCATCGCCGATGACGGCTAGATGCCCGGGGTTTATGGAAAGAGAGAGGCTAATTAGCGATGAAGATGGTACCAAATCGAGCGTTCTTATATAGTAGCAAGCCATGGAATGAATGCAGTCCATTGTCATTATATTCCCAAGACGCGGCGCCATGAAAATAGTCAACAAATAACCGGCTCATCCAATGGCCGTCGCGATCGACCCGCCTCTCCACGAAAGGTCGACCGCTACGCGTTTGCTCGCGTTTTCAATGGCCGCTTCCTACCGGGCATGGCGTTTCCCAACACCCAATCCGAAATCCCCTGGTTCGATCCCCAACAAGCCGCTTTTTGACCATTTTTTCAAGAACGATGATCGAAGTTTAGCATTGTCATTTTGAAACAAGGAATGCATGCTTTACATTGTTTACGATTTCTACAAGATCAACCACACGTACCTTCGATGCCGACCGGTGAGGTAGCGGGAGGGAGGGAGACGAGAGACTTCGCCGGCCGGAGCACGAATGACACTCAACTAGTAAGTTGTAGCACGCCCACAACACTGCCGGGCTATTTAAAGAATCAAACTTTGTACCGCCCAACGGATAGCCATCACATTTTTTTCTTTTTTTTACCACAACACTGTAGCTGTCACGTTCACTTAGCGTGTTCACAGAGGCCTGTGCTGCATGCATGCCGCCGCTTGGAGAAACGCGTTGCGATAATATTCACCGCCGGTTAGGAAACCGATAGTGTCTCTGAATCGATGAGAAAAGCCTGTGGCACCAGCGCTGCAGCGTCGCCGGGTTAAATCAATGTCAGTTTAAACACTGCCGGGTGTAGTTTTACACCGGCAGTGAAGTGTAGATCACTGCCGGGTGTAGTTTCACACCCGCAATGATGTGGAGATCACGCCGGTGCAGATCTTTTCGGCAAGTGGTATTCTATATCACCGTCGGGTGAAAACTTAGACCCGCAGTGATTTTGCAAAATTCAACGGCCGCACAGCTCTCAACTCGACCGGCTGACCACAGCACCAATGCCGGTGCACCGCCGCCACGTCCTCCGCACAACGATAGTCGACTCAACCACGGCATCTCGCCTATTTAAACAAAGAAGGGGGACGCTGTTTTTGCACCCAGCTTCTCCTATCTGTTCTTGCATTCTTGGTTCGTCCAAAGAGTTCCTACTCTCTCCTCAAAATACGTAGGGCTCGCTTTTGAATTTTAGTGTCATGGGTTTTGGATCTAGGAAATCTTTTTCTCCTTATTTTCGTTGTTCTTCGTCCTCGATCTTCTTTGCTAGCGGTACTTTCCAGATCCACATATATATGACCTTTCTTTGGGAGAAAGCCCTCCACATACAGATATGCCTAGTCCAAGACAATGGTTTACGTGAAAAGGTGCTATAAGAGTCTTACCGATGATAGAGAGACACCGAGCTTGCGGCTTCGTGGGTGCCATGATTCCAGATCGAACTATGGACTCATATTAAGGGTCCTGAGTCCTTGTGCTTTGGGGTGCTAGTGTTCAGCCAATACCCCAGGCACATGGGCATATAGTATCTGAATCATATGGTGCATCCATGGAAAAACAACGACCATTGGACTAGTTACCGTGATTTCATCCTCGGTCCAATGGTCAAGTTTGGGCTGAACATGAAGCTCCCTGTGAATCTCATCCTCCAACCTCCTCAATGAGTGCACGTGACCTCCTCGCCACATCTTTGATCCCACGGAGATGCTATAAGAGACTTACCGAGGTGGTTTAATTTTAATGTGTTAGTACACTTTGATTGTAGCATTGACCTATCTCGTGAATTGGTCTTTGTTACCGTATATTTAGTTTTATGTAAGGTCTTTGTTATGGAAATATATGTAATGTAAGGTCTTTGTTATGGAAATATATGTAATCAAATTTCTTATCTGTTGTATTTCTGTTTGTTATGGATGTTGGTTGTCTCTTCGATATCTTTGAGTTCCCATTTTTTACCCTTGATCGAACATAATAAAGACGGTTGTGTCGGTGAAATATTGTGAGGAAAATACACCGAAATCCAAATCCAACGTGAATGAAATAAAGTTTATATATGTAACAAAAAAAAGAAGAGACAATAAATTTTATTCACATCCATATCCCCTTAATATCACTAAAATCATTCAAAGCAATAGGCTTATTTCGGTTGGTGGTCGTTTTGGCTTATTTCAGCTTATTCTTCTCTCCCACGTAATACTATTAAATCAAATAGAAATCAACCGAACAGGATCAAAATGCTGCATAGAACGTGATATGGTATCCAGCTTGCGTGAAGCATCTACTCGTACATATGCAAAGAAGATTGCAACAACGCATGCATGCAACCGAGCGAAGTGAAAACACTGTGAATTCACCGCCGAATACATACAAACAACCGGTAGTGATATTGTATTCACTTTGCCGGCTCCATTTAAATAACCGGTAGTCATGTTGTTATCACTACGGGTATCTAAATACCCGGCAATGATGCACCTGCACCGATCAACTCGCTATAAATCAAAGGCGTCCCCGCCGCATCCACACACATACCCAAGCACGCACCCACGAGCTCCGGCCACTCTGCACGAAATCCACTCAGCTCTTTCACTCTCTCTCTCTTTCTAGGAGATTTGTTCATGGCTCCGGATATTACATTGGTAAGTATATTTTTTTCTTGTCTAGAATTCCTATATATATATATATATATATATATATATATATATATATATATATGCATATAAACAATACTATATATTTTTATGAGCTTTATCCTTTTCTTCCTTTTTATCGCTCACTGGTGGTATGAACGGTCCTCCGCCTTTGCCGCCACCACAACAACCAGGTTTCCATGTCGGCGATGAGCCATTCGCCCCGGTGTGGACACAAGGCCATTCCCTTATCCAGTCATCGTATGAAATTTTTTCTAACATTTTCTATTTCTTATTTGACTATAACGCACAAATACATGGATAATTAGTTTAACTTAACGTCATTTTGATGCATTTATATGTGTCACGACTTTATCCCTAGTACAATGGCTTGAAAGAACACTTAGCTGGTTCTTTATCTCTGGTTTTGTGGAGACCACGACATCTAGAGCATCGTCACATGGTCATCAACTATATACATGTGAAATAAGTTTTACATCTCTTCGAGGGTGCCAGGACACAACACCCCACCTAATCCATGAGAGGGTGAAGATCTCTAGATTGGTTTTGGCTAATTAGTGACGTCCTAGGACTAATCTCTATGCTAAGTGTGCAATTTAGTTGGAGATTAGTCAAGCCAAGGTTGGTGCATGATGGTCATGGAGGATGGATCAAGATGATTCAAATGATGATCAAGTGCATGACTTGGAGTGGATTGTGATCAAAATGGGCTCAAGGCAAAGGTATATCCATAGAGCCATTTTGATTTTACACTCAAGACACCATAGAGGGTGTGAGTGATTTAGGATCGATAAGTCGTACTATAAAGAGGGGAAAACTATCACACATATCGATCCTCATGTGTCTCTAGGTTCGAAATCATTTGCATGCATTCTAACCTAGAGAGCTAACTTCGCACATGGTGGAAAATGTTTTGGAAATGCTAACACAGTGGTCGGGGTGCTCTTTGACGTGTTGGTAACATAAGACAAGTGGCGAAAGTTGGAACAAAATCGAAACGATGCATTTCGGTAACCTCGGCGCAAAAGTGACTGCTTGCGAACGCGGCCGACGTGAAGCGTTTGGCGCGTCGGACGTAGTGTTGAGGGGCTGACCAGCGCGCTTGACACGTCCGGTGCCTCACGCCCGACGCGGGCTCGATGAGTCCCAGGCGTCCGCGCACGCCGGGCGAGGTTCTCGATAGGGTGCGACCGCACGGGCGCCGACGTTCGGCTAGCGCCGCGGACGCGATCCGAAGAGCTTGTCACCGGGGGTCGCCGGGGCGCATCGCTGACACGTACGGCGCGGCGCCCGGGCGCGTCCGGTGCTGTTGTGTCGCGGGATGCCCGTGCCGGTTGGCGCGGCGCTGGGCGCGTCCGGCCCTTGTGTTTTTCGACGGGTTCGAACCTAACGGCTCTATTTCGAATGGGGGCTTATAAATATGTGTTTGGCCGGCCTTTGGGAGGCCTCTTGGTCATTCTTACACATTCTAACACCCTTTGAGCTGAGAAAATAACCTCCTCCTCACTCCCTTTGCTTGTGAGCATCACTCAAGTGAGTTGAGGTGATCCAAGTGCACTTTGCTTTGATCTTTGCATCTAGTGGCACTTGTGGATCATTGTGAGCCGGTGGATTTCTTTTTGCTCTTGGAGAGCACCACTCCTAGCCGGCTTGGTGATTGGTGGAGGCGTTGGCAAGAGTTGGTGATTGTTCTTGGCCACCTCCGGTGATTTATGAGAGGACCGTGCATCCTCGTCGGGACGACGAATTGCAAGATAATACATTGCTCGTGTCAGTGAGTACCTCTCATTTGCTTTGGGTGCAAGAAGCCTAAAGGCAATTGGCTTGGAGTGAGCTCCACCTTGACCCACACGTGAGAAGGTCGACACAACGGAGACGTAGCTTGACGGGTGCTCAAGTGATCTTCGGGTTAAATCATTGTCTCCACTTGTCTCTTGTTGTCTCTTGGTGATTGGCATAAATTTGGTTATCTCATTGTATCATCATTGGTGATTGGATTGACTAGCCTCTACATTGTGGTATATCGCTTCTACTCTCTTACTTTACTTTGATATATACTTTGTGCTAGATTAGATAGTATAACCTTGCTAGTTGCTTAGTCTAGATTAGTGTAATCTACCTTGTTCACCTAGTTGGTAAAGTAGTGACTTAGCATTTTGAGTGAACTAGAGATCATAGCAACTAGAATTGTTAATAGGAGGCTTGCCGACAAGTAGAGCTAGAGCAAACGCTTTTATCTCCATTTGTTATTCTATAAAGTTTGTCTAGTATTTTGTAGAAAATTTTATTAGGCTATTCACCCCCTCTAGCCATTTAGACTTTTCGGAGGGGAAACGAGAGAACGACCGTGCAAAACGCCCAGTACCATGTCGTTTCCTTGTGCTTAGATGCACTTTGTTGGTAAAAGTTATCCTACAGAATTATTTATAATTTGTATAGTCCGTAGTTTAACAGAAACGATGAGCACTTCACCCGGGAGGGTTTTAAATATCGAATCCATAGGGAGAATGGTGTGAGGGTAATGAAACAGAACTAAACACTGAGATAGTAGGAAGGAACAGGAGTTCAGATAAAAGGTGAGAAGAATTCTATAGTTGTCTAGTTTATACTCTTGTAAGGCTTAGAGATATTTCTTAATGGGGACGTACTCAAAAGGAAAGTAAGGCCAAAACTTACTATTCCCCCAGCAACTATGTCATACGTGTCCTATCTTACGGGACGTGGAATCCAAAGGAATCAATGGTACTGTCACTACCACGAACTACCACGATCCGGCAAGTAGGGTGTATTTATGAGTTATCTAGTCTAAACACCACGTTTACACTAGGGGTAACAACTTCAATTCAAGAGCGACAAGAATCAAAGTACTCTAATGAGTCATAAACCGAAAGAAATATAAATAAGTAAACTTACTCAAATATAAGGTTGATCCGCTAAAGAAGTCTCAAGATCAAGTGCAATGAAGCCTTTGATCCCAGAGGTACAAGCGTAGAAGAGTCACCAACAGATCCGGCACTTCTCCTTACTTCTCCTCAACTCTACTTTCTATCTCTTAAGAACAGATCTAGAACTCTAATTAAGTTCTTTGATCTATCTCTCAATTTTCTACTAATCTCTCTCAACTTGATCTAGCTCTTCTAATTAGAGAGGTATGGCTCTAGCTATGATCAAAGCTGAGTATGATGAATAATGATTTTCATGCCTATGGCCAGAGGTAGGACCATCCTTATATAGTCGTGGCCGATGAATACTGACCCTTAGATCAAACCGACCTTCAACAACGGTGTAGAAACAACCTCAAAGTCGGTTTTGAAACCGATCTAGAAAGGAGAGGTCGACAGGGTGGCCCACCCGGCGGCCGGCCTGTGGCAATCGGCGGCCGCCAGGTGGCTTGCCACCTCAAAGATCCCGTCTTTTCTGGTGTCCTCTCGGTATCTTCTAGAATGTTTTAGTTCACTTTTCGGGTCGAAATCCTTCCGTGATGAATCCTTTTATTATGTAGGGGTTTTCTCTAAGTTTTCCGGTATTTTCCTGTTAAGTCCCCTGAAAAAGATATAAATCACCAAAACTCGTGGAACTTAGTTAGTATAATACCTATTCTATGTATTTTATTCTTTTTATACCCTTATTACATATTCAATTGACACATAAAAATGTAGCTTAAGAGGTGTCAACAAGCTCCCCCACACTTAGGCTTTTACTGTCTCGATAAAAGGTTGGTTAATTATACACTCATAAACAAACTTTATATCTTTCTAATTTTACCAAGTACTTTAAGCAATCATGAAACAAGATAGATAAAATAGAGTACTTTATTCTTTCAATCAATTCAGCTGGAGTTTTTTTGCAATGATTTTTAAAAAGAAAACATAGTTTACTCCTTTCTTTTATGATAATCTCAAATCACTCAATGAATATATATATGTGGTATTTGTGAATCCTCACACAGCATAAATATAACATAAAAAATTCTAATAAAGCTGTATCTGGAGTTGTAGGATTGAAATGTAGCATACTTACCTTGTATGTATCTGCAATATCAAATATGGATCCAAGGAAAGACATCATCTTTAGATCAAGATGTGCATGTGTGTGCTAATTCTACTATGCTCTTATTTTTTTTCTTCTCTCTTTTTAGAATAAATATTTTTGCAAACAAGATCATGGGCTATCTTTATTTTTCTTTTTAGAGAGGTGGACTATGCTGGCCCTAGACTTTTGTGCATTATTTCCTCTCTTTTAAAGATGTGGGTTCTTTCGACCCTCGGACACTTGTCCATTATTTATCTTTATTTAGGGAGGTAGGCTCTACTCGCCCGTAGGACACTTGTCCATTTTTCATCTCCCTTTTTCTTTTTCTTTTTTTCTTAAGGAGGTAGGCTCTACTCGCCCGTAGGACTTTTGTCCGTTTTTCATCTCCTTCTCTTGTTTTTTAAGTAAGTAAACTACTTTTGCATAGCCCATGCCTTGATGTACAAAAATAATTTATTGAATTTAGAGAGATTAACAACTGGAGCATTTAAATAAATAAAAACAAGTGTACGTGATCTTGATCTTTAGACAAGTCTCTCAACTCAGTTCACAAAATTTGACAAAGCTCAACACAAAGCAAATAGCTTTTTATTGGTTTAATATTTATAACATGGCTCTAATAGGAGATAAATTTTTATCATAAAGATGAAGTGAAGCTATTATTTTGATATTTTTGAAATAAATTCTCCAAATTTAAAAGATATCAAAAATTAAGTTCTCATAAATCTTCTATCTCAAATTTCACAACAACTTTAAGTAACTTAGATATGTTTAACAAAATCTTTTCTTCAACAATTATTTTAACCATAAAAAGGTTTTATGCAAGTCTAGCATATCATCATATTTTTTATTATTTTAGTATATCAATAAGAATTTTGAAACCGACGAACGTAAGCCAAAATATAAAGTAAGGCAAAGTTCAGAGATCAAACCGTGGATCGAAGAAATCTAAAGTCAGTGGGAGAAGGCAGCCCGGCGGCCAGCCTATTTTTCTTGGCGGCCGCCAGAGCCCCTCGCTGCTCCTTGGCTTGAACATTGTCGTGTTGGATCTTCGTTCCATATTTATTGTTTTGCTTCGCTTTTTTTTTCAGGTTCAATTTCGTTGTTCTTGATGTTCGTCTTGTCTCCCCACACTATCTTTTATTATCCTTCATCCAAAAACATGGTGGAGACAAGAAAAACATATACAAAATATAGAAAGTAATAACTGAGATAATGGATCAACAATCTATTCAAGAGCACTCTTTATTCAACCAAACTTATTATTGACTCACACAAACTTGACCCAAAACTCTAATTTTAATTCGAAATAAAAATAAACTAAGTAACTGACTCAACTAGTGCTCTTATATTCTCGAGCGTATTACATATCTTTTGTAAGTCTATTCAAGATACACTCAAGCACTCCCACCTTCGTTATTAACACTGCATTTTTCTTTTCTAACTCATCTATACGTCTAGTAAGGTAGCTCAAAGTCTCATACTGAGTATTCATGAAATTCTTCAAATAAAAGTGCTCTGCACGGAGCTCTGCCATAGTCATCCGACCTGGCTTGGGCATTAGTTCAGCTGCCTCTCTAAGTTGGACAAAACGAACTTGGTTTGAATTGGCACGAACTCCATCAAGGACAAGGCGGGCATCAGTGTAAGTGTTCTTTCTAATATTCCCAAACTTGTCAAACTGGACATTGATAAGCTTCTCATTCTGTCTTGGAGCGCTCAACTTAGTGCCTTCAGGGATCGGAACCTTCTTCTTCATGGCAATGTCACGTCGTGCAGCCAGCAGGCTCTGAGCATATAATTGCCCACGTGTAGGCTTTGGATTTGAAAGTGGTGGAGGGACAACAGCTAAAGGTTTTGGCTCATAGGGAACTATGGCCATGGAGGTAGATGAATTGGTTGAGTTAGCTGCTGCCTTAGCTGGGTCGTAGATCACCATACGGTTCTCGGTGTTCTTCATGGTGCAAAAATAGGTTGCTTTGGTCGTCGGTCTTGGTGGAGGAAGAATAAGATGAGATTAAATGATCAGATGGGGCTTGTTTATATAGGCAGAGGTGAATGAAATAGGATGGAAAGGCTCGCAAGTATTTCCCTACGTAAATGACTCCAGAATGTTTCATCATTACAATGGGCAAGTTCTAGAGTATTCTTGGGTTAAGAATGGAAAAGAGAAGAGGCATAGGCACCGGCGACCGCCAGTCCCATTTGGGTCGACTGCCGGTGCCCTGTTGCACTTGTGCTCTATCCTTTTTCCTACGGCCTAATATCTCTATTCTAGTTGTAATGCCTTTACTTTTGGCCCATAAAAAATAAATTTCACGAAAATTAATTCTCTTGGGTTGGATAAATAATAAAGCCTATTTCATCTAATTCATTTAATTTATTTATTTCATCAGGGCTTATCGGGCTCATAGAAAATTTTAAGATGTTGGCCATTTACCTTGAATAACTTACCTTCGGGGTCTTGAAGAGTGATTGCTCCGTGTGATAATGAATTTACTACCTTGAATGGTCCTTCCCATTTACTCAAGTTTTTGATGCCCGAATAATTTTACTCTCGAATTGAATAATAATACCTGATCTCCTGGGTGAAAGTCTTTATCTTGATTTTCTTGTCATGCCATTTCTTGGTTCTCTCCTTATAAATCTTGGCATTATGATAAGCTTTCTCTCTCCACTCCTCCAATTCTGATATTTGCATTTTTTCTCTAAACTCCTGCAAAGATCAAGATCCATATTCCATCTCTTGATTGCCCAAAGGAGCTTTAAACTCAAGTTCTACAGGCAAGTGAGAGGTCTTTCCATAAACAAGTTTATACGGTGTCATTCCAATTGGTGTCTTATATGTCGTCCCCGTATGCCCATAGTGCTTCGAAGTCTATCCTTCCATTTAGTTCCCATTTCTTCAACTGTTTTTTCTATAAAATGTTCTTGACTTGCTTATTTGAAGTCTCTGCTTGTCCACTTGTTTGAGGGTGGTAAGTCAGTAGCAATATTGTGACGAACTCCATGTTTCAATAAATATTGTCTGAATCTTCTATCAATGAAGTGGCTTCCTCCATCACTAATTACCATTCGAGGTACTCCAAATCTTGGGAATATAGTTTCTTCGAACATCTTGATTGAACTTCTACCATCTGCTGATTTGCATGGCAGAGCTTCTACCCATTTTGAAACATAATCCACTTGCTACTTGGATATGTTCATAATTTCCTGATTTTGGGAATGGTCCCATGTAATCAATTCCCCAAACATCAAATAGCTCGATATGAAGATTGGTTGTTAGTGGCATAGCATCTCTTGTATTTATATTTCCGTGTCTTTGACAAGCTCCACATCTTCGGATAAAATCTTTTGTGTCTTGATACATGGTTGGCCAGAAAAATCCTACTTGCCAGATCTTTGCATGAGTTCTGAATGCCCCATAATGACCTCCATATGGTGATGAGTGACATCTTTCAATAATTTGAAGTCCTTCTTCTGTTGATACACATCTTCTAAAGTGCCCATCGAGCATACTCAAGAGATATGGCTCATCCCATAAGTGGTGACGACTTTCATATATAAGCTTCTTTTTTCTGCACCTGGTGCTACATATCCTCCTGTAACCATAAAATTAACAAGATCTGCATACCAGGGATCGGTATGGGTTATCCGATAAAACATATCATCCCTAAGTGAGTCATTAATAGGTAATTCATTTGGTTTTTCAAAGTTCATTCTAGACAAATGATCAGCAACATAATTTTCTACTCCTTTCTTATCTTTAATTTCTAAATCAAACTCTTGGAGTAACAAAATCCATTTTATTAAATGAGGTTTAGCATCTTTCTTGGTGAGCAAATATTTCAAAAGCAGCATGATCAGTATAAACAATTACTTTAGCTCCTACCAAATAAGATCTGAACTTATCTATATCATAAACAAGCGCTAGCAACTCTTTTTCGGTGGTAGCATAATTAAGTTGTGGTCCGGTTAAAGTTTTACTAGCATAAGCAATAGCATGATGTTTCTTGTCTTTAGTTTGCCCTAACACGCCCCACAAAGCATAATCACTGGCATCACACATAATTTCAAAAGGCAAAGACCAATCGGGGGGGTTGAATAATTGGTGCGAAATAAGAACCTTTTTCAAAGTTTCAAAAGCTTTAAGACAAGCATCATCAAAAACAAAAGGAACATCTTTGGCTAACAAGCCGGTAAGTGGTCTAGCAATATGTGAAAAATCTTTTATAAATCTACGATAAAAACCAAAGTGGCCTAGAAAACTTCTTATTCCTTTAATATTCACGGGGGTGGTAATTGTTCTATAACTTCTATCTTAGCTTTATCTACCTCTATTCCCCTTTCTGAAATCAAATGACCAAGCACTATCCCTTCTCTAACCATAAAATGACATTTTTCCCAATTAAGGACTAAGTGCTTTTCTTCACATCTTTGCAAAACTCTATCTAAGTTTTCTAGACAATCATCAAAAGTTTTTCCATATACAGAAAAATCATCCATGAAAACTTCCATAATTTCCTCAATCATTTCAGAAAATATAGACATCATACATCTTTGAAAAGAAGCAGGTGCATTACATAACCCAAAAGACATTCTTCTATAAGCATAAGTTCCATATGGGCATGTAAAAGTGGTTTTGCTTTGATCATTAGGATGGATTGGGATTTGGTGATATCCAGAATATCCATCAAGGAAACAAAAGTAAGAATGTTTTGCCAATCGTTATAACATCTCATCAATGAAAGGCAATGGAAAATGATCTTTCCTTGTGGCTTTGTTTAATTTTCTATAATCTATGCACATTCTCCATCCTGTAATGAGTTCTTTGAGGAATTAATTCATTTTTATCATTTTTAACAACCGTCATGCCTCCTTTCTTGGGCACAACTTGTACTGGGCTTACCCACTCACTATATATGCACAGATATATAATCCCTGTATATAATAACTTAAGAACTTCCTTCTTCACTACATCTCTCATCGCATTATTGAGTCTTCTTTGAGGTTCTATAGATGGTGGAATATCTGGGTCTGTAGGAATACTGTAACATCCCCAAATTTCCACGAAGGGAAATTCACAGAAATACGAATATCGTGATAGTCTCCGAGGATCATTCCATCACATTATCTGAAATACAGTCGAATATCGATTACAAGACTTCGTTCAAAAGCGTAAATAGAGGTTCTAGTACTTTATTACATCGCCACTTGGCGGAATCAAACTAGCACGGAGCAATAAGAACAAAGATCTTCAGGCGGAAGCGACATCGTCTCAGCTTGAGCGTAGCAACGAAACTCCCAGCTCAATCTTCCCACTCATCTTCACTGAAGCCCGACTCATCACCTAAGCAGCAAGTTTATCAGTACGAATTGTACTGGCCCGGTTCCCCACCCTATGCGCAAGCTTTATGGAACTGGATGCATGTATGGTATAACAAAAGGCCTAATATGGGCTGTAGTTTCCTATGCATGAATGAATCAAGTTTAATAATATTTTAACACATATAGAACTCATCCCAACATTCCCCAAATACCAACTCATCTCAACACATGTCTCAACTAGCCTCTAGCTCTCACTCAGGTCGACAGAACAGCCCTGCATCTTCTTCTGCTCTGCCTAACCGGCTCTCAGCCCTCCGGGCTCTCAGCCGTGACACATCCCAACAAACCACACTCGAGGTAAGAAAGAAAACACCCTCTCTACTCGGAAGAGAAAGACCCAGGAAAAACCTGGTCAAAAGACTGGCGCAAGCCGCAGGAGGTTCCAGCAATAGGCCAGGATTACCTTTAGCGAGTCCAGGTCTAGACAGGTCCTAGCCCGAAGGCCGGACTATACGTATAGATTTACAACTTTGCAGAGCGTGTGCCCAAGACCAAACGGTCGCCATCATAGGCACGGCGAGTGCCTAGGCTGACGTACGGAGACCACCTAGTCGGACAATGCCACCAAACCACTCAGCCTGGAAGCTCCGAGTACCACCGTCGCGCCGAGACCGCGTGAAAGCGACGTGTCGAGTACTCCCGCGACTCAAGATCACCCCCGCTGTCTCGGCAGGATGGAGGCCCTCGGGGCCTGTCACACCGCTATAACACTATCCGCTACCACCTAGTAAGTATGGCATCATCCAAGTAGATGGGGCAATCCGTAAGCCGCCCATAACGTAAGACGTTAGGTGAGCACCAATTTCCCAGTTCTCAGGTCCTCAAAGATACAAGTCCTTAGGTATGACCAAGCAAGACATCTTCTGCACTTCCTTTCCCGGTCTTCGTCCCGTCACAGGAGTCAGCACCGGGACCCCAACACCGCACCAAGTTACCCGCCACAGGTAGGACAAGTGGGAGAGGCCCAGAAGCACACTCCCCGGCAAGACTTGTCTCAGCGACTCGTCGTATATCCTGCTCAGTCGACTCGACCCTCACCACACACCCAAGTCTAGACAGAAGACTCACCCCACTGGTGATCCAACTCAACCGTCCGGCTCATATACCCAGCTCCATATATATACACGTAAGTGATATAATGTAGTAAAAGCAAAGTAAAAGTATATGAGCGCGAGTCTAGTCTATAAGCGGGTGTGCAGGGGATAGGTTGCGTCAAGGTATAAAGGCTCAACAGCATTTCTACCATGCAACCTAGCAGCAAATGCAAAGCAACATAAAGTAAAGCGCTAACAAAACTATATGATATGTCTAATAGGTGCTATGTAGGTGGGTGGGACATGGCACTGAGTGGTCGCTCCCGCTCTGGGTCAAAGTCCTGATCTTCATGGTCCTCCCGCTCTCCTCCTGGTCCACGTGACGTAATCTAAATGGTCGCGATTAGCAACCATTTAGAATATCACAAAGAAGCAAATTGAAAATTGAAGACCCAAATTCACTCACTGATAAGCCTATGACGTAGAGGAGAATTTTAGAAAAATTTGGACACTGGTTTCATATTTTTCTGAAATCGTATGAATTTTCTATGAATTTTCAAAGTCTAAAACAATTTCGAAATTGGAAAAACAGGGTTTAAACCAGGGCTTGACACGTGGCGATTCAGATTGGCCATGCCGACGTCAGATGACGTCAGCACTGGGCTTCGGGTCCGAGGTCGACCGGTGGGGCGGATGACGCCGCCAAGATGACGTCATGCGGGTCCCGGATGACACACGGCGCCGACGGCGGTGGGTCCCACCGGGTTTATTGGCCGACGGTGGGGTCGACGCCAAGATGACGCCGGCGTTGACTCCGGTCAACGGTCAAACGGGCTGGAAATGGGCCCGGCGAATAGCCAACGGGCCGGGACATGGGCCGGGTTGTGCCGGATGGGCCGGGCCGCCCGGACACGCGTCGGTCCGACACACGCGCCACGCGGGCGCCTTGCGCCCACGGGCCGCGGTCCACAAAGACCACGAATCGGTGCGGTGCACCGTGGACCCGCAGCGCCGGCCTATGGACCAAGGCGCGGTCCACGGTGGACCTGGTCCACCTTCCTCTTCCATGCGCCGGTGCGGTGCACCGGTGCACCGCGACCTTCTCCTTTCCCTCTCCCCTTCCTCGGGCGCCGGCCGACGGCGGCGCCGCCGCTCCTCCGTCGTCGGGCCGGCTTAGCAGCGGCTCCCAAGGCGCACGGGTGTAGCTAGGTCACGGGCGGTCGGGCAAGGCAGGCGGTGGTCCGGGCGCATACGCCGCCGGCGCACGCCGTCCAAGCGGCGCCGCACGGCGTAAGGCGCCGGTGGCGACGGGCTCAAGCCCCTTTCTCCTTCGATCCGGCACCCAGGGGCGTCACGGCGAGCGCGGGATCCCGGCGTAGGTCGAAGACGGCACTGACTAAGCCCGTCGCGGCAAAGCAGCGTAGCCGCGCCGCCGGCGGGCGGCGACATCGCGGCCACGGGCGGGAAAGCCCCGTCCCCGGCTTTGCGCTCGTTCGTTGGGTGTCCCGTGGTGGCGTATAAGCGCCACGGCGACCAAAGCCGCGGCGGAGTCCGCGCGCCGCGGCACCGCATCGCGGCGGATCTCCGGCGACGTGGCGGTTGTGGCAAGGGGTCAAGGCGAAGCCTTTTTCCCCAACCATCTACACGGCTAGGCGCGCGGGGTCAAGGCGAAGCTCAACGGCCCGTCCTCGTCGAGCGAGGCGGCCGGAGCGGCTCGAGGCGACCGCGCCATGGTGTTGGCATGGTGGTGCCTCCCCGGCTGCGATCGCGCCGCATGGCGTCGCGCTCGAGAGCCTAGGCCCCGATTTTTTGGCCAAAAAGGTGGTGCCTTCCTACGCTATGGAGCGAGGCGGCAACGGCCGCGGCGTTAGGGCGACTTGGTTCGCGACGGATCCATCGGAACGCGGCGGCCCGCCATGGATGGCATGTGCCATGGCGGGCGGCGGCGTCCCGCATCGGCGTTCGGGCCATGGGCTCGGCAAGGCGGGCCTTTCTTCATCCAGCCGTGCAATGGCATGCGCGGCGCGTGTCCATACAGCTAGCGGCCGGCCACGCGTGCCCATGAGGTGGGAACGCGGCGCGAGGTCGAGGTGAGCGGGCGGCATGAGCGTGCTCACCCGGGTCTTAGCAGTCGCGGCGGCGAGGCGACGAGGGCAGGCTCGTGGTTCGGCAGCGGGTACGGCTTACGGTCCTCCTTTCACGGTCTCCGGCCATGGTACGGGTTCCCAGACCGGCGCTCTCCCTGGCGGCGGTAGCGGGTACGGCGGCGGCGGCGGCTCCCCGGCTCCTTCTTCCCCCCCTCTTTCCTTTGCAGCGAGGTGGACGATTGGGATGGCCACCCAGAGCGGGGCGCGGTCTTGGGAAACCCCAGCACCCCGGGGCTCCTAATTTATAGGACGGCGGCGGCGAGATAAGGGGGAGCGGGTAGGTGCGCCGGGTGGCGTTTGAATGTGCGGCCGAGGCGTTTGGGCGGCGTGGCCTCTTCTCGGCCAAGGATGGTGGAGCCCTAACGGCTCGAAGGCGCCGGCGCGGCGCGGCGGAGCGATGCTGTCGGCCAGCGCAGCGGCGCGGGGCGCACTTTACCCTGACACCGGGCGTCTTTGGGCGTCCGTGTCGGGGGCTTTTAGCGCCCAAGCCAGCGGGTCGGGCGCACGGGGCTTGGCGTGTAGCGGGCCAGGCGAGGGCAGGCGCGCCGGGTCACGAGGCGGGGTGGCGCGCTATTGATAAAAGTTATCCTACGTAATTATTTATAAATTTGTATAGTCTGCAAGCGAACGTAAACGATGAGCACTTCACCTAGGGGTTTAAACATCGAATCCACGGGGAGAATGGTGTGGAAATACTGAGAGGCAAGAAACTAATCCCTGAGATAATAGAAAGGAACGGAGTTCGTGATAAAAGGTGAGAAGAATTCTATGGCTGTCTAGCTTATACTCTTGTAAGGCTTATAGATATTCTTTAATGGGGATCGTACTCAAGAGAAGGTAAGGGCGAAACTTACTATCTCCCAAAGACTCGATCCTATGAATCCTATCTACGGGATGTGGAATACAAAGGACTCAATGGTACTGTCACTACCACGATCTACCACTATCCGGCAGGTAGGGAGCAATTATGAGTTATCTAATATAGACACCACGTCTACACTAGAGGTAACAACTTCAATTCAAGAGCGACAAGAATCAAAGTACTCTAATGAGTCATAAACCAAAAGAAATATAAATAAGTGAACTTACTCAACTATAAGGTTGATCCACCAAAGAAGTCTCAAGATCAAGTGCAATGAAGCCTTTGATCCCAGAGGTACAAGCGTAGAGAGTCACCGACAGATCCGGTACTTCTCCTCAACTCTTCTAATTATCTCTCAAGAACAGATCTAGAACTCTAATCAAGTTCTTTGATCTATCTCTCAACTTTCTACTAATCTCTCTCAACTTGATCTAGCTCTTCTAATTAGAGAGGTATGGCTCTAGCTATGATCAGAGCTGAGTCTGATGAATAATGATTTTCATGCCTAAGGCCAGAGGTAGGACCCTCCTTATATAGTCCTGGCGGATGAATGCTGGCCCTTGGATCAAACCGACTTCAATAACGGCGTAGATGCAACCACAAGGTCGGTGGTGAACCGACATAAGAGGGAGAGGCCGACAGGTGGGACCCACCTGGCGGCCGCCAGTGTGGGCCCTGGCGGGCGCCAGGCCAGGGTGGTCCCCCCCTGTCTGGTCTTTTCCCGTGTCTTCTGGTGTCTTCTAGAATGTTTTAGTTCACTTTTCGGATCGAAAGTCTTCTCTGGTAAATCTTCTTATTATATGGGGGGTTTTCTCTCAATTTCCTGGTATTTTCCTGTTAAGTCCCTGAAAAGATATAAATCACCAAAACTCGTGGAACTTTATCAGTATAACACCTATTCTATGCCTTCTATTCTTTTTATACCTTTATTATGTATTTAATTGACACATAAAAACATGGCTTAAGAGGTGTCAACAAGCGCTGACAGGGGCTCGCTCCATCTTTTCCCCTTCGAGCGAAGCAGAGTGCGGTGGGAGGGGAAAAAGATGACAAGCGGCCCCCAAGGTCCCACCTATCGGTGTCTAGCCGAGAGGCGAGGGCGAAAGGACGGATCTGCCCTTGTTAAAGTCTTGGCCGGGCGCGGCTTCCCCTTTGGGCCGGCCCACGGCGGGGCGCGTCGGGCTGCTCAGCGGTTCTTTGGGCCGGCCGGGCCGTTTTCCCTCCTCCTCTTCTTTTCTTTTTTTTTTTTTCTAATTTCTACTTAAACCAAGGGCATCTATATGTAATTGCATGTGTTGCCAACCATGCAATTACCCTTAGGGCATCCTAGGGGTCCTTGGGGTGGTTGGCTTGCCATTCAAGAGGTTGGCAACAAAACAAGTTTAAAATTAAAAAGAGTTGTTGATTTTATTATTCATTACATAAAATCATAGAAAATCCAACTCAAGCATGGTAATTAAAATGCAAGAATGCTTGATACAAATAAATAACATAGGTACTACTTGTGCATCTAGGAGGGTTTCTCTACATGCAATACACCATTGCATGGCTTGTTTAAAAAAAAAATGAAAGTTAGGATTTTTGTGTGGCTAAAAATCGGGTTGTTACAAATACGATGGGTGCAGAGAGCAGGACTTATTCCTTTTAAATGATCGAGTGCATAGCCTAAGGCTGAACGATGTTTTTCTAAGATAGTAATTAGCCTCGAGAGTCTGTTTGCGAGTAAGTTTATCATTTATGATCGCCGGAGACTCAATCTTGATTTAGGAAAGCATAAGCGAGGCCCTGGTGGTAAAGGTTTGAGTTCAATGGGAGGTCTAGGTGGATTTTCAAATTCATCTAAAGGTTCTGAAGTAGTAGGATTTTCATCCTCTTCTTCAATAAAAAATTCTGAATCATCTTCTTGATTAGATTCCATAAAATATTCTACGGTGGCCTCTTTAACTTCCTCCATAGGATCCGGTTCGACAAGACTCGGATTTAGCATAAATAGCTTGGACTATAGGTAATGTGAATTGAAGATTTTGATCTAGCTGAAAGTCTAAGTCTTCGGGTTGTCCTTTAAAAGTGAGTCTTTCAATTGGTTGTCCTATCGCCAGGTCAAGCTCCATGATATCAAAGATATAGAAACCGAGATGTACCATGATGTTATTCACCTTGATTGGTAAGACATAAAAGAATTCCTAAGCTTTGAATAACTTGTCCTGAAGGTTTTAGTAATAATTTTGTAGTGGGACTTAATGGCATATTTTTGAGATATTCATGAGCAAAAGATAATGTCATGATGTTTATTCCTACTATAGGATTATAAAGAGCATCAAAAGGATCTTCATCAATTTGGCAAACGAATAAGTACGTAAGGTGAATCCAAATGGATCACATCGAGGAAAGCTCGATTCTTACCGTCCATTCGCCACTCATGATTGAGACAAGTTCTTACGTACTTCCTTTTAAATGTGTTAAATCGAGAAGAGTTTATAGGATAAGATTGTGATGTTTTCAACTTCGAGATTCTAATCGATATTTCGAGGTATTTTCATAATCTGTAAAGAGATCATCCTCGATATCAAGTGAGAAATCGAGATTGAAGTAACCCCTAGTTCTTCTAAAGGTTTAGGATTAGCTGAGATTTGTAAAGAATTTAAAATAGGATTGGATTCAACTAATCCTTCTTCTTCTATTATTTCTTCTATTTTTAAAGATTTTCCCGCAGCTTGGATCATCCTCCTTGTTTCCCAATATTTTATTTAAGATAGCAATGCATTTAGAGGGTGAAAGATGAATAAAGGATCCATTTGCAGATGTATTCAAATGTTTTCTAGATTTCTTATTCGCACCAATATAGAAATGTTGGATTAGAACATGATCCGTATAGCGAGATTGGGTCCCGATTTGGAAAGTAAATCATATCGTTCCCAATAGGCACTCAAAGATTCATTATCCTTTTGTGTAGAGGATAGGATCGAGAGCCTAAAGTTAACTAATTTGGATATAGGAAAGAAATCAGCACAAAATTCAGTTATGCAATTTTCCCAATTTCCTCCTATTCTTTCTTTATTTCTATTATACCATCGCGAGCTTTTCCTTTCAAAGAGAATGGAAAGAGCATCCAACGGATAGTTTCGGGGAGACATGCCTTCAATGTGAAGATATTTACATGTTTCTTCAAAAGTTTGAAGATGAAGAAAAGGATTTTCGTCTAACTCTCCTGAGAAAGTATGGCTTTGGACCATCTCTATCAACCTTGGGCGAAACTCATAGGATCCAAAATTGAATGGGTTTAGATGATAGCACAGGGTTATAAGCTTGCTTGCTGTTGGGTTTTAAATATTTATAAAGAGGGGTAGTATCCATGTGGATAGTAATTTTAAAAAGATAAAAAGATAAAAAGGAAAATGTACACTAATGATACAAGATTTAGTTTAGTTTCACGTAATCAGCAAACCGTTCTCCCGTGCAACGGCGCCGAAATGCTTGTTGGTAAAAGTTATCCTACAGAATTATTTATAATTTGTATAGTCTGCAAGCGAACAGAAACGATGAGCACTTCACCCGGGAGGGTTTTAAATATCGAATCCACAGGGAGAATGGTGTGAGGGTAATGAAACAGAACTAAACATTGAGATAGTAGGAAGGAACGGGAGTTCAGATAAAAGGTGAGAAGAATTCTATAGTTGTCTAGTTTATACTCTTGTAAGGCTTAGAGATATTTCTTAATGGGAACGTACTCAAAAGGAAAGTAAGGCCAAAACTTACTATTCCCCAAAGAACTATGTCCTACGTGTCCTATCTTACGGGACATGGAATCCAAAGGAATCAATGGTAATGCTTGTCACTACCACGAACTACCACGATCCGGCAAGTAGGGTGTATTTATGAGTTATCTAGTATAAACACCACGTTTACACTAGGAGTAACAACTTCAATTCACGAGCGACAAGAATCAAAGTACTCTAATGAGTCATAAATCGAAAGAAATATAAATAAGTAAACTTACTCAAATATAAGGTTGATCCGCCAAAGAAGTCTCAAGATCAAGTGCAATGAAGCCTTTGATCCCAGAGGTACAAGCGTAGAAGAGTCACCCCACGCATCCGGCACTTCTCCTTACTTCTCCTCAACTCTACTTTCTATCTCTCAAGAACAGATCTAGAACTCTAATTAAGTTCTTTGATCTATCTCTCAACTTTCTACTAATCTCTCTCAACTTGATCTAGCTCTTCTAATTAGAGAGGTATGGCTCTAGCTATGATCAAAGCTGAGTATGATGAATAATGATTTTCATGCCTATGGCCAGAGGTAGGACCATCCTTATATAGTCGTGGCCGATGAATACCGACCCTTGGATCAAACCGACCTTCAACAACGGTGTAGAAACAACCTCAAAGTCGGTTTGAAACCGACCTAGAAAGGAGAGGTCGACGGGGGTGGCCCACCCGGCGCCGGCCTATGTGGCACCGGGCGGCGCCGTGGTGGCTTGCCACCTCGGCATCCCGTCTTTTCTCGGTGTCCTCCGGTATCTTCTAGAATGTTTTAGTTCACTTTTCGGGTCGAAATCCTTCGTGATGAATCCTTTTATTATGTAGGGCGCGTTTTCTCTAAGTTTTCCGGCATTTTCTGTTAAGTCCCTCGAAAAGATATAAATCACCAAAACTCGTGGAACTTAGTTAGTATAATACCTATTCTATGTATTTTATTCTTTTATACCCTTATTACATATTCAATTGATACATAAAAATGTAGCTTAAGAGGTGTCAACACACTTCGACGTGTTTGCTACATTGTACCTAATTTCTCGCACTTCAAGATATTTGTTTTGTCTTCTCAGAATATCCCCCCATGGCAATATAGCGAATATATTGGGAGTTACAACTATGATGATGTGGTAATAAATTAAGTTCATCATTTTGGCAATGCATATTTGATAGATTCACATCATCCTCATTCATTTTGATTCTCTCACTTGCAGATTTTGCTCCACGATCTTACCTATGCTGCATGTGGCTTGGCGGCCGTTCTCGACCAAGCTACAAACCGACTCGATTACGATTGAGACTTCTGTGCACACCTCGGCCAGCAAACTACGGAAGGGCGACAATATTGCATAAGGTTTACTAACTTAGGCGTGGGTCGCTCAAGAGGTTATATATATGGTCGAGCATTTTTATGGCCTTGCAAGGGACGAGAGAGTGCAATCATAAGGGCATTGACCTTCATCGACTCAAGCGGATACTTAATCCGTGATATCAATTACCCGATATTTCTACAATCCTACATTCGTGTGCATGGATCACAAGTTGGACCCAATATTGATCCCGACGACGATGATGATGATTAGTGTGTTCACTATGTTAATTATTTGTAAGGTTGTAGTGTCTGGACACTTGTAGTTTAACTGGTGGCGTGTTAATTTGTAATGTTCTTGTGGCCCATGTGGTCTCAACCTTTTTCTGAGGCTTTGACATGCAAATGGGGAAGCACCCATGAAGTTTGAGATTTTTCGGAGTTGGTTTGGTACTTTTCCCGGTTTATTTGAATTTCTGCGCGATGCCACCGTGTAATTATAGTTTGAACTGAGCGTACCCACGAAAAGAGCCGGAATGTTGCTAGACTTTTCCATAGGGTCTCATGTGCCCTAGGAGGCAAATCACCGTGGAGGTCCAAGAAAAATTCTTGTGTTTCCATGGTTTAATTAGCCTTCTTGTCGCCGCTTTAGCTCGAAGAAAATCATAGTACTTAAAATATTTATGATAAAAACCTAAGAACTTGTGTAGGGTCATATTTTGGGTGTACATGACTGAAAAAAATTCAAGTCATTTCCACCAAGGAGGATTACACATCCTTCACAGAGGCACATGATCCCTACCATCGAACCGGGACTATACAGTGTAGTTCTTGTGCTCCATGTGGTTCATATGTTTGCTGGTGTTCATGTGGTCTCAAACTTTTTCTGAGCCTTTGACATGCAAATGGGGAAGCACTCACGAAGTTTGAGATTTTTCGGAGTTGGTTTGGTACTTTTCCCGCTTTTATTTGAATTTCTCGCACGACGCCACCGTGTAATTATAGTTTGAACTGAAAGTACCCACCTAAAAGAGCCGGAATGCTGCTAGACTTTTCCACGTGGGTCTCATGTGCCCTAGGAGGCAAATCACCGTGGAGGTCTAAGAAAAATTCTTGTGTTTCCATGGTTTAATTAGCTTTCTTGTCGCCAGTTTAGCTCGAAGAAAATCATAGTAATTAAAATATTTATGAGAAAAACCTAAGAACTTGTGTGGGGTCATATTTTGGGTGTACATGACTGGAAAAAAAAATTCAAGCCATTTCCACCAAGGAGGATTACACATCCTTCACAGAGGCACATGATCCCTACCATCGAACCAGAACTATACAGTGTAGTTGTTGTGCTCCATATGGTTCATATGTTTGCTTAGGTGTTGTAGTGGTCTCAAACTTTTTCTCGAGCCTTTGACATGCAAATGGGAAAGCACCCACACGCTTGAGATTTTTTCGAGTTGGTTTGGTACTTTTCCCGCTTTATTTAAATTTCGCGCAACGCCATCGTGTAATTATAGTTTGAACTGAGCGTACCCACCTAAAAGAGCCGAATGTTGCTAGACTTTTCCACGGGGTCTCATGTGCCCTAGGAGGCAAATCGTGGAGGTCCAAGACAAATTCTTGTGTTTCCATGGTACATGATCATGGAGGATTACACACATCCTTCACAAAGGTACATGATCATCTATGAAGTGGCAGCTTTTCTATTTCACTACCGGTTGTGGGTAATAACCGGCAGTGAATAGAATTGGGGGTGGAATTTTCCAAATCTATGTAAGCCTCCCGCCATTTCGTTCCCCACCGCACCCAAACCAGCCTTGCCTATATATAGGTGAGTGGCTCAGAGCCAAATTTTGGCAAGCCATTTAAACACCGTGCCATTCTCGTTCCCCACCAAATAAAAGAGCACCAGATTCGCCGACGGAGCACCACCAACTCCAACGTCGCCGCTCGTCGTCCCCCACGCCGCCCCCCGGGCCATCCGCTCACAAGATCCCCTGGCCGTTCCGCTCCAAATGAATTGAGGCTTGACGGCGTTCTCCCACGCCGCGCTCCTCCCACTCCGACGTCCCCCAACGTCCGTGCCGGCATCCTCTCGCCCCCTCAGCCCCTTCCACGGTGAGAACTAATTATCCCTTTAGTTGTACGAAGTTTTTACCTATGAGAATGAGAACTAATTCGCCGCTATCCTAGCCTCGCGTCGCCCGCTTGGTCTTCCTCCACGCCGACGGAGGACCGCCGCCACACCTCTCTACCGTCCGCAGCCTCACGTTGTCTTCCTCTTCACCGCCCGACGCCGTACCATCCGCGACCTTGTCCTCCTCAAATCCTCCAAGACAAGATAGGAGCGCACGAGGCGCACAAAAGCTTGGTGAGTGCGTAGGTCACCGCCCTTGAGGTGTTCGTTGAATTGCCCGCCTTGGTCACTTTAACCCGTGCTCGAATTGTGATTGAAATTCATGAGTTAGTGTTGTTCGAAATCCGCTTTGGATATTTCAAATATACGTTTGTGCTTATTGTACAACATTTATGAATAACAAAGCAATATCATCCTATTTTGGTTACATGTATAGGCAAGCATGGCGTGGTACGTAGTGTTTGTTGGTCGTGTGCCGGGGATCTATCTAACCTGTGAAGATTGCTATGCTCAAGTCCAAGGCTACACTAATAATTGTTAAGAAAATACAACACCGAAGGTGAAGCTGTCGTCGCCTACAATGGTGCAAACTAGCCGCCCCGAGATTGAAGAGAAGCCACCCCACATACTTATGAAGATTATGAGAATTGCCGCTTAATTGGTTTTGGAAAGATGTCATGCTTTTATTTATGTCTATTACTGTATGGTCATTGGTCTTTTTATTTTAGAAGTTGATGTAGGCTTAGTTTCTAGAACATTAGGTGGATTTTTATTGTATGTAACCATTAAATCGTGTAATGTTTTGACGATATTAATGTATGATGATTTTTCGGATTTAAAAAGAGCTGAATTCCACGAATAAATTCAAAAATTTTAAACAAAAATGCCGGGTGGCATGGGCCCGACAGTGAATGACATACAAACCGGTAGTGTAACTACACCAAACACTATCGGTTTGAATTACAAACCGTCATCGATGACAAAACATCACCGTCGGCTGCACTAACCAACCGATAGTCTTCACTCTAATAATGCCGTCGGGTTGAAATCAGCCGACGGTGTTCACGTAAAGTTCACCGACGGGTTCAATGTAAACCGACATTGTTAGCTCTTCGATACACCGCCGGCTCAATCCAACCCGATAGTGTTATCCCTACAGTTCTGTCGGTTCGTTAAAGCCCGACAATCTTTGCCAATATCAACACACGGCCGGCTGACTTCGAACCTCCGCATTACTTGGATCAAAAATGCCGCCGGGTCCGTGGAACACCCGGCGGTGTTTGGTGACAGTCGCTGCCGGTTCGATATCAAACCGGCAGTCTCTTCTCGAATCACCGGTGGTGTTTGACCCGTAGTGTTTCAAACCCCACATCACTACGGTATGGTTCCGCCCGGTTCAGTTTTTCGGCAGGTGAAGGGGGTTGGAGCCCGGCAGTGATGAAGTATTCTGTAGTAGTGTGCGGAATCTAAGAATATTTTGTACAGTAGCAGGTACAGAGTAGTATTTTTGATACACACCAAAAGTGTCCTTTGATCTCTCTGTTAGAGGAGAGCTCAATATAACAATGAAAGAAGAGGGGAATAAACTATTTGCTGAGTGATCGGGGTTTAATTTAGTATACCCTGCCTTTTGTGTTCTCGTGGGGTACAAAGCACTAAGTCTTCGTAAAAAGGAAAGGCATGCAGACCACTTTGTCTGAAACTAGTTTTCTCTCTGCTTTTTAGAAAGCAAATATGCATACGCTTTTTAGACGGCACATGTAAGCACTTTCAGTGTGTTACACGGCGGAGAGCAAAACCGTGTGTCTTTTGGTAAAGAGACGTACGGCTTCGACATAGTTATTTTTGGCAGCTGTCTAAGCATTCATGCTCTGGTTTAAATGATGGACCTCTCAAATAAATTTAATGCTATATCGATCCGAGGACTCTCGGCCTTGCAACCAGCTTCGAGTCTTCATTATTATTACCGTAGTAGGTATTGTTTTCTCCAGAGGTACTACATATCTTTTAAGGTCTTGTTTGGATGTGTATGAATTCGCCTAAATTTACATGTGTTGAAATGGATTGGAGTGGAACTAAACTAAGTTTCATTCCAATCCACTCCAACATATATGGATTGAAGTGAACACCTGCATCCAAACAAAGCTTAGGGAAAGGAACTCCTAATGTACCTGATAGTACTGCAGCACATATTGATTGCCCAATGCAAAGCATTGTGAGAATGTTGACATAGACAAGAATCATAATCAGGAGACGTGTCATTATTTCGCCGAGCTCATTGTCAGACTTCTAGTGGACAGCTCGTCGCGTTTGATCGAGGAGCTAGATGCAAACCACTGAGAATAATCTGAGATCGTCCAAAAGTTATTCATCTCAGAGTATCTTCACAAGTTCACATGCATGCATATGCATCCTTCATGCATATATATGTCGCAGCGTGGATGTAAATAGTCTAGTACTGGTATGTCGTGGCATCCCACATGTGCGCCCACTAATCCTGGATTCTATGCAAATTTCTACTAGTTTTTTTATGGTTACGGCTAATCTCCATCAAGCTTTGATGCATATGCCTACCTAATTGAACAACCTTGTAATTACATTTTTAATATAAAAGCAAGGACTCCGGGACCAGCAGCAAGCACTAATTAGCATATATATATAATACAAAAGAAAATTTAAAGGTGTCAACTGGAGACGCGTGCAGACTGGTTTTTCTTAAGAGCAAGTATTATAGCAGGGATGTAAGTTCGGTTAAATGCTGATGTGGAGGAGAGAAGTGAGAGGAGAGAGGAGAAGCGGGTTGTAAGTTTACAGCCGGCTTGGGCACAAGAACCAAGAAACTATGTGAGGTAGTCAAGTGGGCGCTATATTAATTAAAAAAGAGCTAACTATTATATGGGTAGGCTTTTGGGAGAAGGCTGTAAGGAACCTTACAAAATTTAGAACTGCCGCTGTATTATAATACTTGCTCTAAACTAGCTACTTTTAGTCAGCTTTTTAGAAAGCAAATATTCGTGCTAGTGGTGACCACTTTTTAATTAGTCCATATGGCATATAGGCACTTTAGGCCCATGTGGCTGAGCGTAAATAAGGCTTGGACACAAGATACGTACCATGGCTATAGCTTGTATCTTTGGATCCCTAACTACATAACTAGAATTTCAATTTTCTTCTAGTGGTTTGTTATTTAAAATTTAATATAAACTTTCCCTACGAAATGTCTCCTATTGATATTCTCATGTCTATGACTACTAGTAGTGTTCTATTACTAACTAAAAACAAAGGAGAAGTCAACCATTTTGGTAATCAATAATATGTGCATACATCCCTTAGCTAGCAATGAGCTATTAGTCTTTATTAGCTAACATTAGTCTAGGAAAATGCAGGCTCCAGATCAATTTATATATTATAAAAATAAATTCGTAATTAATCTAATGATATTTATTCAATATCATAAATATTCAAACTTTTTTGTTCTATATCTATACTTAGTTAACTTATAAGATACAAAAACGTGACATTGCTGAATTGCATGTTTTCCTAAACATATACTGAGAAAGGACTCCAGGACTAGCAAACACCAGCAAGTCTTCAAAAACTTTTTTGTCTAAATAAAAAATATGAAAGCATCACTTGAGAAGCGTGGAGTCCTGTTTTCAGTCCGTGCCAGCTTTCTGCAGCCTTCTGAATGGGATGGGCATCCAGCATTAAGCTGTCCGGAGTACTAGTCTATAGCAGTTTGATCCAATCCACGCAAAAACGCCCAACAGAGCAAGAGCAACAACCGCACTGCACCTATGGAGGCCACCGCGCTGAGCATCGGCAAGTCTGTGTTGAGTGGAGCCCTTGGCTACGCCAAATCTGCCGTGGCGGAGGAGGTGGCCTTGCAGCTCGGCATCACTCGCGACCAGGCTTTCGTTAGGGACGAGCTGGAGATGATGTTGTCTTTCCTGATGGCGGCGCACGAGGAGCGAGACAAGCACCTGGTGGTTGAGACATGGGTGAATCAGGTCCGCGTCGTCTCCTACGACGTCGAGGACTCACTCATGGACTTTGCCGTCCGTGTGCACAAGCAATCTTGGTGGCTGCCATGGCGTATCCCACGCAATCTGCGTGACAGGCGCCGTGTGGCCAAGCAGATGAAGGATCTCAGGGCCAAGGTTGAGGATGTGAGCCAGAGGAAAAAGCGGTACCTCATGGAGGCCGGCTCTAGCTCCAAGGCTACAGCTAGTGCTGGCGACACTGCTGCCTCTGCTGCAGCCATGTTTGGTATCAACGAAGCAAGGTATGCTGCGAAGACGAAGGACCAGCCAAGATTGGATCTTACCCAGCTAATCAACAAAGAATATGAGGATCTTGAAGTGATTGCAGTGTGGGGAACCAGTGGAAATGTTGGGCATACGTCCATCATCTGGGAGGCCTATGAGAATTCAGCCACCATGGAGAATTTCCACTGCCGGGCATGGGTCAGGGTGATGCATCCTTTCTGCCCAAAAGAATTCTTTCAGAGTTTATTGGATGAGTTCCGCCCTGCTGAAGGGGTTAACTCTCTAATGGAAACAGAGAAATCAGGGCAAGAGCTGGTAGAGGAGTTCCTTGCATATGTCAATGAAAAGAGATGCCTGATTGTTCTCGAAGATCTATCCACCATTCAAGAGTGGCATCGGGTTAAAAAATGCTTTCCAATAAACAAGGAACGGAACACAATCATAGTGTCCACAATGAATGTTGAGGTTGCAAGCTTATGCGTGGGTCAAAACAGTGTTGCATCAGAGCTCGAACAATTGTCTGCTGATCAGACTATCTATGCTTTCTACAAGGAGGTAAAATTAAACTTTCATAGATGTTCTAAAGACTTCTTATATGTTGATTGTTCATGTAGTAGGAAACAAGATATTTAAATTTAATGTTACCTTTTTCTTTCTACTTTTTCTTTTTCTTTTTGAAACGCTATACATGCAGCACACCGCCACACCGTGTGTTCAAATATCCACAACGCCTGATTTTGTCCAGCGAGCCGGAGATGAAGATGGAAATACTTGCACTAAGGTGAAGAAGTCACTGATATTTTGTTATTATTACTGTTATTTTTATTATTATCGTTGACGGTATCATTGTTATTTATTTATTTATTTATTTATTTTGTAGAAAGCAATCAGTTAAACTTATGAAAACTCATGTTTCATTTACTAGTAGCTCACGGGTTACCATTATCACAAGATAGTCTCAAAAAACCATCTCAGGGTCAAAACTGAATGGTTTTGAAAGTTGGAGTGAATTTAGAAAGAAATCAAGAGATGAGAGTCCAAAAATGACTTAATCAAACATTTTTGTTTTCTTTAGATATTCATTTAAATAAATAAATATATAGATAGATGTACTTTTTTTCATAAATATTACATGTATTAAAATATTTATCTACATATTATTACATTTTTATATATTGGAATTTTTTTATTGAATCTGAAATTTATTTTTTTATTGGATCTGAAATTTAAATTTATTTAAAATATAACATATTTATTTGAAGTTCCCATATTTTGAAATTCAAGTTTTAAAATTTATTCTAATGAACTCGAATGAAGAAATGACCAAAACTAAAGTTGTAAATGTCATTGAGATATCCAACTTTATAGTTGACCACTTTTTCATTTCAAATCATTTATAGATCCAAAAATCTATTTGAATCTCTCATATTTTTTATGTTCAGATTTTTCTAATTTTGAATGAATTTAGATGAAGAAGACTAATGGTTTAGATCTCGATGAGATCCACAACTTTATAGTTGACGCTCTTTTCATTTGAAATCATTTATGGTCATCCAATTCTATTTGACGTTCTCATAGTTTGAAATTCAATTTTTATTTGCTTGAACGAACTTGTTTGGAGAAATAATGAAAACTAAAGTTTTAGAAAATTTTTGGCACCAAAGTTTAATTTATAATAATTCTACATTTTCTTTTTTATGATAAAAATCTAGAATGTGTAGATCGATATATTAATATAAGTTTAATTTATAATGATTCTATATTCTCTTTATTTATGATAAAAAAATCTAGAATGTGTAGATCAATATCTTAATATACATAAAAATATTTATTACTAAGTAGAAATAAATAAATATATAAACAAATCATAAATACTACCTTCATCCTAAAATGAGGGGGCATTTTAGGATCACACAAACACCGAAGATGACTAAAACTACCTTGTTTGGGTGAGGGATCACACAGACACACCGAAGATGACAAAAACATATTGAAGGGCCAAGTATCATTCATTCCCACTTTACATGAGGGGGCATTTATAGTGTCCCCTTACTTCATAGTTTACAAAATATGAGATTTACAAAAATTTTATTCTAAGTACACATCAGCTATTGTGGCTCCATGGCTTCTTCCATTTTCACACTTCCTTTGTCTTCACGAACATCTTTCCTATATTTTCACGATAGACTTATCTCTCAGTCTTCCAAAAAAACTCTTTCTTGTAGCGAAGCCTTCCTTTTAGAAGTGAAGTTAAGCGACCACCTTCGCGTTGTTCCTATAGTGAAGCCTAAGCAAAACATTATAATTTGTCAAAACTCCAACTCCAAAGTTTGGATTGTTGCCTTTCTGCCGAAGACAAATCCCAACAGTGCCACATGAACCAGTTCATGTTCGATCAAGTTTCTAGAAAATAATAATTTTATTTATGGCTTCAAAATTAATTTATTATAAAAATATATTATCTAATGGTGTTTATTTGACCTCATAAATATTGATAGTTTTTATTTATAATTAGTCAAACTTAAGGTACTAAAACATGTTACTATGCTGAATTGCATACTCTGCATTCTTTTTAGGACATGGCCCTTCAATTCTTGCTTTTGTCTAAGTTTGGCACCTTAATTGAAAACTATTCAATACCCAAGACGGTTTTGAGTTGTTTTCTAGGTCAAAATTAAATGGTTTTTTCATATTTGAGGTGCCAAAATTTAGACAATTTTTCTATTGAAGGTAAAAATTAGACAAAATACAAAAGTTGAGGGACCAAAATGGACTTAATCCAAAAAAAAAATAGAAAAAAAAAAATATAGTCTTCTAATAGTTAGGACGTTCAGAACTTTTAGAGAAGTTCATCTTATGTTTGAGTTCATCTAGTTTAGCATATTAGGTGTTAATAGGCAACAAGATATTTTGACTTCATTCTAATGTCAATTTTCATTTTTGCAACATTACTAGCCCACCGCTAGACCATCTGTTCAAACATTCAACATGCCGAATTATGTTAACTAATTTTAATTTGTGTTGAAAGCTGTCACCTAAGCTTATGTAAACACACGTTTTATTTATCTGTAAATAACTGGTGTTCAATAGATAGCTGTTAGCTGCATGGCACTGGCACCTGTCTTAATGTTACCAACGGGTAGAAGGAAATCATTTCGAAATTAAGGAAAATAACAAAAACAGATAACTATTTAAACAGTTCTCGGAGATGAAATATGTGAAACTTTTCAAGTATATATAGGGACCAAAAGGATAATGACTACTACCAGTAATAAAGATAGACAAACTCGTAGTCACATACAACTTGGTCTACAAGTATATAATATAACACATATATGATCGTCTCGAATGTAGATTAATACTATCATGTAATTGCTCACATGATATGTGACTGAAGAGTTTTTATGTGCCTATTTACAGAGCTCTCAAGACATAGCACATTCTACAGAGTTGGTGTCTATCTCAACGATGGCCACATCTGAGATTCAAGATGACCAGCACAACGATGCTAATGGAAAGAGGATGTTTGAAAACATGACAGCAGGGGTTGAGGAATCTCAGCTTGCCGGGCGAGAGAGAGAAAAAGAACTCATTGCCAATCTGATTTTAAAACACTCTGACAAACATCTTGAGGTGATTGCAGTATGGGGAATGGGAGGTATTGGAAAGACCACTCTAGTTACAGACGTTTACCAAACACAAGAGCTTAATGAGAAGTTTGCAAAGCGTGCCTTTGTGACTGTGTTGCGTCCTTTCAAGTTTCAGGAGCTCCTTAGGAGCATAGCTATGCAGCTTAGTGCAAATTCATCTGGATCGAAGGGTGCAATGGATTTTGCACGGGGCAATGATGATTATGCATCAATGTCTGTTAGTCGTTTGACTAAAGCACTGGACGGGCTGTCACAAGATAAAAAGTGTTTGATTGTTGTCGATGACCTATTACATAACACAGAATGGGATACAATAATAGAGGCATTCGGTAAAATTGAGAAGGCAATAAGCTGGACTATAGTGATCACCACACGGCAACAGGATGTGGCTGAGCATTGTTGCAAGAATCCAGAATGTATACACGGGCTCAACATTCTAGAAGCCAAGGAAGCTCGTGACCTCTTCATAAAAACGGTAATGAAGAAGATATTCAGTTTATTCCATTTGAGATGATAATGTTTTATATACAACTCTACTGAACTGGCTTCAAAAATACATGTGTTGGGTATTTCGTGAAAAAGAGAAGGAAAAGACATGCCTTCTGTACATTCTTGGTTGAAATTGTCTGATTTTATAAGTCAGTGATACTAGAGGAGGTCATTGCAGATTATTTTTGTTCTGAATTATTTACATCTCCCAATATATAAATGAAGTAAAAACTAGATCTATAATAAACCTAGTTAACATTGTTGCTTTTTGCTGTTTGATTTTCTCACTTAATACAAAAGTGACCTAGGTTCCTCGCATGGAGGGCAGTAAAACAGAGCACCTGCGGACCAGAATCTAGCCATTATTTATATTCTCCATTCCCCTCTCGTACCTAGCATAACGTTGTTGATGAATTTTTCTAAGTGTTTAAACATTGTTGCTTTTTATAGTTTAATTTGCCTATATTTATTGTGTTTGCCGTAATGATTTACTTTCAGATAAAAAATTGTAATGGTTTCTTAAAAAAAACTGTAATGACAAATAAAGTTGGTCGTAGTCCACAATCATAAGATATTTGACGCATCAATCATTTTTGTTATTTTATAACTAGTGTTTTATTGTTGTACACAAAATTGCTGAAATATATTGATTTTTCATTATTTATAGTGAGTAAAATCATTTACTCCTCTGTCGTTGCGACTCTCCAGCATGGCTGAAAATGTTACCATGCATGTATACTCCAAAGGCTCTTTGTCCTATTCATTATTACTTCAAACAAGTTCCAAACTGAATATTAAAATAATGTATCGTCATCATACTAACAAACAAGTAGAGTTTTTCATAACTTAATTTTATTACTTCCAGTACGGTGTACTGAAAGTTTTTTTTTTGTCGCGCCAATTTCAGGTATTCAAGAAGACTGTAAATTTTGATAAGGAATATCCTGAGTTGGTTCAACCAGCAAAACTGATCCTAAACAAGTGTGATGGACTTCCCCTTGCAATAGTCACAATAGGAAGCTTCTTGGCAGAGCAAGAAACAAAAAGTGTTGTAGATTGGAGAAAATTGAATGCACACATTACTGCTGAGTTGGAGATGAATCCAAAGATTGGGCTTATAAGAGCGGTTCTTATGAAAAGCTATGATGGTTTACCCTATTATCTTAAACCTTGTTTCTTGTACATGTCCATATTTCCTGAAGACTGCAATATTAGCCGAAGACGTCTGGTTCGTCGCTGGGCTGTAGAAGGTTTCTCAGTAGAGGCACGCGACAAATCTTGCATGGAAATAGCAGATGGTTACTTTGAGGAAATCATTGAGAGGAGCATGGTGTTGCCAACTCATGAACAGATTTCCAGCAGACAAAAGGCTGACTCTTGCAAGCTACATGATCTCATCCGCGACATCAGCATTTCAATGTCAACCAAAGAAAATCTTGTTTTCAGGCTGGAGGAAGGTTGCATCTCAAACACGCATGGCAAAGTATGTCACCTTGCCATAAGCAGCAACTGGGAGGGAGATGAGAGTGAGTTCCAGAGCATAGTGGAACTGTCATGCATAAGATCTTTAACAGTGTTTGGAAATTGGAAGCCAATTTATATTTCTGACAAGATGAGGTTTCTTCGAGTATTGGATTTGGAAGACACAAAAGGCCTAGCTAACCATTGCCTTGAGAACATTGGGAAGCTTCTACATCTCCGATACCTTTCTCTAAGAGGGTGTCGGGATATTTTTTGTTTGCCGGATTCAGTAGGTAACCTAAGTCAACTTGAGGTCCTGGACGTCAAATATACAGGAATACAAGTGCTGCCCAAAACCATAGTCAAGCTCAGGAAGCTACGCCATCTCCATGCTGGCAATGGTTTTAGTGATGGTACGCAAGGGCTAAGTTCTTCTAGGAAGTGTGTGCAACTATTGGAGGTACAGCGTGCAGCATGTTTGGCAGAATTTGGGTGCACTGAGTTCACGATGAGGAGTAGGCGTGATTGGTGCGCTATAGCTTGCTGCGCAGCATTACCTCCTATTGTTCTGGGAAGGCGATTTCCAAGTTATAGTGGAGTTACGGTGCCAAGAGGGATGAGGAAAGTGAAATCGCTACACACACTGCGGCACGTGCATCTCGCATGGGGAAGTGATGTTGTGGAGGAGATAAAAGGTCTCACTGGCCTGCGCAAGCTAGAGTGGTCGGCATCAGCTTGAAAAATAGTCAGAACTTATGTCTAGCAATTTCCAAGCTCAGCCTCCTTGAATCGTTATCGCTGTCCTCAGAGCTAGATTTTTCTGACTGTCTAGATGGCATAAAACCACCTCCAGAAAACCTCCAGAGCCTCAAGCTGTGTTATTGCAGGATGACCAGATTGCCGGAATGGATCAAGGGGCTTCAGAACCTGGTGAAGCTCTCGCTATTTAACACTGGTCTTTCGAGGGATCGTGTAGACGTGCTCATGCAAGACATTGGGAAGCTACGGAACCTGAGGATTCTGCGTTTGGAAGAGTGGAGAGACATAACTATTGGAGAAGTCCAGTTCAAGTGTGACCTTTTTGAGAGGCTTGAGGTTCTCGTTCTTTATTACGGCTCCAGCCTGAAAATTGAGTCAGTCAAGTTTGATGTGGAAGCAATGCTCAAACTTGAGGTGCTGCGTCTGGGCCTTGATCAGCATGTACACTTTTCTGGGCTAGAATATCTCCAGAGCATCAAAGAAGTACTTTATTATTCTTGTTTACCAAGAGAAGACATGGAGACGTTTCCTCGGGAGCTGCGGGAGCAGCTTGATAAGAACAAAAGGGGGCACGTGTTGAAGGTGCTGGACAACTGAAGCCCGTGGGATACTGCTTATTAGCTGGTTGCATTGTGAACCATGAAGGGTGTGGTGCAGACTGAGTAGCGGAGGTCACTCTTGGCTGGGAAACCATGCATGGAAGAAGGGTGCGGTACACAGAAGAGTGGCGATCCTCATGTATTCCTTTATATATTATAGTATTGGAGGATCGTCTCGTTTTTATTCTCGCGTTTGTTTGTTGTAACAATAAATTCGTTCAAAAACCAGGGCGAGATGCCTCGGTGATACCACAAGTAGGGAACACTAACAAAAGGCACCGGCTTAAACCGTGGAGCTGTGAGGTTGTAAACTAAGATCAAAACAATTGTGCAACACCAAGAAGGAGAACAGGGTCCTAATTGCCTGCCAGGAGAGCGGCCACGAATGGCTGTAAGCCCCTGAAACCACCCATAACCCACGCCTCGGCCTCAGCACGAATGATGTCGACCAGCTGGAGTGGCGTGAGGGACATGGAGTCAAAGGTCCTCCGGTTGCACTCCTTCCAAACCTCCCAGTAGACGAGGAGCACAAGAGAATCGAAGGCCCTCCTAAACTGTTGTGGCAAGAGGGCTCTCGTATGAAGCCACCAGTCGACGAAGGTGGGTCGACGGACGGGAAAAGGTGCGTGAGACCCACACGGGTGAGTAGGAGGTGCCACACCGGCGAATGTAGCTTCGAGGGAGGCGAGAAGGTGGTCGATGGACTCGTCGGCCTCGTGAACATAGAGCGCAGTCAGCGGACAACCGTAGGCCATGCCTCCTTCTTCGATCGGTCGTCCATGGTCGGTCGTGCAAGACCAACCAGCAAAAGAACTTGACCTTGGGTGGGGCGGAGGCCTGCCACACCTCCCGTGCCCCCCGCGAGTACTGAAACCGCAAATTGCGCCGCGGAAGCCAGGCATCAGTCCGAACAGTGCACGCTCGCTGTTCCCAAGCACCACCGTGACGATGCTCTAAACATGGCCACAACCGCCTTCTCAGGTTTGTAGGGGAGGCGTGCCCATGGTGAATCCGGTTGGGTGCGTCGTTGCCATTCCCAACGCAGGTGCAGCGATAATCCCATGGTCCCGAGGTCGGGGAGCCATAATCCCCCGAGCTCCTTGGGGGAACTGACCACTAGCCATGCCACCATGCATTTGCCGCCAGCAACCAAGTCTATCGCTGCCTAGATAAACGCACGCTGCCTCTTGTCGATCTCCTCAATAGCCCACGAGGAAAGTGCGCAACAAATAGCTGTGTGCACCAGTATCGCAGATAGCGTAGTCTGAGCCAGTGTCCGCCTCCCGACCTTGGTGAGGAGGTCACCCTTCCAGGTCGGGATCCTGGCCGCGACCTTGTCCACCAACTTCTGCTCCTCGGTGCGGCTCAGTCGTTTGAGCGAAAGAGGGACTCCCAAATACGTGATGGGGAAGTCCTGTCTCCGGCAGGGAAAGGCCGCCTGAACTGTGGCCACGTCCTCCTCGGAACAGCAGATGGGTGTGCACACACACTTGTCTAAGTTGGTGGCCAAACCGGAGGCGCCAGCGAATAGCTCGAGAATCTACCAGGTGCAGCTGAGTTTGGTCGCCGTCGGCCGGAGAAAAATGACGAGGTCATCCGCGTAGATGGACGCCCGGTGCATGACCATGTTTTCCGGAAGGGGGGAGAGCACCCCACACCGGTCCGCCTCGGCGAACAGCGCATTCAGCACCTCCATGACGATGACGAAGAGGAGCGGGGAAAGCGGGTCGCCTTGACGCAGCCCCCGCTCGTGGCAAATGCGAGGCCGGGCGGCCATTGACGAGGACCTTGGTGCTGGCCGTGGAGAGCATCTCCGCGATCCAATCCCTCCACCGCTGAGGGAAGCCAATCCGCTCCATGACCTCCGGGAGGAAAGGCCAGGCAACCGAGTCAAAGGCCTTCACCAAATCCACCTTAAGGAGCACCATTGGGACGCGGCGCGCGTGGTGCCAGCGGCAAGCAAGCTGTACCGAGCGGTAATTCTCGTGGATGCGGTGGCCACAGATGAAAGCTAATTGGTTGACCTTGACAATCTCCTGCATCCTTGGGGCTAGCCGTAGCGCTAGACCCTTAGCGAACAGCTTGCCCACCGAGTGGGCAAACTGATGGGCCTATAATCCCGAAGGCCCGCAGGTGCCTCCGACTTCTGCAGCAACACCATGTACGCCTCGTTGAGGGCGTGGAAGCTTCGGAAATCCAATCCGTGCAGGTCCTCGAATACACGGATGACATCCGGCCCAACAATGTCCAAGGCTGCCTTGTATTTAAGTTAATTGGAATCACTGGAACAACCTACACAAACAACTCCATGTGCGGAGAATGCAACAATCAGAGGTGACAAACGCAAGATTGAGGATGGAGATGAAAACACAAGAGAAATGATTCGTCAAAATGCATGCACTGGCTGCACAGACCATTGACACTCAGTGACTGCCCGCACGTACGGCGGCCGGCCCTCGCTGGAAGACGCTCTTCAGCCACATGCCCTCTCTATCTGTGCCACCGTTTCTCCGCCCTCATCGCTCGTGTCCTCCCCACCATTGCCGAGGGGACGAGGTTTCTTTCCACTGGGCCCTTTGGGGGTCGTCCCCTGCCGATAAAGAAGTGGTGCCAAACCTTGTTCTCTTGATTTCAAGAGATGAAGTCATGGAAATATGTTCGAAACATTGCCTGTGAGGATAGTGCTCCCGTTATAGTTAATCCCAAATCAAACGCTCAAAGGACTCTTTTTGGAATATATGAATTTCGTCATACAAATTCTACAGAAATTTCACATTGTTCAGAATTTTTTTTAAAAAAACACATTAAAGTTTCCTCTGTTTTCAAAGACTGCAAAACATTGAGGCGCCGTCCCACCCCGATACCAATCAAGCACAAGTGATGATGCAGCCAGCAGGAAATTAGTGGTGCACAGTACATGGATGGTTACGTACCAGCGTCGGCAGGTCTAACTCACCAGTCACAGCTAAGGACATGCACATCAGCACCGGACCACCGGGCATGTGGAGTACGATGCTCCGACGACTTGACTCCGCCGCTCGCTGCGGAGCAGTAGAGTGTACAGGTGCAGGAGCACTCCTCCATTTGTCTGGCGGTGCTCCGGCGACTCCGCTCGCTGAAGATTTTTTTTTATTGGATAAGTCGGACACGAAAAGATAGCGTGGCCAAGATTGAACTGGAGACTGCACGGTGGAGAAATCATGGCGTGGAGGTGTGCCCCTTCCGTCTTCTCAGTCTTCTCATACGGCGGCGCTGGCAGCCACACACAAATTCCTCAAGCTCTGCCTCGCGGACATGGGCATGGCCGAACCGAACTCAGTCGTCCCCCTCCTCTGTACTGTTGATTTCACGCCACGTAACGCAACAACCGCACCACCCTGATCCCCCTCTGCTCACTCCCGTCCTTCCCTCCCTTCCACCCTCGAGTCGACTCGACAAGCTCAATCCGCACTCACCAGTGGACAATCTTGGCACAGCGGCGTCTCCCGCGCTCACCATCGCTCGGCGTCGCCGCTCGACGCCACCAGCCGCCAGCGGCCAGCCCGCCACCCCCGTTTTCGGTCGTCAAGAACATACTTGAAGAGTCCTCCAGATCCGCCTCGACTTCCTCCGCTCTGTCACATGCAGCTGCTGCTCGGCCACCCACCTTAAGCCCGGCGATTCCAGCTCAAACTCGCAAGGGATAAGAGAGCGACAACCACAGCCATGGAGGCCACCGCGCTGAGCATCGGCAAGTCCGTGCTCAGAGGAGCTCTTGGCTACGCCAAGTCTGCTGTGGCGGAGGAAGTGGCCCTGCAGCTCGGCGTCACTCGTGACCAGGCTTTCATCAGGGATGAGCTGGAGATGATGCTGTCTTTCCTGATGGCGGCCCACGAGGAGCGAGACAAGCACATGGTGGTCGAGACATGGGTGAATCAGGTCCGCGTCGTCTCCTACGACGTCGAGGACTCACTCATGGACTTTGCCATCCATGTGCACAAGCAATCTTGGTGGCTCCCATGGTGCATCCCACGCAATCTACGTGACAGGCGCCATGTGGCCAAGCAAATGAAGGATCTCAGGGCCAAGGTTGAGGATGTGAGCCAGAGGAAAAAGCGGTACCTCATCGAGGCTGGCTGTAGCTCCAAGGCTACAGCTAGTGCTGGCGACACTGCTGCCTCTGCAGCAGCCATGTTTGGTATCAACGAAGCAAGGTATGCTGCGAAGACCAAGGACAAGCCAAGATTGGATCTTACCCAGCTCATCAACCAAGAGGGTGAGGATCTTTCAGTGATTGCAGTATGGGGAACTAGCGGCAATATTGGGCATAAGTCCATCATTTGGGAGGCATATGAGAATTCAGATACCCAGAAGAATTTCCATTGTCGGGCATGGGTCAGGGTGATGCATCCTTTCAGCCCAAAAGAATTCATTCGGAGTTTGTTGGAGGAAGCTGTACACGTAGGGGTTGATTTCCTGATAGAAGCAGAGAAGAAGACAGGACAAGAGGTGGTAGAGGAGTTCTATAGGTATGTCAATGACAAGAGATGCCTGATTGTGCTCAACGGCCTATCCACTTTTGAAGACTGGAATCGGGTTAAAAAATGTTTCCCAATCAACAAGAAAGGGAACAGAATCATAGTGTCCACAACGGATGTTGAGGTTGCAAGCTTATGTGTGGGTCAAAATTGTGTGGTGTCAGAGCTCAAACAATTGTCTGCTGATCAGACCATCTATGCTTTCCACAAGGAGGTAATATTAAACTTGCAGAGATGTTCTAAAGACATCTTATATGTTGGTTCTTATATAGTAAGAAAAACGATATTTAATGTTACTTTTCTTTTCTTTTTCTTTTTGCAACTAGCAGCCCACCGCCACACCGTGCGTTCAAATATCCACAACGCCTGATTTTGTCCAGCGAGCGGGAGATGAAGATGGCAATACTTCCACTAAGGTGAGAAAAATCACAGATATATTTTATTAGTATTGTTATTTTGTTATTATCCTTGGTGTTATTATTTTTATTTATTTATTTATTATAGAAAGCAATCAGTTAAACTTATGAAAACACATGTTTCATTTACAAATACCTAACTGGTTACCATTATTATCACAAGATAGTCGTACCTACCTCCATGCTACCCCACCTTAATCATATATATACAACTTTATAGCGGACTACTTTTTCATTTCAAATCATTTATGGTCCCAAAAGTCTGTTTGAATCTCTCATATTTTTGACATTCAGAATTTTCTATTTTTTTGGATGAATTTAGATGAAGAATTACCAAAACTAATTGTGGATATGCAACTTTATAGTTGACGACCGTTTCATTTGAATCGTTTATGGTTGCCCAATTCTATTTGAAGATATCATATTTTGAAATTCAGTTTTTTTTTATTGGTTGAACAAATTTGTCTAGAGAAATCATACAGATAAAGTTTTATAAAATTTTTGGCACCAAGTTTAATTTATATAATTTTGTATTTTATTTTTTATGATAAAAAAACTATAATTTGTATATTAATATCTTAATACATATAAATATTTATTACTAAGTAGAAATAAATAAATATAAAAAATTCACAAATATATAGAAAATTAAAGTGCTATGTCTTTTTTGGCCCTTCAGCTCTCGCTTTTGTCTAAATTTTGCACCTTATTAATTGAAAACCATTCAATACCCGAAGATGGTTTTGAGTCGTTTTCTAGGTTAATATTAAGGCCCCGCTTTGGCGGGGGCTTCTCCAATGACTTCATAAGCCGTTTGGAGCCGTTTTACGCCAAACGGGTAAAATAAAATGGCTCCACATGATGCCCCTAAAAACGTGCTCTCATAGAGCTTTGGGTGAGAAGGAGCCAAAAATAGTAGCTTCTCCTAGCTCCACCTCATCCTACGTGGCGTTACATGAGCATGTTTTAAGCAAGGAGCTGTTTTCCCAAACGATTTATCAAAACAGCTCCAGCTCCACTAATAGCACCTGCTCACGGAGCCGAAGCACCAAAAACGGATTCACTTGGTGAAGTTAAGCCATGCCAAACGGGGCCTAAATGATTTTAATAGTTGAGGTGTTAAATTTAGACGATTTTGCTGTTGAAGGTTAAAATCCCCCTTCCCGCTAGGCGCCGCCTAGGCGGGATTCAGCGCCCTACACGCTAGGCGAAGGCCACCGTGGAGCCTAGGGGGTAGTCGGGTCCTAGGCGGGCGCGGCGCCGCTGGGTCGAGGTGGAGCGGCCGGGGAGGGTCGTCGTCATCGTGGGGGCGCAGGGGAGGGCCACCGTCGCCGCCGGGGTGCAGGGGAGGGAGCGTCGGGCGACCGTGGCACTACAGGTGTGGTCGCCGCCGCCGGGTTCAGGACCAAGGGAGCCGCGGTCGCTGCCGCAGCCGGGGCGGTCGCACCGTCCGGTGGGGAGAGCGCCGGGGTTGCGCTGCCGCGGGTAGGAGGACCGCCGAGAATGGGCGGGTAAACGCCATCGCCGCCGCCACGGGTGTCTTGCCGCGCAAAGAGGCCGCGATCCAGCGGTGCCGCGGAACGGGGTGGCGCTGGGGGTGGGGTGGGAGAGGATTAGGGTTTGAAGGGATATTTATGGATGGGCCTGGTGGGCTGGTTGGTCGGTCCTGGTGGGCCCAAAGGGATGGCGCCACGAGAAGGCCTGGATTGCGGTTCGGTGGAACCAGGTAGCTGCACTTTTGGCTGGGGCTTTCCATTCTTATTGGGAGCCCTATTCTTCTAATAGAATATATAAATATATTGTGTTAAATTGGCAAAATGTCAAAACATCTAGAAAAAACGCCTAGGCGCCCATTACTCCCGACTAGTTGCTAGGCGGAGGGTCACCGAGGAAAATCCGCCTAGCGTCTAACGAAACAGGGGTTAAAATTAGGCAAAAGGTAAAAGTTGAGGGACCAAAGATAGACTTAATGCAAAATAAAAATAGAAAGAAAAAACTAATAGGTTTAGTTCGTTCAGACCTTTCAGAAAAAGTTATGCAAACATTTTATGTTTGAGTTCGTCTAGTTTAGCGTATTAAGTGTTATTAGCAGCCAGACCATCTGCTCAAATATTCAAGTTTCAACATGCCAAATTATGTTCACTAATTTTACTTTGTGTAGAAAGCTGTCACTTAAGCTAAGCTTACGTAAACACTCGTTTTATTTATCAGGTTTTCAACAGATAGCAGTTAGCTGCATGGCACCTTTCAAGTTACCAAGGGGTAGAAGGAAATCATTTCGAAATTAAGTAAAATAACAAAAAAACAGATAACTATTTAAATATCTCTGCATCGAAACAGTTCTCAGAGGTGAGAATATGTGAAACTTTTAAAATATATAAGGACCAAAAGGATAATGACTACTACCAGTACTAAAGGTAGACAAACTCGTAGTCACATACAACTTCGGTTACAAGTATACAATACATATATGATCAGTTAGATAGTAGAGTAATACTATCATCTAATTGCTCACTTGATATGTGACTGAAGATTTTTATATGCCTATTTACAGAGCTCTCAAGACATCGCACATTCTACAGAGTCGGTGTCTAGCTCAACGGTGGCCACATCTGAGATTGAAGATGACCAACACAACAATGCTAATCGAAAGATGGTGTTTGGAAGCAAGACAGCAGGGGTTTTTGGATGAATCTCAACTTGTTGGGCGAGAGAGAGAAAAAGAACTCATTGCCAATCTGATCTTAAATCACTCTGACATACATCTTGAGGTGATTGTAGTATGGGGAATGGGAGGTATTGGAAAGACCACTCTAGTTAGAGATGTTTACCAAAGACAAGAGCTTAATGAGAAGTTTGCAAAGCGTGCCTTTGTGACTCTGTTGCGTCCTTTCAAGCTTCGGGAGCTCCTTGGGAGCATAGCTATGCAGCTCAGTGCAAATTCACCTGGATCGAAGGGTGCAATGGATTTTGCACGGGGCAATGATGATTATGCATCAATGTCTCTTAGTGGTTTGACTAAAGCATTGGACTGGCTATCACAAGATAAAAAGTGCTTGATTGTTGTCGATGACCTATTACATAACACAGAATGGGATACAGTAATAGAGGCATTCCGTAAAATTGAGAAGGCAATAAGCTGGACTATAGTGATCACCACACGGCAACAGGATGTGGCTGAGCATTGTTGCAAGAATCCAGAATGTATACACGGGCTCAACATTCTAGAAGCTAAGGAAGTTCGTGACCTCTTCATAAAAACGGTAATGAAGAAGACATTCAGTTTATTCCATTTGAGATGATAATGTTTTATATACAACTCTACTGAACTGGCTGTAAAAATACATGTGTTGGGTATTTCGTGAAAAGAGAAGGGAAAAGACATGCCTTCTGTACATTCTTGGTTGAAATTGTCTGATTTTATAAGTCAGTGATACTAGAGGAGGTCATTGCAGATTATTTTTGTTCTGAATTATTTACATCTCCCAATATATAAATGAAGTAAAAACTAGATCTATAATAAACCTAGTTAACATTTGTTGCTTTTTGCTGTTTGATTTTCTCACTTAATACAAAAGTGACCTAGGTTCCTCGCATGGAGGGCAGTAAAACAGAGCACCTGCGGACCAGAATCTAGCCATTATTTATATTCTCCATTCCCTCTCGTACCTAGCATAACGTTGTTGATGAATTTTTCTAAGTGTTTAAACATTGTTGCTTTTTATAGTTTAATTTGCCTATATTTATTGTGTTTGCTGTAATGATTTACTTTCAGATAAAAAAATTGTAATGGTTTCTTAAAAAAAAAACTGTAATGACAAATAAAGTTGGTCGTAGTCCACAATCATAAGATATTTGACGCATCAATCATTTTTGTTATTTTATAACTAGTGTTTTATTGTTGTACACAAAATTGCTGAAATATATTGATTTTTCATTATTTATAGTGAGTAAAATCATTTACTCCTCTGTCGTTGCGACTCTCCAGCATGGCTGAAAATGTTACCATGCATGTATACTCCAAAGGCTCTTTATCCTATTCATTATTACTTCAAACAAGTTCCAAACTGAATATTAAAATAATGTTTCGTCATCATACTAACAAACAAGTAGAGTTTTTCATAACTTAATTTTATAACTTCCAGTACGGTGTACTGAAAGTTTTTTTTGTATCGCGCCAATTTCAGGTATTCAAGAAGACTGTAAATTTTGATAAGGAATATCCTGAGTTGGTTCAACCAGCAAAACTGATCCTAAACAAGTGTGATGGACTTCCCCTTGCAATAGTCACAATAGGAAGCTTCTTGGCTGAGCAAGAAACAAAAAGTGTTGTAGATTGGAGAAAATTGAATGCACACATTACAGCTGAGTTGGAGATGAATCCAAAGATTGGGCTTATAAGAGCAGTTCTTATGAAAAGCTATGATGGTTTACCCTATTATCTTAAACCTTGTTTCTTGTACATGTCCATATTTCCTGAAGACTGCAATATTAGCCGAAGACGTCTGGTTCGTCGCTGGGCTGTAGAAGGTTTCTCAGTAGAGGCACGCGACAAATCTTGCATGGAAATAGCAGATGGTTACTTTGAGGAAATCATTGAGAGGAGCATGGTGTTGCCAACTCATGAACAGATTTCCAGCAGACAAAAGGCTGACTCTTGCAAGCTACATGATCTCATCCGCGACATCAGCATTTCAATGTCAACGAGAGAAAATCTTGTTTTCAGGTTGGAGGAAGGTTGTAGCTCAAACACTCATGGCACAGTACGTCACCTTGCCATAAGCAGTAACTGGGAGGGAGATGAGAGTGAGTTCCAGAGCATAGTGGAACTGTCATGCATAAGATCTTTAACAGTGTTTGGAAAGTGGAAGCCATTTTATATTTCTGATAAGATGAGGTTTCTTCGAGTATTGGATTTGGAAGACACAAAAGGCCTAGCTAACCATTGCCTTGAGAACATTGGGAAGCTTCTACATCTCCGATACCTTTCTCTAAGAGGGTGTCATGATATTTTTTGTTGGCCGGATTCATTAGGTAACCTAAGTCAACTTGAGGTCCTGGACGTCAAATATACAGAAATACAAGTGCTGCCCAAAACCATAGTCAAGCTCAGGAAGCTACGCCATCTCCATGCTGGCACAGGTTATGGTGCACCTGCATCAGGGCTAAGTTGCTCTGGGAAGTGTGCGGAACTTTTAGAGGTACAATGTGCAGCATGTCTGGGAGAGTTCCGGGACACTGGTTTCAGGATGATGAGTAGGCGTGATCGGTGTGCTATAGCTTGCTGCGCAGCAGTACCTCCTATTGTAATGGGCAGGAAATTTTCAGATAATAGTGGTGTTACAGTGCCGAGAGGGATGAGGAAAGTGAAATCGCTGCACACACTGCGGTATGTGCATCTCGCATGGGGGAATGCTGTTGTGGAGGAGATAAAAGGTCTCACCGGCCTGCGCAAGCTAGGAGTGGTCGGCATTAGCGAGAAAAACAGTCAGAACTTATGTCTAGCAATTTCCAAGCTCAGCCTCCTTGAATCGTTGTCGATGTCCACAAGGCTAGATTTATCTGATTGTCTGGATGGCATACAACCACCTCCGGAAAACCTCCAGAGCCTCAAGCTTCGTGGTTGCAGGATGACCAGACTGCCGGAATGGATCAAGGGGCTCCAGAACCTGGTGAAGCTCACGCTACGTGACACTGGTCTCTCGAGGGATGGTGCAGACACGCTCATGCAAGACATTGGGAAGCTACAGAACCTGAGGATTCTGCGTTTGTTAGAGTGGAGGGACATAAGTATTGGAGAAGTCCAGTTCAAGTGTGACCTTTTTGAGAGGCTTGAGTTTCTCGTTCTTTATTACGGCTCCAGCCTGAAAATTGAGTAAGTCAAGTTTGATGAGAAAGCAATGCCCAAACTTGAGGTGTTGTATCTGAGCCTTGGACAGCATGTTCGCTTTTCTGGGCTAGAATATCTCGAAAGCATCAAAGAAGTACGGGTAAGTCATTATTATTCAAGCGAAATACCGAAGGAAACGTTTGCTCGGGAGCTACGGGAGCAGCTTGTTAAGAATAAAAAGGGGCACGTGTTGAAGGTGAAGTGAAGCTTGAGGCCCGTGAGTCCTACGTGCTGGTTGTATCCTTGATGACTGTTGACTCCGATCCTTCTTAGCTGGGATGGGATATTGCTTGAGGCTTGTGTATCATTGGAAACTGATGAGTGGCCATCGTGTTTATTTGGTTACATGCTATTATATTTATTGGGGAATAACCTCCCTTTTATTGTCTTGTATTCTCTCGCCTTGGTTTGTTGTAGCAATATAAATTCGTTCTAGGACTTGACTCTGAGAATGATGAACGCAACCTTCTTGTGTTGCCGTTTAGATTTCTGATGCATTATTCACCAGATGTAAAATTAGGTGTGTACAGTAGGCAAGCTACTGCTATTTCTTATATTCCTAAAAAGGCTCTGTCGTTTGGTTTGCCTTGCTTGTTAGACTTTTTTTTTTTTTTAATTGGGACTAAAAAATTTTAGTCCCTACATGTTTGGTTCTAGGGACTAAAGTAGGGCCTGTTTGGTTCCCATGAGACTAGGGACTAGAGACTAATTTTTAGTCCCATTTAGTCCCTAAATAACCAAACATAAGGACTAGGGACTAATTTTTAGTCTCAATTAGTCCCAATTTCACTAGACTCTTGGAAGGGGCTCTATTAGTCTCTAGTCCCTAGTCCCTCCATCCAAACATGCCCTAAAGTAGGGACTAAAATTTATCATTACCTGTCTAGCTGCTAAAAAAACGAATTTTTATGTGCTGCCACACTTGCCCAGCTAAAAGAGAGATTTTATGTAAACACACACCCACACTTGCCCAGCTAAACAAAAAACCTTGCCTTGCATCTAGTTTAAAAGAAAAACAAGGCGATGACTCTTGCACATATACAAGAATCCTGTAATTTCAAACACTACACAACTAATTTCAAACACTCCCCATCGTACAAGAGTAACAAGACTGTACTCTGAAACCTCTTAACAGAGTTCAAAAGCAACAACAAAGAGGTGCAACAACAGTTTACAAAAATCACACGGGTCAGAATATCACTTCCCATTCTCTAGCAACTCAAGCTATGGCCCCTTCTAGTAATTTCCCTCTTTTTGTATGCTCAAACCCTGCTCATAGGCAATCATGCCCTGTAATACGATCCCTGCAGTCTGTGCCCTGTAATAGATCGAAGGAGATAGAAAAATAAAACTATTTAGGGAGATATGATGATAGAGAATTTGGTCAAAAAAATAGGTAAAACTATTTAGGGAGTTATTATGATAGAGAATTTGGACAAAAAAAATAGGCTAATAACATGCAACCGGTGAATACAATTTGAAGCTTAAGAAACATGAGCTAAAGTGTCACAAAGACACCCTACTCTCTGAATGTTACTACTGTCAGACACTCAGACTCCTTTTAGCAGGTGCCATAAAGTTGATATTCAAAATGCATTCAAATAAGCCTACTCTACTAGACTTGCTGTAAGCTTTTAGACTTGCCGATTGATGTTAAGGTTTTCCCTCTGTTTTTATTCTAATAGAGACATCAACTATGTATACTTAAGTGTGTTTTAATACGCTGCCTCCTTTTTTTAAGAAATCGTACGAACCAGTATATGCACACTCTAAGCACAGCTAAAGCAACAAAAGCAAGGGGATACTGTCAGATTTGCAACCATCAGGTTACAAATCATAACCTTAAACTAAAATCTCTGCTTCTAAAAGCATAACAGCAAATCCAAACAAGAAACATGCATCTTTGTACATAGCATAGTGGGAGGAACTTACATTCTCAGCATCCGCCATCGCCGGTTGTCTCAAAATCCTAAGGAATCTGTACATGAGAATCAAAATAAGAGCATGTTGTACAAAAATAAGTACAGCTCGGTGAAGAAAAGAACAGGAAGCTTGTCAAGAAGACATACCTCATTGCTGTTTCAAACTCCACAACCCATCAGCAACCCAATCTCGAAATTGATTCATAACATCACTATCCAATAGTGCAAAGCAACAACAGTTAGTACAACATAGCTTTTCACGGTACAGGGAAATGGGTGCTAACAAATGTGTACGGTAGAGATGTGTTGTTTAAGGTTTGGTCAGGGTAGGGTTGGTTCCTATTAACACATGGGGAAAACTTGCATCTTCTGCAGCCTGGAGTCATCAGGTTAGGCATAAGGTTACAGAGCATTCAGAGGTTCGATTCACTCACAGAGTCCATTCAGAACAAGGAGCTATGAGCCTATGACAATCAACATTCAGTAACCAATCTTAACAGAGCATTCAACAGGTAAAATCTAACAGGCTCATAGCCAATAGGTGTTCTATATGATCTGGGTGCTCTTTCAATTTTGGTGGCTAAGCTAAGCATCCTTGTTTGCCCTGTGATTGGAAAATATATTAGGGAAGCACTGACAGAACGTCACATTTTCTATATGCATCTGGAAAAAAAAAAAATGCAAATACAAAGCAAATGCAACTCAATGAATCTCAGCATCATTGGTCAAAATAATACAGACTATTAATGGTTTTATATTTACAGCCTGAGTTTATTGCCTGCAACCACTGAAAAAAAAAAACAGTGGGCAAGGCTCCTTGTCTAGCTTCTACCTTATCAACACACTTAGTGACTTAGATGTCAGATCGAGTCCACAAGCTAACATATAAGAACAAAGTCACTACTCACGTTGATCTAAAAAAACAGAAATTCTAAGGACCAAACCTTTCAAGATTCTGCAAATAGAAAATCTCCATGTGATGCATTTCATCGAACATATGGTATCGTTCCTCCCATAAGGCTTCAACTGCATTTGTCAATGAAGAAATGACAAATCATAGACAGCTGCAGGTTAACTGCATGCAAGAATCACAGGCAGTCAATGCAAACGTGAAGCCTGAGTTGGAGGGGCACTGTTTGGCATTGGTTCTGGATGTCCCTCCACCACAGATTGACCGACAAAAGCAGGGTCGGGGCCGCCACCTCACCGAGGATGCCTTCAAGCAAGGGGGCATGGGCAGAAGAAGATTATCAGCCTATCACAGCAGATCCAGAGCGCATAGGGAGAGGGGAGGGACTCACGCATACAACAGTGCTGGTAGACACATCGATCTCCTCTCCCTCCCGTCATGATAGGATCTGCGATTGTTGAGGCCGAATTTTAGACGAAATGCTAGTGGGAGGAGTTGGCTGCTCCATTTGGGACGTGACTGGAGATCAAGAGGCTAAAGATCCTCGATGCCAGTTGGGGGTGGACGCAGGAAAACCTCGGGGATGGAGCGGCAGATGGAGGATCTCCTTTTGCCCCTCCACCGGAGGTCAAGAACACCAGCTGAGTGGTTATGGCGACAGGTGAAGGGCGGAGTTCTGGAGTTGGCGGCGATGGCAGGGGAGAGGAGAGGGCGGCTACGACGGCGCGAGGCAGAAGCTGGAGGAGACGGCCGCGGCGAGGCGGCAGCCGGAAGCGCGGCGGGGTGGGGCGGCGGCGGGGCTCACTCGGCCGCAGCGCAGGGCGAGCGAGACGAGGCGGACGGGCGAGACAGACGCGGCTGCGAACAAAAAGTCCCAAAAGACCCTGTTAGAGGGTCTTCTATATTTTAGTCTCAAATACTTTTGTTTTTGAGTCTCTAAAGTCCCCTGCTGTTTGGTTTTACGTGGGACTAAAAGAGACTTTTTTAAGTCCCGGGGACTAGGACTAAAAAGTCCCTAAACCAAACAAGGCCTTAATCGTTTGTATTGCACTGTCACTCACCAAAAGGAGAAATATGTGTTCTGTATGTACTCCCTCTGTTCGGAAAAACTTGCAATTCTCGCTTAAAAAAAAAGTATTTTCAAACTGCCGGCAATTATTTATTAAAATATATAAAAATTTTATACTAAGTAATTAGTATCATTGGAAAGATCTTTAAGTCTAGTTTTTTAACAAATTTATTTGGAGATATAAATGTTGCACGTATTTTCTACAAACGTAGTCAAAGTTGAGTCGGTTTGACGGACACGCTTCCCATAGTTGCAAAATGAAATGGAACGGAGGGAGTACTTTCTTTGTGTTTGATCCCGGATCCGACCATGGATGCTTCTAACGGACTAATTCCGTCCGATCCATCATACAGTAGCCTTGGATGTCCTAAAATTGCGTTGTGTTTGTTCATTTGATGCCAGATGCGCTTGTATGAATCTTACCAACGGCGTACCTATATCTAGCTAGGGGGTCAAACGACTGGTGGGAGGGCCAGGGAGGAGACGAACAAGAGACCTGCCAAGGAAGGCCAGGGAATACAAATACACACTGACATCATCAATAAACACTTCTATTTTTTTTTTCTGTTTTTCTTTATTATTTTGTTTTGCAAAAATAGTTCCCACTACCAACATTTTGCGAAAATATGCCTAACTACCACTTGAGATGGAATTTAGTTATAGCCTATTAATGTGTAGCATAATTTAAATACCACTATTTGGCCTTGTTGTATGCCCCTTAGTACCATGTCGATCAAAGTCCCGGCCACTAATCGCCCAGATGACATGAAAGGTATTTGCAGCTGTGTCAGATTTGTGATATGCAAAGGGATCTTGTTGATCTATACACACCGGCCATTTGGAAAATCTGTGCACCTTCCAAGCGTTCCAAAAGTTTGTTTGACTTTTTCAACCCTATGTTTGACCACTTGTCTTATTTAAAATTTATGCAAAATGTCTATTTTTTTGTTGTGGCATGCTTTATTAACAAAATATCCTTAGGAGTGATTTAAATTTGACTTTGTGTCATGACCCAAGAAATAGGGCCCGAAAGGCCAGCCCGCCAGGCCCGAGGGGCGCCGACACCAGCCGCCCGCCCGCCGCGTCCTCCTCCCTTCCACGGATTCTTCGGCAATTAATTCAGCAATAAAGGAGGAAATTATCTAGGATTATCTTAGGTTTTTTAGTGTGCAAGGGGATATTCCATCTATAAGGAAGACCCTTATTAGGAAAATAAATAGGATATGCTTGAAAAAGATATTCCAATCTATAAGGAAACCTTTTAGAGAAATTGCTTGCGATACAAGTCCCACTAGTCGGGCTATATAAGTAAGGGGTCTATAATCTTTCAGGGTAACAAGCAAATAAAGAAAAATATATCTCAATCTCTCTCCCGCTGCCTCTCCACGCCCCCCCTCCCCACAAGCCCCGCCGCGCCACCACGCCTTACCCCCACGCCTGCCGGCCCCCTGCACCGAGCCGTCGCGCCTCGGCCGCCGGCGCGTCAGCGCCGCCGCTTTCGCCACCATCTCCATCACCGCCTTCCCTACCCCGACGAACAACGATCTCGTGGCGGTTCCAGTCAATCTAGCCGGGTTCTCGACGGTGGTATCCGGAGACCACTTCGATCCACCCACCACCATGGACGCCGAGACGAAGAAGATGCTGAAAGACTTGGGGAACCAGTTCGCCGGATTCGTCACCAGGCTTGACTTCGCTTCGCCCGATCGGGTTCTTTGTCTTATCGGAGCAACGATCCGGCGGTCAAGCGTCAAGCTGGTACGCAAGAAGCTGATCTTGCCATTAAGACGCTTCAAAGACCCACGACCAGCGACTTCATCAAAACCCGGGGCGGATGGCAAAGCAAGACGTCGACGACCAGGTCACAGCAGCTGATCTGGAGAACATGATGAAAGGCTATCTGGGCCAAAAGGCCGCTCCAGCAGGGGCGCATGCGCCGCCCCCACCGCCCGGTGGACACCTTCCCGTGCCTCGCCCCTCGTGCGCATAAGCTGTCCTTCCCGACGATAAACAAAGAAGGAAGATCCTCCCATGGTCGAACCGGGCTGTGAGCAATTCTTCAGGGGGACAAGGTACGCCCGCCACCGAGCAAGTTTGGTACGCCTCATATCATCTCACAAGAGGAGCACGCAGCGGGGTACATGAGGCTACCCCAGGAGAAACCGTTGGCGGATTGGGCAAGCTTTGGCCGCACGTCAACGAACGCTTCGCCCGGTACCGCATCGGCGAATCTGGCTGGTGAGTTGGCATCACTAAGGAAGACAAGTACCGTGGAAGAGTACACGGAGCAGTTCCTGGCGCACGTGGCGCGCGCAGGACACCTTGACGACAGGCAACGGTGAACATCTACACAGCCGGATTGGGCGAGCCGCTCAAGAATGACGCCGAGATGCAGGACCCCAAAGACATGGAGGAAGCCATGTCTCTCGCCAGGGCGTACGAGCGATGCCTCACCATCCTCTACAACCCCAGCAAGCCAGCCGGCAGAACGGCAAGGCGCCTGCACCTCTCGGCCTGGCTACGCTGAGGCACCCACCCCGTCGGCCAGCACCGATCGACTTCGGCCGTTCAAACGGTACGACACCGGAGGAGATGACGGAATGACACAAGGCCCACCTCTGCTTCAAGCGTGACGAGTCGTTTACATGGCGTCATAAGTGCAAGCACCTCTTCGACATCACGATCTTCAAACGACTACACCGACGACCAAGAGCGTTCCACCGGCGGACCTCAAAGAAGAGCTCGCCGACCTCGGGGTCCTCTTCGTCCCGACTCCCGATGCGTGGTGCTCACTCTTTATACCTCGTCGGCATCATCTCGCACGGGGCGTCAACATCATCGTCGACTTCGGGAACAACGCACAACTACATCGACCCCCTGGTGGTGACCCGCGATAGGCCTCCGGACTCGGCCGGTCGCGTGTCGCTGATCACCACTGGCACCGGCGCCACCTCCACATGCTGGGCAGCCACCTTCGATGTACCACTACGCATCGACGCTAGCACCTTCGACATCAACGCATATGTCATGCAATTGGGTAATGTCGTCGACGTCATCCTTGGCATGCCTTGGCTGGCAAGCTTGGGAGGGTGACATGGGACTTCGTGACTCACGAGCTGCGGTACTACCGCGACGGCCGCCCGAGCACGTTCACGTCGACTCGGCTCCTCGGCGTGGGGCGCCCTGGCCCCGACCGCTAAGGTCGCATCTTCGCCGGCGTCGGACACTTCCTCCCGGCCGGGAAACGTTCGAGGCATGCGATTGCCTTGGACCTCTACGACACGTCCACTAGAGTATTCGTACGGCTCGATATAGCGACACCGGAGGATCGGCATGATTCATTTGGATCGCCCTCGACGTCACCACCACGCAACGCCGCCCGGCATGGACGGTTGAGGACGGCCTTGTAAGGTCCTAGATGGCTAGAGTGGGGGTGAATAGCCTAATAAAAAATTCTTCAAAGACACTAGATCAAGATATTAGTAAAACAAATGGCGAAATGCGGTTTGCTCTAGCTCTAAATGTTAGGCAAGCCACCTATTGTTATTCTAGTAATTAATATCTCTATGGCACACAATTGCTATGTCTCTACTTCAACTAGAATGAGAGCTAACAAGATATATAAATTACTCTATGCAAATCTACTTGCTACTCTATCACAATATATATTGCAAGTATAAAAGAGAAGGAATATGACTTTTATACCGATGGTGAGATGTAGATGATGATGCCAACCACCGAATAAATACTTCCAACAATATATATATCAATCAATCCGAAAACCGGGAGACAAGAGATGACACAATTGATTTATCTCCGAGGTTCACTTGCTTGCCGGCAAGCTAATCCCCCGTTGTGTCGACCAACACTTGGATGGTTCTTGGACTAGGCGGTGCACTCGCTAGTTGGCCCCTTGGGCTCTCCAAGACACCACTCACAAGAGAGGTAACTCAATGACACGAGCAATCCACTAGAGTAGCAATTTGGTGTCCCACCGGGGAAGCTCAAGAACCCCTCACAATATCACCTTGATTGGGGGGCGGATACAATCACCAAATCCCCTCACCAATCAATCCAACTCCAACCGTCTAGGTGACGGCAATCACCAAGAGTAAAGAGATGACCACAATTGCAATAATCACCTAGTGCCACGAAATGAATCACAAATGCAATGCACACTAGGGTTACCCTCAATTCCTCTCAAGAACTCAAATCCACCAATAAAGTGGAGAGGAGAGGGAAGCAATCTTCTTGGAGCCCTCAAATCAATCTCAAGCACAAGCTCTCTCACTTGATTTCAGCCCAAATCAGTAGATCGAGAGAGGGAGAAGAGGAGCTCTTTTTCTCGTTCTAGGGTTTGAGAGAGGGGAAGAACAGCTCAAATGTGCAAGAGAGAGAAAGGAGAGGGGCAGCACCCTTTTATTCTCAGCAGCTTGCTCTTCTCTGGTGCCCCAACGGCAGGCTTCCAACGGATAAATCTCTCAACGGGCAGTAGCTGCAGCAGGCGGTGGCGGCACCTTTCTTTCTCGTGCTCGTGCTCTGGAAAGAACGTGGAGATGGACTAGTACAGAGCTAAAGCGGCACCTTTTTTTTTTTTTTTTTTTTTTGGTGGCTAGCGACTCAGGTGGGAGCGCTGCCCGCCCGAGTTCGATCCCTGGGATCGTAACTCGGGTGTCTCACCGGGGCTTGCCCCAAATAAATTTCGTCGCCTCCTCACGTGGTGCCACAATGGTCAGAACGACGTGCCCGTCGTCTACGGAGCCCTTAGTGATTCTGTCGATCTCATAAAGGACGTGATCTTCAAGCTGTGTGTAGTTGTAGGTCTCAATATGTGCGTAGGGCGTGAGTGTGTGCGTGTGTGGGGGTTGCGTGTGTGTTCGTACATGTTCAGATACTACAGCTGTACCCAGTTAAGAGGCGTCAAAAAAAAGCGGCACCTTGTTAGCTTGCAAGGCAGCAAGCAGCGCGCAGGGCCTCGCGGCGCTCGGCAGCAGCAACAAACGGACAAGTGGGCCGGGATTAGCAAGCAGCAGCAGCCCACGGCGATTTGGCCCAGCAGAAATTCCTATTCGGCAACCAGCACCAGCAGCAAGTCCCATTCGGCAACTGTCCCATTCGGCAACCGTGTGTCCCATTCGGCAAGCAGCAGCAGCGGTTTGCGGCCCAGCACGAAGTCGACGGGCCGGCTCACATATGCTACGTACGTCGACGATTCAAGTTTGAAAACAACAGAGGCCACCCACGTCCGTGTATATGTACAGCTGATGCCGAATAGCAAGCCAGCTAGCTAGCTGATGCTTGTACGTGAGCATGACTTGCATATATGTATATACATATACATATACATGTATATATATTTCAAGCAAGGTGCACGTCACCTCTTTTTCTCTTCTTTTCAAGTTTCTTTTCCAAAATTCTCAATAAATCTTGATCCAAATAAAATATCATCTCATCCAAATTATGTCAAACCTTTTTTGAGCATATTTAGATGACATTTTCTCAAGCCTTTTTCCAAGAAGTTTCTCATCGAACCACCATGTCACTAACCCAAATGCACATGCAATTTGAAATTCGGATTTAGTGGCACTAGGTGAGTAAAGCGATTATGATTTTCTCCTCTTTATAGTACGGTTATCAAACCTAAATCACTCACATCCGCTAGATGTCTTGAGTGTAAAATAAAATGGCCCTATCAAATATACCTTTGCCTTGAGCCCATTTTATTTTCCTTTTTTCAAGTCCAAGCACTTGATCAACTTTTGGATCATCACCGTGCATCCATCATGACCACCATGCTTCACAACTTGGCTAGAACCATCTCAAGCTAGATACACACTTAAGCATAGAGATTAGTCCTAGGTTGTCATTAATTACCCAAAACCAATCTAGAGATCTTCAGGCCTCCTCCTCTTCGACGGCCGTTTCTACCTCCCCACTTTCTCCACTTCTGCCGGACCTGCCGGAGGCTTTTGCTTCAAGGCGGAGTTCGCGGACGAACTCGCCCTAGGGCGCCTACACAACTACACCGACGCCGTCGGCTTCACCGACCGCCATCTTGTTGGGCGGCATGTGGCCATGGCGCCACCATCGTCGGCCCCGCCACGTCTTCCTCGGCGGCATGGATCGCCTCTTCCTCACCGTCGACAACGTCCACATCGCTATGACGCGGAGAGGGGCACACATCAGCTGTCTCCCTCCCTGTTCGACGTCGGTTCCTTCATGTACGGTACGATGTTGAATTTGGCTGCTACTCCCCCTACTCGCTGTGACATCACCATCTGGCGCCTTCTTCCGCTCTTCGTCAACGCTCCGCCCAATGAGCGCTTCTTGTTCCTGGAGAGCCCGTCCCCGCGACATGGTGCATCAGCATCTTGAGGTGGGAGTTCCAAGGGAGCTTCTTCTTACAGCACGTCGACAGACAGCTTCTTAGTAGGGGCGTGTTGTCCACCAGTAAATCTATCACGGCTACATCGGGAACCTCCACTATCTCTTGGAGTTTGCTCCACAGCGAACCAGGGAGAACATGATCCTCAGGAACCTAGTGCATGGCAAGCTCATCCTGCAAGTTGAGCTCATCATGCCAGGTGCAACAGACCTCCACCCAGGTGTGACCGAATGGACTTTCATCCAGCGCGAGGACGCGCCTGTCGGAGAAGAGAGAGGGGAGATGTCATGACCCAAGAGATAGGGCCCAAAAGTACAGGCCCCGCCCGGTTCCGAGGGGCGCCCGGACCACGCCGCCCGGCAGGCGTCGCACCGCCGCCTCCTCCTCCTCCCTTTCGTGAATTCTTCGGCAATTAATTCAGCAATAAAGGAGGAAATTATCTTCGATTATCTTAGGTTTTTTGGTGTGCAAGGGGATATTCCATCTATAAGGAAGACCCTTATTAGGAAAATAAATAGGATATGCTTGTAAAAAGGTATTCCAATCTATAACGTAACCTTTTAGAGAGATTGCTTATACAAGTCCCACTAGCCGGGCTATATAAGTAAAGGTCCTGTAATCTTTCGGGGTAACAAGCAAATAAAGAAAAATATATCTCAATCTCTCTCCCTGCCTCTCTCCCCCCGCCCCCCCCCCCGCAACCACCACCACCACCACCAGCGCCGCCCCACGCCGCCGCCCGCCTGCGAGCCGCCGCGCCCCGGCGCCGCGGGCAATACACAATAGCCACCATCTCCATCACCGCCTTCACTACCCCCCGACGAACGACGATCTGCGTGTCGGTTCCAGCTCAATCTAGCTGGGTTCGACACTTTGTTTGCACAAATTTTTTTAAATAAGACGAAAGTGGTCAAACTTGTGGTTGAAAAAGTCAAACGAATTATAATTTGGGACGGAGAGAGTATAAGTTTTCCTTCTTCTTCTTTTTTTTGAAAAAAACGGCAAGAGTTGTGCCAATCTATGTATTCATAGAGAATAGTTACAATCAAAATATAGCAAACAAAGTTACAATGAAAACACATTGATAGAGAAGAGTTCTGCCAATCTTTTGTTATTCTGTTCTTCGTTTTTTCTGTTGTCTCAGCAAAGCTCTTGCCGTCTTTCTTAAAAAACACATTGATGTGAGGCAGAGCACCAAGAACAAACACAGCTTAAGAAGCAAAGATTAGTCATAGTCCCTTCAAATTGCAAAACACAGGGACCACTGACCACAACAATACTGCTACTGATGGAGAAGTTCCAATACTTGAAGCTACTGTCTTATTATTCTTTCTACAATATCTTTATACTACTCTCTAATTCACAGTTGTTTTTGCTTATCCCTTAGTGCCATACTTAATCTGGGTAGGAAATACTATTACTTACCGAAACCTGAAGTAATGTTTCAGTTTCACTGTGGAATCATAAGAAAAATAAAAAATAAAAATCACGAATTCCTTGGGCCATGTAAGCTTGCGCTTCAAGGCCCAAATTAAAGCAGACAAATTTCAGGTTCTGCAGTTTTTTGTCTTATCGCTCATCGTCATCATCCATGCATTTGGTGATGGCCTGCAACACGGCTTGCTGAACCATTTGCTCGTCCACGCTTCCTCCCTCCTCCTCCTGCTGCAGCAGGCCCTGGCCTGATGATCCACCAAGCGCTTGGAAGCGGAAGGCGGTGTCATCAGCGCAGGAGACATCGGCATCCAGGACGTCGAGGCCAAGGTCCTCCAAGGCCTCCAGAACCGACACCAGCAGCCCAGGCCAGCTCCTCTCCGTCGACACATTGATCCGGAACCCTCTCCTGCTGCTGCTATCCAGCTCCACTGACGAGACGCTTACCTGTTCAAAAATGGCATGCATGGAAACGTACGGATTGAGGTTCAACTGTTTTATCATGTACTATGTTGCTTGCAAAACTGCCTCTGCAAATATAACGACAATCACCATCGATCTAAGGATTCTGATGTTGTAACAATGTGATTACGTTACGTACCGTTGCTGGCACAGCGCTTCCAGAACCAAAAGCACTCCTAGTGTAAGTGTCAGCTTGTGATGATGATGAGTCTGCTGCTGCTGCTGCTTCAACCTTGTCCTTGAGCTCCTTGATGTATTTCGACGCGTCTACCAGGATTGACGTCTTGTTTGCCTGCATGCATTTCATTGCTCATATAGAATTGAACAATAGTTTTTTTTTCTCTCTTTTCAGAAAAAATAAAATCAATAGGTGTGGATCATCAGTTAATTAGCTCGACCACTGAGTAGTCAGCATGTGTCTGAAATGGACACACAGCCGAACGGTGGTCACAAATCACAACCAACATATATATGCACGAAGTACAAGTCTTATCAGTGTCGTGGTGACATGTATATATGTCGAGTAATTTATATGAACTATTTTAGAAAAGTTGAATAGTTTAATTATATATAGTCAGATTTTGAAGGGTAAAAGCTAAAGAAATCTTTGAAAACAAACACGCGCGTATCAAGTTACCAACCAACGGAGACTGAAAGATTGCTGTGTCTTTATTGTCTACGTTTATTAGCACGTAAATGATAGAAAGCAGAAATGGGTTTGTAGTAGAAAAGTATGATTACTTACTTTGTGACGGAGCGCAGAAGCTGGAGTTTTTGTTCTAAGGATGTTTTCTTCTCTTTTTCCTGACATTTCTCTCCCACGCTCTTTCAAAACAAACACGCTAGCTAGACGTGTACGACATGTAGCCTGAGTACAAATAATTGAACTAAAGAGGTACTAACTTTTAGGTGCACCTCCGAACCTCTTTTAGTTCAAATATTTATATTATTTCTTTAAAAGTTTGGAGAACTAGTACAAATACGTGAACTAAAGAGGATTTGAGGTGCACATAATTGTCTTCAATTTGCACCCCTAGTTCTGATAATAAACCTTCTTGTGTTGCAATTTTGGATGATGTAAATTAATCCAGATGTGTACACAACAGTACGCTATTCATCCTGTGTTCCTTCTGGATTTCACTCACTCGTTTGGTTTGCCTTGGTGTTTAGTTCACTACTACAAAAGGCAACTAAGGGAGCGCCTGCCATTTGATTAGGGGCGGCTCATACTTTGAGCCGCCCTATAAGATCTTGAAAATCCTCGATCAAGTTGACAAACCGCCCTACCGACTACACATTAGGGGCGGGTCAGGTACCAACCGCCCCATCAAGTTATCAGGGGCGGTTCAATCACCAAACCCCCTCCGTGGTCCACAATAGGGGCTCTATATTGAGGCCCCTACGATTGGGTCGCCGAATTTAAAATGAGGCATTAAAAATTAAAATTTCAGTAACGACCTTATATGGAAAAACTTCCTAAATAACAATTGCAGATCTTGAAAAGTTTTGAATCTTTGTTGTTGACCACTTTTTCATTTGCATTTATTTGATGCCTCAAAAAGTGGGTTTTGAATGTGTAAATTTTGGAATTTGAATTTTTCAAATGACCTCGGATGAAAAAACTTCCTAAATAACAATTGTAGATCTCGAAAAGTTATGAAACTTTGTTGTTGACCACTTTTTAGTTTGAAATCATCTAGTCATGCAAAAGTCGTGTTCAAATGTCTCAAATTTGAAATTCAAATTTAAATAACGACCTCGAACGGAAGAACTTCCTAAATATGAAATGCAGATCTCGAAAAGTTATGAAACTTTGTAGTTGACCACTTTTTTGGTTTGAATTAGTTTAGGACCTCAAATAGTCAAGTTACACTCGGATTTGTATAATATATGGGGACGCCGAATGAGATATGGGCACATGCAAGTGTGTAGCATGATGGAGGGAGGGTCACGCATGGGCTCGAGGTCGCGGGTTCGAATCTTGGTTGTCGCAACATTTGCAAAAAGCCTAAAAAAAATCACCATGTGTAGGGGATGTGGGCGGTCGGTGGGGTCCTATCCCGATTATAAAAAAAATCTTTTGTTATTTTATTGAATTTTGAAGATCACGAAATCTAAGATTCACATTAGGGCGGCTCATTTTATTGAATTTTGAAGATCGAAATCTAAGATTCACATTAGGGCGGCTGGTACACGAGCCGGCTCATTTTATTGAATTTTGAAGATCACGAAATCTAAGATTCACATTAGGGTGGCTGGTACACGAGCCGCCCATTGTAGTAGTGGTTGTTTGCGGTTTGATTCACCAGATGTGTATCATCCAGGGAAATAAAAGAAAAAAAGATTCGTCCTCTGGTTAGCTAGCAGCATCGGGTGTCTCCACGCAAAGGCATATGGACTGTGGGATTGGAATTATTAGAGCCACCGCTGTCCATGGGCAAGATCGAGTCTCGGGATGGAGCCGCCGCCCTCGCCTCTGCCGGGCGCCGGCCAAGAGATTGACTCCACCCGCCAAGAACACATTAATTACATTTTTCGCCTCTCTCTTGCTTGCTTGCACACATTAGATTAGATCCACCAGAATGATTAATTACAGGATGAAGACCAGAATCTTCCCTACTAATGCACCAACTTATTCACATTCAAATTCATTCAAATGAACCACCCAGATTACTTCTCAACCTTCTCTCATTACTCATTCACCGTTCAACGGTAAGGATCAAAAAGTATGGGACACCTGCCCATCATCACACGCGCGCCACGCTGGGACACCGCGCGAGATCACTGGTGCTTTCCTCATCCTCTCGCAACTCCTCCCTCTCACAATGCTGCCTACACCTCAACCCCCTCCCATCACCCCACAGACGCAATCCTCACGGCCCTCACCCAACGCGTGGCTCCTCCTCTCCCCATGTCAAGATCCAATGCGCACAGCTCCTCCTCACCCCCATACGCGGGCTCGAAACCCCTAGCTCTGCGGTGCCAGCGACGATGGCTTCTGCTCCGGCCTGCTCCCAGTCGAGGGCCGAGGCGGGCGATGCATCACGGCCCTGAAGGGACGCAGCCTCCGCCACTTTCGCGGCGCCAGGACGCGGAAGCCAGCCAGTGAGCGGTGAGAAGAAGAAGAGTGAGGGGCTTGGCCGCGCCCTAATCCGACAGTGAAACAAGGCAGCGGCGGCTGTCGAGGTGCGGGCTAGGCGCTGGTCTTCGCCGCTGCCACGCGATGCCGCCGAAGTCTGTCATCGACGCGCCGAGCATCCAGAGCCTCGTCAGCCTTGGCCCTTCTCTGCTGACAAGGTATGCCATCCCTTTTTTCTTCCTGATGTGTGAAACTGAATCTTCTTCTCCCTAAAGTGGGTCACCGCTCTCTCCTTTGGCGTGGTTGTCTCGCGTAGATTCAGATCGAGTTGCAACCATTAAGCTAATTGTTTTTAATCTATATGTTTCAATAGCTAGCAGGAGGAGATTCAGATCATGAGGAGGCTTAGCAGGCAGCAACACTGATTTAGGACGACGACATGTGTCCGCTGAGCAGGTTGGTATATGTATACTAGAACATTAGAAGCCCTTCGGGCCCTGCCTTGACTATTTGATAAAAAAAATAAGTGCCAATGTATTTGAAAAAATTTAGAATAATAATTTTCTCATCCTATAAATATGTATAAATATGTAAACACCGAAAACACTAAAATTCTTGCACAATCAAAACTAAATTAAAGCACAAATATCATCAGATATCATTGAAGAATTCTACATCAGGCATCGCTTGACAGGGTCCTTGTACCGTCTGAAAGGTCAATATAGGAGGTGAGATTTAAAGAAAAGCACGTCTACATATCTACATAGAAAGTATACATGCAACCAATGAACTTCGAAGGAGTTAGTCCTGAACTTCTTCCGAAACAGAAAACAACTCAAAATCTTTGATCAAGGTGCACTTAGCATATCAATTTATACTCCTATAAACCCCTCAATGTCGGCAGGCTCGAGAAGTCATTGACAACAAAGATAGTGGGACTGATAAAGCAAGGATCCACACATTTCCCGTGAACTAATCTATGCATTTTGTACCTGTAGAGAATGCACCAAATCAGTAGCAATCTTAATCTACTGTCAATGAAAGCAGATGCAACAACCACACCAATCTTGGATAGAATCACAAATTTCCAGCGCATGAGCAAGATTGCTATTGAAATAGAAAATTTAATCTTATAGCTAACCTTGAAAAGAGACATCTTACAAGTCTGCAAATAAGCTTTTCTGCAAGCTACTCCAACAAGGCCCATGCATTAAGCAAACGATAAAAAAAATAAAAGAGAAAAATATTAAAGAATTACCCAAGTGATGCCACTTTGTTGCGAAACATGAAATCCCTGCTATCATCGTGTTGATCCTATCTAGGGAAAAATTGGAAAACTATTGGATTATTCGTTCACATGACCACAAGAAACAAAAACCTAGAACCTATATCACTGCAGCAGATACAAAATATGGGAACACATAAAAACAAAATACATTAAAAGGGCACAAGTTCAAGCATACTGCATACCTAACCTATCTCAACAGCATGATGTGCTGCTCCTCAATTATTTATCTCACCTCAGCAAATGCAGCCTGAGTTCAGTAACCAGACTGGAGCAATACAACTGAAATCTTAACTGACCAGGAGTACCACAACATGGTTCCAAATTACCTTACCTATGTTTTTGCTATGTGGTGCCACAATAAACTTCAATATGTAGATTGAATTGTCATATATACCTCAAGCCTGGTCCAAATCAATCCCTTTTCTTTTGTATATGTCATAGGCCCATAATGGAAATCAGAATTTACCTGGTTACAAAAACAATAACATTAACTGAGAAGTGGATCTGAATCTCCATGATCAAAATAGTAATATGACATACTAATATGGCCCACATATAATGAAAACCAATCTCATAAGTATAACTTAAACCTTAGCTGCCTTATTACCATACCGAGCCCAAATTTGTATGTATAGCGTATTTCTTCAGAAACGCAACAATAACCAAAAGATGATCCCAGCAGCAGCAGACACGTCTTCAGAAATCCTGGAAAGGAAGCTCAGAGTCCTTGTAGTGTCCTTCACTAATGAGTAAATGACCTATGAGAGCAGGAAATCAAAACAAAAACTAATCAATAGTTACATATAGGTTTAGATCCACTCACAAACTCACTATGTAGTGACCCTTTTGCAGGCTCTCAGTTATGTGGAGTACGATCGTTCGGAGTAGGCATACTCTTGAATGGAGATGGATTGATGGAGGCATAGATCTAGGAGATGGCTTTGGTGGAGAGGTTGTGGAACCGGAAAATGGAGGCTGTGGGAGGTGTAGAGGAGCGGAAGTAGAAGTGGTCGAGCACGGTGCAGTCTGGCTTCCACCGTGTGCGCCGCTACTCACCAGGTGCACCTCACTGGCGAACTCCCATAGCTATCCGCCGCCATGATACCGCCTATCCTCGTGCATGGATCCGGTGGTGCTCTTTGTGGTTCTAACAACCGTCGCCGAGATCCACACGAGGAGCTCCCCTCTAGATGGAACAACAAACTTGAGGGAAGAAAGGGAAGAAGCTAAGCCTAAAAGATACAGAAGAAGCTTCATGCTCAGACCTCTAGTTCACACAGGCGCCTCCGGTTTGCTTGCCGAAAGCACCGTTAATCGGCGTGTCTCCACGGCCACACGCCGTCGCCTCCACAGATCTAGGCGCACTCCTCCGTGAAAGCGACATGCGCTCATCCGTGCTTTCTTTTACCTGGAATCCAGCAATGAAGTCGAGATGGTAGGGACCTCGCACAACAGCGACGGGCGGTGAGCACCGCGGGCGGCGGCGGCGGGCGGCGGCGCACTCACTCATTGGCGGGCGGCGGGCGGCGTGGAGAGAGAAAGAGTAGAGAGATGACAGGGGGAATTGTGGATCGGGAATTGGGGTACGCCACTACGGGAGGGTTCTTCGCAAAATGTTAAGGGTATTTATGTAAAATGTCTTTCATAAAATTTTGCCGCTTTATTTAAATAAAATTTACATGAGGGTATAGAAGAAATATTGAAAAATAGAATGATTCTCTAAAAGATAAAGGGTCTTTTCGAAAAAGTTACGAACAAGCATGGGGTGAGAGGCGCGCGACGGAGACGCACTGCAGGCTGGAAGGCATGGGACAGGTGTCAAGCTAAGAAAGGGCCACCAAGGCTCCGAATTCTCTCATTGCAGCAAAGGGCAGTGGTTTTAAATAACCCCGAAGTGGATCATGACGTACAAAATACGGCCATTGCATAGCCATAAGTCCCGGTAATGTTCCACTTAATGGGACACATAGTTTCTGGTCAGATTTCTCTCTCTAAATTATAAGAAAAAAAACCCAGTCTACCTTTTGTATCACTAGTACAAAAGCTTACTATAGGAGCGTCCCTTTTGATTAGCGTGTTGGGGGAGGCCGAAACCTGCCCACCCCTACGGGTCGCCCCGTGAAACCACGCGACGAGAGTTGGCCCGGCGGGAACAAGATTCGCCTCAAGAACCGAATGTTTTAAGTTTCAGATCTTAGCGTACCACGAACCCAAGGGGAAAGGGATGACGCCCAATGACGGAGGCTTCCGCGACGGCACGGACGGAAGCGAAAGCTTTCGCCATGACAGGCAAACAAACGCCAAACCGCCGATCGGTCCACAAGAAGTGCTGGCGAGTAGACGGGCCTATGGCTTTTCGGCGAGGAGGCCAATGCCGTGGCTTTCGCCACGGAGAACGTAAATGAGGGGACGCAGCTCGACGCTGGCGCGGCGGCCCGCCTTGCCGAATGTCGAGGCTTCCGATCAAGAGTGGTCGGGTCGGAATCGCGCGGGGCGAATATGCTAGCGTTCGGTCAAATGAAATGAATGCTTTGGCTTACGCCACGAGGGCAGGGATCTAGCGCGAATCCCCCTAGCTCCGGTGAGGGGAGTCAAAAGTAGTCGCTTTCGACGGTAAGGCCGGAAGGGCCCATGTACGAATGCCTCTTAACCTTGTCTGGCAGGTGCTCGCCCCGATGCCAAGCTGCCCAAATGGGGTAGGTGGGATCGTGAGGCGGGAAAAGACCACATTGCCTCTTTGATCGACGGTGGGAGACGCTAGGGTCTAGGGTTGGTAGGAGGACAAAGTCGGTATTGTAAAAGTCTACGGACTATAAATAGACCCCCAAGGGGGCATTGTAAAGACAGATTGAGAATTAATAGAAGAGTGCTCCAACTTAAACACCCCCTTAAGTGTTCGCTTTAGCCTTGTTGTGTGATTCGCGATACCAGGGGGTGACCCGCTTCGGGGCCACACCAACATTGGCGCCCACCGTGGTTGTGCGAGGGCAACCCATGGCTCCAGGCGAGGAAGACCCAAAAGGCGGCGCCGGCAAAGACGGCCGGATCTCCTCCGGCGGATCCTCCGTCGATCCTCCGCCCGAGATTGTCACCCCAAAGAGGTCGGGGCGAGGCGAACAAGACGCGGCCACAGCCCCGGGCGATAACCCGGGCCAAGGTCCTTCCGGCGGGGCGTTCCAAATCCCGAAGATGAGGAAGATTCAGAAGAGGAGCAGCCGCCGAGCACGAAACGGCAGGTAATGAGCAGAAACAACGTTCCAAGTTAATTCAAGAATTGAGCCTCGGACAGTGAGCTCGAGAATTGAGGGCTCGAGAGGGATGCAATGATGAAAGGAGAGGCAGCCAAGCGAAGAGAGGATTCGGCTAGGGGAACGCTTGAAGCTCACGAAATTGAGAAAGAAAATTTGCTCCGCGAAATAGCTCGATGATGGAGAAAAACACAGCACCATCTCAGGGAGAGGCAAGAACGAGTTTCATTGCGGATGGGGAAGTCGATCCGGTTTCCCCACTCGTCTTGGAATTACGCTTAAGCCCATGGCCGATAGGGTATAAGCCCGCACTACCATCATTCAATGGGAAATCGATCCAAGGAAATTCATTGCAAGCTATGAAGCCGCAGTACATCTGGCAGGGCGGATTCGTTACCCCGCAAAATCTCTCATCATGGCAAGAGAAGACATCAGCGATGAATGGTATATCGCCCTTCGCCCGCTTTCAATAAGAAATTGGAAGCGGTGAAATGAGAGAGCGATTGATCATCACCTTTGAAGGCTTTCGGGCCATGAAAAAGGGAACTAGGGATTTCCTAAAGCTCAAGCAAGAGGATGGAGAGTCATTGACACAAAGATCTCGAAAGATAGTACGCCTTCAAGCCAAACGCCAATGTATCGGATGAGGTAGTAATAGCAGCTGCAATTGAAGGCATGGCCATAGGTCAAGCAAAGCGCTCCTAGACAGGAGGAACCCAAAACTCTAACTGAGCTATACGATCAAATCAAAAATTTGTGAAGTCCGAAGAAGGTCTGAAAAGAAGAAAAGCAGCGCGAAAGGATCGAAAGCAACAACCACCGATCCGAACGCCAACAATAACCAAAAAGGCGGCAAGGCACCCTCGCCTACTAATAATGTACAAGAGGATTCGCCTCGGGACGGCGGAACCAAGTCGAACTGTGCCTCGGGACGCCAAATTCAAAAGCAAATCAGTCCAACCGAGGTGGCCGGAGCTCAAGGGCAAGAGGGCGCGGAAGAGGCCGGGACGGGTTCAAGAGTATCAGACACTTCGCTCCCGCGCGAAAACATGGGTCATTTCCAGTCGACTGTAAGTATGGGCGGGATGGCCAAGGAGCGTAAATCAAAGGACGAAACCTCACAAGGTAGCCAAGCTCCAAAGCACATGTTCAACATGAGAGAAACAGCAAGTGCTCACGGCCGAATGCATATTTCGCCATCGAATACTCGCTTGCCACACCCGCCTCCTTTAGTACAGCAGCCCCCATGCGTCCGGCTCACCATCATCATCGCCAGATTCTCGAACTACCGGGTTACATCCAAAGAATCCCAGCCTCCATCAATGGCGGCGTCTTCCCCGGCAAACCCGGAACAACCACGCCCGAAACGCGCACATGAAGCCCGAAAGCGATCAAGAAAATAGAATTGTGAATTCGTACTTCCGTCCCCGTGGACACATCTATGCAATCACAAAAGGATCCAACCTTGAGCACGAAAAACAAAAGAGCTAGAAGGGACTATGTGAGAAGAGTACACAATTGTAACACCAAGACTACCTTTGAACAGGCCTGCATGGTCAATGGTCCCAATCACATTCGACGAAAGTGACTTCCGGCTAAGAGATTACCCGCATACAGATGCATTCGTAGCAACTGCAAACGTGGATAAGTTCACACTCCACAATATCCTGGTAGACAATGGAAGCTCGCCAGACATTCTGTTCATCAAGGCCTTTCAAAGCATGGATATGGAACGAAGGACGTTGCAACCTGCGGGTAACGCATTATTCAGTTTCGGAGGGAAAAAAGATAGATGCCATCGGGAAGAAGGACGTCGCAGTAACTTTCGGCGAGGTTGGCCTATGTCGAACCAAAATCATAACATTCGATATAGTCAACATAGACTACCCCTACATAGCGATATTCGACAGAGGAGTCATAAGCAAGTTCGATGCAAAGAATCAAGCAAAGTTTCTTGTGCATGAAGATACCATCCCCTTTCGCATTATTACGTATGGGGAGATCGAAGCGGCTTCGAAAATAGATGCAAAACCAATACAGATACAAAGATGATCAACGAGGTAAATAAAACGAAAAGAGAAGACGATGAGAAAGAAGAACCGAGCCGAAAGCTGAAAAGGTTAAAGAGCCGAAGTGGAATCGGCCGAATCTACAAAAAGGGTCCTGATATCCACCTTTGGGCACGAAAGGGAGATTATAATTGGCTCAACGAACTCCGGCCGAGGGGCAGGCGGCTCGCCTTGTGCCGCATTCCTGACTCCAACTCGGATGTGTTCGCGTGGTCAGCAGAAGACCTAAAAGGAGTAAGCGAAACCTAGCTCAACACAACCTAAAAGCGTAGCGGCCCGGCAAAGAAACCTAAGAAGCGTAGAGATCGAGGAAGTTATCCGAGGAAAGAAGCGCGGCAGCTGGCAAATAAGTCCAAAGACTTTGGACGCTAGAGTAATCAAAGCGATTCACTACCTCGAATGGTTAGCAAACGTGGTCATGGTACGTAAGAAGACATCCGACCCTAACATCAAGAAATGGCGAATGTGTGTAGATTTTATCGATCTAAACAAGGCATGTCCGAAAGATCCATACCCCTCTCCCGCAATAGACACCTTGATTGACTTAGCCTCAGCCGCAAAGGATGAGTTTGCTCGACTCGTTTCTCCTGTACCATCGGATACACCGAACCGGAAGGCGAGGAGAAGACAAGCTTCATCACTCCGTGGGGACTTATTGTTTCAAGCGAATGCCTGAAGGTTTGAGGAACGCCGGATCTACTTTCTCTAGAATGTCGGACGAAGTATTTAGAGAGCGAGAAGAAGAAGAAGAATCTCGTAACATACGTGGACGATATAGTAGTCATCAGCCCGGCTAAAGAGTCACACATCGATGACCTAAAGGAAACTTTCACGAATCCGGTAAGCGGGCTCAAGTTAAATCAAAAAGTGCATTTTCGGTATCACCAAGGGTAAAATGCTGGATGCCTAGCGTCGACCAGAGGCATAGAAGCGAATCCATACAAGATCGCGGCAATCATGGATATGAAGCCCCCGCATGTACCGAAGAAAGTCCAGTGGCTCACGGGCCGACTAGCGGCCCTTAGCGGTGTTCATCTCAAGGTCACAAAAAGGTTTGCCCTTCTTCAAAGTGCTAAAGGACAAAGACGGACTTGAATGGGGACCTGAACAAAGAAAAGCCTTTCAAGACCTTGAAAGATTACCTTACCAATCTAACAACCATGTCGAAACCATCCCCAAAGGCGTGCTATTGCTATATTTAGAAGCATCGCCGATCACCAAATAAAGCGCCGTCCTTCGCGTCAAAGAAAAGAGCAGACAACAAACTCAAGCGGTTTCTATCTATTACGTATCCTTAGTTCTTTTCAGCAGCTAAGCTTAACTACTCGAGCTAGAGAAAATAGCTTACACGGTCCTAATGGCAAGCCAAAAAGCTGAGGCGGTATTTTGAGCACATAAGATTCGGGTTGTTTCATCTCAGCCCTTGAAGCTCTACGTTGAGGAAACGGCAAGTCGTAGGCGAGGGGCAGGCAAATGGGCCACCAAACTCAATGAATTCGTGTCGATTTCAAGCACAGATCAGCCATATAGTCTCAAGCAATCGCGGATTTCATAGCAAAAACGGACTCCGGCGAAAGGCAATCCGGTGGTTTTTGACGAACCTACGGAGGCGATCGTATTGACGGAGCCCGGTGCGATTAAAGGGGTGGGGTTTTGGCCATACCACACCTCAACCATCCATCGATATGCGGCCAGGTTTCACACAAGCACCAACAATACGGCCGAATATGAAGCCGTGCCGCTAGCACTCGAAAGCTAAGAGCAATGGGCGTGAAGAGATGTATCATTTGCACTGAGGAGTACATGGCCAGGGAGCCAGTTCTAGTCAGATATTTACAAGCAGTAAGAACAATTGAGAAGCATTTCGCAGGTAATCCATAAAGTACATACCACGCGGTTGAAAACAAGAAGTCGACGAGCTAGCAAAGGCAAATGCGACTTGGCATTCCGACCCTCCGTATGTATTCTTCCAATAGCTTTCCGGCCAAGGCAATCGAGAAGAAGAAGAGGAACCAAGGGCCATTCATGTCATCTCAAGTCATGATTAGAGAAGCCCGATATTTGCATTCCCCGACAGAACATTCAAAACCAGAGTCCAAGCATGAACAAAGGCGAATGGAGTCACGAACCAAACACTACTTTGCATCATAAGAGGTGAGCTATACAAAGATGGCATCATAGCACCAAAGCCCAAGTGCATCAAAGACGAGGAAGGACGAAAGCTCCTAGACGAGATTCATGGAGGAATGTGTGGAGCTCATAGGGGACCTCACGAAATTGCCCATAGAGCAATGAGACAAGGTTTCTATTGGCCATCGCGAACCGAAGATGGGCAAACCGTGAAGACATGCGAAAGTCTGCCGATGTTTGCCAAAAGCAAAATGCACCGTCCCAACCCAACCGGGCGATAGTGCCTACTTGGCCTCTTCAACGATGGGGGTAGACATAGTGGGGTCCGTTACCAACAGCTCCGAGCAACGTGAGATTCGCACCGTGGGCGCTTGAGTATTTCACCAAGTGGATAGAAGCAAGGCCTCTAGCCGAATTACCTCAAAGAACCTTGATCATTTAGATGGCAAATGATAGTCCGGTTTGGTTTTGGGGTTCCGTCCTACATAATCGGTGGACAATGGCAAGCGGTTTGACTCAATGGAGTTTGGAAACTTTTGTGAGGAGCTCTCGATCAAAAGTGACTTTTCGCGATCGATTTATCACCCACAAAGCAATGGGGCTGTCCGAAAGGGCCAATGGCCTAATCTTCTCGGCCGCCTCGAAGTCTCTATGGGGCGCAAACAAGGGAAAATGGCGGCCGGATGAATGATCGCTAAGTGCAGGGGGCCACAACATTTCCAAGTCCCGAAGCAACCGGATTCACCCCATTTCGCTTACTCTACGGGAAGAAGCCATAACACCGGAAGAGATTAGACTCGGCTCATTTCACACACAAATACGCATTACGAAGCCCGAAAGCGCCAAGAAAATAGAATTGTGAATTCGGTACTTCCGTCCCGGGACACATCTATGCAATCACACAAAGGATCCAACCTTGAGCACGAAAACAAAAGAGCTAGAAGGGACTATGTGAGAAGAGTACACACTTTGAACACCAAGACTACCTTTGAACAGGCCGCATGGTCAATGGTCCCAATCACATTCGACGAAAAGTGACTTCCGGCTAAGAGATTACCCGCGATACGTGAGATGCATTCGTAGCAACCGCAAACGTGGATAAGTTCACACTCCACAATATCCCGGTAGACAATGGAAGCTCAGCGGACATTCTCGCTCATCAAGGCCTTTCAAAGCATGGATATGGAACGAAGGACGTTGCAACCTGCGCGGTAACGCATTATTCGGGCCAAGCAGGAAAAAAGATAGATGCCATCGGGAAGAAGGATGTCGCAAGTAACTTTACGAGGTTGACCTATGTCGAACCGAAATCATAACATTCGATATAGTCAACATAGACTACCCCTACACAAATGATATTCGGCAGATGAGTCATAAGCAAGTTCGATGCAAGAATCAAGCAAAGTTTCTTGTGCATGAAGATACCCTCCCTTTCGCATTATTACCGTATGGGAGATCGTGAAGCGGCTTCGTAAAAATAGATGCAAAACCAATACCCGATACAAAGATGATCAACGAGGTAATAGAAACCGAAAAGAGAAGACGATGAGAAAGAAGAACTGAGCCGAAAGCTGAAAAGGTTAAAAGAGCCGAAAGTGGAATCGGCGAATCTACGAAAAGGGTCCCGATATCCACCATTGGGCCTCGAAAGGGAGATTATAATTGGCTCAACTCCGGCCCAGACGAGGCAGCTTAGTTTGTTCGCATTCCTTGACTCCAACTCAGATGTGTTCAAGCGCGGGTCGCTGCGAAGACCTAAAAGGAGTAAGTCGAAACCTAGCTCAACACAACCTAAGCGTGAGCCGGCATAAAGTGAAACCTAAAGCGCAGACGAGAAGTTATCCGAGGAAAGAAGCGTAGGCAAGAGGCCGAAGTCCAAAGACTTTCGAACGCAGGAGTAATCGAGGCCGCAAGTACCCAATGGTTAGCAAACGTGGTCATGGTACGTAAGAAGACATCCGACCCTAACATCAAGAAATGGCGAATGTGTGTAGATTTTACCGATCTAAACAAGGCACGTCCGAAAGATCCATACCCTCTCCCCGGAATAGACACCTTGATTGACTTAGCCTCGGTCGCGAAAGGATGAGTTTGCTCGATCGCTTCTCCTGCACCATCGATACACCTGATCTCGAAGACGAGGAGAAGACAAGCTTCATCACTCTAGGGGGACTTATTGTTTCGCTTAATGCCTAAGGTTTGAGGAACGCCGGATCTACTTTCTCTAGAATGCCCGGACGAAGTATTTAGAGAGCGAGAAGAAGAAGAAGAATCTTGTAACATACGTGGGCGATATAGTAGTCATCAAGAGCTCGAAAAGAGTCACACATCGCTGACCTAAAGGAAACTTTCACGAAATCGAGGCTAAGCGGGCTCAAGTTAAATCCGAAAAGTGCATTTTCGTATCACCAAGGGTAAAATGTTGGGATGCCTAGCGTCGGCCCGTAGGCATAGAAGCGAATCCGCACAAGATCGCGGCAATCATGGATATGAAGCCCCTGCACAACCGAAAAGAAAGTCCAGCGGCTCACGGGCCGACTAGCAGCCCTTAGCGGTTCATCTCAAGGTCACCGAAAAAGGTTTGCCCTTCTTCAAAGTGCTAAAGGACAGCCAGACTTGAATGGGGACCTCGAATAAAGAAAAAGCCTTTCAAGACCTGAAAGATTACCTTACCAATCTAACAACCATGTCGAAAACCATCCCCAAAGGCGCTAAGTATTGCTATATTTTAGAAGCCGCCGCCCGAAGCGGTAAGCGCGGCCCCGCCGTCAAGAAAAGAGCAGACAACAAACTCAAGCGCTTTCCTATCTATTACGATCCTTAGTTCTTTCGCCAGCCTGCTTAACTACTCGAGCTAGAGAAAATAGCTTACACGGTCCTAATGGCAAGCCAAAAGCCGAGGCACTATTTTCGTGCACATAAGATTCGGTTGTTTCATCTCAGCCCTTTGAAGCTCTGCTCAGAACGTGGGCCGTAGGCGTGGTAGGCAAATGGGCCGCCAAACTCAATGAATTCGTAATCGATTTCAAGCAATGATCAGCCATAAAGTCTCAAGCAATCGCGGATTTCATAGCGGATCGACTCCGCCAGCGAAGGCAATCCGTGGTTTTGACGAACCTACCCGATCAAGCGATTGACGGAGCCTCGGTGCGACAAAGGGGCCGGGGTTTCGCCATACTCACACCTCGCCAGGTCCATCCATCGATATGCAGCCAAAGTTACGATTCACAAGCACCAACAATACGGCCGAATATGAAGCGGTGCCGCTAGCACTCGAAAAGCTAAGAGCAATGGGTGTGAAGAGATGTATCATTCATTACCGATTCACGTGATAGTAAGTGGACATCGCGAAAAGGAGTACATGGCCAGGGAGCCAGTTCTAGTCAGATATTTACAAGCAAGAAGAACAATGGAGAAGCATTTCGCAGGTTTCTCCATAAAGTACATACCACGCAGCGAAAACAGAGAAGCTGACGAGCTAGCAAAGGCAGCCGCACTTGGCATTCCAACCCCTCCAGATGTATTCTTCCAACAGCTTTCGGCCAAGGCAATCAAAGAAGAAGAAGAGGAACCAACGGCCATTCATGTCATCGCAAGTCATGATTGGAGAAGCCCGATATTTGCATTCCTGACAGGAACATTCGAACCAGAGTCCAAGCATGAACAACAGCGAATGGAGTCACGAACCAAACACTACTGCATCATAAGAGGTGAGCTATACAAAGATGGCATCATAGCACCAAAGCGCAAGTGCATCAAAGACGGAAGAAGGACGAAAGCTCCTAGACGAGATTCATGGAGGAATGTGTGGAGCTCATAGGGGACCTCACGAAATTGCCCATAGAGCAATGAGACAAGGTTTCTATTGGCCATCAAGAACCAAGATGCGGCTAACCGGTGAAGACATGCGAAAGTCAGCCGATGTTTGACAAAAAGCAAACGCACCGTCCAACCCAACCAGGGCGATAGTGCCTACTTGGCCTCTTCAACGATGGGGGGTAGACATAGTGGGGCCGTTACCAACAGCTCCAGGCAACGTGAGATTCGCAGCCGTGGCGCTTGAGTATTTCACCAAGTGGATAGAAGCAAGGCCTCTAGCCGAATTACCTCAAAGAACCTTGATCGGTTTAGATGGCAAACAGATAGTCACATCGGTTCGGGGTTCCGTCCCTACATAACGGTGGACAAGTGGCAAACGCTTTGACTCAACAGAGTTTGGGAACTTTTGTGAGGAGCTCTCGATCAAAGTGACTTTCGCGATCGGTTATCACCCACAAAGCAATGGGGCTGTTGAAAGGGCCAATGGCCTAATCTTCTCGGCCGCCTCGAAGTCTCTATGGGACGCAAACAAGGGAAAATGGCCACCGAAATGATCGTTGCAGTCTGGGGCCACAACATTTCCAAGTCCCGAGCAACCGGATTCACCCCATTTCGTTTACTCTACGGGGAAGAAGCCATAACGCCAGAAGAGCTTAGACTCGGCTCATTTCGCACACAAATAGCTGATGTAACCGAAATACAAAGGTTTGTAGATGCCGCACACATCCGAATTCCAAAATTTGCAGGCGGCCAAAAACCTCGACAAGTATCACAAGGAGACGCAAAGTCGGGCGACAAGAAGGTACTACGCAAGAACATCTACCCGCGACCTTCGCCCCGATTCGGGCACGCCGACAAGCGTGGCAAGTTGCAATCCCAATGCTATGGACCTTTCGTCGTCGCAAGCATGGTCAAGCCCGGGGTGTTTCGCTCAAGACGTAAGAGGCGAATTTTAAACTACTCACACGCGGAATGCGGACAACCTCCGCAGATTCTAAACGTGATGAATGCTCCTCGAAAAAGGAGTTGTAATTTTCTTTTCTTTTATCAAGGTTTGTAATAAGTAAAGTATGAAACTACATCCGGTTGCACTCTTTTTCCTCACAGGGGAAACCCTTCTGAGGGTGTGAGGTTTTTTAATGAGGCAACCTGGACACATTCGGTCGTGAACTCCCTATAAAAGTTTCTTTTTCCCCAAAGCGTAGCATCGAACGAAAAGAGAAAGCCAAAACAAGAAGTGACTAAGTCACACTTGATATATTCGTGTACATAATGCCCGAAGGGTATATGCTGAAGAGATCAAAGAAACCAAGGCATACAAGCCGAAAAGACTAAGGTCGACAGACCGAAAGTCGAGGAAGTCCAAAAGTGACAACTTTCAAAAACACAAATGAGGCCAACAAGTCCAGATCATCCGAAACCGACCAAAGAGTCAAAAACGGAGCGCAAGCGAAAATCCGCAAAAAGTGCAGCTTGGCTTTTAAAAGCGTTGCCAAGACACGCACTAGGGCAAACAAATATTAAAGTATAGAAAGGACTAAAGTAGGTGCACCCATTAAATTCAGGATGAACCAAAGAACGCTGTGCAATGACCACGCCCTCGGGCTATCAAAACAATAAAGGCCCAGGATATGGCACGGACAGCCAAAACCACTATAAAATAGGACCCAAGGGTCACAAACCCCTCAGAAAACAGCCATAAACTGTTGAGGGAACTTCTTTAGGTAGCTACCAAGAGCAATGCAAAAAGGTCACCGCCGAAGAAGAGCATAGGCTCCTTAGGATTGAGAGGAATCGGGAAAGGATAGCCAGCATTCGGCCAGGCAGGGAGAGAGAGTTGAATCGTGAGCGGTTCTGACAGCTTGCCCACAAGATGCTGTCATGAAAGAGCTTGTCGAAAGACAATTCTACCACGAGGGAACCCCAAGGCCTAGCCCAGAAAGAGTTGCGTAGGAAGCGCCGACCAACTCAAGCACATCTATGATTACTCAAGGTGGCCGACAATATCTGGGTTTCAAATAAACATCACCTCAACTCACACGAACATCAGAAATCTGAAGCGCCGAATGCTCGTAAAACCTAGGACAACATTCTCCATTGCACGAGTTCATCCTCACCGGCATGATGAGGGCAATATCGAAGCTGCTCAAGTATACAAGAAGGTCGGCAGACGGTCGGTCAAACACAACACGTTCGCTCAAGTCTTGCCACGTAGCAAATGTCAAGTCGACAATTCGACTTAGAGCATTCAGGACTCGATTACCTACCCCGGCCGCATGTACCAAATGCTAGCTAGAGAAAAGAGAAAGTCAGTAGCTCCAAGATGGCGAATGTGCAAGAAGGCAAAGATTCGCCACGAGGTAGACCAGTCCACATACGCAATACGCAAAGATGTACAATACCTAAGTTAAAGATAAAATCACTTTCGGCAAAGCATACGACTTTCGTTTCCTCACAAAAGGGGGGAGGGGGTTTCTTGACAAGACAATATTTTTCCGAGAAAATGAAACAATCCAAACCGAAAGCAACCCTATATATATTTACAAGAAACAAAGGAATCGTGATACATGGCTAGTTTAGCCAAAGATCCTAATGTAACAATACCTATATCTAGGAGCCGAAAAGTTCAACAAGTTCCTCCGCTACCTCTACTTTCAGCTCAAGTAAAACGCCACGGACCAAGTTCTTTTGCCTAGTGGAAGGAACAAAAGTACTCCAAAAATCAAGCATCCGATGACCACGACGAATGATTTTTTGCCGACGAGAAGTAAAAAAATCGTTCATCCCATCGGGGTAATTCTCCCGAGCCCTAAAACCACGAAGGACCACTAATGCTTTGAATCCGTCGCGCTCAACATTCGGAGGAAACGAATCTTCCATAAAATCAAAGGTCCCTCCCTGAACCTGCCAAAAAGATTTAACGATAGTTTAACCATGTGTCGTTACAAACTCTTAGGCCAACATGGCCGAATCAAGAATCTCTTAAACGCCATCTACCCTATTGCCGCCGCCTTCCGGCATTGTCTCCGCATAGGAGGACTTCCGTCCGTGGAGGGGCTGCCGGTTTCGTCAAGAGAGGTCCGCCATCCCGCTCTCTGATAAATGCATGCACCTTAGCACGAATCTCCTCTTTCTCTTCAAAGATTCTGAATAATGAAACCAAGACATTTGTCGAAAACATCTTCAAGGGTCGAAACCCAAAAAAGATAGCACTAAACAAAAAAGAAAGAGTCAAACCGACCAAGCTCGATTCGGCCGCACGGAACAGAGCAAGGTCTTTCCCTCCCTTCGCCGTAACTCCTCATAAAAAACCGCCACCCACCGGGAGCACCTTAGCGAGGGGTCTTCCAATAGGCGGCCGAATCCTCCTTGGGCTCCACGGCCTCCATATGGGGACACCCAAGCTCATGGAGGGCGAACCGACCGAAATGGTCTCCAAAGAGGCATAGCCTCTTCCGGTGTCCACCCGGTCATACAGACCGCGAATCTCCTATACGAGCCAGGTAAGCCTATCCCTATGATCGAGCCACTGGCGGCGGAGCGTGACGTCGCCCGAAAAGAAGCCAACGGCCGTTGCAAGGCGAAACGCCAAACTTTTCGTCTCATGCTCTAAAGCATGCGAAACCGACTGGTTGGCTTTCCTTTCGGCTTCAAGCTCAGCCTCCAGGTCCTTCACCTTCTGCTCCAGCTCCATGGACCTCTTTTCGGCCTTCTCGGCCCGGGAATCAGCTTTCGCCTTCTCGGTCCTCGCCGTCTTCAGAGTCTTGGCCAGGTTTTCGGCCTTGGCTTTTTCGGCCTCGAGGGCCTTGCTCCCTTGTCCCTGGAACTTCTTCTCCAGGGTTCGGTGCAACCAAAGATAGACTGCAAGAAAGGAAAACAACAAAACACAAATCAACAAAAAGCACAAAACCTGCATTCGTAAACAAAAGGGCGAAAACTATAGCTCACCCCCTGGCGTAGAAGTTAAGAGCATCAAAAAGCAGGCTGCGTCTCCGTCTTCAATAGCTCCTTCTCAAGCAGGAGGGGCTGTAAAGGAAGAGGAGCAAATGGCTGACCGACCCCCCTCTATAGGAAGAAGGGGCAAAGTGCGTGGATCCACCCCGCCACCACTGCGGCGTCCGAATGCACTCCTAGACAACGAGCAAGCTTGTAAGTCTTCTCTCTTCGTGGGCTCATCTCCTCGGGGAGCTAAAACCCGAGTACACAATGGGCTCCCTAAAGTCACTAGAAGAACTTCCGAGGGAGAGTGTGCCATGGCCGAAAAGGCAATCCTTAAAAATGCCTGAAGTCTTGATAAACTCCCGGTAGAACCGAGACTTACCCGGTGCAGCTTTCGGCATTGATGACGACGGGGCGTGATTCGGGCCGGGGTCTCCTTGCTCGGCTTCTCGTTTCTTCAAAGCCGCAAAGATTCGTAGCTGCGTAGCATCGCGCGGCCGCTTCACCGCAACAAAGTTTGGACCGGACGAGGTCGAATCCCCCTCGCATCCCTTAAAGTGGCGAGGGGGTCCTTCCGCGACCTTCCCGCCATGTCTTCTCAATCAATCGAAATAACCTACGCATAAAGATAAACGAACATTAGCAAAGAACAAAGATACACCCGTACGAAAGTACCCAAGCAATAAAGACAAAATGCCGAAAAGCACGGCCAAAATCCCGAGGAAAGGTAAATAAAAGTACCGGCGTATAACAATGCCAAACGGAGGTTCGGCCGAATGTAACCTTTCGGCTACTCAAACCGAGAACCCTAGCTAGATCACGACCTACCTCGACATCCTTGGGTTCTTTCGGCCTCTTCTCGAGTCATTTTTCGCCTTTTGATTCGCTCGAGAGGAGCCGAATCATGAGCGAGAGCCTTTCGCGGTAAGCCGCCTTTTCGGCAAAAGCCTTTCCGCCTTAGCCTTAGCCGAGTCACCGGTAGGGATAGGGCACTTTCATGGCGTCAAGGGCCTGTTGATTCGGCATTCTCCCGATGATTTCCCCGGGCCGGTCGTACTCCACGTTTCCAACCGCTCCCGTAATGGCATCGGTTTTGTCAATCACGTACTCCAAGAATACTTTCTTCGAAGTGGAAACGCTGAGGAATGACAAAGATGGACTAGAGTCGTCTCATAGCCATAATTCGGAGGGTCGATGACGAATCGCACCCCACAGCTCAAGGGCCGAACCCCCATAGCAATCCACTCCTCAACCAAGTCACGGGTGCTCGCCTCTCTAAGGTTGCAAGGAACGCCATGGTAGCTTCCGCGTCCCCTTCTCGCATTTTCAAAGAAAGGCGCATGGCATTTCAGCGAAGGAGGACCATTCGGCTCTCGAGAACGCTATTCATCCAGAGGCCGGATGTAGACGCTTCGTGTTCATCTCTGGCACTGACGCGTGCGTAGAACCAAAACTGCGTCCACTTAGACCATTTGTTGCAAAAAGCAGGAGTGATACGAAGGCTTCCCTTCGGAATGAAGGTGTAAGCTCCGAATTGAACGTAGCAGTGCTCTTTAGTCCTCACATCCCGAATCTTCTTCGGTTTCTTGTGGAGAGCGTAAAACTGAACGAAGGTCTCAACACACGTAGGGGCTCCCATCATTTTCATGGCCCGCACGAATGCCCCAGTGTAAATGCATTCGGCGTCAAATGATGAAGTTGCAAACCGAACCGCTCAAGGACGCTGCCGATAAATGTGTCCTCGCAGGCGTAGACGAAACCCAGCCTTGAAATAATCTTTGAAAACAAGCGCCTCTCGCACTGATTCGAATGCCTCGCCGGTCGGAGCTCTGCGCAGTAGCCTTGTTTCTCGGTCCATGAGTCCCTTTCGCACATAATCATTTAAAACCTCTTCGGTAACGCGTGAGGTTCCAGCCCAATAAACCTCATGGTGAGCCGAAGGCCCCGGATTCTCCCCGAACCTTCGGCAATGGAATAGCTTTCGTCCCGACTCTTTCGAGTCCAAAGAAGCCTCAGGATCTTCTTGAACCGAAAGGTCCGGCTCAGGCTCTGCCGCAAGGTAGCTTCCAACAGGAGATCCTTCAATGTCAACATCCACCTCAATCTCATCCAGACCGGGGCTAACTGTGCTATCGATTCGATCCATCTTCACCGCCGCTAGAAAAAGGTGTGGATTGATGCTCGCGGTTGCGCATTGGTTACATTAATCGCGCGTGTTGAATCCGAACCCGACGAGCTGTGGTAGATCCGGAGCCCTTCGACGAAGAGCCGGATCCCGAGGCAACCGGACCCGACATTCTACCGAATCAACAAAACCTAGAATCCAAAAATAAAAAAGAAACGACGAAACCCTAAAATAAAAATGGGCGCCCAACTCAACCGAAAGGAAAGTAAGAAGGAAAAGGAAACTTACTTGAGCAAACGGCCGGTAGCCGAATGCCAAGAAGTCGCGAAAGCTAAGATCGCCGAAAGAGGAAGAGCTCGTGGCGCCAGAAAGTTGAGCGCAGAACAAAGAAGTGAGCCAGGGGGAATCACCGCCCCGCCCCGAACACCTTATATAGGTTGAATCGGGCGCGGCTCGAGGCCGCCCCATCCGTCGACCGGGGCTCGCAACCCGAGGTGGCGCCGCTTCACCTTCCCCGAGTTCTACACAGCAAAATAAATTAATTAAATTAAATTAAATTGAAAATTAAAAATCAATTAAATTATTTCAACCTCGGCTATAAAAATAGGAGCCGCATTCGACCCGAGGGGTTTCTTGAGGGCCGAAAAGGTCGATTCCAAGCGAGGAGGACGAAAATACCTCACCCTTGGACTCGAGGGGCTATCGTTGGGGGGAGGCCGAAACCCGCCCACCCCCCTACGATTCGGCCCGTGAAACCACGACCAGAGTTGGCCCGAAGGGAACAAGATTCGCCTCAAGAACCGAATGTTTTAAGTTTCGGATCTTAGCGCACCCACGAACCCAAGGGGAAAGGGATGACGCCCGAATGACGAGGAGGAAAACTACGACGCACCTGACGGAGGCGGAGCGTAAGCTTTCGCCATGACAGTAAACAAACGCCAAACCGCCGATCGGGTCCACAAGAAGCGGGGCGAGTAGACGAAGGCCATGGCTTTCGCCGTGGAGGCCGAATGCCGTGGGCTTTCATCGGAGAACGTAAATGAGGGGACGAGCTCGGACGCCGTTGACGTGCGGCCCGCGCCGCCGAACGTCGAGGCTTCCGATCGCAGTGGTCGGGCCGGGAATCGCTACTGGCGAATGTGCTAGCGCTCGTCAAATGAAATGAATGCTTTGGCTTACGCCACGAGGGCGGGATCTAGCGCCGAATCCCCTAGCTCCGGTGAGGGGAGTCGAAAGTAGTCGCTTTCGACCTGGTAAGGCCGAAGGGCCCATGTACGAATGCCTCTTAACCTTGTCTTGCAAGTGCTCGCGTCCCGATGCCAAGCTGCCCAAATGGGGTAGGTGGGATCGCGAGGTGGGAAAAGACCACCCTTGATCGACGCGGAGACGCTAGGGTCTAGGGGTTGGTAGGAGGACAAAGTCGGTATTGTAAAAAGTCTACGGACTATAAATAGACCCCCAAGGGGGGCATTGTAAAGACAGATTGAGAATTAATAGAAGAGTGCTCCAGCTTAAACACCCCTTAAGTGTTCGCTTTAGCCTTGTTGTGTGATTCGCTACGGGGGTGACCCGCTTGGGGCCACACCAACAGGGCGGTTCACGTTTTGAGCCCCCCTCGCAAAGCAAATCCTTCCATCCGACTAACCGCCCCTCAAAGGACCACTTGTAGAGGCGGTTTTTGTTTCACCGCCCCTCTACGGTGACCCACGGTAAGGGGCGTTTTTGTTTCAAATTACCCCTACTAATAGCAGGGGCGGTTCAATATCCAAATATCCCTATTGTGGTCCACGGTAGGGGTGGCTCTACATTGAGGCGCCCCTACGGTGGGTGCCGAATTTAAATCTGAGGCACTAAAAATTAAATTTTTATAAACGATCTCGGATGAAAATACTTCCTATATATGAAATGTAGATCTCGAAAAGTTATGAAACTTTGTAGTTGACCACTTTTTAGTTTGAAATCATTTAGTCATGCAAAAGCATGTTCAAATGTCTCAAATTTGAAATTCAAAATTTTTTAAAATCGACCTCGACCTAAAAAAACTTCCTATATATGAAATGTAGATCTCAAAAACTTATGAAACTTTCATGTTGACCACTTTTTAGTTTGGAATCATCTAGTCATACAAAAGTTGTGTTCAAATGTCTCAAATTTGAAATTCAAATTTCGTAAATGACCTCGAAGGAAAAACTTTCTAAATATAAAATGTAGATCTCGAAAAAGTTATGAAATTTTGTAGTTGACCACTTTTTGGTTTAAACCGCTTAGACCCTCAAATAGTCAATTTACACTAGGATTTGTATAATATGTGGGGACGCTGAATGAGATATGGACACAACCACATGTGTAGCCTAGTGGTGGGGGCTCTTCACGCTGAGCGAGCGGTTGGTCATGGGTTCAATCACGGCCGCCGCAACATTTCCCAAACATTTGCAAAAACTCGAGAAAATTACAAAGGGCAAGGGATGGTGGGTGGTTGGCTGGCGGTGGGGCTCTTCCCCAATTAAAAAAAAATCTTTTGCTATTTTTTTTGAATTTTGAAAATGCGATTTCTAAAAACCATAATAGGGACGGTTGATAACACGAACCGCCCCGTGCGATGGTCACAAAAGGGGCGGTTCAACACTAAACCGCCCCTACAAGTCGTCAGATAGGGGCGGTTGGATAACCGCCCTACAAAGAAGACCTCTCGTAGCAACGGAGTTAGGGGCGTTACGAAAAACCGCCCCCGAAAGCATGCTCAACCGCCCCTACGTAACGCGATTGTTGTAGTGTATTCTATTAGAGAATCTTCCATATTACGCAGTGTAATAGTCTTGTTGTCTTGTGATCTAATCATTTTTCTGTGCACGACATTTCCACAAGGAAATTTCATTAAGCTTAGATAATCCTTTGTAATAAATAGATTGAAATAAATGGATAACAAAGGTATTCTCATGGATCTTCATCCTGGTACGCCTCTGTTTTCGTATTTTCATTGATGGTTGACATTAAATAAAATATTGTTTATGTAAGGGAAGGAAGTAAATATTTGTATCAGGTTTCCATGTATGATGATAACCTCAATTGCCAGTTTAGTGTCCATTGAAAATACTTTGGCGTTGCCCAATTCAATAGAAAACACATATTTGGAGAGAACTATTAGAGAACAAAGTGTCGATGTAATGACTGAATGATTCTCTTGATGATGACTGTGTACAATGTCGAATATATACAGTGCCAACAGGCATGACCGAAGGGGTATCTTGCCCCTGAAGTATACTACCGAAGGGGCCTAATCCCTAACCATCATTAGCAGTTGCTAATGATAGATTATCCTATTGATCACTAATTAATTATCCCTAATTAATTCTAACACTCCCCTTGATCAATAGATCTTGCATAGGCTTCAATTAATCTTGTATAGGCACCGTTGTATATTCGTCAGTCATAGTCTTGAATCTTTGGAAAACCCTCGTGGGAAAAACCAAAGTATATCGATATATCGCAAAGACTCCTTAAAAACCTAATGGGAAAAATAAGGAGAACAACCATGATATATATATCATTTCCAATGTTTATAGACCCTTTAGGTGACCCTAAAGACATAGTTTAAAAACAATTTGATCAAAGATCAATATGTCATACATAATATTATCCTTAAAACCCATGTAGGGAAAAATAGATAATATCACTACTCTCACAAAAACCTTGTAGGAAAAATGTGAGGAGAATATTTGGAAAAACCCTATAGGAAAAATCCAAAGTAGTATCAAAGATATCGTAAAAACTCCTTAAAAACCCAATGGAAAAATAAGGAGAAACCCCATGATATACAATCACCAATGTTGTTAGACCCTTTGAGATAAGCTCAAAGTCTTAGTCTAATAACACCTTGATCATATGGTCAATATGCTCATATATCATCTTCCAAAAACCCCTGGTGGGGAAAACTTGATGATATAGCATATAACTTTGTATATGTATTGCCTCATTAAAAACTTTATATGAGAAACCTCAAAAGGAAAAAAGCTCAAATAAAGAAAAGAGTACAATGTATCATATGTCCCGATATCATCCACCACTACTACAGATTTGTACATCACGCCGCCCCTATCACTACCGAATTTGAATGAACCGTCGGTGTTTGCCTATTTCTCGGCTTCAAGATCTAAAAATAGCTTAGAGTCACACACAACCGACAGTGAAAGACCACATCACCGCCGGTTGTTATAAAATACCCGGTAGTGATGTCTATCACTATGCTCGGTTCAATTAGCCAACCCGCTAGTGATGCAAGGTCATGGACCCGAAATATTCATTCATCCCGCTTCACTCCTTCCTCAGCGTCCCGTGACAACCCGTGACTTCCCTCTCTCCCTCTACCCCGATATTTTCTCTCGCTCCCCGGCCGCAACTCGCCAGACCTCCTCCCCAAATCTCGTCCCCAAATCTCCATCCGGTCGACAGCAAATGCAGCGAGAGAAGATGCAAAGAATGTTCGCATGAATGAGATTGGTGGAGCTCGTCCTCACCTTATGGTTCTTTTTCCCTTCTATTTTTAGTGCGTGCTTGTGGTTCTTTCAGCTCTTGGTGCAGCAGAAGATGCAGCCGCGGTTCGCATGAGGAATATTTTCTCTGGATCTTGTTTGCTCTCTCATTTTTTTCTCTTGGTGCACGAATCCTGTTTCTAATGCGAAAGCGCATTCTTGTTTCTCGTTTTCCCAAGCAGGTACATCCAAGTAGATCTGTGCGAGCTTTGCCCCTCTTGTTTCGGATGGAGGCGCTACAAGTGGAGGTGTGCCGGCGGTGGTGCGCATGAGGTTGGTGAAGCTCGTCCTCACCTTGTGGTTATTTTTTCCTTCTATTTTTTTAGTGCGTGCTTGTGGTTCTTTCAACTCTTCAATTTCCTTCTATTTTTAGTGCGTGCTTGTGGTTCTTTTTTTCCTAAGAAATAACTAATCTTGACCATGGTGTGTGCATGTGGTTCTGCGCGTGGGCAAGATCCACCGCAAAGATCCTCCTCAGACTCATCGCGAAGATCCTCCGCAGCTCGTCGCGAAGATCCACCGCAGCTCAAGCTCGTTCTCACCTTCCTCTTTGTCCGTTGAATGACTTAATTCATGTTGTGTTGAATCTCTTCTTTGTCCGTGATGTATGAATTTTTTCTTGAATGATTTGTGAAGTGTTGAACCCTTCCATGTGATCTATGAATCTTCCATGTAATCAATGAATCGATTCGATTTGTGATTGTTGAATCTCTCCTTTACGCTTATTGGAGTGGCAAGGAGCCAGTATGGCGTAGCATGGTAGGGGCATGGGGTGGCAGAGCATGGCGGGTGCATGTGGCTGCATGCTCATTATTTTTTTTGTTTTTTAAAAGCACAACACCGCCGGTGAAAACGAACGGTAGTGATAAAAAAAATAGCACATCACTACCGCTATGGTTCTACCGGTTCGCTTTCTAAGCAAAGAAGGGGGGTTGGAGCCCAGAAGATGTACAATTCTGTAGTAGTGCACCAAAACCCTATGGGAAAACGGATGATATGATATAATCTTGTGTCGATATTGCCTCATTAAAAACTTTTTATGAGAAACCCTAAGGGAAAAACTCATACAAAGAAAAGAGTGCAATATGATGTTTTTAACAAGTTATTAATCGGAGAGACGAGAGACTCTCCCCCTCGAAACTTGCAAACCTTCTAGATTGAGATGTACTCAACACATAAGAAATGTGGAATATGGTAGACTTTGTGAATATCTCTTCGAGATTATCACAAAGATTTAGTTTGCAAATGTTCATATGTCCATATGACCTATGGAATGTAACTATCTTAATGCAAAATATTGCAATAAGTATAACTTGTCTCCAACTAAACAACACAAGATGCATTAACTTTATAGATAATGACCTTTTTGATTCAATAGGATCAATACCACATAACTTCAGTAAGTGATATATCATTCTCGCTAAGCTATGCACATTCATGTGTAGCCTTGTACAATACAATTCCGCAATGATTAATGGAATTGACCATTAAATGTCTACTTAAAGACTATTACAAACCGGTCTTTCCATATTTAAGTAAAGGCTATTTCAATGATCCGAATTTGGGGATCTTATAGATAACCGTAATCATAATATCCATATAGTTAGATCATAGATTATACCAAGATCGCATGTGCTATTTTGATATATCAAAGATATTCTTAACTTCAATCTACCAATATTTGGTAGAGTAGCGCTGCTACTAGATAGAAAATTATTGCAAAGATAGTATCCGGCTGGGAATTTTTGCAATATATATATTAGCGCATAAATAGCACACATTTCAATCATTATGGCATAAAACAATCTTCCTCTATCATGAGGTAGAATAGCCATAGGATTCCCTTTCATATTGAGCCATTCAATATGATGTGGATATAGATAGCTTTACTATATAACTTGTAAGAAGATACTTTGGATCCTAAACACAATTAAATTTTTAGTTTAGACCGTATCTCCCATCTCTAAACTGTCTTTAGATTACAACGTGCTATTGACAAGAGTTCATTACCAATGATGTCAAGATTGTTGACAATTATATAATACTAGTAAATCCAATCAAGAAATCCAAAATAAACACCACGTGTAACCAATCTTGTATCCCTTCAATTTAAGGAATACACACAAGGTCGATTGTACCAAAATCAACTTAACAACTTTTAAGCCATATACCGACTTAAGCAATACACAATATGTGTTGCGCTTTTATGTATGAATGTTTGGTATGTGAACCCCTTCGCGGAAGCTTCACAAGTATACCAAACCAAGTGATTATATGAAATCACTACATCTATCAACCGCAAAAAATAGATGCTTTTGTACTTGCCAATTAAAGTTAGCATCGAAAAATTTAACTTACTATGGAGAATAATTACATTGAAAAATAATGCTTTGGGCTTTGCGTAAAACCCCCTGGTGCTACTAGTCTTACTTTATATCTCACCACCATGTTGTTCTCTATCCATCCTTGGATGAGAACACTTTGTACCCACAAAGAAAAGGTACATGAGGTATTAGCTTTACAGCTCCTATCTCCCCTTTTCTCGTGAGCGGACTATCCCCGTATGTATAACTCAACAAGTTCTAGTAAGAGTAACAAAGCACTCGCCATGGTCTTATTAACTAGATAACTTGGAATATTGTATACAATTTATTCAGAGAAGTATGAGTCGACTCATATAGCCTTTATATAATATAATTCTCTTTGTTATCAAAACAAAAGATGAACCCCTGAATGACTCATCGTGACTTCCATAAAGAAGAGTTAGGGCTTTCCCGACATCCTAGCATCAGTATTTCAATGCACCTCTCGAGCTAGGCTTGTGGATTATAAATATCCACAGGACATAACATGTCCTCTAGGTGTCTTTCAACCAAATGGTTGAGTTGTATTTGCAGTCTTCTTTTTTGCTTGCTAGCAATCGCATCTTGCCACTTGGAAGTGCTTATCCCCCTCTTATATCCAATATGGGGGGGTGAGTGGTTTTATTAGGTACCTCCACTCTTTCTGGCACATTCCTTGCAGGATGGAGAGACTTTGTAACACCTTTATAATCTATAAAGTGATTAAATTTGACTATAAAGTGGATGGGTGAGTGATAACATATTAGAGAACAAAGTGTCGATGTAATGACTGAATGATTCTCTTGATGATGATTGTGTACAATGTCAGAATATATAAAGTGCCAACAGGCATGACCGAAGGGGATCTTGCCCCTGAAGTATACTACCGAAGGGGCCTAATCCCTAACCATCATTAGCAGTTGCTAATGACAGATTATCCTATTGATCACTAATTGATTATCCCTAATTAATCCTAACAAGAACTTCACGTCGTTATTAACACATTAATTTATTGCCTTGTAAGAAGCATCTGCTCAAGGTCTCAAGTTAAGTGAACCATCCACTGATCTCTCATATGCCCAGATTAGAGCCCATTTGCAGGTTGAAATCCCATATGTTTTGAAGGTCTATTCCTATGTGAAATCACATTTTAAATGTTTTCACTTTAGCATTAACAAACTCCAATTTAGCTATCAGGAATCTAATATGACATTATTGCTATTTACTTGTTTGCTGCTGTATATGAAGGAATAGTTTATACCTCAAGGTCCAAAGGTTGCTCTCGCACGATATCCTTTCTTGTATTTTTTTTTTTGCGAAAAGGAAGATATATTAAGCATCAGCACAGTACATCCTCCCTATTACAAACTGAACAACGAAGAAAAAGAAAATTACAATTGAGTCTTCAAGATCCAATCTCATCTTCCTCGTCTCCGATCTCCACCGCGCCTTCAACACCACCACGACGATCCATGTCCACCTTTGCTTCCGCCAAGAAACACCAAGCATTGGAAAAGCCGCATCATCCATCGCCCGCATCACCAAGCGAATCGATTCCGTTGAAAGAAAATCGGCCAGCCCCTTGGCAAAAGAAAAGAGGAAAAGAAAATCCGCCGCCGCAGGCCCGAGGACCAACGACCGGAAGAAACATCCACCGCCGCTAGGAAACCCAAATGGCGGCGAGGAAGAACCACAAACCCATGAGGACTACCGAAGAGCTCACATACCCGACACCAATTATTCGCCGGCATAGAAGCACGCAACATCCACCGGTACCCAAAAACTTTATTTGCCGTGCTCGCGGGCGACGCCTACGCCGAACCCTAAACTCCATCGCACATGGAGAGACACTAACCCTAAGAACTCAATCTAATAGGAAAAACTTATGGAAAAACAATGGATCCCCACTCCCTTCACCTCGTGAGGATGCCGAGGAAGGGAGGGGGACCAACGGTGGTAGAGGCGAGGGCGCCGCGGCGGCGCGCGCTGCCCTAACTCTCACGGCGGGGGTTCCGTGTGCACTTATCCTTTCTTATATTTGACTTCCCTTATGCTACCAGTATGGCATGCTGTCAATGGGGTTTGAGCTATGCCATAATTTTTCTTGCTTTCTTGTTGCAATATTCCCTGGATAGATCTCGGAAGTTTCCCTGATAAACATTTTAGGTATTTGCCATGTTTTAAATAGCGGGCTATGAAAAATAGCGTCGGGGCCTTTACGACGCTATAGCGCCCTATAGCCGCGCTATAGCGGCAGCTACGCCAGCAGTAGCGTCCAAAGCTGCCGCCGCCGCTATAGCGTGAATAGCGGCGCTATAGCGCGAATAGCGGCAAATAACGGCGCCATAGCGCAAATAGCGGCACGAATAGCGACGCTATAGCGCGAATAACGGCGCTATAGTGTGCTATACCTCAAATAGCGCGAATAGCGCGAAAAAGTGTGATAGCTTCGCGTCAGTTGCTCCGCCGCCGCTATAGCGCGCTATTTAAAACGTGGTGTCATGGTGACCATTGCAGCGAGGAGTACTGGAGTGTTTGGAAGCTTAGATGGGGTGGCTGTGTTCAATTGCAATATGGCTCGGTTGTGCCATTGAATAATAAACAAACAAATAAATAGGAAGCTATTTTGCCATGATATATATAATTAACTTTGCACTTATGTGGCCTATAGCGCTAGCACTGGTAATATACTATGATTGTAATGATTGTAATTCTGCTAGATTAAGATGGTCAAATTCTTCTTTTTTGCAAAAGAAGCAGACAGGTAGGATTTGTACCATATATTTTAAAATTCAGGGATGCTCTTTGAATTTATTTTGGCCAAGCCTTGACAACAAGCAATCTGCATTTAGATTTAGATTTTTTGTTATTATCTTAAGCATGTCGAGAAGCAAATTTTACATCTGATACTTAGTGCTGTCAACATGGCATGTTTGTTCTATCCTTTTCAATGCACTACTTTTTTGGGCTCCAACTTGACTATCCTTCATTCTTCTTTGTTCCTAGGTGCACTCAAGTCGCTGCTGATAGATGGGAATTGCAGGATGGAGGATAGCGGGCACAAAAATCATCATGGGCAACTGAGTTTGCCCACCAGTTTTGTTCACTGAATTTGTCTTCCAAGAACTTAGGGTCAGCCTTAAGGAGACATTAAGATGCGGCACTTAGGTGAAAGAATCTCTACTATAAGGCCACAATTAGGATGAAACTAAAGCCACCCAGCAAAACGTCCCCTGAGGAGGGCTCAAACTTCCTGCACCGAGCAAAATGCACACAGAAATCTCCCTCCATTAATATCGACGGCTCACAAAACAACTACGAAAAATAAAAAAACATCAGGGAAGTTACTTTACGTACTAGGGGAGCGGTATGGGCCTGCACCGGGTCTTCCCTACTTTTCGGGTTGTGCCGTGCTAGCCCGCTGCGTTCTGGTGTGGCCGTGCACGGCCCGGGAGTGGCTTCGGGCCGCCCGGGCATGAATTCAACTAGGATGTGCCATGTTTGGGCCGGGTCAAAATTCCGGCTCGGACCGTGCCTCGGGCCTTTTGCTCAGATATAACCTAGCAACATGTGAGAACCGAAAAGGGTGATGCGGTTGGCGATAAATCTGATAAGAAGATGCCACACCGACTGTCCAAGAAACAAGATCCGGAAAGGTTGGTATGGGTGGTTGTAAAACAATTAGAGCAGAAGGTAACATGAGTCACCGATGATCATGTAGATGGGGAACCACAAAGCTACAAGCGGATCAAATGGGGATTGGGATGTTGCTAAACTTGGGAGATGCTATGACATCTGATAGTCAAGCTTTCTTTCTTAGAAGACAACGTATGCTATGGAAACTAACTTTGTATGTAAACTATGAAAATTCGAATTAAGGCTACAATATATGGATCCAACGTCTAGGAGATAGGTGGGTTTTTATTACTTAAATCCCTACCTGTGAGGTTTAAAACTAACCTGTGGGAGAGTTTGGACATAGACGATGTTGGCAGATGCGGCTTGAACGTTGTGCTAAACTGTAAGGATCTGTGCGTTTTGTTTCTTTAAAATAAAGTGGGGAAACACTTTCGCTGAAAGAAAAATATTTCTCATCCATGATTCTTTTCTTGTAGCTAGCTAGCCAGCCACTGCAGCATCTTCCAGTCGCAAGAAAAAAAGAGGAAAAACAAAGATGATTCTTGGCTTGTTGTAGACAGCTACCCGCTGCAGCATCTTGCAAAGGTAAAGATATTAAAGAACAAAGGCATGCTAGCAAAGCAAGCAGTGAAGCTTTTTTGGTTGTCTTGTCAGCGACTTAAAGTGATTAAAGTTAGGGAATCCAATGCAGCTACTCCATATAGAATCCGACCAGCATGGCGTGTGAACTAATCCATAAACCATGTCCTGCAAATGTCATAAATTTTAGAAGTTCATGCATAAATATAGTATCTATAACTAATCAAAACTGCTTATATTTGTACGCACTCTCTATGTTCATTTTTAAACATGACAGCTTACTGATAAATTTAGTAATATTTTATATATGATTTTAACTCGTATATTAGAGGCTGTTGATGCATTTAACTCGATATATAATAATCAAGAGCAAAAAATCCTTTCTTTCATCTCGCTTGTTTGTCCATCCCTCAGTCGGTCATCCCTAATCTTTACCCTTCTCGCTTTGAGTTTGAAGCTGGAAAACCATTGTTAGCACTGCACCAATAATCATGGCGCGGCCGGGCACCTGAGCCCATTTGCGTCACATGCCTCCTACTGTCCATCATCTCTCACTCTCATCCTTCTCATATTGAATTCAGAGCTGCAAAAGCGTCGTTGCCCCGGTCACCGACCTGAGTCCATGAGCGTCACAGCCAAAAACCTTCTCGGGCCCAGTCCCCGAGCCCATGCGTGTTGTGTTGTGGCAAGCGTATAGGCTTGGCTTGTGTTTTAAGTTTATTAAATTTACAACAGGTACACGTAATAACCACTCATTTAAGTTGACTCAATGTTCTATCAATTTTTCATATGTGATTAATCTTTTACTCCCTCAGTACCAAATTATAATTCATTCCAACTTTTTTGTTATGAGAGCCAAAACGTCTCAAGTTTGACCAAATTCATATAATAAAAAATAATATTTATGATATTAAATAAGTATCATTAGATTATTGTTTAATTATAGCATACCTATTTGATGTCATATTTTTTAAAAATAATCTCTATAATTTTTGTCAAATTTAAGATGCTTTGACTCTTCAAGAAAGTTGGATTAACTTATAATTGGGATGGAGGGAGTATTGTACAAGCATTTACTATGAGCATTGGATTTTTTTTAAAAACCTAGCACCGGAATTTATTTGACTTAAGGTTGGGCCAAGGCTTATTAAAACCAATAATATAATTCGCAAAAAAAAGAATTTATTCTATTCAAGGAGGGCCAAGAATAGAAGAAGTAGGGTGTAACAAATTATAGGGCATTTAAAAGAAAAAAAAAAGGCATCAACTGAGATGCCTTCGACGTTTTTTTTCGTTTAAAGAAAAAGAAGTGTCTTACTCCTTTTTAAGAAAGCAAATACCCATGGACCAGCAGACCTCTTTTTAGTCATCCACCATCAAGCCGTAGCAGATCAATCCAATCCACGCAAACGCACAGCAGAGCAACAACCGTACTGCACCTATGGAGGCCACCGCGCTAAGCATCGGCAAGTCCGTGCTGAGTGGAGTGCTTGGCTACGCCAATTCTGCATTGGCGGAGGAGGTGGCCTTGCAGCTTGGCGTCACGCGCGACCAGGCTTTCATCAGGGACGAGCTGGAGATGATGTTGTCTTTCCTGATGGCGGCGCATGAGGAGCGAGACAAGCATATGGTGGTCGAGACATGGGTGAGGCAGGTCCGCGTCGTCGCCTACGACGTCGAGGACTCCCTCATGGACTTTGCCGTCCGTGTGCACGAGCAATCTTGGTGGCTGCCATGGCGCATCCCACGCAATCTGCGTGACAGGCGCCATGTGGCCAAGCAGATGAAGGATCTGAGGGCCAAGGTTGAGGACGTGAGCCAGAGGAGCATGCGCTACCGCCTCATCATTGAGGGCTCTAGCTCCAAGACTGCTACACCTAGTGATACTGCTGCCACTGTAGCAGCCATGTTTGGCATCAATGAAGCAAGGTATGCTGCGAAGACGAAGGACCAGCCAAGACTGGATCTTACCCAGCTGATCAACAAAGAAGGTGAGGATCTTGCAGTCATTTCTGTATGGGGAACTGGTGGCAATGTTGGTCATACATCCATCATCTGGGAGGCCTATGAAAATTCAGCTACCCTGAAGAATTTTCCTTGCCGAGCATGGGTCAGGGTGATGCATCCTTTCAACCCAAAAGAATTCTTTCAGAGTTTATTGGAGGAGTTCCGCCCAGCTGCTGGTGTTAACTCTCTGATGGAAACTGAGAAGACCGGGCAAGCATTGTTAGAGGAGTTTCATAGTTATGTCAGTTGCAAGAGAAGCCTGATTGTGCTCAATGGCCTATCCAGTATTGAAGAGTGGAATGGGGTGAAAAAATGCTTCCCAATCAATAAGGAACGGAACGTAATCATAGTGTCCACAACGAATGTTGAGGTTGCAAGCTTATGCGTTGGCCAAAGCACCGTAGTGTCAGAGCTCAAGCAGTTATCTTCTGATCAAACAATCTATGCTTTCTACAAGGAGGTAATATTGAACTTCCGTCCATGCAAACATCATGTTTTGTCCATCTAGTTCAATGTACTAGCTGTCAGTAGGGAAACAGGGGATATTTTCACGTCTAATGTCACTTTTCTTTTCTTTTTTCTTTTGCATCAATACTAGCCCATCGCCGGACAGCCTCTTCAAACATCTAGCATGCATGATTCTTCCCAGTGGGCCGGAGAAGATGGAGATACTCGTACCAAGGTGAGCGAATTTACTGAATTTTGATTTGCGTTGAAAGCAGTTGGCTAAACTTTGAAAAAAACACGTTTCATTTACTGGTATCAAACTAGTTATCATAAGACAGTAGCTAGCTTCATGGCACCCATCTTTATTCAACAAGGGTCAGATAAGATATTACTCCCTCCGGTTTGGTATTAGAAGTCGTTTTGACAAGGTTTGAGTCAAACATCGGAAATATAAATCATCAATAACTTTTAAGTTGTTGAGTGTGTAAATGTAAAAATTATATGAGTAGTTTTGTATTAAAAAAATACTTTAATAAAAGTATACATATATCACATCTCCATAAATATTTTTAAAATAATAAGAGGTCAAACTTGTGTTTTGGGAGACCGTGTCGCTGTCCTAAACGACTTTTAATACCATCTCGGAGGGAGTATGTCGACGTTAAGCAAAGTGAAAAAACCACCACAACTATTTAAATTCTTCTGCTTTAAAATTGAATAATAAAACAAAAATGCTTATAGTATTAGGCACGCACACCCAAGCACACTTCAATTCAAAGCTCTAGCTAGCTTTCTTAGGGCGTCTGCAATAGTGCTCGAATAGCTAGTCTGTAAGAAACTCTATTGGCTAAGACCTTTTTATAAATAGCTAGCTAGATGAGAGATGAAATAGTTAGCGACTCTCAAATAGCTAGTCTATCACGATCTCCTGAAATCTCTCTCTCACGTACCTCTCCACTATGGGGCTGATTGGTTGCGCATAAGGTCATCCAAAGGGCCATCCTGCACCGCTTTCAATTAGGGGTGTGTTTAGTTGGTGAAATATTTTGGGTTCGGCTACTATAGCACTTTTCGTTTGTATTTGGTAATTATTGTCCTACCGTGGACTAATTAGACTCAAGATTTGTCTCGCACTTTTCAACTAAACTGTATAATTAGTTATTTTATTTAACTACATTTAATGCTTCATGCATGTGTTAAGAGATTCGATGTGGCAAGTGAACACCCACTATGTAGCGCCTGTTTAGTTCACCAACTTGCTTCATTTCCCTGCATCTGTCCATTCACTTTAGTGCCTTCGTCTCAGCTCGTCTCGTCAAAACTTCAACTTCCCTCACCATCCGGGCTGACTTGATGCACTGCATGATGCATGGACCCATATGTCATGCTCCTAGAACCCTGACTCGGTACATGCATCCAAACAAGATTTCACCCCATACAGGATCTATGGCAGGAACAACCAAACACGATCATTTGTATGTGATAGCCCTGGCTAGCTAATTTGGGCCTGCACTGCCTTGCCATCCTAGCTCATGGCGTTCACTGCAACCAATCAGCCCCAGTGTTTTTTTTTTTTTTTTTCATCTAGCTAGCGATTTGCGAAGAAAGTCTTAATAGACAATACAATTTCTTATAGCCCTTGCTATCTTTATTCAGAGTAGTACAATTGGCGTGATATATACTCCTCTAGTCATTCTGTGCGCAGCCAAACTCAAAATCAATAATGTTATGTGGTCATTTACATTCGGTTCAGCAACAACGTGTGATTGCGAGATTTGGTTATCTGCATCATATCAGGTCGACTATATGGCCCAAAAAAATTAGCCTATCAAACAGGCCAAAAAGGGGATATTTTCATGCAAACATCATGTTTTTGTTCATCTAATTCAACGTACTAGCTGTCAGTAGGAAACAGGGGATATTTTCACGTCTAATGTCGCTTTTCTTTTCTTTTTTCTTTTTGCAACAATACTAGCCCATCGCCGGACAGCCTCTTCAAACATCTACCATGCATGATTCTTCCCAGTGGGCCGGAGAAGATGGAGATCGTACCAAGGTGAGCGAATTTACTGAATTTTGATTTGCGTTGACAGCAGTTGGCCAAGCTTATGGAAAAACACGTTTCATTTACTGGTATCAAACTAGTTATCATAAGACAGTAGCTAGCTTCATGGCACCCATCTTTATTCAACAAGGGTCAGATAAGGTAATTATGTCGACGTTAAGCAAAGTGAAAAAAAAAACCATTGAGCTATTTAAATTCTTCTGTTAAAATTGAATAATAAAACAAAAATGCTTATAGTATTAGGCACGCACAACCAAGCACACTTCAATTCAAAGCTGTAGCTAGCTTTCTTAGGGCGTCCGCAATAGTGCTCAAATAGCCGGTCTATAAGAAACTCTATTGGCTATCAAGACCTTTTTGTAAATAGCTAGCTATATGAGACACAATGGCTATCAAGGAGAGAGATCAAATAGTTAGAGACACTCAAATAGCTAGTCTATATGATCTCCTAGAAACTCTATCTCACGTACCTCTCCACTATGGGGTTGATAGGTTGTGCGCATAAGGTCATCCTGCACCGTTTCATTCAGGTAGCGCCTGTTTAGTTCACCCGCTTGCTTCATTTCCCTGCATCTGTCCATTCACTTTAGTGCCTCCATCTCAGCTCGTCTCGTAGGCAAAACTTGAGCTTCCCTCACCATCCAGGCTGACTTGATGCACCACGTGATGCATGGACTTATATGTCATGCTCCTAGAACCTTGACTCGGTACATGCATCTAAACAAGATTTCACCCCATACAAGATCTATGGCAGGAACAACCAAACATGATCATTTGTATGTGATAGTCCTAAACATGATCATTTGTATGTGATAGTCCTGGCTAGCTAATTTGGGCTTGCACTGCCTTGCCATCCCAGCTCGTGGCGTTCACCGCAACCAATCAACCCCTATAGTGTTTATTTTTATGTTTCATCTAGCTAGTGATTTGTCGTGGTTTGCATGGGTTTTCACAGGGTTGTGGTTTCCACCTTATATGTTCCCTACTATCTATATTCAGAGTAGTAAACTCAAAATCAATAATGTTATGTGGTCATTTACATTCGGTTCAACAACGTGTGATTGCGAGATTTGGTTATCTGCATCATATCAGGTCGACTATAGGGCCCAAAAATTAGCCTATCAAATTTCAAGAAACAGGCCAAAAAGGGCTGGGCCAGATTTCTATACTTAGGCACACTCAGCAGTGGATCAGTGGCACACTGGCACCGAAGGAATTATTTGCTCTTAGGATTTAAAAAAAAAAAAAAAAAGAAAGAAGAGAGACGACAAGAATGTTTATGTATTGCACAGTTTTAGAAAATGTGAGGACACAAAATTTTCCTATAATTGACATGATGTATTTCCAAATATGTTTTGAATATTTTATTGGTCAAAAAAATTGTGTAGATTACAACGTTTGTCCAAGATTATCATGTTTAATAGAGTAATATATAATCCTAATTGCTTACACGATACACGCCTCAAAATATTTGCCTTTTTACAGAGTTCTCAAGACGTAGCACATTCAGCAGAGTCGGTGTCTAGCTCAACACTGCCCACATCTGAGATTCAAGAGTACCAATCCGAGGAAGCTGATGGAAAGATGACGGTTGAAGAGAGCCACCCACGTACAAACATGACAATAGGGCCTGTGAACAAATCTCAGGTTGCTGGGCGAGAGGGAGAAAAAGAATTTATTGCCCAACTAATTTTAGAACATTCTGACAATCATCTTGAGGTGATCGTAGTGTGGGGAATGGGTGGTGTTGGAAAGACCACTCTAGTGAAAGATGTCTACCAAAGACAAGAGATCAATAACGAGTTCACGAAGCATGCTTTTGTGACCGTCTTGCGCCCTTTCAAGCTTCAGGAGCTTCTTGTGAATATAGCTATCCAGCTAGATGCAGAGTCATCTGGAAAGAAGGATGTCATGGATTTTGTTCGTCATCGATGTCTGTAGAAGATTTGACTGATGCATTGGACCGGCTTTCAGAGAATAGAAAGTGTTTGATTGTTGTGGACGACCTATTGTATACCCCAGAATGGGATATAATAAAAAAGAGGTATTCGATAAAAATAAGAAGGCAAAATGCTGGACCATAGTGATCACCACAAGGCAGAAGGATATTGCTGAGCATTGTTGCAAAGAAACCAGAATGTATACGCATGCTCAACATTCTAGGTGCTGAGGAAGCTCGTGAACTCTTCATAAAAACGGTAATGCAAAAGACTCTCATATTCGGTCTATTTCATTTGATATAATGCTTTGTATTTCATTGTCCTAATTTTCCTATGTAATTAACTTTAAAGCGCTGTAGGGGTCCCCCTTTGGTTTCCCTTTAAAAATAATCCTTTGTATAAGTGTCACAGCCACCTTGGGAGGGGTGGCAATAACGGTGCCGGCAGCGGTGCTAGCGGCAGCGGCACTAGGGGACGGTGGTGGCGCCCAAGGGCTGGCACGCGGGGGGTGGGCGCGGGAGGGGCTTGTGGCGGCGGCGGTTGGTGCGGGAGCAGGAGAGTTGGGGAATATTTCTTTATTTGTTTGTCCCTAAAAGATTACATCCTCCTTATTTATATAGCTCTCTTAGGAGACTTGTATCAAAAGTAATCTCTAAAGGTTTCATTATATTCGAAATACCTTTTATAAGCAAACTCTTATTCTTTTCCTAATAAGAGAGTTCCTTATAGAATGGAATACCTCCTTCACACCGAAAATCTAGTCCTAATCAAATATGAAAATGACGTGGATGACGCAGGCAGCGGTGGAGGGCGGCGCCCGCCCCCGCGCACGCCCGCCCCCCTCCCCTGGCCTCCCTGGCCGGTTGGGCCGCGCTTGCCCTCCCTGGCTGGGCCGGACTTGTACTATGACAATAAGCACAACTGTTCTGAAACTGACTTCGAAAAGAAATTCTTTAGAATATTTTGTGGAAAAAAAAGTGGGAAGATCCACCTGCTGTACATTCTTATGCGAGGTGTGATAATAATTCACTTCAATATAAATGCCAAAAGGTTGAATCCATCTGATTTCAAACGTCAGTGATACTACAAGATGAAGGCAGAGTATTAATTCCCTTATAATATATAAAAACTCGTAGTAGATCCAAAATAGACCTAGTCAACACCGTTACTTGTTGCCAATTTTTTTCGTTAACACATTGGTTAAAACAGAGCACTAGCTCGTTGACAAGAATATAGCCAACTTATTTTCCATTTCCCACCTCCTATCTGGCACAACACCTCAGGCATTTTTCTGTGTGTTTACTTACTTTTGTTGTATTTTCTATCATGATTTGCTTTCGGAGAAAAAAATATAACCCTTTTAAAAATAGGTTGGTGATTCTTAAATATCATCTTCATTCATGGGACTGTCTTACAATTGCCGTATATGTCACTAATTACCATCCAAGTCACTTTACATTGTTTCAAGTCACATATTAAAAAAATTTTATCATGGATTGTGTTCAGTAGATTGTGTTCTTTCGTTTATTATTTTTCGTTTCTTTCTTTGTTTCCTAAGTGGCTTCCCTCTTGTTTTCTAGTTCTCTTGTACAAACTTTACTTCTTTAATTACATTTCACTGTAGGGGCCTTGGCCCTCCATATCTTTCCAAAAACATATTAAACAATTGTGTTCATTATTGACTTCACACTGTTTCAAATGGAATATATATGTTACCCTTGGCCAGGTCATTATTGAAGGATTCATATTAAAATGTGTTGTAGTCATTTTTTTTTTTTCTAAATGAAGGATTCATGGAGAGTTGATACAATAATTATGAATCCACTTCTGTACTCTGCATAAAAGCACAAGCTTAAACAGAGTCATCTAACCAACAGGTTGGATTTCTTTTACAATTTAATTTTTATACTGCACCAATCTCAGGTATTCAAGAAGACTGTAGATTTTGACAAGGAATATCCTGAGTTGGTTGAACCAGCCAAACTGATCCTAAACAAGTGTGATGGACTTCCCCTTGCAATAGTCACCATAGGAAGCTTCTTGGCAGAGCAAGAAACAAAAAAGTGTTGTGGATTGGAGAAAACTGAATGCACACATTACTGCTGAGTTGGAAATCAATCCAAAGATTGGGCGTATAAGAGCAGTTCTTATGAAAAGCTATGATGGTTTACCCTATTATCTTAAACCTTGTTTCTTGTACATGTCCATATTTCCTGAAGACTGCAATATTAGCCGAAGACGTCTGGTTCGTCGCTGGGCTATAGAGGGTTTCTCAATAGAGGCACACAACATATCTGGTATGGAAATAGCAGATGGTTACTTTGAGGAACTCATTGACAGGAGCATGGTGTTGCCAACTCATGAACGAACTTTCAGCAGACAAAAGGCTGACTCTTGCAAGCTACATGATCTCATCCGGGACATCAGCATTTCAATGTCAACAAGAGAAAATCTTGTTTTCAGGTTTGAGGAAGGTTGTAGCTCAAACACTCATGGCACAGTACGTCACCTTGCCATAAGCAATAACTGGGAGGGAGACGAGAGTGAGTTCCAGAGCACTGTGGAGTTGTCCCGTATAAGGTCCTTAACAGTGTTTGGCAAGTGGAAGCCATTTTACATTTCTGACCAGATGAGGTTTCTTCGAGTGTTGGACATGGAAAACACAGAAGGTCTAGCGAACCATTGCCTTGAGAACATTGGGAAGCTTCTACATCTCAGATACCTTTCTCTAAGAAGGTGTGGTGATATTTTTTGTTTGCCGGATTCAATAGGCAACCTAAGTCAACTTGAGGTCCTGGACGTCAATTATACAGGAATACAAGTGCTGTCCAAAACCATAGTCAAGCTCAGGAAGCTACGCCATCTCCATGCTGGCACAGGTTATGGTGCTCGTGCATCAGGGCTAAGTTGCTCTGGGAAGTGTGCGGAACTTTTAGAGGTACAATGTGCAGCATGTCTGGGAGAGTTCCGGAACACCGACTTCATGACGAGGAGTAGGCGTGATCGGTGCGCTATAGCTTGCTGCGCAGCAGTACCTCCTATTGTAACGGGCAAGGAATTTTCAGATAATAGTGGTGTTACAGTGCCGAGAGGGATGAGGAAATTGAAATCACTGCACACACTGCGGTACGTGCATCTCGCATGGGGAAATGCTGTTGTGGAGGAGATAAAAGGTCTCACCAGCCTGCGCAAGCTTGGAGTGGTCGGCCTCAGCGAGAAAAATAGTCAGAACTTATGTCTAGCAATTTCCAAGCTCAGCCTCCTTGAATCGTTGTCGCTGTGCTCAGAGCTAGATTTATCTGACTGTCTGGATGGCATACAACCACCTCCGGAAAACCCTCCAGAGTCTCAAGCTTCGTGGTTGCAGGATGACCAGTGTTGGGGGAGAGCGAAACCTGCCCACCCCCCTTACGGTCGGCCCAGGGAACTGGGGGATACTGGACAAGAGATGGCGGCAGCCTGACGAATGGTCAGACATTCGGCCTCTTTGGACGAATGTCAACTCATTCGTCAGATGCCGAAACTCGGGGTCAAAAGTGTTCAGGTGAGGTGGTGACCGAAACCCGGAGCTTTCGCACCATATGGTCGAAACACCGGGTTTTCGGAAAGGCTCGGCGCCGCTGAGTGATCGGGGCGAAGGCAGTGACCTTCGCTTGATGGCCGAATCGTCGAGCATTCGTCAAACCGTCTCACGCAGGCCGGCTGCAACACACGCCGGGCGGAGGCTAGAGCATTCGGATGATCGAGCGAATGTCGTGAGAACAGTTCGAGCAAGTGTCGTCGTTGAATCTGATTTGTTTTGGTCCGCTCTAACGAAACCTGCTGCTCCCAGCCGAAGCTGTCCAATCCTGGCGGTTTTTTGTCTTCTTGCAGGTTGCCCGAGATCGGCGCCAGCGCTCTCACCGAGAGAAGATGCAAAAGGAGGCCGGAAAGACCATCCTGCCCCTTTGTCATTGACGGCAAACGGTGAGGCCTAGGGTCGGTAGAAGGGTAAAAATGGAATTGTAATAGTCTACGGACTATAAATAGACCCCCTGGGGCTTTGTAAGGTGACTGAAAAATTAATGAAAGGAGAGTTCCGTGTTAGCATTCACCTTCGTGTGTGGAGTTTGGTCTAGTTGGGTGATTCGTCCCTACGGGGGTGGCCCGCCGGGCATCTCCAACATTGGCGCCCACCGTGGTTGTGCGTAACCCATGGCTGCAACACGCGGCAGGCCTAAGGCGGCAGCAACGGCTCCGGCTGGACCCCCCGGCGGATCCATCTTCGGATCCCCCCCTGGAGGTCACACCGCCGCCCAGGGGCCAAGCCGCGGGCGGAGGACGCCGCCCGGGTCCGGGGCCCCGACCGGGCCAGGGACTTCGGAGCAGAGGCTCCGACCCTCCGTAGGATGAAGACAACGCCGACGACAATCGCGCAGGGATCATCAGCGCCGTGTAATGAACAAGAAGAGCGGGCAAGGCCGGGTTCAAGAGTTGAGCCTTAGACAAGCCGAGCTTAGAGAACTAAGGGCTCGAAAAGAGGCAATGATGAGAGGCGATGCGGCCAAAGGGAGAGAGGATTCGCTAGGGAGCGCTTGAGGATCGCCGAAATTGAGAAAGAGAACCTGCTACGGAGATATTGCAGATGGAGAGAAACACGTAAACATCCCAAGGGGGGAGCAAGAACCACTTTCGCTGCAGGAGGTGAGGTCGATTCGCCGCCACTTCGCCCCGAACTACGCCTTAGCCCGTGGGCCGGTTGGTTACAAGCCCAAAGCTACCGTCATTCAATGGGAAATCGGATCCAAGAAAGTTCATCGCAGTAAGCGAAGAAGCCGCGGTACATTCGCAGGGGGGATTGATTACTTTGGCAAAATCTTCATAATGGCGGTAGAGGACATTGCGCATGAATGGTACATAGCACTTCGTCCGCTATCGGTAAGAAATTGGAGACAGCTAAAAGAGCAAAATGATCATCACCTTTGAGGGATTCCGTGCCTTGAAAAAGGGAACCCGGGACTTCCTAAAGCTCAAGCAGGAGGATGGAGAGTCTTTGACTCAATACTTGAGAAGATTGTGCAGCTCCGGTGCACGCACGCCGAATGTCTCGGATGAAGTAGTAATCGCAGTAGCAATTGAGGGCATGGCTATCGGCCAATGCGCTGCACTTCTAGATAGAGAAGAGCCGAAAGACCTGACCGAGTTATATGACCAGATCAAAAAATTCGCCAAGTCCGAAGAAGGCCCGAAAAGAAGAAAGGCAGCAAGAAAGGGAAGAGCGGCAGAATCGCCACACCCAAACAACAAAGAATGCTCCAAGGGGTGGCAAGACTCTCGCCCGTCAACAATGTGCAAGAGGATACGGAACATACGGCCGAAAACAAAGAACCATTCTCGGGTGACGCTTCAATCTCTAAAGCGAGTCAAACCAATCGAGGAGGCCAAGCTCTAGGGGCAGAGGGCGCGGAAGAGGTCGAGAAGGTCCGAAAGTGCCATACTGCTTCATTTGCGGCGAAAACATGGGTCATTTCAGCCGAGATTGTAAGTATGGACAGGTGGCCAAAGATCAAAAATCTAAAGACGAAAAGTACGCAGCGCCAAGCTCCAAAACACGTATATAACATGAGAGAAACAAAGAAGCACACACCGAATGCTTATTTCGGTTATCAAAATGTCCAAATTGCCACCACCACCTCCGCTAACGCATCAAGCTCGATGTTTCCAAATCACCATAATCAGTACTCTTGGAACCACCCAAAGTTATGCTCCACAAGCTCAGCCACCTTCAATGGCCGCATCTTCCCCGGTAAACTTGGATCAATCGCAGCAGAATGTGCAAATGAAGCCTGAAATAAGTCAGGAAAACAGGCTAGTGAACTCGCCTTCTCCGCCTCGTGGTCACATCTACGCAATCACAGGCGGATCCAATCTTGAGCATGAAAACAAAAGGGCCAGAAGAGATTATGTGAGACAGCCGAAAGAAGGTTCAGCGACTTACCGGGCGGTTGGCAGCTCTCAGCAGGTTCATATCGAGATCACCGAAAAGGGATTGCCATTCTTCGTGGTACTCAAGAATAGCACCGAAGTTCGAATGGGGTCCCGAGCAACAAAAAGGCCTTCCAAGACCCGAAAGACTATCTCACCAATCGACAACCATGACGAAACCGTCCCCCAAAAGCGGTTTTACTATTGTACTTGGCAGCATCTCCGATGCGGTAAGTGCAGTCCCGGTCGAAGAGAAAGAACATGAAAACAAGCTTAAACAGTTTCCCATCTATTACATATCTGAAGCCCTCTCAGCGGCAAATCTTAACTACTCAGAGCTAGAGAAGATAGCGCACACGGTCCGATGGCTAGCCGAAAGCTAAGACATTACTTTTCGTGCACATAAGATCCGGGTTATCTCATCTCACCCACTAGAGGCCTTGTTCAAACAAATGGGCCGCCGGAAGAGTGGGAAAGTGGGCACGGTGAGCTCAACGAATTCGTGATTGATTACGAACACGATCGCCAATAAAGTCACAGCGATAGCCGACTTCATAGCAGATTGGACACCCGCGCCGAATCGGGTCCTAAGTGGTTTTGACGAACCTACCCGGGCGGCATTTTACGACGAGCCCAGTGCGATAAGGGGCTGGGGTTTCGGCAATTCGACACCCCAACAAGGACCGCCAATCGATATACGCAGCTGTTGGTATTTGTTAGCTTACGAGAAATATTTACGAGATCCGCAAGCGCACGGATGTCCAAAGAGCATTTCACCCGGGAGGGTTTTAAATATATATCGTATCCACAAGGAAGATATGATAGGTGGTTCAAATGATTAAAGACAAAGTGATAGAAGACTAATGAGATTTTGGTAGTCAACATATACTTAAACAAGGTAAGCCAATAATAAATAGCAATAAGGTAAATGAGACAGCAGAGGCACACACGTAGTGAGTATAGCATAAAACTAATTCCTAGTGAGATTAGGATTGGATTTAAGACAAAGGGACAGTTCTTATGTAGCATACAAAGACTCTATTAAATGGTTTTAAAACAGGCATAGCATAAGATCATATATAAATCAAAACCATAAATAAGAATGTGCACCCAAGATTACTTAAGAAAATCAGAACGAAAAACAAGATTAACCCAAGAACCATTATCGACTAGGGCTTACATACGGGGGATGGATTGCAAAGGACTCAATAGTGTCTTTGTCACCACTACGATCTACCACACGGTACCCGGCATATAAGGTGAATCCGCAAGTAAATTATATCTAAGCACCATGCTTACATACTCTCTACTACCTAGCACACACGTGTAATATACTAGAGCTCTACGAATAAGCGCGTTGAATTATCATGAATAATGATCATATCAAATATGCTATGACTAGAATAAAGTAAAAATAGAATAATTGCATGCATAGTAATGGAATAGCACGAAGGTGTACGAAAAACAATAATATTGATTCATAGTAACTTATCGATCTAGAACCGGAGCAGGCGCTCTCTCTTCTCTAAACTCGACTTTCTATCTAAACTAGGCTCTAGATCTATATATAGAGCTTACCTAATTAGCTATCCTATCTCTTGGTGGCGCCTCCTCTTCTCCCGCCTTGGCTTCAACTTGATTTTCTACTTCATGATGACTTGAGGCTTCGTGATCCATTATGAAACGAGGGAGCCCGGGGGCTGCTTATATAGTCGGGAGAGGTGCCGTGTTGGATTAGATTACAACTCGTATTCCACCATCGCCCTCGGATCAAACCGACATTAAACGAGCGGATTAGATTGCGCCTTAGAGGCGGTTGGAGAAGCTTCGAAGCAGGGGCTGACGCATTAGCGGGGGGAGGCCGGGCGCCTAAATAACATAACAGCCGGCCGCCCGCAGTGGGGCCCACTGGGTCCCGCGGCGGCGTCATGGCTTCTGACCTTCGACTCCTAATTCTTGGGTGTTAAGTCTTGATCACGTCGGGATTAGTCCTGAGCCTTCTAGAGTCTTTCTCGAGTTGGATTGCTTTACGTCGCGTAGTCGCACGGCTCGCGAATTCTCGCTGTTTTCCCCGTTTAGTCCCCGCAATTCACAACTTTACCAAAAACGGTGGAAATATGTTAGTGACACCCTATTCTAGGTTGTTATTATGATTTATACCCCTTTCTCATGTTTATTTGATTAATAAATTTATACGATAACAAGTGTCAACAAACTCCCCAAGCTTACCCTTTGCTAGTCCCTAGCAAAGCTATATGCTATAGTAAGATCGAGTTGCTACTACGCTTTCATACCTCGTAAGCACCGTGTTTATCGAAAATAAATTCTCCTCTTAACCGTTGCTCTCTCATACCTGTTTACCATGGGGCGTAGTCTTTTCACGAATCATAAGCAATTAAAAGATAGAACAATCAAGTTAAGTACCATGTCTCAAGCTCTTTGATCAACTATCATCCCGGGTTTTTGCAATATTTTTCAAAAGAAATTCGTAGAGATCCTATGTATGACCCTCTTAAGTAGATGGTATTTAGTGGAGTTACATGTGGTGGAACATACATAGTGGGATGATAGTGGCGAATGGATGAGGATGAAAGGTAGTAATTAGCCTTTAGCCTTTTTCTAGTATATAATTTTTTTTTTTTCAAGCATCTTGGACTATATCTCTTTTTCTAAAAATTGTTAAGACTGGGCCGTCCATTCTTGGAGAGGTGGGCTTTTGCCCCTACTTTTGTCCATTTTTCTCCCTCCTTAGAGATGTGGGCCCTACTCACCCTGGACACGTGTCCATTATTCATCTCTAAATATTATTATTAGGGAGGTAGGCCCTTCTCGCCTAGTATGACACTTGTCCTTTACTCTCCCTCTCTCGTCTCACTTTTCTCTCTAAATATTTATTTTTTTTTCTTTTCTTTTTTCTTTTTTTTTTCGAATGTAGCCCGAAATCTAATTGGCATAAAAACGTTGAGAGAGACATATCCAAAATTGCTAGAATTTATTTTTATAATATGGCTAGTGGTCGATGGAGTATGGGAATGCGTATTCCGGATTAGAAGCAAACGTATTTGGTGGAGTGGGATGATCTTGATGCGGATGATAGACTCTTAAGGGTCATAACTAAGAAACTCATCATGTAATATTTTTTTATGATTTTTCAAAAGATAAAGCCAGAATCAAGTATCTCTAGGAATATGATAAACAAAGCAGACTCAACTTTTCATGAATCTTTATCCTTCAACGCTAAGACTCGATTAAGCATGTGCTTCCCACAGTGTTGGGTTTAGAGCAAATTAAGCATTTTAAAGCTCTAGGAGAATCTAAGTCCGAAATGTAAGTACTTTAAGAAGAATTATGGCGGAGCAACTATTCATCATTTCCAAGCATATGTCACCAAGGTGACAATTAAAGAAAAGAGAGCTAACTCGCAAGCATCTAACATTTATTGGACTCTTAACACTAATACTTTTATTTAAGACTCATTAACTCTAAGCAAATATACTAACTAGCTAATATTTAAAATAGATAGGATAATAATACTTATCGTGATAATCGAGGGTGCTCTCCCCAAAATTTGATCTTGAAGTAGTCTTTTTATTCGCCCTTGGAACTTGTTCATCTCTCGGGTTTTCCTTAAATGTTCTCCCCGCAAATATTAATTTCGCACATACCCGAAGGAACAAATTCTAGGATTATGTTGTGAGCCTTCATGTGCTCACATATTTTTTTGTATTTTTATTTTTATGCCGCCACAAAGCAAGGGGTGCTTGCATGGGGCTTTTAAGGAACTAATGCAAATGCAGCAAACATAATTTTATGATTTTCTAATGCAGGTTTTAGAAAAAGTAAGTATGCTTAAAGGAAACATGCTAATCAAAATATGCTATGCGTAAAAATTAAATATGCGTATAAATACCGAAGTTACCTCTCGGCGAGAGTTTCGAAAGTACTTACTCTCATGGCGTCTTTGTCGCCTATGGAATCTCGCCGGGATGTCGGGTGTGCAGTGCGGTGCCTTCAATGATCTCGATGATGAGTGGCGTAGATGAGGTAGCCGACGGTGTTTGATCGGTCGATGACGCTGGTGGTGGTAGGTCTTCCGAAGGTGTACTCTTGTTGTCTCCCTTGGTAGGCGTGTCTTCTTTCTTCCTCCAAGCTTGTTTCTTCGGTGGAGACCTTTCTCGAGTGGTCGGTTTGGCGTGCTTGGTTGGTGGGAGCCGGGTGGACTTTTCTTGAATCTTCTTAATGTCTTCCTTGTCCGTCGGCCGTATCCAACTTGTGATTTCTCCGTGTCTTGTTCTTCTTAGGCTTGCTTATTGAGTGCTTCGTCCGATCTTGAAGTTGCGTCTCTTAGGATTGTGATCCCGAGGATGGCATCACCCATGTTCCTTTATGCGTATTGTGCATGTTGTAGGCAGGACATTAACTAGTAGAGATTTGGAGAAGTGGCAACTCCTCCATAATTGGCGCAAAGTGTGTCCCGCTCACAAAGTCAAGGTAGAGATCAAGTGCATGGGCTCTGGTGGGAGGAAAACACCAACGAAACCAAAATTGTATTCATTCTACTCTAACCTTGAGCACATATAACCATGGTAGCATAATGTGTTTCATTTATTTGTGACAAAGGTGATAAGATCGACGACGGGTATGAATGTGGCATTTATAACATAGCAAACTAAAGGGTAGAGAAAATAAAACTAGAGAGACAGGGGGTAAGAACAACTAAGAGCTAACATGTTGAGCTATTCGATTAATCTAGGTGAGGTTGTGAGCTAACATATTTAACTCCTTAGTAAGCATGCCATGATTAGAGTAAAGCTTTATCGATTAGGACACTTACCTTAAGATGTTACCTTTATTGTAGAATCATGGCAACATCGTAACTCCTCATGGTGGTTCTCTCGTGGCATGTGTGGTAGTTGAGCGTCTTGTCCTCTTTTCCCTCATATCATCTTCCCTTCATTTTTCCGTGTCGGAACGGTGGGGAGTCCGAGAGGGAGGGAGAGCCTTGTCGGATCATCTTCTAGTGGAATTGGTCTTCCTCCCCAAGCTCAAACTCGTGTCACTCGGCGCTTAAAGTCGGTTTGACTGCTTCATCATCTCCTTGAGTGTGTTGTTGACTGTCGGTCTTGATGGAATCTTATTGTGTTCGTCCCTCTTCCTTGCATCAATCTATTTTCTTTTCTCTTCTTCTTTTTTTTTTTTTTTTTAATCGCCCAAGGGATGAGGATGCCGACGACCGCTTGATCTTCCTTTGTCAATTCTTCTTCATCTTCCTTTACTTGGTTGACGAAAGGATGCTCATTTGAGATGTAAACTTGGAGTCCCCCCTTGATTAGCTTTGTCCTCTAACGACGTGGTGTCGAAAGTCTTCTTGATGGTGTGTAGCACACCGGTCGCCTTGATGATCAAGGGAGAAACCTCATTGGTGACATCCTTGTTCTCCATGGTCTCGGGGCATTATTGTGACTTTTCTTTGTAATTGTCCGTCATTGATTGGAGTGCGTTCCTACCGGTGTATTTCTTGTGTAGGTGATGAGAGCAAGCAAGTCTTTGACAAGATGATGTAGGTTGACGTTGATCCCGCTTCTCATCGGCCTCCCGGCTTGGTACTCCTCTGTTTTGTAGTGGAAGTGGTAGTGAGGTAGGTCCATGAACGTGCCCACCACATGATTCTTTCCTCGCAAATGATTAGTGGACATATACCCGAAGGATAGCAATGATATTGAAAAAAAAGGGTTATTGTCCATATGATTTATTTGTGCTAACATAATGATGGTTCTTTAAAAACTTAGCACGATTATATATATTTGTTTTTGTTTTTATTATTTTTTTTTTTGAAAATATATATATATTTCTTCTTTTTATTATTTATATTTTTTCAAAAAAATATGTATTTATTTTTATTTATTCATTATATATATAAGTATATATATATATATATATATATATATATATATATATATATATATATTTTTTTTTATGAAGCGGCCGCACTAAAAGCGTGGCTAAGGCAAAGGTAACTTGCGACAAAAGACAAATTGAGTATTTAGGCACTTACAGTTCGTCCTTTCATAAGGAGTGAGTTGAGTCTTCTTTTTTTCGCAGAGTTGTTGGAGTTCGTCACATACCTTGCGTAAGCTAATTTCTTTTCCCAAATTGGATTTGATAATTTTCTGCAGGGGTTAGTCTAACAAAGATAACCGTAATCTACTAAAGTATACTATCACCAAAAATCAACCTAGACATAACGTTCAACTCAATTTAAGAAGGCAATTTAATCTAAACACCACGTTTAATTTAAAAGCCTTTAGAAACGAAAATCAACACACCTTGCGGTTTCGGGAATCAAACTAAACACCATGTTTAACTTGAGCCATGAAAACAAATTAAACTAAGCATCATGTCTAAGGTGTATGAAGATACTTCAAAACTTAAGCATACTATAGCAAACAGAGGTAGCATAAAAGTATTATAGAGATGAAGGGGTATGATCATGGTGAGACTAATATTTTTAATTTCTTTTTTTTTTTTTTTGCAATAGGTATATAAAGGCGAGGAATTTAAACATGCAATGGATTCACTATGGGGACAACATGAACAGATGGATTGAATGCATGGATGAAAGTAAACATGCTATGGGAAATTTAAAAAGGATAACTACTCAAAAAGTTTAAAGTCCATGAGCAAGACCGTCTCACGTTCGATCATACTTACCTTCACTCACAAATAGAATTTGTGAGTTGTGCGGCTTTTTATCCGTCACTTGAAGATGTGATTTGAATTCTTGTGATGACGACTTGGGCGGGGTTCCAATGTTAATGGTTCATGAAGTTCGGTACACTTTGGATTCTCTTACCGTAGGTCGCCGGAAGTTTTAATCAATTACCCCGCATAAGATAGACTAATAGACAATACACGGGTAAATCTGTTTTAAGCAGAGGTGCTAAGTAGCAAAATCCACACTTAATATTCATCCATCAATAATCAAAAGAGTAGCTATCAAAATCTTCCCGCAACGGCGCCGAAAATGCTTGTTGGTATTTGTTAGCTTACGAGAAAATATTTACAGATCCGCAAGCGCACGGATGTCTAGTGAGCATTTCACCCGGGAGGGTTTTAAATATATATCGTATCCACAAGGAAGATATGATAGGTGGTTCAAATGATTAAAGACAGGTGATAGAAGACTAATGAGATTTTGGTAGTCGGCATATACTTAAACAAGGTAAGCCAATAATAAATAGCAATAAGGTAAATGAGACAGGCGAGGGCGCACACGTAGTGAGTATAGCATAAAACTAATTCCTAGTGAGATTAGGATTGGATTTAAGATAAAGGGACAGTTCTTATGTAGCATACAAAGACTCTATTAAATGGTTTTAAACAGGCATAGCATAAGATCATATATAAATCAAAACCATAAATAAGAATGTGCACCCAAGATTACTTAAGAAAAATCAGAAGCGAAACAAGATTAACCCAAGAACCATTATCGACTAGGCTTACATACGGGGATGGATTGCAAAGGACTCAATAGTGTTTGTCACCACTACGATCTACCACACGACTCAGGCATATAAGGTGAATCCGCAAGTAAATTATATCTAAGCACCATGCTTACATACTCTCTACTACCTAGCACACACGTGTAATATACTAGGAGCTCTACAAATAAGCGCGTTGAATTATCATGAATAATGATCATATCAAATATGCTATGACTAGAATAAAGTAAAAATAGAATAATTGCATGCATAGTAATGGAATAGCACGAAGGTGTACGAAAAACAATAATATTGATTCATAGTAACTTCATCGATCTAGAACCGGAGTAGACGCTCTCTTCTCTCTAAACTCGACTTTCTATCTAAACTAGGCTCTAGATCTATATATATAGAGCGCGGCAATTAGCTATCCTATCTCTTGGTGGCGCCTCCTCTTCTCTGCCTTGGCTTCAACTTGATCTTCTACTTGATGATGACTTGAGGCTTCAGATCCATTATGAAACGAGGGGAGCCTGGGGGGCTGCTTATATAGTCGGGAGAGGTGCCGGGTGTTGGATTAGATTACAACTCGTATTCCACCATCGCCCTCGGATCAAACCGACATTAAACGAGCGGATTAGATTGCGTCTTAGAGGCGGTTGGAGAAGCTTCGGAAGCCGAGGGCTGACGTGGCGAGGGGGGAGGCCGGCCGCCTAAATAACAAAGCCGGCCGGCCCGCAGTGGGGCCCACTGGGGTCCCGCGGCGCGTCATGGCTTCTGACCTTCCGACTCCTAATTCTTGGGTGTTAAGTCTTGATCACGTCGGGATTAGTCCCGAGCCTTCTAGAGTCTTTCTCGAGTTGGATTGCTTTACGTCGCGTAGTCGTACGCTCGCGAATTCTCGCCCGTTTTTCTGTTTAGTCCCCGCAATTCACAACTTTACCAAAACTGGTGGAAATATGTTAGTGACACCCTATTCTAGGTTGTTATTATGATTTATACCCCTTTCTCATGTTTATTTGATTAATAAATTTATACGATAACAAGTGTCAACAGCAGCCAGATTGCAGTTCACAAGCACCAACAATACAAATGAGAGTACGAAGTCAGGCCGCTAGCACCAAAGCTAAGGGCTATGGGAGTTAAAAGATGCACTATTCGCACGCACTTCGCAGGTGGTCGCTGGACATTGTGAAAAGGAGTACACAAAAGGGAACCGGTTCTTATCGATACCTACAGGGCGGTAAGATCAATGGAGAAGCACTTTATGGGTTTCTCAATAAAGTACATACCACGCAGTGAAAAAGAGAAGTCGACGAATTGGCGGCAAGCGGCATTAGGGATCCCAACCCCTCCGGATGTATTTTTCCAAAGAACTCTCGCTTAAAGCAATCGAGAGACGAAGAAGAAGTGCCAAAGAGCATTCACGTCATCGCAAGCCCGCGATTGGAGAAGCCCCATATTCGCATTCTTAGCAGGCACCTATGAGCCCGAATCGAAGCATGAGCAAAGAACGTATGGAGTCACGAACAAAGCACTATTCAATCATAAAAAGTGAATTATACAAAGACGGTATAGTAGCTCCGAAACTCAAGTGCATCGGCCACGAGGGAGGGACAAAGCTTCTAGAAGAAATACATGGAGGAATGTGTGGAGCTCATAGGGGACCTCACGAAATCGCACACGCAGCAATGAGGCAAGGATTTTCTCGGCCTACAAAGCGGTGAAGATGAAACACCGGTAAAGACATCGCGAAAGTCGCGGATGTTTGCCAAGAAGCAAAACGCGCCATCCAACCCAACCAGTTCGATAGTGCCAACTTGGCCTCTCCAACGTTGGGGCGTGACATAGTTGGGCCTTTACCAACAAAGACCGAGGAACGTGAGATTCGCAGCGGTAGCACTCGAATATTTCACCAAATGGATAGAAGCAAGGCCGCTGGCCCGAATCACTTCAGCCACCTTAATCGGTTTCGCCCGGCAACGATAGTGCTGTCGTTTAGAGTCCCATCCTACATAATCGTGGACAACGGCAAGCGGTTCGACTCAACCGAAGTTTCGAACTTTTGTGAGGAGCTCTCGATCAAAGTGACTTTTCGTGATCGCTATCACCCGCAAAGTAATGGAGCGGTTGAAAAGGCCAATGGCTTAATCTTTTCAGCCGCCTCTCAAGAGTCTCCGATGCAAGCAAGGGAAAATGGCTACCGAGATGATCCGCGGCGGGTGCAGGGGCCACAACATCTCACGGTCTCGGGCAACCGGTTTCACCCCCGCTTTCGCCACCTACTTTATGGCGAGGAGGCCATAACACCCGAAGAGCTCAAGCTAGGCTCATTTCGCACACGATAGCGATGTAACCGAAATTCAAAGGTTCGTAGATGCCGACACATCTCGAATTCCGAGTTGCGAATAAGAACCTCGACAACTACCACAAGGAAACGCAAAGCTGGAGGGACAAGAAGATCCTTCGAAAGAACATCTACCCGGCGATCTCGCATCGGTTCGGCATGCCGACAAGCGGGGGCAAGCTACGATCCCAATGGTACGGGCCTTTCGTCGTCGCAAAAGCATGGTCAAGCCCGGTCTTTCGCCTCGAACCAAGAAGGCGACGAATCCAACCACACATGGAACGCGGATAATCTTCGCAGATTCTATGCGTGACGAATGCTCCCCGTCTGCCGGAGTTGTAATTTTCTTTCCTTTTGGCTTGTAATAATTAACACGAGAAGCTACAATAGGGTTGCGCTCTTTTTTCCTCATCGGGGAAGCCCTTTCGGGGTGTGAGGTTTTTAATGAGGCAACCCCGAACACTCGACCGAGAACCCCTATAAAGGTTCCGTTTTCCCCAAGCATGAGGACATCGAAGAAAAGAGCCGAGAGCAAGAAGTGACTTCATCGCTCTTTGCCGCATTTGGCATATCACGTATCCGAAAGGATGTATATGCTTTGAAAGCAAACAAAAGGCTTAAGAAGCCGAAAGACCAAGGTCGATATTACCGAAGGTCGGGAGCAAGTCAAAAAGGGACAATCCCAAAAGAAACAAGAGCTGAAGGCAAAAACGCCTAGGCCATCCGAAACCGGCAAAAAGTTGCGTTTCGGCCACCAATGAACATTCAATACTCAAATGCAAGTCGTCTAGTAAGACGCACACGGTGGACTAATCCACTAAAGTCCAAAAAAGGACAAAAAGTAGGTGTGCGCAATCAATAAAAGTTGAGCATCCGTAGCCATCCATTGCAGGTTTCAAGCAAATCAAAAACAATAAAGGCCAAGGATTCAGGAAAGGACACCTAAGGCCACTATAAAAGAAGACCCCCGAGGGTCACATATTTCTCATAAACAGCAACAAGCTGCATAGGTGACAAACAATCTTCTCAAGTAGACACCAACAATGGGATTACATCCCTCCCAGGGCTTCGGCCATTTAGGATTGAGAGGAGTCAGGAAGGCTCAGGCAGTATTCGGCCAAAGAAAAGTGGAGAGTTGAAGCTAGCTCAGCTGAAGGACAGCCTCACCATGTGGGAGTCCCCCAGTCAAGACCCGAAAGAGCTGCTTATGCAGCGCATCGACCAACTCAGGCCTAGCAGGGATTACCCCTGCTAGCTAACAATATCTGGGCTTCAGCGAAGCAATAGCTCAATGCTCTCGAACGTCAGAAATCTGAAGCGCCGAATGCTTTGGTGAGTCCTGAGACAGCATTCTCCATTGCACGAATCCATACTCAGGCGCATGGCAAATACGAGGCCGAATCTATTCGAAAGTGTGTAAGAAGGTCCATTAACGAAGGGCGAAAGACTACACATTCGCCCAAGCATAGCCACGTAACAATGTCAAGCACTACTACATATACCGATTACCAAGGAGAAGCGAAAAGTCAGAGCTCCAAGATGGCCGAATGTTCAAATCGATATCATTCGCCACAAGGTAGGCCAGCCCTACATGCACATCGCGACAAATGTATTAATGTGATTGAAAGATAAAATCACTTTCGAAAAAGCGCACAATTTTCGTTTCCTCGCAAAAGGGGGGAGGGGGTTTCTTGTAAAAGACAACTCTTTCCGAGAAAACGAAACCGTTCTTAATCGAAAGTATTATTTACACGGCTTATTCAACCAAAGATCCTTCACGAGCAATACCTATATCTAGGAGCCGAAAGCTCAATGGGTTCATCTTCTAGTTCTACTTTCGGCTCAAGCAAAATGCCACGAACTAAGTTTCTCCGCCTAGTGGAAGGAACGAAACTACTCCAGAAATCGAGCATTCGATGACCACGCCGAAGGATCCCTGTTCCGTAGCGACTTAAAAAATTCCTCTATCTCATTAGGATGATCCTCCACGGCCCTAAGCCATGAAGCACCGCTAACACCAATCCATCTCGTTCAACATTTAAAGGAAACACGTCTTCCAATAAACCGGAAGTCCCCTCATTTTAACCTCGCCACATAATTTGAAAAAAAGCGAAACATATCTTAAAGTCAGTATCATTACAAATAAGGGCCAACAAGGCCGAATCCAACTCTTACTCGAAAGAAAAACTACTCTACCCTATCCCGAGTCGAATCTTTTCGCCATCGGCGTCCCGGGTGGTGGAGTCGGAGGAGTTCCGGCGTTAGAGGGACCGCGGATCGGCGTTGGGGGTCCGCCACACGCTCGCGATGAAGGCATCGACCTTAGCCCGAATCTCGGCCTTTTTCGTCGATCAAGGCGTCATGTTAAAAAAAAGAAGATTCGTAAGCAAAGAGCAATAAAAAAGAAGAATCTCAAAAAAATAAATAAACTACAAACTTACGCTAGCTCGGGATTCGGCTACCGAAACATCGCGAGGTCTTTCCCTCCCTTCACCCGGTAGTCCTTGTAAAATTTACCAACCGCCGAAAGCGCCGGCTCGAGGTGCGCCCGCAAGACGAGGCGGTCCTCATTCGGCTCAATGGCCTCAATATGAGGGCAACCCGCTTCCGTGCGGGGCTGTCCCGAAAGCCCGCAGGTTTCAAGGGAGGCGTAGCCTCTCCCCGTCTCCACCCGACCGTGCAAGGAATTGATCTCTGCCGACGAGCCGTAAGCCTCATCTTGGGGCTCGGCTCAGGGGAGGGACGGCCGTCGCCGAATGATGCCGGCGCCGCAGGGACGAAATACCAGCCCTCGTCTCATGGTCCAACACCTGGGAGAGCGATTGGTTGGCCTTCCTTGCGTCCTCCACCCGGCCTCCATAGTTTTCAATTTGTTCTCGGCCTTTTCGCCCGGCCCTCGGCTTTTCCTTGTCGGACTTGGCGTTTTCAAGTCCTTGGCAAGCTTCTCAACCTTGGCTTTTTCGGCCTCAAGGGCCCCGCTGCCTGTCCCCCGAATTTTTTCTCCGGGGTTCGTCATGACAAGCATGGACTGCCCGAAACGAAAAAACACGAATCAAAAAAGAGAAGTGCGAAACAAAAATTTGCCACAAAATATAAGAAAATTGAACTTACCCCCGTGGCATAGAAGTTGAGGGCATCGAAGAGGAGCCGGGGCTCCGTCTTTAACAACTCCTTCTCCGTATGAGGGGCGACGAATGAGGAGGGAGCAGTCGGTGCCGAATCTGACGCCGGCATCCGAGGGGAGGAGGGAAGCGTCACGAGGATCCACCCCCGCAACCACTCTAGCATCCGAATCCGCTCCTAGACATCGAGCAAGCTTGTAAGTCTTCTCCCTTCTCGGGCTCATCTCCTCGGGAACTAAACCGGAGTAAACAACGGGCTCCCTAAAGTCACTAGACGTGCTTCCGAGAGAGAGAGCACCGTGGCGCCGAAAAGGCAATCCTTGAAAATGCCGGAACTCTTGATGAACTCGGTAAACCGAGACTTACCCGACAAGCCGGAGCAGCGCGAGCGAAGGTGGGGCCGACGGCAGGCACGAGGGCTCCTTGTTCGGCTTCTCGCTTCTTTGATCCCGCAAAGACTCGTAGCAGCCCCTCCGTCACGAGGACGCTTGACATTCGCGAACATAGGACCAGAGGACATCGAATCCCCAGAGTCCTTGAGGGTCGCCAAGGGGTCCTTGACGGCTTTTCCAGCCATGTCACTGGATTCGGGCCGGAGATAACCCGCGAATGGGAAATCATCTTTGAGTAACAGAAAAAAATTTTAAGAGAAGACGAATGCTAAATAAGCGAATCAAAATCATCATCAAAAAAGAACATTATACCGGCCGAAGTAACAACGCCAAATCGGCGAAGTACGGCCGAATGTGACCTTTCGCCACGAAGACCAAGGACCTTAGCCGAGGAAGGCGACCTACCTCAACGCCCCGAGGCTCCTTCGGCCGGCCTCGCCGAGTCGTTTTCTCGCCTTTTTACTCGCTCATGAGGAGGCCGAATCAAGGCAAACATTTTTGCCCCGACAGGCCGCCTTCCGCTGCCCTCTCCGCTTTAAGCTTCCTCGGTGTCAAGCGATGAGGGTACGGCACCCCCATGGCGTCGAAAGCACGGTGATTCGGGCGTTTTCCCCAATAATCTCGCGAGCCAATTTGTATTCTCGATCACTCACAATGCCGAGAATCGAATCGCTTCGTCGTCACAAACTCCGGAAAAAGCCTTCTTGGAGTGAAATCTCGAGGGCACGGAAGCTCGAACCAGATTCTTTTCATAATTATAACTAGGAGATTCGACCTCGAATCTCACGCGAGAGCTCAACGGACGAACCTCCATAGCGATCCATTCTTCCACAAGATCGCGGGTGCTCGCCTTTCTAAAGTGCCGAGGAAGGCCGAGATGCTTCGGCATTACCTTCCACATCCGCGTTAAATGCAAAGATGACACTTCGCTCGTAGAGGAACCATTCGGCTGAGGGCGCTGCTCAAAGGCAGATCCCGTCGAAACCGACTCTTCTTCGTTCCTAGCACTGACTCGGGCATAGAACCAGAACTCCATCCATTTTGTCCACTTATTACAAAAAGCTGGAGCCAGACGAATGTTACCCTTTGGGATGAAGGTATATCCACCAAACCGCACAACACGGTGCTCTTCTTTCCTTACATCCCGAATCTTCTTGGGCTTCTTATGAAGGGCGAAAAACTGAAACAAACGTTTCAACACAAAGGGGCACCCATCATCTTCATTGCCCGCACGAAAGCCCCCAGCGAAAGTGAATGCATTCGGCGTAAGATGTTGTATCCGTAAGCCGAATCGCTCGAGCACGGCACCAATAAACGCGTCCTCGCAAGGAAGACGAAAAGCCACCGAAATAATCCTTAAAACCAAAGCCTCCCGTGTTCGGGATTCGGGGTCCTCACTCACCGGGTGGGCGCCCGCAGAGGGCCCGGTCCGTCGGTCCATGAATCCTTTCCGTGCGTATTCATTCAAGACAGATTCGTGACGCTACGACCGTCCGGCCCGAAGACCTCACGAAGGACACGAGGCCCGACATTCTCCCCGGAACCCTCCACTGCCGTGTAGCTTTCATCGTCTGACCCTTCGGCAGCCAAAGATAACAAGCCTCGGGCTCGCCAGCGGCCGAGAGACTAGGATCCGGCCGGCCACAACATCACCCCCTGGCTGGGGGACTTTCGATATCAACATCCATCTCGGCCCAAAACCCTCGAGGACTCACCGGGGCTTCGCTTTGAACTTGTAGATCCGGGTGTCCGAGCTAGAATACGATGCGGATTGATGGATCGGAGAGGTCGCGCATTGATCGCGTTAGCGTAATTGGGACAAAGCGACGAATCCGGGCTCGAGGAGTCGTTAGACGAATCGAACTCTTGGGCGAAGAATCGCCATCGGAACCGAGCTCTTGGCAAGAGCCGGATCCCAAAACGGGTGAACCCGACATCCTATCAAATCAACGAAAACCTAAAATGCAAAATAAAAATGGTGAAACCCTAAAGTAAAGAGTATGCACCCAACTCAACCACAAAAGAAAGAGAAGAATCGAAAGAAACTCACCAAGGAATGAAGTCGCCGAAAACTCTTGAGCTTCAAGCCCGAGGTCGAATGCTCCAAAGCTCGAATCGAAGGATTGCCGAAAGCTCCCGAGCTCGGGGCGCAGGGGAGATGTGAGGACGGCGGGGTGCAAATGAGTCAGGGGATGACCGCCCCGCCGCCAAGCCTTTAAGTAGGCGAAAATGGCTCGCGGCCCGAGGCAGCGTCCCATCCGCCGCCCCGGGCACGCAAAACCAAGGCGTCGATTCGATTTCCAGATTAAAAAAAAAAATTAAATTAATTAAACACTAAAAGAAATAGCTAAGTTTTTAGTGACGAGGGGTTTCTTGTGGGCCTCGAGGCCTAAAACCAAGAAAAGGACGAAAAAGAACCTTATCCTTGGTCTCGAGGGGCTACTGTTGGGGGAGAGCGAAACCTGCCCACCCCCCCTACGGCCGGCCCGTGGAACCGGGGGATACCGGACAAGAGATGGCGGCAAAATGACGAATGGTCGTCGACATTCGGCCTCTTTGGACGAATGTCAACTCATTCGCCGATGCCGAAACTTCGGGTCAAAAGTGTTCGTGAGGTGGTGATCAAACCCGAGCTTTCGCACCATATGGTCGAAACACCGGGTTTTCGAAAGGCTCGACGCTGAGTGATCGGGGCAAAGGCGTGACCTTCGGCCCGATGGCCGAATCGCCGAGCATTCGCCAAACCGTCTCACGCAGCCGGCCGCAACACACGCCGCGGAGGCTAGAGCATTCGGATGATCGAGCGAATGTCGTGAGAATAGTTCCGTGCAAGTGTCGTTGAATCTGATTTGTTTTGGTCCGCTCTAACGAAACCTCGCTACTCCCAAATTAAGCTGTCCGAATCCTCGGCGGTTTTTTTGTCTTCTTGCAGGTTGCCCGAGATCGGCGCCGCCGCTCTCACCGAGAGAAGATGCAAAAAGGAGGCCGGAAAGACCATCCTGCCCCTTTGTCATTGACGGCGAACGGTGAGGCCTAGGGTCGGTAGAAGGGTAAAAATGGAATTGTAATAGTCTACGGACTATAAATAGACCCCCTCGGGGGCTTTGTAAGGTGACTGAAAAATTAATGAAAGGAGAGTTCCAGATTAGCATTCACCTTCGTGTGTGGAGTTTGGTCTAGTTGGGTGATTCGTCCTACAGGGGGTGGCCCGCTTCGGGGCATCTCCAACAACCAGATTACCGGAATGGATCAAGGGGCTCCAGAACCTGGTGAAGCTCATGCTATATGGCACTGGTCTCTCGAGGGATGGTGCAGACATGCTCATGCAAGGCATTGGGAAGCTACGGAACCTGAGGATTCTGCGTTTGTGGGAGTGGAGTGACATAACTATTGGAGAAGTCCAGTTCAAGTATGACCTTTTCAAGAGGCTTGAGGTTCTCAATCTTGATTACGGCTCCAACCTGAAAATTGAGTCAGTCAAGTTTGATGAGAAAGCAATGCCCAAACTTGAGGTGCTGCATCTGGGCCTTGATCAGCATGTACGCTTTTCTGGGCTAGAATATCTCGAAAGCATTAAAGAAGTAAAGGTATATTATTATTCTTCAATAGCAACGCCACCCAAGGAAACGTTTGCTCGGGAGCTACGGGAGCAGCTTGATAAGAATAAAAAGGGGCACGTGTTGAAGGTGAACTGAAGCTTGTGGTTGTATCCTTGATGACTGTTGGCTCCGATCCTTCCTAGCTGGGATGGGGTATTGCTTGAGGCTTGTGTATCATTGAATGGTGCGGTACATATGCTGGTGGAAACTGATGAGTGGCCATCGTATTTATTTGGTTACATGCTATTATTCTCTTGTCTTCCCTGTCGCCTTTGTTTGTTGTAGCAATATAAATTCATTCTAGGACTTGACTCTGACAATGATGAACGCAACCTTCTTGTGTTGCCGTTTCGATTTCTGATGCATTATTCACCAGATGTAAAATTAGGTGTGTACAGTAGGCAAGCTACTGCTATTTCTTATATTCCTAAAAAGGCTCTGTCGTTTGGTTTGCCTTGACTTTTTTTTAATTGGGACTAGAAAAATTTTAGTCCCTGCATGTTTGGTTCTAGGGACTAAAGTAGGGACTAAAATTTATCATTACCTGTCTAGCTGCTAAAAAACGAATTTTTATGTGCTGCCACACTTGCCCAGCTAAAAAAGAGAGATTTTTATGTAAACGCACACCCACACTTGCCCAGCTAAACAAAAAACCATGCCTTGCATCTAGTTTAAAGAAAACAAGGCGATGACTCTTGCACATATACAGGAATCCTGTAATTTCAAACACTACACAACTAATTTCAAACACTCCCCATCGTACAAGAGTAACAAGACTGTACTCTGAAACCTCTTAACAGAGTTCCAAAGCAACAACAAAGAGGTGCAACAACAGTTTACAAAAATCACACGGGTCAGAATATCACTTCCCATTCTCTAGCAACTCAAGCTATGGCCCCTTCTAGTAATTTCCCTCTTGTATGCTCAAACCCTGCTCATAGGCAATCATGCCCTGTAATACGATCCCTGCAGTCTGTGCCCTGTAATAGATCGAAGGAGATAGAAAAATAAAACTATTTAGGGAGATATGATGATAGAGAATTTGGTCAAAAAATAGGTAAAACTATTTAGGGAGTTATGATGATAGAGAATTTGGACAAAAAAAAAATAGGCTAATAACATGCAACCGGTGAATACAATTTGAAGCTTAAGAAACATGAGCTAAAGTGTCACAAAGACACCCTACTCTCTGAATGTTACTACTGTCAGACACTCAGACTCCTTTTAGCAGGTGCCATAAAGTTGATATTCAAAATGCATTCAAATAAGCCTACTCTACTAGACTTGCTGTAAGCTTTTAGACTTGCCGATTGACGTTAAGGTTTTCCCTCTGTTTTTATTCTAATAGAGACATCAACTATATATACTTGAGTGTGTTTTAATACGCTGCCTCCTTTTTTAAGAAATCGCACGAACCAGTATATGCACACTCTAAGCACAGCTAAAAGCAACAAAAAGCAAGGGGATACTGTCAGATTTGCAACCATCAGGTTACAAATCGTAACCTTAAACTAAAATCTCTGCTTCTAAAAGCATAACAGCAAATCCAAACAAGAAACATGCATCTTTGTACATAGCATAGTGGGAGGAACTTACATTCTCAGCATCCGCCATCGCTCGGTTGTCTCAAAATCCTAAGGAATCTGTACATGAGAATCAAAATAAGAGCATGTTGTACAAAAATAAGTACAGCTCGGTGAAGAAAAGAACAGGAAGCTTGTCAAGAAGACATACCTCATTGCTGTTTCAAACTCCACAACCCATCAGCAACCCAATCTCGAAATTGATTCATAACATCACTATCCAATAGTGCAAAGCAACAACAGTTAGTACAACATAGCTTTTCACGTACAGGGAAATGGGTGCTAACAAATGTGTACGGTAGAGATGTGTTGTTTAAGGTTTGGTCAGGGTAGGGTTGGTTCCTATTAACACACGGGGGAAAACTTGCATCTTCTGCAGCCTGGAGTCATCAGGTTAGGCATAAGGTTACAGAGCATTCAGAGGTTCGATTCACTCACAGAGTCCATTCAGAACAAGGAGCTATGAGCCTATGACAATCAACATTCAGTAACCAATCTTAACAGAGCATTCAACAGGTAAAATCTAACAGGCTCATAGCCAATAGGTGTTCTATATGATCTGGGTGCTCTTTCAATTTTTGGTGGCTAAGCTAAGCATCCTTGTTTGCCCTGTGATTGGAAAATATATTAGGGAAGCACTGACAGAACGTCACATTTTCTATATGCATTTGAAAAAAAAAAAATGCAAATACAAAGCAAATGCAACTCAATGAATCTCAGCATCATTGGTCAAAATAATACAGACTATTAATGGTTTTATATTTACAGCCTGAGTTTATTGCCTGCAACCACTGAAAAAATAAAACAGTGGGCAAGGCTCCTTGTCTAGCTTTCTACCTTATCAACACACTTAGTGACTTAGATGTCAGATCGAGTCCACAAGCTAACATATAAGAACAAAGTCACTACTCACGTTGATCTAAAAAAACAGAAATTCTAAGGACCAAACCTTTCAAGATTCTGCAATAGAAAATCTCCATGTGATGCATTTCATCGAACATATGGTATCGTTCCTCCCATAAGGCTTCAACTGCATTTGTCAATGAAGAAATGACAAATCATAGACAGCTGCAGGTTAACTGCATGCAAGAATCACAGGCAGTCAATGCAAACGTGAAGCCTGAGTTGGAGGGGCACTGTTTGGCATTGGTTCTGGACGTCCCTCCACCACAGATTGACCGACAAAAGCAGGGTCGGGGCCGCCACCTCACCGAGGATGCCTTCAAGCAAGGGGGCATGGGCAGAAGCAGATTATCAGCCTATCACAGCAGATCCAGAGCGCATAGGGAGAGGGGGAGGGGACTCACGCATACAACAGTGCTGGTAGACACATCGATCTCCTCTCCCTCCCGTCATGATAGGATCTGCGATTGTTGAGGCCGAATTTTAGACGAAATGCTAGTGGGAGGAGTTGGCTGCTCCATTTGGGACGCGACTGGAGATCAAGAGGCTGAAGATCTTCGATGCCAGTTGGGGGTGGACGCAGGAAAACCTCGGGGATGGAGCGGCAGATGGAGGATCTCCCTTTTGCCCCTCCACCGGAGGTCAAGAACACCAGCTGAGTGGTTATGGCGACAGGTGAAGGGCGGAGTTCTGGAGTTGGCGGCGATGGCAGGGAGAGGAGAGGGCGGCTACGACGGCGCGAGGCAGAAGCTGGAGGAGACGGCCGCGGCGAGGCGGCAGCCGGAAGCGCGGCGGGGTGGGGCGGCGGCGGGGCTCGCTCGGCCGCAGCGCAGGCGAGCGAGACGAGGCGGACGGGTGAGACAGACGCGGCTGCGAACAAAAAGTCCCAAAAGACCCTGTTAGAGGGTCTTCTACATTTTAGTCTCAAATGCTAGTTTTAGTCTCTAAAAGTCCCCTGCTGTTTTGGTTTTACGTGAGACTAAAATAGGCTTTTTTTTACCAGGGACTAAAAAGTTCCTAAACCAAACAGGGCCTAAAATAGACTTTTAGCACTGCGACTAAAAAGTCCCTAAACCAAACAGGGTCTTAATCGTTTGTATTGACCGTCACTCACCAAAAGGAGAAATATCCGTGTGTTTGGTTGGGTGAGTGGGTCAACCCAAATTGGGTCGGACCCGCTTTTTTGAGGTGTTTGGTTGGGGAGTGGCTGGGATGGGTTCGACCCGAACGAATATTAAGCCCAATATCTTGGGTCGACCCGTCCGCGAAATCCGGGGGATGGAGCCGAACCCGCGCGAGGTTCGAGGCTCCGTCCGCTCGTCCGTCTTTGTCATTCGAGGCTCCGTCTTCGTCGCCGCGCCGCCGTTTGCTCGTCCGGTCCCGCGCGCCCCCATCCCCCCGACTTCGCCCCGCCCCTCCTCGTGCCTAGCCCACGGCGGAGCCGCTCCCCACTCCACAGTAGCCTGGGGGGCGCTGCAGCCCCTCCACCGGCTGCTTGCAGGCGAAGAAGCGGCGGCGATTTGGAGCGAAGAAGACTACGGCAAGCCGGATCCGCGTGGATCCGCTACGCAAGCGACTTGAGCGGCGCGCCGAAGCCCAGCCCGACTGGGGCGGCGGTGCGACTGGGCGCCGCCGAATGTCGAGAAATCCCGACGAGGATCCGCGGCGTGTCGAGCCGTGTATGAAGGAGGGAGAAAAGGATGAAAATTTAATTCTGTTTTTGTAGGGTTCCCGATGTAAAAACGGTAGAGACAAAGTTTTTGCTAATATAGGCTTCGCTGATTTCTAAATAATTGAGGGGTCCAGATGTAAAAATGCTTCACTAACGATGTTAACTTACCGTGCAACCCCTGTTCCCAATTCCTTCAACCAAACATGAGATGGGTTCACTCCATCCCCAAAATTAAAGATGCAACCAAACACTAGGATGAGTTCAACTCAACCTTAAAAAAAACGGGTTGGATCCAACCCAACCCACCCGACTCTCAACCAAACACACGGTATGTGTTCTGTATGTACTTTCTTTGTGTTTGATCCCGGATCCGACCATGGATGCTTCTAACGAACTAATTCCGTCCGATCCATCATACAGTAGCCTTGGATGTCCTAAATTGCGTTGTGTTTGTTCACTTGATGCCAGATGCGCTTGTATGAATCTTACCAACGGCGTACCTATATCTAGCTAGGGGTCAAACGACTGGTGGGAGAGCCAGGGAGGAGACGAACAAGAGACCTGCCAAGGAAGGCCAGGGAATACAAATACACACTGACATCATCAATAAACACTTCTATTTTTTTTTCTGTTTTTCTTTTCTTATTTTTTTTTTTTTTGCAAAAATAGTTCCCACTACCAACATTTTGCGAAAATATGCCTAACTACCACTTGAGATGGAATTTAGTTATAGCCTATTAATGTGTAGCAGAATTTAAATACCACTATTTTGCCTTGTTGTATGCCCCCTTAGTACCATCTCGATCAAAGTCCCGGCCACTAATCGCCCAGATGACATGAAAGGTATTTGCAGCTGTGTCAGATTTGTGATATGCAAAGGGATCTTCTTGATCTATACACACCGGCCATTTGGAAAATTTGTGCACCTTCCAAGCGTTCCAAAAAGTTTGTTTGACTTTTTCAACCCTATGTTTGACCACTTATCTTATTTAAAAATTTATGCAAAATGTCTATTCTTTTGTTGTGGCATGCTTTATTAACAAAATATCCTTAAAGAGTGATTTAAATTTGACTTTGTGTCATGACCCAAGAAATATGGCCCGTAGGACAGGCCCGCCAGGTGTAGGGGCGCCAAAGACCAGCGCCGCCGCCAGCCCTCCTCCCTTCCACGGATTCTTCGGCAATTAATTCAGCAATAAAGGAGGAAATTATCTAGGATTATCTTAGGTTTTTGGTGTGCAAGGGGATATTCCATCTATAAGGAAGACTCTTATTAGGAAAATAAATAGGATATGCTTGAAAAAAGGTATTCCAATCTATAAGGAAACCTTTTTAGAGATTGCTTATGATACAAGTCCCACTAGTCGGGCTATATAAGTAAGGGTCTATAATCTTTCAGGGTAACAAGCAAATAAAGAAAAATATATCTCAATCTCTCTCCCCTCCTCTCTCTCCCACGCTCCCCCTCCCCAAGAACCGCCGCCGCCACCACGCGCCGCCCACGCTTCGCCGCCCCGCCCGAGCCGTCGCGCCTCACGGCCGCCGGCTCGGCCGCTGCCGCTTTAGCCACCATCTCCATCACCGCCTTCCCTACCCCGACGAACAACGATCTCAGAGTCGGGCCGATCCAATCTAGCTGGTTCGGCGGCCGGTATCCGAGACCACTTCGATCCACCCACCACCATGGACGCCGAGACGAAGAAGATGCTGAAAGACTTGGGGAACGATTCGCGGGTCACGAGGCTTGACTCGCCGCCGATCGGGTTGTTGTCTTATCGAGCAACGATCCAAGGGGCGGTCAAGCGTCAAAAAGCCGCAAGAAGCTGATCTTGCCATGAAGACGCTTCAAGAGACCACGCCCAGCGACTTCATCGAAACCAGACGTGATGGCAAGCAAAGACGCCGACGACCAGTCACAAAGAAATGATCTCGAAAACATGATGAAAGGCTATCCGGGCCAAAAGGCCGCCCAGCAGGGCGTCGGGCGCTAGGCGCATGCGCCGCCCCACCGCCCCAAGGACACCTTCCCGTGCCAGCCCCTCGTGCGCATAAGCTGTCCTTCCCGACGTATAACAGCAAGGAAGATCCCCTCCCATGGTCGAACCGCTGTGAGCAATTCTTCAGGGGACAAGGTACGCCAGCCACCGAGCAAGTTTGGTACGCCTCATATCATCTCACAAGAGGAGCACAACAGTGGTACATGAGGCTACCCCAGGAGAAACCGTTGGCAGATTGGGCAAGCTTTGGCCAGTACGTCAACGAACGCCTCGGCCCAGCTGCACGGCGGAATCCGGTGGGTGAGTTGGCACCACTAAGGAAGACAAGCACCGTGGATGAGTACACGAGCAGTTCCCGGCGCACGTGGCGCACGCAGACACCCTCGACAAAAACAGTGTGAACATCTACACACCGATTGGGCGAGCCGCTCAAGAAGGACGTCGAGATGCAGACCCCAAAGACATGGAGGAAGCCATGTCTCTCGCCAGGCATACGAGCGATGCCTCACCATCCTCTACAACCCCGGCAAGCCAAGATACGCCAAAGGGCAAGGCGCCCGCGCCTTCCGCCCCGCTGGCCGCCCCCAGCACCCACCCCGCCGCCAGCAGACAAAGATCGACTGCCGCTCAAACGGCCGACACCGAGAGGAGATGACTCGAACGACGCAAGGCCCACCTCCGCTTCAACCGTGATGAGCCGCTTACATGGCGTCATAAGTGCAAGCACCTCTTCGACATCACGATCTTCAACGACTACACCGACGACCAAGAGTGTTCCACCGGGCGGACCTCAAAGAAGAGCTCGCCGACCTCGTGGTCCTCTTTCGGTCCCCGACTCCCCGGGCATGGTGCTCACTTTTATACCTCGCCGGCATCATCCGTGGCACGGGCGTCAACATCATCGCCGACTGGGAGCAACGCACAACTACATCAACCCCACGTGTGGTGACCACGGCGAGCCTCCGGACTCCGGCCGGTCGTGTCTTGATCACCACCGCACCGGCGCCACCTCCACATCTTTGGCTGCCACCTTCGATGTACCACTACGCATCGACGCCGGCACCTTCTCGACATCGACGCATACGTCATGCAATTGTGTAACGTCGCCGACGCCATCCTTGGCATGCCTTGGGCGGCAAGCTTGGGGCGGGTGAGATGGGACTCGTGACTCACGAGCTGCGGTACTACCGTGGCGGCCGCCCGAGCATGTTCACGCCGACTCCGGCTCCTCAAATAGTGGCGCCCTGCCCTCGACGATTAAGGTCGTCGCATCTTCCGCCGGCGTCCGGACACTTCCCTCCCGGCCGGGAAATGTTGAGGCATGCGACCAAGCCTTGACCCTACGACACGTCCACTAGAGTATTCGACAGCCTACGACCGGCGTGCGGGAGGATCGATCGATCTCGCGCCGGATCGCCCTCGACGTCACCACACGGCGACGCCGCCCCCGGATGGACCGGTTGAGGACGGCCTCCTCCTCTTCGACGGCGTTTCTACCTCCCGGCTTTCTCCACCGCCGCTGAGGTTTTCTTGAGGCTTTGTTCATGGCGGAGTTCGCCGGACGAACTTTCGCCTTTGGCGCTACACAACCGCACCGACGCCGCCACCGACCGCCATCTTGTTGGGCTGCATGTGGCCATGGCGCCACCACGCCGGCCCGCCCACGCCTTTCCTCGACGGCATGGATCGCCTCTTCTCACCGCCGACAACGTTCACATCATCCATGACGCCGAGAGGGGCACACATCACTGTCTCCCTCCCTCTTCGATCGTCGGTTCCTTCGGCGTACGGTACGATGTTGAATTTGGTCAAGCTTTATCCCTACTGCCGTGACATCACCATCCGGGCGCCTTCTTCCGCTCTTCGCAACGCCCGCCCAATGAGCGCTTCTTGTTCCCCGGAGAGCCCGCCCCGCGCCGACATGGTGCATCAGCATCTTGAGGTGGGAGTTCCAAGGGAGCTTCTTCTTACAAAGACGCCGACAGACATGCTTCTCAAGAGGGGGCGTCTTTGTCCCACCAAGAATCTATCACGGCTACATCGAACCTCCACTATCTCTTGGAGTTTGCTCCACAAATGAACCAAAGGGAGAACATGATCCTCGAACCCTGTGCATGGCAAGCTCATCCCGCAAGTTGAGCTCATCATGCCAGTGCAAATGCACCTCCACCCGTGTGTGATCGAATGGACTTTAATCCAGCGCGAGGACGCGCTTGTCTGAGAAGGGGGGGAGATGTCATGACCCAAGAAATAGGGCCCAAAAGGACAGGCCGAGGGGCGCCAGCACCGCCGCCCCTACCAGGCGTGCGCGCCGCCACCTCCTCCTCCTCCCTTTCGCGAATTCTTTCGGCAATTAATTCAGCAATAAAGGAGGAAATTATCTTGGATTATCTTAGGTTTTTGGTGTGCAAGGGGATATTCCATCTATAAGGAAGACCCTTATTAGGAAAATAAATAGGATATTCTTGTAAAAGGTATTCCAATCTATAACGTAACCTTTTAGAGAGATTGCTTGCGATACAAGTCCCACTAGCCGGCTATATAAGTAAGGTCCAAATCTTTCGGGGTAACAAGCAAATAAAGAAAAATATATCTCAATCTCTCTCCCTGCCTCTCCCCCCGCCCCCCCCCGCAAACCACCGCCACCACCACAAAATAAGCCCCCCACGCGCGCCCCCCCCCCCGAGCCGTCGAGCCTCGACCGCCCGTCGCCTCATTGTCGCCACCATCTCCATCACCGCCGTCACTACCCCGACGAACGACGATCTCGTGTCGGGCCAGCTCAATCTAGCCGGGTTCTCGACACTTTGTTTGCACAAATTTTTTAAATAAGACGAGTGAAGGTCAAACTTGTAGTTGAAAAAGTCAAACGAATTATAATTTGGGACGGAGAGAGTATAAGTTTTCCTTCTTCTTCTTTTTTTTTGAAAAAACGGCAAGAGTTGTGCCAATCTATGTATTCATAGAGAATAGTTACAATCAAAATATAGCAAACAAAGTTACAATGAAAACACATTGATAGAGAAGAGTTCTGCCAATCTTTTGTTATTCTGTTCTTCGTTTTCTGTTGTCTCAGCAAAGCTCTTGCCGTCTTTCTTAAAAAAACACATTGATGTGAGGCAGAGCACCAAGAACAAACACAGCTTAAGAAGCAAAGATTAGTCATAGTCCCTTCAAATTGCAAAACACAGGGACCACTGACCACAACAATACTGCTACTGATGGAGAAGTTCCAATACTTGAAGCTACTGTCTTATTATTCTTTCTACAATATCTTTATACTACTCTCTAATTGACAGTTGTTTTTGCTTATCCCTTAGTGCCATACTTAATCTGGGTAGGAAATACTATTACTTACCGAAACCTGAAGTAATGTTTCAGTTTCACTGTGGAATCATAAGAAAAAATAAAAAAAAAAAAAATCACGAATTCCTTGGGCCATGTAAGCTTGCGCTTCAAGGCCCAAATTAAAGCAGACAAATTTCAGGTTCTGCAGTTTTTTTTGTTTTATCGCTCATCGTCATCATCCATGCATTTGGTGATGGCCTGCAACACGGCTTGCTGAACCATTTGCTCGTCCACGCTTCCTCCCTCCTCCTGCTGCTGCAGCAGGCCCTGGCCTGATGATCCACCAAGCGCTTGAAGCGGAAGGCGGTGTCGTCGGCGCAGGAGACATCGGCATCGAGGACGTCGAGGCCGAGGTCCTCCAAGGCCTCCAGAACCGACACCAGGAGCCCAGGCCAGCTCCTCTCCATAGACACATTGATCCGAACCCCTCTCCTGCTGCTGCTATCCAGCTCCACTGACGAGACGCTTACCTGTGCAAACATGGCATGCATGGAAATGTACGGATTGAGGTTCAACTGTTTTATCATGTACTCCTTCCGTCCCAAAATAAACGATGTTACGGGAAGCGTACGGTCAAACTTTCTCAAATTTGACTAAGTTTGTAGAAAATACGTGCAATATGTAAATCTTTTAATAAATTTATTAAAAACTAGACTTAAAGATCTTTTCGATGATACTAATTACTTCACATAAATATTTATATATTTTAATATATAATTGCCGACATTTTAAAACGTTGACTTCTCGGGAAGCGAAGGGTCTTTTTTATTTTGGGACAGAGGAGTATGTTGCTTGCAAAACTGCCTCTGCAAATGTAACGACAATCATCATCCATCTAAGGGTTTTGATGTTGTAACGATGTGATTACGTTACCTACCGTTGCTAGCACAGCGCTTTCAGAACCAAAAGCACTCCTAGTGTAAGTGTCAGCTTGTGATGATGATGAGTCTGCTGCTGCTGCTTCAACCTTGTCCTTGAGCTCCTTGATGTATTTCGACGCGTCTACCAGGATTGACGTCTTGTTTACCTGCATGCATTTCATTGCTCAGCATGTGTCTGAAATGGACACACCGCCGAATGGTTTTCACAAATCACAACCAACATATATATATGCACGAAGTACAAGTCTTATCAGTGTCGTGGTGACATGTATATATGTCGAGTAATTTATATGAACTGTTTTAGAAAAGTTCAATAGTTTAATTATAGTCAGATTTTGAAGGGTAAAAAACTAAAGAAATCTTTATAACAAACACCGCATCGAGTTTCCAACCAAATCAGACTGAATGATTCCTATGTCTATCTTCTCTATGTTTATTGCTAAATGATATTGTAGAAACCAGAAATGGGTTTTGTAGTAGAAAAGTATGATTATTTACCTTATTTGACTTTGTGACGGAGCGCAGAAGCTGGAGTTTTTGTTCTAAGGATGTTTTCTTCTCTTTTCCTGACATCTCTCTCCCGGTCTTTCAAAACAAACACGCTAGCTAGACGTGTACGACGTGTAGCCTGAGTACAAATACTTAAACTAAAGAGAAAATCTTGTGCACCTTTCGAACCTTTTAGTTCAAATATTTACACAATTTCTTCAAAAAAATTTGGAGAACTAATACAAATACTTGAACTAAAGAGGTTTGGAGGTGCACATAACTGTCTCCAATTTGCACCCCTAGTTCTGGTAATAAACCTTGTTGTGTTGCAATTTCGGTTTATGTAAATTAATCCAGATGTGTACACAGCAGTACGCTATTCATCCTTTGTTCCTTCTGGATTTCACTCAGTCGTTTGGTTTGCCTTGGTGTTTAGTTGTTTGCGGTTTGATTCACCAGATGTGTGTCATCCAGGGAGATTAAAGAAAAAAAGATTATGCGTCTGGTTAGCTTGCAGCATCGGGTGTGTCCACGCAAAGGCATATGGACCGTGGGATTGGAATTATTAGAGCCACCGCCGTCCACGGGCAAGACCGAATCTCGGGATGGAGCCGCCGCCCTCGCCTCCGCCGGGCGCCGGCCAAGACCCGCCGAAGAACGCATCGCGCGCCTCTTCTAGCTAGGCGGAGAAGGGATGCGTGCCCGAATGAGGCGTCGCCAGAGGTGGCGGCGTACGTCGCGGGTTCGGCGCCGCCGTACGTCGTGCCGGCCTTCTGCATCACCGAGATGGCGCCGTCATCGTCGCACGGGTTATCTTCTTCATCCCCCAAGGTACGAACGATTCATTCCATACCTCTATCTTGCTTGCTTGCACTTTAGATTAGATCTACCAGAATGATTAGTTACAGGATGATGCCCTGAATAATAAAGAATAGTTCAAATAAGTTCGACCAGCGGTATTTTGCCTGCCAACGCATCCCACATGCATGGCCACATATATGTTCAACTAATCTTGGATTGGATCGGTATGACTGTAATTTTTATGGTTAGGTCTACTGGCTGCCCAATTTTCAAGTACTCCGATTGGCATTAAGATACTTGCATAACTAATTTAAGAACCTCTCTATTAAAATAAAATTAATATATAAGCGATTACTTGAGGACAATCGAGCATTAACTCTTCATTTTTTTTTAAAAAAAAAGAGGCATCAACTGGAGACATCTTTTTAGTTCATGCCAGACATCGTTATTACTACCCACTTTCACTTCAAAGGGCAAAACCGATCGATGGACGGCGAAAGGAGTTTTAGACCTGACGACGATGAGTATTCTAGAGTTAGTGTGTCAATAGCATCTCTTCACATGGTCACGCAAATGGCAAATATATTTGCATGTCAGTGTCTCACAGCGTGAGTGTAAATTGTCCAGTAGCAATATATAGTAGTATTGTGTCGAGGCATCTCACATGCCGACTAATCTTGGATTCGATGCAGATTGTAGTTTTTTCAATGGTTATAGGTCTAACGCCGAGCTGTCAGCCACTCTAATTGTCATTGAGATTGATGCATACCTTGAAGAACCCCACAATTAAAATTTCTGAAGGACTCCGACCGGGACAGCAAGCACCAGCAAGTGTTCATTTTTAATAAAGGAAAAGAAAGCATCAGCTGGACGAGCGTGTAGTTCTGTTTTTAGTCCATGCCAGCCTTCTGCAAGGGCATCAGCTGTTCAAGGCTATTGCAGTTAGATCCAATCCACTCAAAAACGCCCAAGAGAGCAAGAGCAAAGCAACCACCGTACGTACTGCACCTATGGAGGCCACCGCGCTGAGCATCGGCAAGTCCGTTCTGAGTGGAGCTGTTGGCTACGCTAAATCTGCCTTGGCGGAGGAGGTGGCCTTGCAGCTCGGTGTCACTCGCGACCAGGCTTTCGTTAGGGACGAGATGGAGATGATGTTGTCTTTCCTGATGGCGGCGCACGAGGAGCGAGACAAGCACATGGTGGTGGAGACCTGGGTGAGGCAGGTCCGTGTCGTCGCCTACGACGTCGAGGACTCCCCTCATGGACTTCGCCGTTCGTGTCAACAAGCAATCTTGGTGGCTGCCATGGCGCATCCCACGCAATCTACGTGACAGGCGCCATGTCGCCAGGCAAATGAAGGATTTGAGGGCCAAGGTTGAGGATGTGAGCCAGAGGAAAAAGCGGTACCTCATCGAGGCTGGCTCTAGCTCCAAGCCTACAGCTAGTGCTGGAGACATTGCTGCCTCTGCAGCAGCCATGTTTGGTATCAACGAAGCAAGGTATGCTGCGAAGACCAAGGACCAGCCAAGATTGGATCTTACCCAGCTCATCAACCAAGAGGGTGAGGATCTTACAGTGATTGCAGTATGGGGAACTAGCGGCAATGTTGGGCATAAGTCCATCATCTGGGAGGCATATGAGAATTTAGATACCCAGAAGAATTTCCATTGCCGGGCATGGGTCAGGGGTGATGCATCCTTTCAACCCAAAAGAATTTATTCAGAGTTTGTTGGAGGAAGCTGTACATGTAGGGGTTGATTTCCTGATAGAAGCAGAGAAGAAGACAGGGCAAGAGCTAGTAGAGGAGTTCTATAGGTATGTCAATGACAAGAGATGCCTGATTGTGCTCAACGGCCTATCCACTTTTGAAGACTGGAATCGGGTTAAAAATGCTTCCCAATCAACAAGAAAGGGAACAGAATCGTAGTGTCCACAACGGATGTTGAGGTTGCAAGCTTATGCGTGGGTCAAAATTGTGTGGTGTCAGAGCTCAAACAATTGTCTGCTGATCAAACCATCTATGCTTTCCACAAGGAGGTAATATTAAACTTGCAGAGATGTTCTAAAGACATCTTATATGTTGGTTCTTATATAGTAAGAAAAACGATATGTAATGTTACTTTTTCTTTTTTTTTTTTTTTTTTTTTTTTCTTTTTGCAACTAGCAGCCTACCGCCACACCGTGTGTTCAAATATCCACAACGCCTGATTTTGTCCAGCGAGCCGGAGATGAAGATTGCAATACTTCCACTAAGGTGAGAAAAATCACAGATATATTTTATTAGTATTGTTACTTTTTTTATTATCGTTGATGTTATTATTTTTATTTATTTATTTATTTATTATAGAAAGCAATCATTTGAAGTTATGAAAACTCATGTTTCATTTACAAATATCTTAATACATATAAATATTTATTACTAAGTAGAAATAAATAAATATAAAAAAATTCACAAATATATAGAAAATTAAATTACTGTCTTTTTTCGGCCCTTCAGCTCTGGCTTTTGTCTAAATTTGGCACCTTATGAATTGAAAACCATTCAATACCTGAAGATGGTTTTGAGTCGCTTTCTAGGTTAATATTTAGGCCCCGTTTGGCAGGGGCTTCTCCAAAGGGTCGCAAGTCGCTTGGAGCCATTTTCGCCAAACGGGTAAAATAAAAACGGCTCCACCGACGATGCCCGTAAAAACGCTCTCACAGAGAGCTTTGGCCGAGAAGGAGCCAAAAATAGTAGCTTCTCCCCAGCTCCAAATATCCTACGCGGGCGCTACGTGAGAGCATGTTTTAAGCAAGGAGCTGTTTTGCCAAACGATTGAGTCAAAACAGCTCCAGCCTCCACTAATAACGCTGTTCACGGAGCCGGCACCAAAAAATGGATTCACTTGTGAAGTTGCCGCGCCAAACGCGGCCTAAATGATTTTAATAATTGAGGTGTTAAATTTAGACGATTTTGCTGTTGAAGGTTAAAATCCCTGTTCCGCTAGGGCGCCGCCTAGGTGGCATTCAGCCGCGCCTACGGCTAGGCGAAGGCCACCGTGGAGCCCGGGGGGTAGTTGGGGTCCTAGGCGGGCGCGCGCCGCTGGGTCGAGGTGGAGCGGCAGGGAGGGTCGCCGCCGCCGTGGGGGGCGCAGGGGAGGGCCGCCGCCGCCGCTGGGGTGCAGGGGAGGGAGCGCCGGGGCGACCGCGGCACTCCAGGGTGTGGCCGCCGCTGCCGTGGTTCAGACCAAGGGAGCCGCTGTCGCTGTCTCGCCGTGGGGGCGGGGTCGCACTGCCGCCGGTGGGGAGGGCGGGGGCCGCGCGCGCCACGGTAGGGAGGACCGCCGAGAATGGGCGGGGTAAACGCCATCGCCGCCGCCCGGGTGCCGCTGTCGCGGCAGCAGCCGCGATCCAGCAAAAGTGCCGCGCTGAACGTGGGTGGCGCCAGGGGGTGGGGTGGGAGAGGATTAGGGTTTGAAGGGATATTTATGGATGGGCCTCGTGGGTTGGTTGGTCGGCCTGGTGGGCCCAGATGGATGGCGTCAGAAGGCCTGGATTGCGGGTTCGGTGGAACCAGGTAGCTACACTTTTTAGCTACGCTCTAGAAAAACGCCTAGGCTCCATTACTCCCGACTAGTTGCTAGGCGAGGGTTGCCGAGGAAAATCCGCCTAGCGTCTAACGAAACAGGGGATAAAATTAGGCAAAAGGTAAAAGTTGAGGGACCAAAGATAGACTTAATACAAAATAAAAATAGAAAGAAAAACTAATAGACTTAGTTCGTTCAGACCTTTCAGAAAAGTTATGCAAACATTTTATGTTTGAGTTCGCCTAGTTTAGCGTATAAGTGTTATTAGCAGCCAGACCATCTGCTCAAATATTCAAGTTTCAACATGCCAAATTATGTTAACCAATTTTACTTTGTGTAGAAAGCTGTCACTTAAGCTAAGCTTTACGTAAACACTCGTTTTATTTATCAGGTTTTCAACAGATAGCAGTTAGCTGCATGGCACCTTTCTTAAAGTTACCAAGGGGTAGAAGGAAATCATTTCGAAATTAAGTAAAATAACAAAAAAACAGATAACTATTTAAATATCTCTGCATCGAAACAGTTCTCAGAGGTGAGAATATGTGAAACTTTTAAAACATATAAGGACCAAAAGGATAATGACTACTACCAGTACTAAAGGTAGACAAACTCGTAGTCACATACAACTTGGGTTACAAGTATACAATACATATATGATCAGTTAGATAGTAGAGTAATACTATCATCTAATTGCTCACTTGATATGTGACTGAAGATTTTTTATATGCCTATTTACAGAGCTCTCAAGACATAGCACATTCTACAGAGTCGGTGTCTAGCTCAACGGTGGCCACATCTGAGATTGAAGATGACCAACACAACGATGCTAATGGAAAGATGGTGTTTGGAAACAAGACAGCAGGGGTTTTGGATGAATCTCAGCTTGTTGGGCGAGAGAGAGAAAAAGAACTCATTGCCAATCTGATCTTAAATCACTCTGACATACATCTTGAGGTGATTGTAGTGTGGGGAATGGGAGGTATTGGAAAGACCACTCTAGTTAGAGATGTTTACCAAAGACAAGAGCTTAATGAGAAGTTTGCAAAGCGTGCCTTTGTGACTGTGTTGCGTCCTTTCAAGCTTCAGGAGCTCCTTAGGAGCATAGCTATGCAGCTCAGTGCAAATTCACCTGGATCGAAGGGTGCAATGGATTTTGCACGGGGCAATGATGATTATGCATCAATGTCTGTTAGTCGTTTGACTAAAGCACTGGACGGGCTATCACAAGACAAAAAGTGTTTGATTGTTGTTGATGACCTATTACATAACACGGAATGGGATACAGTAATAGAGGCATTCCGTAAAATTGAGAAGGCAGTAAGCTGGACTATAGTGATCACCACACGACAACAGGATGTCGCTGAGCATTGTTGCAAGAAACCAGAATGTATACACATGCTCAACATTCTAGAAGCTAAGGAAGCACGTGAACTCTTCATAAAAACGGTAATGAAGAAGACATTTTGTTTATTCCATATTTGAGATGATAATGTTTTTATACAACTCTACAGAACTGGCATAAAAAAATACATGTGTTGAGTATTTTGCGAAAAGAGGGAAAAGACATGCCTTCTGTACATTCTTGGTTGAAATTGTCTGATTCTATATGTCTGTGATACTAGTGGGGGGCTATTGTAGATTATTTTTATTCTGAAATATTTGCATCTCCCAATATAAAAAAAAAAAAAAAAAAACTAGATCTATAATAAACCTAGTAAACATTGTTGCTTTTTTGCTGTTTAATTTGCTCACTTAGTACAAAAAGTGACCTAGGTTCCTAGCATGGAGGGCAGTAAAATAGAGCACTTGCTGACCAGAATCTAGCCATTATATATTTTCCATTGTGTTTTCTGTAACGATTTACTTTCAGATAAAACAACTGTAATGCTCAAAAAACGATAGTGATGGTCCATAGTCATAAGAATTTTCACGCATCAATCATTTTTGTTATTTTATAACTGTTGTTTTATTGTTTTACACAAAATTTCTGAAATATATCAAGTTGTTATTGTTTATAGTGAATAAAATCATTTACTACTCTGGTTACAGACTGCATAGTAAAAATTTTCCTCGTCATACTAACAACCAAGTATAGCTTTTCATAGTAAAATATATCAAGTTGTCATTGTTTATAGTTTTTTTTTTTTTGTATTGCACCAATTTCAGGTATTCAAGAAGACGGTAAATTTCGACAAGGAATTTCCTGAGTTGGTTGAACCAGCAAAACTGATCCTAAATAAGTGTGATGGACTTCCCCTTGCAATAGTCACCATAGGAAGCTTCTTGGCAGAGCAAGAAACAAAAATGGTGTGGATTGGAGAAAATTGAATGCTCACATTAATGCTGAGTTGGAGATGAATCCAAAGATCGGGCTTATAAGAGCAGTTCTTATGAAAAGCTATGATGGTTTACCATATTACCTTAAACCTTGTTTCCTGTACATGTCCATCTTTCCTGAAGACTGTAATATTAGCCGAAGACGTTTGGTTCGTCGCTGGGCTATAGAAGGTTTCTCAGTAGAGGCACGCGACATATCTGGCATGGAAATAGCAGATGGTTACTTTGAAGAACTCATTGAGAGGAGCATGGTGTTGCCAACTCATGATCATGAATCAATTTTCAGCAGACAAAAGGCTAACTCTTGCAAGCTACATGATCTCATCCGCGACATCAGCATTTCAATGTCAACCAAAGAAAATCTTGTTTTCAGGCTGGAGGAAGGTTGCAGCTCAAACACGCATGGAAAAGTACGTCACCTTGCCATAAGCAGCAACTGGGAGGGAGATGAGAGTGAGTTCCAGAGCATAGTGGAACTGTCATGCATAAGATCTTTAACAGTGTTTGGAAAGTGGAAGCCATTTTATATTTCTGACAAGATGAGGTTCCTTCGAGTGTTGGATTTGGAAGACACAAAAGGTCTGCCTAACCATTGCCTTGAGAACACTGGGAAGCTTCTACATCTCAGATACTTTTCTCTAAGAGGGTGTGGCAATATTTTTGTTTGCCTGATTCAATAGGTAACCTGAGTCAACTTGAGGTCCTAGACATCAAAAATACGGAAATACAAGTGCTGCCCAAAACCATAGTCAAGCTTAGGAAGCTACGCCATCTCCATGCTGGCGATGGTTTTATTTATCGTACACAAGGGCTAAGTTATTCTGAGAAGTGGATGGAACTATTGGAGGTACCTTGTGCAGCATCTCTAGGACGGGCCCGGTACACCGACTTCACGACGAGGAGTAGGCGTGATCGGTGCGCTATAGCTTGCTGCGCAGCAGTACCTCCTATTGTAATGGGCAGGGAATTTTCAGATAATAGTGGCGTTACGGTGCCAAGAGGGATGAGGAAATTGAAACTGCTACACACACTGCGGTACGTGCATCTCGCATGGGGAAATGCTGTTGTGGAGGAGATAAAAGGTCTCACCGGCCTACGCAAGCTAGGAGTGGTCGGCATCAGTGAGAAAAATAGTCAGAACTTATGTCTAGCAATTTCCAAGCTCAGCCTCCTTGAATCGTTGTCGCTGTGCTCAGAGCTAGATTTATCTGACTGTCTGGATGGCATACAACCACCTCCTGAAAACCTCCAGAGCCTCAAGCTGCATGATTGCAGGATGGCCAGATTGCCGGAATGGATCAAGGGGCTTCATAACCTGGTGAAGCTCACGCTAATTGGCACTGGTCTCTCGAGGGATGGTGCAGCCATGCTCATGCAAGACATTGGGAAGCTACGAAACCTGAGGATTCTGCGTTTGTCAGAGTGGGGTGACATAACTATTGGAGAAGTCCAGTTCAAGTGTGACCTTTTCAAGAGGCTTGAGGTTCTCTATTTTTATTACGGCTCCAACCTGAAAATTGAGTCAGTCAAGTTTGATGAGAAAGCAATGCCCAAACTTGAGGTGCTGTATCTGGGCCTTGATCAGCATGTACGCTTTTCTGGACTAGAATATCTCAAAAGCATCAAAGAAGTACGGGTACATTATTATTCAAGAGATATACCGAAGGAAACGTTTTCTCGGGTGTTGCGGGAGCAGCTTGATAAGAATAAAAAGGGGCACGTGTTGAAGGCGGACTGAAGCTTGAGGCCCGTGAGTCCTACATGCTGGTTGTATCCTTGATGACGTTGAAGGTGGACTGAAGCTTGAGGCCCGTGAGTCCTACATGCTGGTTGTATCCTTGATGACTGTTGGCTCCGATCCTTCCTAGCTGGGATGGGATATTGCTTGAGGCTTGTGTATTATTGAACGGTGGAAACTGATGAGTGGCCATCGTGTTTATTTGGTTACATGCTGTTGACACCCAAAAATGGCATAGGCTAAACCACCGCAAAATTCCGACTTAGCCATATTTTTGAGGTCCAAGTCACCGCAAATTTCCGCACTTAGCCAAATTCTCGAGGAGGATCGAAAAACGGGCTTTCTGGAACACGATCGACTCACCGACCGACTCACACGTGCGTCCGGTCAGCGTCCGGCCAGCGCTGTCCGGTGGGGTCGCGCTCGCAGACCTTCGCTCGCGAGACGCTGTGACCGGAGCGTCCGGTGACTTCTCGCGTCCGGTCAGTCCATTGGCGTTCAGCCTGCACCGACTCGATCACGGAAGTACCCATGCGTCCGTCCCGCTGGGCCCGTGCTGGTCCCGTGAGTTTTGGCGCCGCGAATCGACCGCAGGCTTACCGGAATGTGCACGGACTCGACCACCGAGCGTCCGGTGCTACTGTAGTGCGTATCCGGTCAGCCCGATTGGGCTGATCCGAATCGTATCCAAATCGGTTTGTTTCCAAACTTGTTTGGTGCGATTTTTGGTGATTGGAAACGCCCTAGGACGCCTTCCTAAAAGGATAAGACCACCCTCCCCTATATAATGAAGGGGTTCATGGCCGATTTGATCTCATCTACATCCAATCGACAACCAATCTATCTCCCCGTCCCCGCTTTATAGGTCATCTTCTTCCTTCAACCCCTCTATCCTGCTGTTCGGGCGGCGAACTCCGCTTCTTCGTCGGGCGCTCTAGGCGGCCACGCTGGTCCTAGAGCACCCCTCGCATGCGTCCTCCCGACGGGTCTTCCCGGAGGTGCGTTCGAGGTCATCTCAGCCGTCACCGAGCTCCACGCGCCCCTACCGATCCCTAGATCGGTTTGGGCTGCCACGCTGCGGTGCTCGCTGCTACAAGGTCGATCGCGACCTTCGTGGGCGCCCAAGGCCCTCCCGGTGTGTTGGTGTTTAGCCCTAGTTTCGTCAACACATGCTATTATATTTATTGGGGAATAACCTCCCTTTTATTGTCTTGTCTTGTCTCGCCTTTGTTTGTTGTAGCAATATAAATTCGTTCTAGGACTTGACTCTGACAATGATGAACGCAACCTTCTTGTGTTGCCGTTTCGATTCCTTCCAGGCTCTGTCGTTTGGTGTAAAATTAGGTGTGTACAGTAGGCAAGCTACTGCTATTTCTTATTCAATCCAGGCTCTGTCGTTTGGTTTGCCTTGCTTTTTAATCGTTTGTATTTTCTTTGTGTGTTCTGTATGTACTTTCTTTGTGTTTGATCTGGATCTGACCATGGATGCTTGTAACGGAGTAATTCCGGTCCATCATGCAGTAGCCTTGGATGTTGCGTTGTGTTTGTTCACTTGATGCGTGAAACTTACCTATGTAGTACCTATATATAAGGAGACGAACAAGAGACCTCACTTGCCTGCCTTTAAGCACAGGCCAGGGAATACAGATACATACTGAAATCACCAATAAATATTTTTAGTTTTTTTTTCTTTTTTTTTGCAAAAAATAGTTCCCACTACCAAAATTTTGCGAAAATATGCCTAACAACCGGTTGAGATGGAATTTAATTATAGCCTATTAATGTGTAGCAGAATTTAAAACCACTTATTGGCCTTGTTGTATGCCAGTACCACGTCGATCAAAGTCCCAGCCACTTAACGCCCAGATGACATGAAAGGTATTTGCAGCTGTGTCAGATTTGTGATATGCAAAGGAATCTTATTGATCTATACCATCGGCCATTTGGAAAATCTGTGCACCTTTAAAGAGAACAAGTTTTCCTTCTAAAAAGAACGGCAAGAGTTCTGTACGTCAATCTATGTATTCTTTGAAAACAAAGTTACAAGAAAACACATTGATGTGAGGCAGAGCAACTAGCACAAGCACAACTCAAGAAGATGCTAAAAAGGCACAGTTTAGAGCATCTCCAGTGGGGGGCCCCTACTTGGCCTCTACTCTAAATTTTAGGGTTTTAAACAAAATTACAACTCTAATGGAGCCCCTAATTGACCCCTCATTTTACATGTCCCCTCAAATTTTAATCTCAACCCTCGGATCCAGTTACCCCTTACTCAGAGGCCCCACGGCACTTTTGCCCTTTCCCTTCCCATCTGAACGCACGCTGCTGCCTGCCGTGGTCGCGCAGCACCCGCACGCCCGCCGCGCCGTGCTCGAACTCCCGAGGCGAGGCCGCCGGCGCCCTCCGCTCCGGTGGTGGGCGGCGAGCCCGGGCAGCCTCCGGTGCCAGTCCATCCCGGTCTTGCACCCGCGACCTCGGCCAAACTGCGCCCACCCCGTCCCCGGCCGCAACGGCGGGCGCTGCCAAGAACGGCCGGAAGCCTGGCCTGGGCGGCGGCGCGACGGGCCTCGAGCTTGAGCGTGAACTCGTGCATTGGCTACCGGGCACCAGGTCAGGTAGCGAGGCGGCGACGTCGGCGCCGCCCGTGGCTCTAGCGGTTGAGGTCGCCCCGCCGCCGCCCGGTGCGGGTGCGGGTGCGCGCTCCTTCAGGCCCGCGGGCGCGGAGTTCATCGACCACCGCGCCGGCCCGATGTCGCGCGCGCGGCGCTCCGCCTCCAGCTTGCCCGCCGTGACCTCGTAAGTCGGGAAAGCAGGTACCGCCGCCGTCGGCGTGCGCCCTTGAGGGCGATGGCGCGGGCGCGCCCCGCCGCGCGGCCGGGTCCCGGCAGCGTTCAACCTCATCGTGGATATACTCCATCGAGCTGTTCCCGACGCCCGTGCGCAACTCGGTGGTGGGGCTGGTGCGCGCGCTGGTGTTGGGCGTGGTGGCACCCGTGCTCGTCGCCGGGCAGCGAAGCGGAGCTTACGGCCTTGCGCGGGCTGGCTGAGCTAGATCTCGTCGACAGACCAAAGGCGCCCGGCCGCCGCCGCGCCTCCAAGGCGCGGACTCGGCGTGGCCTAGCGTCGCGTGCGGAGCAGCCCGGTGCTGCCCGGACCGCGCGGTCGCGGCTCCATGCCCGACGCGAAAGCAGCACAAACATTCCAGTCCGCCGCCATCCAACCATGCCCAGCCGGCCGACAGGTTCGATGTTTGGGGGCTCTCCGCTGGAGTCCGGGAGTAATTTCGGCCCTCAAATTTTATAAATTGACTCCTAAATTAAAAATAGAGGCCCAAATTTAGAGGGCTGGTTGGAGATGCTCTTAAGAAGCGAAGATTAGTTCAGAGATGGGATAATTTCTCTCAGGCGCTCTGTTTCTTTGAAAACAAGTGGGGGAAACATTATTTTTCTCCAAAAGAAAAAAAAAATTCTCGTTTTCCAAGAGAATACTACGTGACGTTTCATCGGGGCTTTTTTTTTGACCCTCTCATCCTGGATACAGCGGTAGCATCTGTTCGCACACAGACACACGCCTACACCACACACTCACACCTCGCACACACACCACCTGTATACAACCAAACCTACAACTATACATAGATACCTAGACGCGTCCTTCGAGAGATCACTAGAGTCATCCATGCTCCGGCGACGGGCACGTCACAGTCCCTTTGTGGCTCCACGCGTTGAGAGAGGCAACTGAGATTATTTAGAAACTACTGTTCCTGGTGGGAAAATCTTGCGTCGATCCAGCCTCGAACGCAAGACCGGTGGCTTCCAAACCGGAAGCGTTCACCAACCGAGCTGGAGCTCGGTCCCGTTTCATCGGGAGCTGCGGGAGCAGCTTGATAAGAACAAAAAGGGGCACGTGTTGAAGGTGGTGGTCTGAAGCTTGGGGCCCGTGGGATACTGCTTATGAGTGTTTCATGCACATTAAATGCAGCGCCATATCAGCAAAATTTCACTTTTTGCATGAAACTCCTAGGAGAGAGAAGGAAAGAGTTTCACCATGGTGAAACCTTTGGGCACGGTTTCACATGCGTTGGAAACGGTGTGAAACCCCCATTGAGACACAAATAGTGTTTCACCATAGAACTATGCAATTAAATCATGCAATGAGAGAGAGTTTGTGGGACCCTTAAGCCTATGAAACTGTGCAATGAAACTATGCATTGAGGGAGATGCCTATTTCATGCCAAAGTTTCATATCTTGGAAACCGGAAGGTGAAACTCTCCATTGAGACTGGCCTTAGCTGGTTGCGTTGTGAACCATCCAGACTGAGTAGCGGAGGTCACTCTTGGCTGGGAAATCATGCATGGAAGAAGGGTGCGGTACACAGAAGAGTGGCGATCCTCATGTATTCCTTTATATATTGTAGTATTGGAGAATCGTCTCCTTTTTATTCTCGCGTTTGTTTGTTGTAGCAATAAATTCGTTCAAAGACTTAATTGGGCTCTGATAATCAATGTTATTACCTTCTTGTCTTGTTGCAGTTTCGATTCCTGATGCATGATTCACCAGATGTAAAACAAGGTGTGTACAGTAGGCTAGCTGCTCCTATGCCTTATTTCTTCCAGGCGCGCTCTTATCAGTCGTTAGTTTGCTATACAGTTTAATCGCTTGTACTATTTTCCACTGAGATAACCAGAGTTTGTATGCAAAACCTAGGAAAGCTCGCCATTGCGGCGTTTGCACTGCCAGGTTCAGATAACTCTTTACTACGTTCACTTTAGTTTCTTGCTTGGTGTTGTCGTTCAATCTGGTTAGTTGAGGCAAAGTGACTCTGTACTAGTAATTACAGAAGAAGGTTCGTCGTGGTTATGGCTTAAATAATGCTCTGTACTACTACGAGGCAGGGCAGCCATAAGTCCTTTTCCGCACGTTCTCTGTGATTACATATTGGTCTTTTGTACGTGTAACCTGACTACTACGATGTATTGATAACTGGATACTTGAGTTCGATCCATCGACACTCCGGCAATCCGCCGAGGGCTCGCCGCCGATGCCGCAACGTCTCGGTTTCAGATTTGAGTTCAAGTTCGTGTTCTTATTCGTTCTCACGCAATACATAGGGAGCACAAAGCAATCCCTTCGCCCGTTGACATGGGCCAGATCGAAACTAAAGCAATGAAAATAGAAAAGGCCCATCAAGGTTGCCGGTTGGGCTTGTGCGATCTTACACCCAGTCAGGTCCGCTATGCTTCGGGTTGGGCTTCCTCCTTCTCTTCCCGCCAATGCCGCCGTCATCAATTACCCTGTCATCAGTTCGATCATCAACAGCTCGATCAGAATTCTTACCATCAGCATTGGTGACAGTACGCCAGGGAGCTGTGGAGTTTCCTTCTGCAGGAGTGTCTTGGCTCCATCTGAACCAGAAAAGTTCAGTTGCCTGGTACGGGAGTTTAGCAGAAAATACCTAGGACGAGCTAGGAAAGAAGGATTGTGAATGATTCCACTATGTTTTGCGTGTCCCTGTTTGGGCGCATTCCATTTTATTTGTGAAGCAGAAAACAAAACACTCGATATTGAGGGCAAAAAAAAAAGGAGTAATTTGACCTCCGCCTCCGCGTAAACATCGAGTAACTTTCTGAACCGTGCAGCCAAATGAAAACCAAAACCCAAACTATGTGGAATGCAGTTATCATCCTGCCACCGCTCTGTTTTTGTTTCATCACGCACGTCGCATTAGTATCAACACAACACTTAGCTTTGTAATTACCTCATATTTAGTCCTTCTAATATCTATACCTACTAATAATACCTACTAATAAAGAGAGAAAATTTCCGTCGTCCACCCAAAAATTTCGTCCAGCCTGCCTGCCCTCCATCGGACCGGACGCTTGTTCCTGATTCCAGAGTCCTGCTCAGCCGACCAACCTTAAGTCTGGTAACGTGGCCTGATTCCAGAGTCCTGCTCTCCTAATTCCAGTCCATCTCTCCGACGCCTCTACAATGACCAATGACCGGGCACAGGATATTAAGGAAAGAAGTGTTGGGTTCTAATTTTGATTTTCATAACTTTCATCCTAAACTTTGAAGTTGCAGGGCATTTGAAGTAACTTTGGGAGAAAGTCAATAACAAGAAAAAGATCACGAAGGTGGCTTTTATGGGTTTGGCCGCAAAGAGTCAACAAAATCAGAAACAGAGAATTAAGGAGTCAGGCTTCGTCGCGCGGTTAGAGATATTAGCTTCGTTGAAGACCACAGAAAAGAACTAAGAGGATCAAAAGATCAGCGAAGACAAGATTAGAATGTAGACTTTCATATAAGAACTTTTATAATTCTAGTGCTGTTACAAAATCAGGGGCCCCCTATTAATACCCCCCGACATCCTTTGTAAATGCCATATTGAATGGTCACTTTGTAAACCATATCATCATCAACAAAGAGTTGTGTTGAGCAATCACCCAACATCTTGGCGCCCACCGTTTGTGTGGGCAACGATCTATCTCACGACCACCAAAAATCATGGCGAGACCTCCAAAGAACAAGGCAAGTAAACACCGATCGAAGAACGAACAGCGTAAGATCGAAGTACCAAGAACAAGCGAAGACAATTTGTCCGGAGAAATCATTCCTCAAGATACTCAAAACGAAGAGGCAAGAAAGCTAAAAAAAAGTTAGAGGAAGAGTTGAACAGAAAGCAGAAAAGAGCTAGAAGCTTACAAAGCTTGAACCGGAGAAAAGACTTTGAAGCAAAGAATAGAGGAAGCTGAAGCAAAGATCGAAGATTGAACGAAGAACTAAGTAATCAAGAAGACGAAGTCACAATTACAGACGAACCAAGTTCAGCAAACAAGACAAGCCAGACAAAGAAAAAAAAATGGCAATTACAGTCGACCTAGATTCTCCGCTATCAATAGTTTTGCAAATGGCGAAGTGGCCAAAAGGCTTCAAATTCAATGTAATACCAACATACGAAGGTGTGACAGATCCAAGGCAATTTCTAATGAGCTTCGCTGCGGTTGAATCAGAGGAGGAGATGATAAAACTCTGGCGAAGGCACCGATCATGGCAATGAAGGATCAGCCCAAAAGTGGTATTCTTCGCCAAGCCAAGGTAACTAAAAAGTTGGGAACAAATGAGAACAACTTTGCTAGTCGACTTTCAAGGATTCTAACACACAGGCCTCACAAGTGATGACCTGTTTGATATCAAGCAATAACCAAAAGAGCCAATAATTCAATATTACAAGAGATTCATTCAGATGAAGACCCAAATTCCAAACATATCGATTTAAGTCGTCATAATTACCGCAATCGAGGACTTAGAGTCGACGCTTGTCTTCGCATCCGAAAAGAGAAAGACCAACAACAATCGCCAACTCTACGAAAAAGTTTCGAAAATATGCAAGATCGATGACGACTATAGAAAAAAGATTGAAGAAGAAAACGCACAAAGAAATCAAGCGAAGCCAAACAATCAATTCGGACCACGTAACTTCGAGCGAAGACAATATCAATACCACCCACCACTTCGCATCAATCAAATCAACAATGAGCAAAGCGAGACAATACTCAAGCACAAAATATCCAAATGCCAATACAACAACAAGAGTTTCAACAATAGCCAAAGAGATGGCTTCAATTAAGCAAGATTTGGGAAAAGAAGAATGTTGAAACCCCAAGAAATGTATTGCATCGCTCATGGCAAAGGGGTCGCCACGCCTCCAAGATGTGCCCAATGGTAAAGAAAAGCATTGAGCAAGTTCAACAAGAGAACAAGTTGCTGGAAAACCAAAGATCAATAAACCTCTTATCTCAAGCTAGCTCATTGTTGACGGTAGTTATTGTCAAAAATTAAGTATTTATTTTCCTACTAAATCATGGATAAATAATATAAAAGATTATTATTACTAATGGATTCCATGAGTTTTGGTGCACACTTAGTTTTACAGAGAACTCCGGAATAATCCGTAATACTGAAGAAAAGAGGAGAAATAGAGAAACGTAAGAAAAGGACCAAATCCGTGGCATTGGTATAAATTTCAGGGGTTCAAATGACGAAAAGAATAAAGCTCGAAGAAGCCGGAGGCCGGATCCCACAGGGGGCCGCGCACCCCCACTAGGGCGCCACGTGTCCAGCCTTCCGAACCTTCCCACCGCCGACCTTGAGATCCAATCTAGTCCGTCCAATCAAGTCGGTTTGATCCAAGGGCTGAGATTCATCCCATCGGCCTATATAAGCGGGGGCAGGGATCCCCCCTAAAACCCTAATTCATTAGCTAATTCATTAGCTATCTCATCTCATTGATTAGAGAGGGATCCTAATGTGAGGAACTCTCTCTCTTCAATGTAGATCTAGGGTTAGACTTTCCAATGTAATAGATTAGATCTAGTTGAGAGTTAGGGAGAGCGGAGCTGTGCTCCGGTTCTGGAGAGTCTTCGTGAGTATGGTATGTCTTTTGTATCTTCTCTACAAGACTTATGCTTTAATATATTTATCTTCTCTATTTACTTTTATGCCTTTCATATATTTATGGTTAGTGTAGTATTTATGCTTTAGCATAGGATCTCCGCCGCATCGAAAGTGCTTTAGTTAATCGTATGTGACTAGAGTAGTAATTGGTAGATTAGACATGGTGTTTAGTCTATTGGTTACCCGAGGTTGCACCCAATCCCACGGATAGTTTGTGGTAGCCCCTGTGGGTGACAGCCCCGATGGCCGACGTATTCCACCACGTGCTCGGGTTGGTGTTTGTAGGACTTTAGTCGAGCTTCCTAGCCCCCCTTCTCACCCCTTTCGTGGCTAGTGTTCTCGATGTCCCGGCAGTATTATTGTATGATTGTTATATCTATCCATACTTCAGCTTACCTTAGAACGAAAGTAGTAGAGAAGTATTTAGGAACCTTTGTCTCTCCCGTTGTCCTCTTGACTAGTTAATCTATTCATTTATCATAGTATTATTTTAGTCATTGTTAGAAGATTAGTTTTATGCTTTAGTATTCATAGTCTTATTTATATATCATTTATCACTTACCCCACTTTAGTCTAGTTGGTTTGCTAAGTTAGTAGATACATGATTGTGAGTTATTAGAATTCTTTACCATTAGCTTCCCTGTGGATACGATACCCTAGAATACTCCCCTAGGGAAAAGCTACATTGATGTTTTGTGCGCTTGCATAATCCTTCTTATTCTTTTAGCACTTAACGAACGTCAACACTCATCCCGAACCAAGCATATTACAACTCAAGATACAATCAGCAAATGTTGCTAGGACCACCTCCAATATACAATTGTCAACATTTGGCAATAGCTCCGCCACAATGGGGACAAGTACAAAATTCCCATCCCGAAGCTTCAGTTGCAAACAATAACCCAAATACTCAAAACAATGGCTCCCCACCGTGTCAACAAAGAAGTAGAGGAAGAATAATGACAATTTGTGGAGGGAACAACATAGAGCATTCAACAAATAATGAAAGAAGAAATTACTTCCAAAGAGTCAACTCAATTTCAATGGAAGGGCCATTCAAGAAAACAAGATGGTCACATCACCCAATCATTTTTACTGAGCAAGACATGAAGCTCAAAGATTACCCACATATGGATGCAATGGTCATAGAAGCAAACATTGATGGATGGGATGTTACAAAAATTATAGTGGATGGAGGAAGCTCATGACATTCTCTTCACATCAACTCTAGATGCAATGCAAATCAAAAGACAAAACTTGGGAAGGGCGTAATATCCACTAGTTGGCTTTGGTGGAAAAAAAAAGAATAAACTCAATTGAAAGAATTGTGTTGCCAGCCTCATTCAAAACACACAACAATGCAAGAACAGAGCAAGTTGCCTTCGATGTAGTAGAAATGCATAGCCAATACAATGCCATATTTGGAAGAGGAAGTTTGAACATCTTCAAAGCCGTAATCAACTATTCGTATTTGTGCATGAAAGTGCCAAAGAATCAATGGTCCAAAGACGTACCCATGGAAATCGATTAAAGGCAAGAAACATTGAGAAGGATTCAACACCACCAAAGAAATGTCCTAGCAATCGAGAAATAGAAGAAGAAGAGGAAGAGACGTAAAAAGCAAGTCCCGAAAAATGCAAAAATTTGCACGAAGGCAAATACAAAGAAAGTCTTGCTAGATCCAATGGTGATAGACAAAAAAGTAACCATAGGAACAAATTTAACTCAAGAAGAGGAAGAGCAACTCATAACATTTCTAAGAAGCAATCAGATGTCTTCGCATGGTCGCCAAAAAGACCTAGAAGGAGTCAAATAGGATATTATCGAGCATCGACTAAATATCGATCCCAATTACAAACCAAAGAAACAAAAGTTGATGAAAATTTCTCGAAGATAGAACAATAGCCGTGAAGGCCAAAGTACAAAGACTACTAGACGCCAAGGTCATAAGAGAAGTCCAATTCACAACATGGCTAGCCAACATAGTGATGGTGAAGAAAAAAAGCAATGGGAAATGGAGAATGTGCATAGATTTCACAGATCCAACAAAGCTTGCCCAAAAGACAACTTTCCTCTACCATTGGTGGATCAAGCCACGTGAAGTGAAATGCTAAGTTTCCCCGGATTGTTTCTCGGGATATCATCAAATTTACATGAAAAAAGAAGATGAAGACAAAACAATCTTTATCACACCATTTGGAACTTATTGTTTCCAAAGAATGGCGTAGGGGCTTCGCAATGCCGATTCAAGTTTTATTAGGATGACTTCGTAGCCCTCAAAGATCGATTGGGGACAATCTTTTGGCCTATGTCGATGACATAATTGTAAACAAAGAAGAAACGCTAAGATCATATCAAAGATTTGAAACAAACATTTAAAAAATCTACTTAACGCCAAATCTCAAGCTCAATCCCGAAAAAGTGTACCTTCGTGAGTACAAAAAGGAAAGATTCTTGGATGTATAGTTTCAGCAAAAAAGGCATTGATCCAAATCCGTAAAAGATAAAAGTAGTAATGGAGACGTAAGTTCAAGAACATCAAAGACATCCAAAAGCTAACAGAAAGGTTGGCTTCATTTGAATAGATTTATATCAAAGTCAGCAGAAAAAGTTTTCCAATCTTTCAAGCTTTGAAAGGAGCGAAGTCAAATTTCACTTGGGGAAAAGAGCAAAGCAGAAGCTTTCAAGAGATAAAGAAGTATCTTTCAAATCCTTCAACTTTGTCAACCCTAAACATTGATCAAGAACTACTCTTATACATCTCAAAGATCCGAGAAAGTCAAGTGCAAAGATTGGTACAAGAAAGAGAGAAAGAACACACAAAAGAAACAAGAACCAATCTATTTTGTATCGAAGCATTATCCGGTTCAAAGATATATTACTCGTAAATAGAAAAGATAGGTTATGCAAAGGCTCATGGCAACAAGAAAGTTGAAGCACTATTTCTTAGCACACAAAGTAAGAGTACCAACAAATCAACCGCTTAAGGATGTATTGCAAAGCAAAGAAATCTTCAGAAGACTTAGGAAATGGGCAGCTAAAATTTCCCAATATTTCATCGAATTCAAAAGAGAACCGCAATAAAGTCACAAGTGTTAGCAGATTTCATCACGATTGGACACCAAAGAACAAGTCCCGAAGACCAAAAAGAAAGCCAAGAATGGACTCTTTCTTGTCAAGAATGGACAATGAACTGTGATGGGGCATGGGGCTCGCGCAGGGCCGGAGTAGCTGCAATAATAACTTCACCAACTAGAGTCAAAATGAAATATACAGCAAGATTGGAGTTTCGATGCACAAACAACATCGCGGAATATGAAGCAAGCTTCTGCTGGGCTTCGCAAAGCAAGAGCAATGGAAATTCAAAAATCCCGATCAAAACCGATTCTCAAGTTGTGGCAGGTCATGTCGAAAAAGTTACAAAGCAAACCTCCCTGAACTAGCGAAGTATTTGCAAAGCATCAGGGATTAAGAAAAACACTTTGAAGGATTCACAAAGGCGGCATCTCAAGAACAAACAATGAAGAAGGATGAAATTGCAAAGGTAGCAGCCCAAAAAGTAAAATTGCCCCCGATGATGTGTTTTATCAAGTATTGTCGAATCATCAATCAAGGCAAAGATTGAAGAGCCAAAGTACATTCACATCACCGAAAGCGAAGACCGGAGGTGAAAGGTCCCTTTGGTTTTTGGTAATTGAGTGACAACATTAGGTGGACTAACAATGTGTGATTGAGATAATACACGGAAGTTAGTTCACATGAGCCGATGCATGAAGGAGCTTTATTGCATATGAAACATGACATGGAGTCATGTGACCGAGGTGGTGAAGATCAAGACAAGGCTTGGCTTGATGGACCGGTTGCAAAGTGTGAAGGGCAAGTCGAGGCGGTGAAGCGATGGACCGCGAGGCGGTGAAGCTTGGGCTAGACTTGGCGCCGACGGGATCGACGCAAACGGTGAAGAGCAAGTGAGGTCAAGATCGATGGACCAAGAAGGTCATGTGATGATATGAAATGGATCATATCATTCTTGATCGTGTTGGTGCATTGGTTGCATCGGCACTTGGAGATGGAGCGGAATGGAAATGCGCAGGCAAAGGTATAACCTATAGGGCATTTCATTTCACGGCCATTGGTGCTTAGAGAAGTTTATGACCTGGTTTAGGATAGATGGCCGATTATCAAGAGGGGCAAACTTGTTTGCATATCGGTCATCTAGTGCCACTTGAGCGATCTAACTTTGCGATGTGTTAGGATCGAGTGGCGTGGTAAGAGCTAACCGGCCTTTGAAATGATTGTGAAAATGCTAACACACATGCACATGGTGATGTACACTTGGTGGTGTTGGCACGTTTGCAAAGGCGGCGGTGTTTTGCAGGGGTTGAGTTGGGTTTGGGAACCGCCATCCTCCCGCCGAGCTTGCGAGGCGGGGATTCTGCTTTTGAGAAAATGAGATGCATATTTTCTATTGCGCCGAGGCAAGTTAATTGGTGAAAACATGCTATTCCTCGTGCTCAAGTTTGGTATACTTGATGGGTAGCATGTCGAAGCTAAGGCGACGGAGTTTCGCAGAAAAAGGGCCACCGAAGCAAGACGGACGCCGACATCGCGCACCGGACGCACTCCTCACCGGCACCACCGGTGGTCGGGTCCTGCGGGCGGGATCCAAAGTAAGCATGTTTTGGGCTCGCCGCGTTTATGCACCGGACGCCGGCACCGGAACTCGACCTGGACGCCTTCGCCGTGACCCGGTGGGCGCGTTCTCTTCAGAAGCGATCGGACGCACTGAGCCGGACCACCGACGGACCGACCGGTGGTGAGTCCGGTGAGTGCGTCCTAAGGCGCGCCGTTGGGCGTGTTTTTCCCCCAACGGCTAGTTTTTCGGTTTGGGCTATATATACACCACATACCCGACCTTGCTCGGGTGCCGAGCACACTTGGGCCTTGGTGGCTTGTGTTGTGGTGCTTGAGAGCCCTCCCACTCACTCTAACTTGATAGTGTTCATCCGATTGAGTGAGTGAGCGATTCTAGTGCGATTGCTTTGAGAGATTGCATCGTGTGGCACTAGGTGATCGTGTTGCAAGCCGGAGTGCTTGTTTCTCTTGGAGGTTGCCACCTCCTAGACGGCTTGGTGGCAAGAGACTTCGCGTGAAGCACGCAACGGAGATTGTGCGCGGTGCTCGAAGGAGGATTTGTGAGAGGTTCGAGCTCACCTCGCAAGGGATGGTGAAGAGCATCACTACTAGAGCGTGTCGGTGAGTACCTCCCCTTGTGTGTGTGGTGTCTTGCGGTGCCTTGAGAGGCTCACTTGAGAGTGGTGTCTTGCGGTGCCTTTGGGGGCGTGCCTTGAGGGGCAAGTGATCGGAGAATCACAATCGAAGAACCATCTAGGTGAAAACACCAAAGGAACCACCCAAGGTGTTGGTCGACACAACGAGGAGTAGGGGAAGTTGGCAAGCTTCCCGATACCTCGTAAAAAAATCACCGGTGTCAACTTGTCTACTCTTCTCCGGTGGTTTGCATTCTCCAAATCACAAGCTTTGCATTTACATTCATATATATCTTGTGCTTGTGCTTGTGGGTAGCTCTTGCAATTACTAGCTTGTGTAGCTTGTTAGTTGCCTTGCTTAGTTTGTGTAACTAAGTAATTTGAGCCTTTGGGTTATGCGTGTGTCGCCTTGTCCATTGTGCATCTAGTGAGCTTAGGTTGGCTTTGTGCTTTTGCTCATTAGAATTGTGTAGGAGCTCACCTTTGTTTGAAGTACTAGTGCATAGGTTTGTGTGACCTTGCAATAGAAACGGTTAGGAGCTCAAGCTAGGCTTATCACCTCATTTGCTTTGTGTAGGATCTTTTGTGAGGTGATTTAGAGTCATAGCTAGAGGGGTGAAGTCTTGGCTAAACGAATAGTTTCAATTCCGCATTATATTTGTTTAGCCGACGCAATTAGATTTAGAAAGGACTATTCACCCCCCCTCTAGTCCCCATCTCGACCCTACAGGAGGTCATCCATAATAGCTTTCCTAAAAGGATTTTATGAGTTAGAAAGCGAAGCTGAAGAAATAAGAATGAAGCACAAGACAAGAAATTACAAACTCATCAACAAATCAACTTTTCAAGCATGGCATTTGCGAGCCATTGCTCAAGTGCATATCAAGCGAAGAAGGAAAGGAATTGCTTCAAGAAATACATAATGGAATATGTGGAAATCATGCTGGCCCAAGAGCCATAGCAGGAAAAGCATTTAGACAAGGATTTTATTGGCCAACAGCTCAAAAAGACAACAAAGACATAGTGAAAACTTGTCACAATTGCCAAATTTCAGCAAGCAAGTCAAATTCTCCAGCTAACCCAATTCAAAGACATAGAACCAACCCGCCACTCGCAAGATGGGAAATTGATATAATTGGAAAACTTACACCAGCTCAAGGCAACTATCAATATGCGGTTGTTGCAAATGAATATTTCACAAAATGGATAGAAGCGAAGCCAATCACAAACATGTCATCAACAACTATGAAGAAGTTTCTATGGCAAAACATTATTTGCAGATTTAGAGTTCCAAGACACATAACTTTGGACAATGGAACCCAATTTGATAGCGAAGACTTCAGAGATTACTTGTGAAAGCACAGGAATCCAACTTTGCTTCATCGGTCACCGATATCCACAATCAAATGGAGCCGTTGAAAGAGCAAATGACATAATATGTGTGGGAATATCAAAAAATTTGGTTGGCTTACCAAAAGAAAAATGGGTTGAGGAACTACCAAGAATCATTTGGAGTCATAACACAACCACAACAAGATCAACAAAGTTTACACCTTTCAAGCCGTTGTATGGAGATGAAGTAATGACTCGGGAAAGAAATCCAATTCGAGGTCCAAGAACAAATGTGGAAATGACAAGCGAAGAAGATCAACAAACAAGCAAAGATGCGCTTTCGAAGAGGAGAGAAATCAAAAAGATATTAAATTTAAGAAAGTATCAAGAAGAAACAAGCAAGTGGTACAATAGGAAAGTGGTGAAGAGAGAATTACAACCAGGAGACTTCATACTCAAAAGAAAAAGAAATGAAGACACGGTTGGGAAATTCCAGCAGAAGTGGGAAGGACCGTTTGTGGTGACTAAGTCAAATAGGCAAGGATCATATCACCTAGAGAACCAAAAGGGAGAAGAGCTAAGCCATACTTGGAACATCGAGAGATCTTCGCTAGTATTATCCCTAGAAGTCTCTTTGCAAACCTTGTAAATATGTAAAAGTAGTTTCAACTTTCAAGAAGCATTTTCAATTTCAATAAGAGTTGCACTCTCTTTCCACTCAAGGGAAGCCCTTCGCGGGTGAGTGGTTTTTAACGAGAGGCACTCCTTTGTAAAAATTCTCATGTCAAGTATAAATGAGAAAGTAGTTTCCCCAAGTTTGATCTCGATTCCAAAGATTTATCTGTTTTTCTTTTTAAGCGAAAAGCAAAAAGCTTCAATATCGGCGAGTATTCACAATCAAATTAGAAGTATGTATAATTTTAATAAAACAAACTAAAATTATTACCTACAAATTTCTCTAAGGAGGAAATTTTGACTTCAAATCGAAGTCTACGCCCTACTTCGCAAAAAGAAGGGGACGACGTTTTCAAATTTCTCTAAGGAGAAAATTTTGACTTCAAATCGAAGTCTCCGCTCCTACTTCGCAAAAAAAGAAGGGGATGACGTTTTCAAATTTCTCTGAGGAGAAAATTTTGATTTCAAATCGAAGTCTCCGCTCCCACTTCACAAAAAAGAAGGGGGACGACGTTTTCAAATTTCTCTATGGAGAAAATTTTGACTTCAAATCGAAGTCTCCGCTCCTACTTCGCAAAAAAAGAAGGGGATGATGTTTACAAATTTCTCTAAGGAGAAAATTTTGACTTCAAATTGAAGTCTCCGCTCCTACTTCGCAAAAAAAAAAAGGGGCGGCGTTTTTCAAATTTCTCTAAGGAGAAAATTTTGATTTCAAATCGAAGTCTCCGCTCCCACTTCGTAAAAAAAGAAGGGGACGACGTTTTCAAATTTCTCTAAGGAGAAAATTTTGAATTCAAATCGAAGTCTCTTTGCTACTTCGCAAAAAAAAGGGGGACGGCGTTTTTCAAATTTCTCTAAAGGAGAAAATTTTGACTTCAAATCGAAATCTCCGCTCCCACTTCTCGCAAAAAAAGAAGGGGCGACGTTTTTCAAATTTCTCTAAGGAGAAAATTTTGACTTCAAATCGAAGTCTCCGCTCCTACTTCGCAAAAAAAAAGGGGATGACGTTTTCAAATTTCTCTAAGGAGAAAATTTTGACTTCAAATCGAAGTCTCCACTCCTACTTCGAAAAAGAAGGGGACGACGTTTTCAAATTTCTCTAAGGAGAAAATTTTGACTTCAAATCGAAGCCTCGGCTCCTACTTAAGTAAAAGGGGGGACAATGATTTAAAATTCCTCTAGTAAGAGAATATAATAGTATTATAAACACAAGAGAAATAATAAACAACTTCATCACAAAAATTATATTACAAATACAAAACTCAAAACAAACGTTGATTACATAGTATCTACCTCGGCATACATACAACATGAGTTTACATAACTTTTTCAAGACAAAACTAGTCCAAATCCTCGGAGGCAACACTAGTTGCTGCCTCACTCAAAATATCTTCGACAACGTCGGTTATTATATCTTCAGCATTTCTTTGAAAGTTTTCTTCAAACAAACAACTCCGGAGAAGCACTTGAACACGATGACTGAAATAAAATACGTAAATTCAGCAATTCATAAAAATAGACATCATTAAGAATAAGAGAAACAAATCAAAAATTTTACCCGCCTAACAAACTAAAATCGACAACCTTAGGCATTCTAAGTAAGTAGGCTTCGCATGAGTTTTCTAAACAATTAGCAATAAAGGAACCAAGATCCATATCTCCGGTATCTCCGCAATAATCCATATACTCGAAAGTTTCAAACACAAAAGTTATCCTTCGCAATCATAAGAGGCATAATCGAAACAATGTCCTCTTGCGCAGGCTTCGCCGAGGAACCTACGCAGGGACATATCAAAATCAAAAACTTCGGGTCATGCACAAATAAAACAACTGATGTTTCATCTCAAAGAAACCTTCGCAAAATAGTATCACAAGTAGAACCATAAGTTAACAAATTTACAACTCTTCCTTCTAACATGTTTTTCCTCTCCAAACCCTCAAAATAAAAAGGAAAAACTAATCTAAGCAACTAGTTCCCTTGCTCCACGAACATTTTCTTGGCTCCTCTCCTCCCCCCCACGAGCCCTTTGCTCTTCCTGCTCTTTCAACCTCTTTAAAAGCCGCCTCCTCCCGCAAAATATCGACTCAATCTATTAAAAGTTAAGCCCGGCAAGCATAAGAAGAGGAAAAGAAATAAGAAACAACTTAACAAAAGTCATTCAATACCTGACTCAGCTTCTCCTTAACCTTCTCAAAATAGTGGTCTCGGCCACACATGCACCAATACTCTTCAAAAATTTCTTGCAAAGGAGATGGGTGCGAGTGGAAATCTTGTTGATTGCATCCCCCGAAACTTGTAGGAGTCTTGAGCAAAAGTCCGGTATAATGGATCATTGGCTTCTTTCATAAGATGCGTAAGAGCACGTGTAGAGTACATCACGCTCATATCCGCCGCAGCCTAAACCACAACACCTAGATCCTCATATTGCCTACACAACCCGGCTAAAAATGGATCATACTCCCCAAGCTCCCAACAAGGATCTTAGGGCATGGCACCCCACTTCTCGTATGCAACTTTGCAAAATCCCACATCCTATTAAATTTTCTGAGCATAAATTCATCCATTTCTGTTTTCTTCTTCTCCAAATACTGTTTTCTTTAACAAGATTGGTGATAGTAGTCTTCGCAGCTACAAGCTGATCGTCCTTTTCCTTGATAGTATCGGAGGCACCATGACACGAGATGCTCCAGCTTGTGACACTCGTCAACGGCTTCAACCCTTTCTTTCTCTTTACCGGCAAGTGAGATTTCAAAGATTTAATCTCATCTTGAAGAGTTCTTTCACGAAGTGCGAAGGCCACTGCGCTATCTTCGAAAGTGACTTTCTTAAGCCACGCTGAATCAAAGCACCCTTCAAAATATCACATCAAAAATCAGAACACCAAGAAAAGCAAAGTGTAAAAAAAAAGGAACTTTGCAAACACAAAAGGCCAAAATATACCTTATACATCAAAGACAATCCAAAGATCGGCAAGCTCGAGTGGATTCTTCTTCGCAAAGTTCTCCTTCGGCATCAGTCTTGAAAAAGCATCGTCAATACACTTAGAAAGTTGAAGCTCTGGTTTCTTCGGTAGCATCGCGAAGCTTGTCCACACCAACACCAATAAACTTGTAGGAATCCAAGTTCACACCACTCTTGTTGACATTTCTTGGCGCAATTACTAGAAAAAAGTTTAGAACCCATCCCCCGACAGCGGCGCGAAAATGCTTGTTGGCGTTTCTTAACGTTATTACTACGAATAGATTTTAAACCTATCCTCGGCAATGGCGCCGAAAATGCTTGTTGGCATTTCTTAGCACAATCACTAAGAATAGATATTATGATTAATGATAATGTCAAGAGAACGTCGGGTGATAGATGAATTGAATATTGCAAGGGTCAACCCGCAAAGCGCGGATCTATCATCGTAGCATTTCACCCGGTGAGTAATCGGGTATCGTTCATTTATATTTTCCCATGGGAAGGCAGGTTTAGATTTAATATGATGATGATATAGCCCACAATGTATGTATGGATAGCCACTAATCATATACGAGGGGTAAGTGATAATAATATTGGAGATAGTGGTGACACACACACTTCTTGAGCACTAGAAGGAATAAATAGAAAATAACATAAAAGGAAAATCTATGTTGAGTTGGCTATTCTAATATCGCCAATGCGTTAGACTATAGTCTACATACGTCATTCATGGTTCCACAGAGAGATGGGCTAAAGTGATGAGGAGATGCCCCGCGGGCCGGTATCCGCCGGCCCGGTTGCACTGATAAGACTCCAACCCAACACCGGGCGTGGAGGAGTGCAAAGGGCGGGACGAGTTGTCACACCTCTGCCGCCTACCTCACTACCGTGGGATGCGGCATTTCCCGGATGATTCCCTATAGACCTAAGCACCATGCTTACATTTATAGAGAACTACCTAAACTCCCTCAGCGTACCCGACCCTCTACGGGATCGGCGAGGGGAAGAGTAAAGGTAAACCCGAAGGTACACGGACCATCACTTTCGAACTTAGTTCTACTACGTTCCAAGAATAAAATATGATTCAATTAGCCTAAAGTTAGTCATGTTAATTATCACATTATACTAACTATACTCTAGTTGGCACAATATGAATATAACATGAGGGTAACTATACTCTAGTTCATATGCATTGCGATATAAATAATGAGACTTGAATAAAGGAAAGAACTTCATAGTAAATTACCAAAAGATCCTTCCAAGGAGACAAGCCCTCCTTGAAGCTCCGCCTAACTCAAATACTAACACTAAACTAATGAAGAGGAGAGAGTGGTGCTCAAGGTGAGGATGTAACAATGTGTAGTGTGTTGTGTTGTGTGTGTGTGTGTGTGAGGAGTGCCTCTCTTTATATAGTGGAGAGGAGGAGGGGGGAATGGAGGGCTCTCCTTGCTTGAGCTCTTCTTGGCGGGAATGAAAGTTTGCACAACATGCAACCGCCGCTTGAAGTTAAGCACCAAACCGCCAGAAAAGGGCGGGAGCATTGGCGAAATTTGGCGCCGACCGCCCTTGATGGGCGGCCGGCCCCGGGCTGGGCCTCTCGGCCCCGCCTTCTCTCTGTCAGCGCGTTTTGTCACTTGTATGTTGGGCCTATGGTGGTGCATGGGCGGTTTATCTTGTGAGGTTTGGTCTCCTTGCTCAATCCACTCCTTGGCGTCTTTTTATTCAAATGCGCTTTCTAATTTTTTGGCAACTTTGTACTGTTTCCACTTTTATACACGCAAGACATAATTTCTAGAATACAAGTGGAACTAGGTTAGAAGTAAAGGTATATGCATCATAAGTTTGCCTCTTTCTCATGAATTGGATATAAGTTGGCGGTATAATATACTCAATAATGACCGCCAACAAGTCCCCAAGCTTAACCTTTGCTCGTCCCGAGCAAATAGCTAAGTGTTTGGTTGTTGATCGGGAGTTGCTACAATCTTTGATATATTTCAAAATGTACCATGCTCATAACAAAATATTCTTCCGTTGTTTAAATAAATTGGCATTTCTATCTATCCTTGTATACTTAAATCATATGGGACTTCTAACATTTTTCAAACTCTTGGGTCATTGCAAGATAGAATGGTTTTATAGAAACACCAATCATTCGTTCTTGATTGATCATTCATGCGGAGAGAGATTTTTTTTTTTTTTTTTTAGAATGATTCCTTAAATCATCTCGGTGTGCAAACCATAAGGAGAAACAAGTCATAAGCCCCGATCAAGATATGCAAGTGAAATTTTATTTCTTTTTGATAAGGTATGGGCTAGCTCTTATTTCTTTTTAGAGAAGTGGGCTCTACTCACCCTCGGACACTTGTCCATTATTCTTCTCTTTCTTCTTTTTTTTTTTTTTTTTTTTTATCGAAGTACCCATTGTTTTATTTTTCGGACACGCGTCCATTTTTTTCTAGCTTAGCCCATAACCTATTTTTGGCAATGTGAATCTTGATCAAAAGCGTATGACAGGTGTCTCACATAGGCTATCATGAGAATTTTGATAATTAAGGAATTTTGAAAATTATTCTCCTAATGATGAATCTCTCTTAGAACAAAATCATAGTAGATTCTATTTTTACCATATCATATCCGGCAATAGCTTAGAGAAGAATCATGTGTTTGCATACCCACAAATCATTAAGTTTTAGGACAAGACAAGTTAAGCCAATAAACTTAAACACCGGGGAATACAATTTTATGAACTAGGTGCAAATTGAACTATAGAGACAGAGCAACTATTCATCATTTCAACTTTAGAAATTTAAGCATCCTTATACTACATATTGGAGTGGAATTATATTTTTTTTTCTTTTCATTTTTATTTTATTTTTTTTTATTATTTTATTGAATAAAGGAAAATGAAAATGAAAATTTAAGAGATAAAATAAAATGATATGGGAGGTAGGCACTTACCTTCGTGGGGGTCCTCCCAAGCGCTAGTGATGGCTTATGGGTTAGGGGGTAGTACCCCCATGTGGCGCCTAACGCCATCATCATTGCCTCGTGCTCTGCCGTCTCCATTCCGCCTCTTCTCGCTTGGTGTTGCAGTGCTGCTGGCGATGGCGTTGATCGGAAACCTGCACCAAACGGTGAGTGGCTGTGCAATCTCACACATGTCGGAGTTCCACATTCGAGTCGGGTGTTGATCTCTTGGGCGCTCGGGATCCACCGTAGAGTGGCGTGGTGGTGGTGGCAACCCTTCTGGTTGGAGGACATTGAGTGTGTCTCATGCCATGTTGACCCTCCCGCTTGGTGCGGGCGAGGTGTGAACATCCCTTCATCTTGGGAAGGTGGGTGTGAGCCGGGGTTCAGCGTTGGTGTAAGAACCCTAGGCAGCGGGTGCGGGTGTAGGCTGTGGCATCACGGGAACCACCGGCCTGCGTCCCCGTAGCTCTCCTTCGTGATGACTGCGAGAAAGCGAAACTCTGCGTGCTTCGTCTAGCTCAACTAGAGCGAAGGTGAGTGATGGGGATTTATATAATGAGAGTTCGGGTTAGGGGCGGAATCTCATTTATATATCCCAAAAATAATAAATAATCTTCTCATGGTCATTCTCATCAAATTTTATTATGTGCCCTTGTATCGGGTGTGATATTGAAATTTCCGAGGTGGAGTATCTAGGTATGTGACATTTTAAGCCTTCCAATGCACCAATGTTACTAGCAATCCTTGTCACAAGAGAGGTACAATAAACAGGTGTGGATTGTTTAAAATTGCTAAGCATGCATTTTATGATTTCTTTTACAGGGGAGCAATCTTTCTCTTGTGAACCATGGCATAGAGGCATTGCATCTCAACATCTAAAAGGCGATGAAATTCATGCCTAGGAAACAAAGTTATGGCAATCCATTTTTGCATAAATTTCAATGTTGGATGATGTATGTTGGCATTAGAAGGACGAAACCTAGGATGCTGTAGGAACTATGGTGGAGATTTCGATGAAAAAAGGCGACACGATTAAAATGCGGTAAAAAAACGGCTAAGTTTGTGCAACATTTCTTAGCATCAAAACCTATGTGCCTAGCCATTTCTTGCCATGTGTAATAGTAGCATTTATTAAAAAGTCCGAAACTAACACCACGATCATGAACTTCCAAAGATCCTAGAAATTGGATGGTGAGGGAGGCGAGAGACAGGCTCATCGAGTGAGCAATCCCGGACCATCCAGGCGGTTTTTCAAATGATGGGGAATTGATATCCATACCTAGTTTTTCGAGGGGCGTCGTTGGGGAAGCGAGGAGGGGGAGCGAAGTCTCGGTTCTTGAGGATGTTGTAGGCTTGCATCTCCCGTTCTCCTTCCGGTCGAGGTGCGGTGCATCGGCTTCCTCGATCGTCATCCCCGTGGGTGTTTGTTCTTGCTCTTGCTCTTGCGAAGGTGTGTCTTCTTCATATGCTTCGGTGTTGTCGAAGTGTGTACTCGAACTTCCTTGGGAGAGCCTCGCGCTTCTTCTCACGCCCTTCTTGATCGCGCTTGCCGCTTTCACGAACATGTTAGCGAACAAAAGGCGAACGGAATGGAAACAAGTGCTTACTCTTGGAGAGAACTTTGGAAGAGAGAGCTTGTGAGAGAGAATGTCTTTGGTGTTCTTGCACTAGAGCTTGGAAATGCTTTGTGGAGTGCAAGGAGTGAGCAAGTAGCAAAATGAGAGAGTGAGGGAGTGAGAATGAGAGGGGTGGAGAGTTCTCCGGCCACCTCACGAATTTATAGCTCGATGCACCCCGACACTTTCGGATGAGGGCAACGGCTAGCGCTTCGTGACCGTTTGGCCCGTGGCGGGAGGTGCTACCAGGGGGCGGGCCCAATCGCGCCGTCGGCCCCATCCTGGGCCCTCTCGTAAGCCTGCTTTGGGCAGGTGCGTTCAAGCGGTCGAATCCGACCGTTGTGCGATGGTGCAACGGTCGGGTTCGGCCGAAACCTTGTTTTTTTCATTTTCTCTCATTTTATAATTTTTTTTTTGGAATAAAGTTTTATTCGAGTATGAAATCTTATCAATCTATTTTTTTTATTTATTATATTTTAATTGACATGGAAAATATGGCAATGGGATTAAAATATAAAAAGGAATTCTTTTAATATTAAAGAATAAAAAGAAATGAATTAATTAAAGAGGTTTTGAATTCAAATAATTTAATATGAGGAAAATAAATTTATAGAAGGAAAATATTTATTTCTTACCTTTGGTGAAGCTTACCTTTAGGCACACTTCACGCCATGCATGCCTTCTTCCATATTTTTTTGGATGGTGACATGGTAGGTGATGGCGACTTTATTTCTTCTTGAATCTTTTTTAGGGGTTGCGGGCGTTCCTCCTCCTCCTTCTTGGTAGGGGCAGTACAGCTTCCTCTTTGGTTTTGTCTGCGTAAATGCATTCCGGGGGTTCTTTTGCCTTATTTGTTGTCTTTGCTTGGGGTTCAACCTTTTTTCTTTTTAAGGGATTTCTTCGGTTGTATCCATTGAATAGGCATTGGACCATCTGTTCTTGAATTCGGAAGTCGACCCTTCCCTTGCCAACATGGATGGTAGCGTTTGTTGTGTAGAGGAATGGTCTCCCCAACAACAATGCTACGTGATCTTCTTCTCCCATGTCCACGGCGATGAAGTCTCGTGGGGATATAGCTATCCTTCACCCTTACCAAAATGTCTCGAAGGATCCTTTGGCTTTATTCTTTGTTTGATCCGCCATTAGAAGTTTGGTCTTGGTGCGGGATAATGGGAAGTGTAGGAGTGTGTCATTGGTCTTCTTTGACATGATGTTGACACTTGCCCCTAGATCACGCGAGTGGCGTTACGAACGTGTATGGGCCTATTGGCGGTGATTGTTGGGCTCCTGGATCCTCCTTCTTTTTACGCAAAAGGTGAGTCCACAACAACATCGGTATAACCCGTTCTGGCGCGGTTGTTTATTGTTACCATGTTAACGGATTCAATGGGGCCCTCGGCTTGGTGAGTCCTTTCCCATGTTAGGTGCAAGCTACAGCAGATTAATTGAGCTATTTGGGTTTCTATCATTTTATTAAAGCTCAATTGATTCTTTCTTTACTTGAAAGATAGGGTTTCTAGTTTTGTGTTTACATTTTTCAAGCATTTTGTCATTGAAAGATAATTTCTTGTTTAGACTTTCATTAATCTTAGCTTGGCCATAAACTAAATCTTTCAAGGAGGGTTGATTGGAATTGAAATTGGAATTGTAATTCGAATTATAATTGTTACCTCCTTGTGGGCGATTACGATTGTTCCACCCATTGTTATTACACGGGCCGAAATCCGTTGTTGATGTAGGCTACTTCTTCTCGAGTTTGGGACAAGAACTTCCCGAATGTCCAACCTCTCCACAGACTTCACATGTCATATGTGAGTCCATGGGGAGTGTAGCACCGCTTGACAGACTTGGTCGCCCGTCTTTTCATCGGGGAGATCGATCTTTGCGTGGCAGGTCTGTCTCCTTTTCTTTGTGTGCATACCTTTTTTGTTTTTTTACGAGGGGCCCGTTCTTCTCCCCAGCCTTGGTTCTCGATCATCTTCTCGATGAGTGCTTACGCTTTCTCAACGGTGAGGGATAAGAACGCCCCTCCAGCAAAGCGGCATCTATGTGGCCCTTCGACATGGTCGTTAAGACCATTGTAGAAGTTCTAAAGGACGAGCCACTTCTCCATGCCAATGATGTGGGCGGCGAGGATGTACTCTTGCGACCTCTCCCGCCTGCGGTATGGGTTCCATTCTTTGTCTGGCGAAAGTTGGAAATTCTTGCCCTTGGGGGCATTGGTTTTACCCATTGGGAAGAACCTTGCGAGGAATCGCGATGGAGCATTTACTCCAAGTCTTGGCGGCTTCCTTGTCCTTGTAGAACCATTGCTTCGCTTTCCCCACAAGGGAGAAGGGAAACAAGCGAACTTTGATTGCATCGGCTCAACGTCATGATGACGATTGTGTCGCCACTCTCAAGAAGTTACGGAGATGAGCATTTGCGTCCTCGCTTGGCGGTCCATAGAATGGACTTGCTTGTACCATCGTGATGAGGCCCAGTCCTTAACTCAAAGTTCTTGTCGCCCAAGTTGACACGGGGGCCAAGCGGGACATTGCCCACGGCGAGGGGCGAGTAGTCACGGGATGTCTTGGTGGCCATGAGTGTTGATGAAGATGGTACTTGGATGGCGGGTGCAACCTCCTGGGGAGTGATGACGGGAAGAGTGGCCTAAGCCCGACTCCTTCGGCGACCTCTGCGGATGCGTCGGCGAAGTTTTTTGGCGGTTGCGACCCGGTCATACACTATCCCTCATTTTTCATCCACAGCGGGAAGAAAACAAAAAGAGTTACCACCGCAAAAGATTAGGGGCTATCATCCATACATGTGGTTATGATCATCTTTATTAATTTTTTTTAACCTTGCCTTCCCGGCAACGGCGCGCCGGAAATGCTTGTTGACATTTCTTAGGCGCAATTACTAGAAATGGTTTAGAACCCATCCCGGAACAGCGGCGCCAAAAATGTTGGCGTTTCTTAACGTTATTACTACGAATAGATTTTAAACCTATCCCGGCAATGGCGCCGAAATGCTTGTTGGCATTTCTTAGCACAATCACTAAGAATAGATATTATGATTAATGATAACGTCAAAGAGAACGTCGGTGATAGATGAATTGAATATTGCAAGGGTCAACCATGGCGCGCGGATCTATCATCGTAGCATTTCACCCGGTGAGTAATCGGGTATCGTTCATTTATATTTTCCCATGGGAAGGCAGGTTTAGATTTAATATGATGATGATATAGCCCACAATGTATGTATGGATAGCCACTAATCATATCTGAGGGGGTAAGTGATAATAATATTGGAGATAGTGGTGACACACACACTTCTTGAGCACTAGAAGGAATAAATAGAAAATAACATAAAAAGGAAAATCTATGTTGAGTTGGCTATTCTAATATAAGCCAATCGTTAGACTATAGTCTACATCGTCATTCATGGTTCCGCGGTAGAGATGGGCTAAAGTGATGAGGAGATGCCCGCGGCTGGTATCCGCCGGCCCGGTTGCACTGATAAGACTCCAACCCAACACCCGGACGTGGAGGAGTGCAAAGGGCGGACGAGAGTTGTCACACCTCTCGCCGCCTACCTCACTACCGTGGGATGCCGGCATTTCCCGGATGATTCCCTATAGACCTAAGCACCATGCTTACATTTATAGAGAACTACCTAAACTCCCAGCGGTACCCCGACCCTACGGATCGACGGGGAAAGAGTAAAGGTAAACCCAAGGTACACTGACCATCACTCGAACTTAGTTCTACTACGTTCCAAGAATAAAATATGATTCAATTAGCCTAAAGTTAGTCATGTTAATTATCACATTATACTAACTATACTCTAGTTGGCACAATATGAATATAACATGAGGGTAACTATACTCTAGTTCATATGCATTGCGATATAAATAATGAGACTTGAATAAAGGAAAGAACTTCATAGTAAATTACCAAAAGATCCTTCCAAGGAGACAAGCCCTCCTTGAAGCTCCGCCTAACTCAAATACTAACACTAAACTAATGAAGAGGAGAGAGTGGTGCTCAAGGTGAGGATGTAACAATGTGTAGTGTGTTGTGTTGTGTGTGTGTGTGTGTGAGGAGTGCCTCTCTTTATATAGTGGAGAGGAGGAGGGAATGGAGGGCTCTCCTTGCTTGAGCTCTTCTTGGCGGGGAATGAAAGTTTGCACAACATGCAACCGGCCCGGCTTGAAGTTAAGCACCAAACCGCCGAGAGAAAGGGCGGGAGCATTGGCCGAAATTTGGCGCCGACGCCGCAGATGGGCGGCCGGCCCGAGGCTGGAGCCTCTCGGCCCCACCTTCTCTGTCGCTGCGTTTTGTCACTTGTATGTTGGGCCTATGGTGGTGCATGGGCGGTTTATGCTGTGGGGTTTGGTCTCCTTGCTCAATCCACTCCTTGGCGTCTTTTATTCAAATGCGCTTTCTAATTTTTTATAACTTTGTACTGTTTCCACTTTTATACCTGCAAGACATAATTTCTAGAATACAAGTGGAACTAGGTTAGAAGTAAAAGGTATATGCATCATAAGTTTGCCTCTTTCTCATGAATTGGATATAAGTTGGCGGTATAATATACTCAATAATGACCGCCAACAACTCTCTTGACAAAACTTCAAAGTATTTTCCACGGTTTGAGAGATGTCCTCACCTGAAAGCTTCGACATTTCAACTAGCACTTGAGGAGTAGGATGGTCTTGAAGCACACTTTTCATAGCTCCAACATCAACCATCTTCTCTTTAGAAGAAGTCGAAGCATCGAGGGAAAAAAATCAGCTAAAACAATCAAAACAAATAAACAATTAGTCAAAACAAAAAAGGAAGCAAAAGCGGAGAAATTCTCTCGAACAAGGAAATAAAGACAAGACTCACAAATTTTCTCTCCATCCTTCAAAGAGCAAGCAACTTTCTCCCGAGCTTCCACATTTACCATGGACTCAGAGAGACGACTTCACGATCAAGCTTAGCTTCTTCATCCTCAACATCATCAAAGTCATCGAAAGAAAACCCGGCGATTCAGCGTACCCTTACGGTGAAGTTTTTCTTTGATAACATTCAATTGCCTCTTGAGCCCTCTCTGTTGAAGTTTTTTTCTAAAAAATAAATAGATAAAAACAAAATTTATCTTTGTGACAACAACGTAACAACATAAACGAGGAAACAAGAAAAATAATAAGCATACTTGGAGCAACTTTATCAACTCCGCAGTCTCACCAACAACAACATCCTCGGCAACCTTCACGAGGTTTCGAAGGAGACTTCGCAGATACATTCTCAAGAGCTTCTCGAGCCACCAACAAGATCAGTCTCCTCAACAACTTTATCGGAAACAAGCTGTTTCGGGCGAATGGATTCTCTGGATTAACTAACACACGATTCAAGTAAATACTCCTAGCTAGCTTCGCCAAGGCGAGCAAGACAAGATCATCACACGAGGCGTAAGATAAAAAGCGATCTTCGCCGGGAAGAATAGGAGTTGGATGACTAAATCTAGGTGAGGAAGGAGTTGTTGCAATTACCCGATGGGCGAAGCTTCCCTCATAGCAAAGACCTTCACCTTCTCCATCACCACCAGAAGTGCCCAAGTTCTGAGGACCACCAAAACTTTGTAAATACTTCAGTGTCGGAGTGAGCAACGACGAGTCAACCCTGGTAGAAGAAAAAACTTGGCAAATCTTTCTCACCTCTATGTCACGAAGCGAAGTGCCAATCACATTAGCATCAAAACCCTCACTATCAGAGAAATCTACAGAATTCACAAGTTCTTTCTTACGCTTCTTAGGTTTCTTCTTGAACAACATTTGCTTTGCGGCCTTCGCATGATCGACTTCGCAGAGGGAGTAGACTTGAGACTTCGAGGCGTTCCTCTTTAGAGCTTTTTCAATATCCTTCTCATCCTTAGAATCGAGAATAGGCCGGAGGTGGACGAACTTTGTAGACAATCTTAGCAAGGTCAAAAGTCCTGTTCAGCCTCACATAATCCTTGCCAATAATCTCATCCATAAAATTTCTCTCTTTTCTGTAGATATTTTCCAAGAATCTCAACGGCTTTATTCTCAATGGCCGCAACAAACTTTTCATCTCGTGTCAAACTTGGAAGGTCTAACACTATCTCTATCGGGATAAATGTAATCCCTCCCTCTAATCTTCTTAGTATGATAACGAAGAAAATCCCAACCCATACGAAGTGGCCAAACTCTGGCAGCAATGTACTCTTCCACAAGATCTCGAGTGGGTTGTTGAGACACAACACGAGAGAAAGCCTTCATACACTCAGAGCAGTTCTTTGTCTTCGAAAACTTTGGTTTACTTTCAAAAGGATCCCCATTGCATACGTGCGGCCAAAGGGATATCTCTTCACAAGACCCCTTACCGTTCTTTCCTCAACCATAGAAACCTTATGATAAAACCAATAGTTATACCAGACCATCCGCCCATTTGTTCTTCTTGAGCGGGAGAAATCTGTTTTCGACCCCTTGCAGTTTTAAAATTGCGGCGGCCAAAACAGAGTTGAACTTTGCGATTATCAATCGTCCGGCTTCAGAATTGGGAATGCAGTTCATGCAAAGCACAAAAAGCATTAATATCCGGTTGAACATTTTGGCTTCGCACGGCCCAAATGAAAATGAACAACCCTAATGATGGCATTAGGTGTCAAATGATGCATCTCAATATTATAGGCTTTGAAAACCTCCTCCAAAAACTCGTGACATGACATACGAAGCCCGCCAGTAAACAAAACTTTGAAAACTATGCATTCATCGTGTTTTGGCTTCTGAGTCTTTTCGTCCGCCCCTGGAGGTCTATCTTACGACCAGACTTTCAAAATTCTATCTTTTACCATTTCATCATAATCAGATTCCGTCATCTTGCTTCGCCCAAAACAAGTGAAATCCTATCATCCGGCAGCAGCTCGGACTCACGAAGCGTAAAACATCACTCAAGCCTTCATCGTAATTTTCATTTTCTTGATTTTGAGAAGTTGTTGGTTCTTCGACTTCGCTATCTTGTGAACCAAACATATTCTCATCAACACCAGCCATCCTGAAAATAAAAAAAAAAACACTCCAGAAGAGAAGAAACAAAAACTAAATGCGTAAAATAACTTCGGAAAGAAAATTACTTAGATTTCAAGGAGAACGAAGCTTCGCCGAGATCAAGACTTCGCAAGAATTTCACAAATCAAACTTGACTTCGCGCTCGTTTTGACTTCGCTTCACCAAAGAAAATTTCAAAAAGATGGCCCCTCTTCGAAAAAGATGAAGAAAACGAGGGGGTGCTCACTATTTATAGCCTATATTGGTCAAAGCGGTCAAACTAGCCATTTGAAAAAAAAAAAAAAAACGAACAAATCGGCGAAGATATTAACAGTATCCGCGAAGTCAAAATTAAAGCCCAACTTCAAAGTCCGGGGCGGCGTTTGTTTAAACAAAGTTTTCATTAAACTTAGTTCGTGGGTTTCATGCCTTTGAAGTCAGCCTTAGCCCCACGAGGGCTTTGTTGGGTTCTAACTTTGATTTTCATAACTTTCATCTCAAACTTTGAAGTTGCGGGGCATTTGAAGTAACTTTGGGAGAAAGTCAATAACGAGAAAAAGATCACGAAGGTGGCTTTATGAGAAGTTTGGCTTCGCAAAGAGTCAACAAAATCGAAACAGAGAAATTAAGGAGTCAGACTTCATGTGAAGTTAGAGATATTAGCTTCGCTGAAGACCACAGAAAAGAACTAAGAGGATCAAAAGATCAGCCAAGACAAGGAAAATAACTTCGCTGGATAGAATAGAATGTAGACTTTCATATAAGAACTTTTGTAATTCTAGTGTTTAAAGTACGAAGTCGGGGGCCCCCTATAAATACCCCCTGATATCCTTTGTAAATGCCATGTTGAATGACCACTTTGTAAACCATGTCATCATCAATAAGAGTTGTGTTGAGCAATCACCCAACAAGAAAAAATTAGAAAAAACATCCGAAAAGGAAACGCTCTCCGACGCCACTACAAATTAATTATTGTCCTGATTCCAGCCGTGCAACTTTACTAGCTCCAAGGTTCACAAAAATTATTGAGGTGGTCCAGCCGGGGGTCCTTCTGCTTCCGCCGAAGTTTTGCATCGTTGGTAATACTAATAAGGAAAGGCTAATAGTTGTCCTTCTGTCATCCACAATGCAGCAGATCAGATCACTGGTGCTAGAGGTATTTCTCAGCCATGTTTGTCTATTTTAAAGAAGCTTTGGTCTCTAAAAACCCTTGCTCCAAATATTAAGACCTTTATTTGGCGCCTCATTAGAAGGGCCATTGCTTCAGGTGCTCGTGCAGGTGCTCTTTTCAACTCACATTGATAAAAACTGTAGCCGGTGCGGCAATTTGGAAACTGATGCGCATATATTTTTTACATGTGACTTTGCAAGAGCTGTATGGTTTGCAGGTAGCCCATCAATAAGAACCTCAGGCTTACCGGTCGAACAGGACGGAGTACAGGACTCTTTATCTAATCTTATGATGAACATCAAAGATGATGACTCCATAATCACAGTTTTCACTACTCTGTGGTTCTTATGGAAAGCTCGTAATGAGCTAAAATTTTCAAAAAAGAAGCTCTCTGTTTTGCAGGTGCAACATAATATCAAAGCTCACAAAAGAGTCATGGCTCTAATAGCTGCAGCTGACGAAAACAAGGCTGCTGATAACAGGGATAAGAAATCTGTTTCCTTGAAAACATTTGATGTTATTACAGAGCCTTTGGGTGTGCACACAAATCTTTTTTCTCTCTGCAGGTTACAGGAAATACCGTCAGTGGCCCAATGTTTCACTGATGCATCTATTACCCCTGATGGCAATCAACGGGAACCAAGAACAGCAGGTTTGGGGATCCACATCTTTGACCCCTTCAATCAGTGCAGGTTTCTCATTCAGGTGCGCGCTGATAACTGCACCTCGGTATTGATGGCGGAGTCTGCTGCACTTGCCTTTGCGGCTGTTATCACAGCAAGAATTAATCTGAGGGAGATCCTCTTCCTCACAGACAATGAAATCCTAGCCAACTATCTATCCAAAACTGCTGCTGAATCACCACCTCAGTGGATGATTAAGCCCTTCACTCAAGTTTTCTTCAATGAAACAAGCAACAGGAAAGTTCAAATTCTCAAGATCCAAAGGACTGCAAATGCTCATGCTCATTCACTTGCTACTGAAGCCCATCGATCTTCTAGAATGTCAAACACTGCGGTGTCTCTTTTATGTAAGAATGTAAATCATGGTAGCAATTGCCCTCTACATGATGCTTTAAGAAATGTAAACATTTATCAGTGTACTCTTATTGCAGCAGTTTGCTGCTAATAATATAAGTGCTTTTCTTGTCAAAAAAAATAGTTGTCCTTCTGTGCACTGCATTGACATGCATGCTGACAGTTTCCCAGCAAAAAAAAAAAATCCTATTAATGCCCGTCGACTGCAGCACTAGACGATCGAGCAACCGATCGGCTCCCGGACTTCCAAGACCGTTACTGCCCCTCGGTTGCGTAACGTCTCGCCGATCCATCGTAAGGCTGTGGATGAACAAGAGCAAAATATGATTCCAGGTTAGTATACAGTGGTATTATACTTTTTGCAAAAAGGCTGAAACTATATTTTTGCTATTTTAATAATAGAAAATATTGCACTTAACTCTCATGCATATAATTCTTTTTGCAAAGATAGTCCAGTATTGACCGCCAAGGAGAAGAAAAGAATCTATTAGTATACATCTTGGACCCTAATCCTCTTGATCCCATCTACCAATACAACCCAAATGCAAGATACGTGAAGAAACTTTTATGGATTGCTAAGTACCTACCAAAAGCAATGTCTGTTGTGTGCCCTGGATCTAGATGGAATGAAAATGTTTTCCTATGGCGCCAAAAAATAGTAGATGATATTCCAATTTACAAAAGGTAACCTTTTCTTTCCATATAGTAGTAAATATATAAATAGGATTACTTATATTGAATAGATTAAAAATTTATATACATTAATAACTAATATTATATATATAAATCAAGGAGCTGTCAGGTTATATTGTTTCAATCTTCGTGTCAGCATGGAAAGACGAAGAGCTAAACTTGCTGTTTTTAATGGTGAGATTATCTAACCTTTTAAACCAGTATCTTTTAAACATGTATCTGTATACTTTTTCATTAACTAACAGTTTACATGATTATACATGATGGTTATGAACTCATGAGACAAATCTTGGGACAACTACTGACGTACAAGGAGAACGAATGTGAAGACAACATATCTGCTGGAGTGCTAGACTACATTAGATGTATTAGAAAAAACTAAAGTTAATTTTATATTAGGAGTACCTTATAATAATTAGTACTTAAGAGCCCTAGAGTTTTGCTTAAATTAGAGAGATATCAAGTCAGTTTTGTAAGTCCTAGAGTTTTGCTTAAATAAATTATAGAGATATCGAGTCAGTTTTATAAGTACAAATATTCTTGTAATAGTACTTTTGTTTTACTAAAAAATCAGAAAAGAGTTGTGCGTTAAACTCTCTTCACCTTTTATTGATTACATTCAATTCTAGCGTGGAATAAAATAATTAAAAAAAATGATTGTGGCCTTCAAAGAATTAGTTTAGTTTATAACAACCCGTAGCAACTCACGGGCATGTTTCCTAGTAAGTATATATATATATATATATATAGGGTGCACTTTCTATACACCCGGTGTAGTTACACCTATATTCAAAAAATCACATTGTGTATGTGTTCATACTTGTTTATTGGTTTGAGTATGTTTAGGTACTCATATTAAGATACTCTAGATCTTACTACATGAAAAAATTTCGAAGGAACCTATATTTTTTAATATATTACATAAAATGTCACTACTATCAGATATAAAAAAAAAAGTATATCTATATACTCAACGTATGAATACATACTTAACATATATACCACCATAGATGGTCTAGTATGATCATATACTTCAAGCACCACCCATCCGGTAGCCTCATGCAAGTTGACTGGTGAAGCATTACAGTCAATGCTACATAAGTTTTTCTAAAAAAGTTACTCCTCGGGGGCGCAGAGCTAAGAAAACGCGACACTCTGATTTCTGAGAGGAACAAGTATTCATTCAACTTTTCATTTTGTTAAGGAATCAAACCCAAAACAATCGAGATCTCACACTTATACAAAATGCATGTAAGAGCAAGGAACAAGACAGCTTGAGATTATCACTACGGCCAGCGAGCATAATATTAACTGGAATCACTGGAACAACCTACACAAACAACTCCATGAGCGGAGAATGCGACAATCAGAGGTAACAAACGCAAGATTAGTTGAGGATGTAGATGAAAACACAAGAGAATTGATTCATCAAAATGCACTAGCTGCACACAGGCCATTGACACTCAATGACTACCCGCACGTACGTACGCCGGCCGGCCCGGGCGAAGGCGTCGCTGTACAACGCACGCAAGCTAGCGCGCCACCTGCTCTGCTCCTCATGCCGGCGCGGCTCCTTGCTGCGCCCCCAGCCTCCGGCAGCAGCGGAGGGCGGCGTAGACGGCGAAGGCGAGGAGGGAGACGCAGACGAGGACGACGACGGTGGTGACCACGTTGACGAGGAAGGCCCGCTTGCTGTCGTAGGGGCCCCACGCGGTGGTTGCAGGGGATATGCCGGTGGGCTCAGGGAAGGCGGCGAGGAGATGGCGATCGTCGTCATCGCCGTAGCGTTAGTGGAAGGCGCGAGGCGGTGGTGTGGTTGACCTGGCGCGTCACGGCTTGGAGCTCTGTGGCCGGAGTTTGATGCGGAGCAAGCGCCAAGCAGTGTCGTCGTCGTCGCCTGGGTTTGGGAATGCTTCACAATAAGTGAAGTCGAGTCAACTCAACTCAGGTAAAATAAAATGACATCTTTGCGCGATAGTTGAGAAACCGTGTACCCGATGCATGTGTAGTTCACACCGACTGTGGCCATTTTTTTTTTTTTAACTCCGTGGCGATCTTGATGTTTAATACTCCGTCCGTCTCGCCAAAGATGGAGGTATACATGCCCATTGAACAAGCCACTGGAGTAATGACCGACGCACCTTTCAGAATGTTGCGTGGCCAATAAAGCTGCAGGTTCCAACTGGGCTGAAGAATCAAGTTGCACTTGTTGACTCATCCTGAGAAACCACATCCATTGGTGGCACACAGTGCTTCAGCAATGAAAAATGGACAACTGGATGGATCTTCAGAATCAGTAGGTAACTGTAACTCAAGCAGATTATGCAACTTTTCCCACCTTCTAAAGTACCTTATAGAGCCCATAGTACCTGAAGGACAGTTTCATGTGTTCGATTGGCCACTGAAAATTGCAGATATGGTCGAAGCTTTAGATACACCATCTGCCCCTCATTTTTTTTTCCGAAACCGGGCTTTGCCTCTGACACTTCCACTTCCACAACACCTGGCCGGGCCATGACAGGCGACGACAAGGGGGAAGCCAGCACATCCTGGGCATGGGTCCCCTCCAACACGGCCTGGCGGAGACAAGCCTCTTCCTCGACCAGCATGGCGCTGGGTTGGACCATGCGAGGATGGTTCGCCAGCACCGCATACAAACCTCTCGGTGCCACAGCATCCGTGAAGTTGAGCTAGACCACATGCAACGGCGAAGGTGGCTCCATCTGCACTTGCCTGGAGACCACATTGGTAGCCGAGCGCGGAAGCCACGAGCTCATCAAGCATTGGGTCCACCCAAGAAGAGGGTTCGCATCCACGCACAACTTCGAAAAGCGGCGGGTGCGTGGGTAGGCCGACATTGCACACGTCGATGTTGACCTCCAGCGATGGCGTGCCCCTCCCTAGCCGGGGCAAGGTCGATGCTGAGGGGGCGGAACATAGAATCTATCGAACGAAGAAAGGAGCGAGTCTGCGGCCCGGTCGCCTCTAGAGCGTCCAGGCCATTGCCACCATTGTCGGTGTCACGATGGTCCTCGGCGCGGCGTTGAGGCTCTAGCGCACGGCTCGTGGATAGTTGCTTTGCGCGGGCGGCGATGTCGATGCATGTAGTTCCTCGCCCGATGCCTCGCGGCCGGCGCGTAAGAGGCAGCGGGACGGGGGAGGAGCAGCAGGCGGTGGCGTGATCCCCAGCCGGCGGTCGAAGTAGAGCCCGACAAGGGATGGCATGGGCCGCCGACAATGAGGGCGGGCGAGGGCGTGTCGGCCGTATGCCGTCGCGCCTCTAAACGAGCGTGAAACCGTCGTCATCCCGCCGAGGGCGCGGCATCGCCGACGGGCGGGCGAGGGCCCCTAGCTTCCGCCAAAACCTAGGACCGCTCTGCGAGGTCGACAACGGTGGCCACCAAGTGGCAAAGGCCGATGGCTGTGGCCGAGGGGTGTCTGTGATGCGCCTGGGCCGGGCCGGGTAGCCGAGGCACTAGGGGTGCCGCACCCCAAAGAAGGGATGAGGAAGCGGCGCAAGAGGGATGACGACGTCGGCCCTCGCCTCGGCGGCGAAGATGACGCCACCTCTTCTTGACGATGATGGGTGCTCCGGGCGGCACCGCATGCTCCGCGACTTCCTCGCAATGACGGGGCGGTTCACGGCGCTTGTGGCGGTCCCGACCGGCGTCCGAGGTGGCGAGGTCGTCGGGTCGGGAGCAAAGCACCCCCAACCAGCCTAGACCGAGCGACATAGAAGTGCGAGGGGCCGCTCATCGCCGGACGATCGCCCGTCATCCGCCCACCGGCGGGTGCTTCGAACGCCCCTCCGCATCGGGAGACAAGGTGGACAACGGGCTTGGGGCAAAAGTGCGGACAAGTGGATGAGGCAGACGTCTTTCAATTCTGTTCTTAATCAGCCTGGGCTTTCATATGTTGTTGTGCTATGAGAAATTGTTGCTTAACCAATTCAGTGTTTAGTTGGCAAAAAATTGTAACCCAACTTCTAAGTTTTTCCACTCTCTCACATTAAATACACTAAAAGACATATGTTCGGAGTATGAAATATAGGTAAAAAAAGTTACTAATTACACAGTTTAGATGTACATTGCGAGACGATTCTTTTGAGTCTAGTTACTCTATGGTAGGATAATATTACCACAAACAAATGAAACATGCTACAGTGTCTAAATTCTAACGTTCTGACATTGGGTTACAAATTTTTGCCAACTTCAGCTGCCTTTCTTCTGACCACTATTCAAGATCCCGCAGTAGACAAAAATTGGTATTGCTCATTCCCAGTTGTCTTTGGAGAGTGACCATAGAGCACCTCAAAAGGGTACTTGTCCAAGGCTGACCGATGTGAGGTGATATACTAGAGCTCTGCCACCTCAGTCCACCACTTACTCCACTTCTTAGGAAATGAGTGAACCAAGCACCCGAGAAATGCCTCCAAACGTTGATTCTTGTGTCTGTCCATACGCAAACGGATGATAAGATGAATTCATGAGAAGCTTAATATAGAGAGCGCTTGAACAACTGCTGCCAAAAATTGCTGGTAAAGGCTCTATCCCTGTCAGAGATAATTGCCATTGCAAGACCATGTAGTTTGTACACATTACTCAAAAAGGCCTGAGCGAGCAACCTGAGGGGTAGTGAAAGGATGAGCTATGGGTATATGAAGTGCCCATATTGTCATCCATGGAGCACCAAACACTCTTTCTTCAACTATTTCCTTTTTATTCTTTTGTTTTCGTATTACTTCCTCGTTTAAAAATGAATGGTACACAGTAACAGTACACTGATTCTGAACCAATAATTGTCTATTGCTATTGGCTATTGCTATTGCAGTGATGATGCATGCATGCAGCCATTGCCATGCATGTAGGCAGACTTGACTCGGCAATGCCAACAGGAGGTGTCAGCATTATTGGCGCGCAGGACTGCCCGCACGCGCCAGCACTGCGGCAGCGCGCGCGCACCGGGACACCAGCCACAGCCATGTGGAGGAGTACGATGCTCGCCGGCGACTTGACTCGGCTGCTCGCTGGGGCCATGGTAGAGCGTATAGGACGGAGCTGAGCTCCATTATTGCTCTTGCCTGACTGTTGCTCCTCGCGACTTGACATCGACATCGCTGCTCGCTGGGGGCGTGGTAGAGCGAGTACGGAGCTCCATTATTGCTCTTGCCCGTGACCGACCACTGCTCCTCATGACTTGACTCCACCTCACAGAGGAACGAGAAGATGGCCTGGCAGAGCCGCAGAGGCAGGCGTTGGGCTGAGTGGACTCCACTGTCTCCCCGTACCCGCTGCCATGTGGGCGCCTGTATGCAATGCCGGCCGCCGGGTTTCACTTTCACACTTCTTCCTCGTAAGGCGTGCAAGTTTGATGTGAAATGTCACTCGCCCAATGCTCCGCCATTGCTCTCGCAACAAGCTCATCCCCCGCTTTTGTTACCCCCGACCTGGAGCTCTCATCACGTTCCACGGGCTCTCATCACCGCCGCGGCCGCCGCGCTTCTGCTCCACACCGCAGATTCCCCTAGTCGAGTCGAGCTCGAGCCCGTTCCCGTTCTTCTTTTTCAACCTCAACACGACAAGCTCAATCTGCACTCGCCAGTGTCGTCTTGGCTGGCGCTCACCAGTGGCCGTAGTGGCATCTCCCGAGCAGAGCTCATCGCCATAGCTCTTCTCCTACGCCGCTACTGCTCGACGACTCCAGCCGCGCCTCCTCACCCTCCACGGGCTCTCAACACCGCCGCCGCCGCCGCGCTTAAGCTTCACAATGGCAGATCCCCCTAGTCGAGCCAGCTCTCCTTTTTCTCACCCTCGACACGACAAGCTTAATCTGCAGTCGCTAGTGGCTTCTTCGCTGGCGCTGACCAGTGGCGCCGTAGTGCCATCTCCTGAGCAGAGCTCATCGCCATAGCTCTTCTCCTACGCCGCAGCTGCTCGACGCCTGTAGCCGCCACCGCCGTTTTCCGTCGTCAACAACACCCTCCAAGAGTTCGCCGGATCCGCCGCCTCGACCTCCATTCTCCGCCGCTCGCTGAGGCTGATGCTCCTGGGCCACTGGAGGGCCATTCCAGCCTAGGCCCCGGCGAACTCTGCTGAAGAGAGCAAACAACCACACCCATGGAGGCCTCCGCGCTGAGCATCGGCAAGTCCGCGTTGAGTGGAGCGCTTGGGTACGCCAAGTCTGCTGTGGCGGAGGAGGTGGCCTTGCAACTCGGCGTCACTCGCGACCAGGCTTTCATCAGGGACGAGTTGGAGATGATGCTGCCTTTCCTGATGGCAGCTGATGAGGAGCGAGACAAGCACAAGGTGGTGGAGACCTGGGTGAAGCAGGTCCGCGTCGTCGCTTACGACGTCGAGGACTCCCTCATGGACTTCGCCGTTCGTGTGCACAAGCAATCTTGGTGGCTGCCATGGCACATCCCACGCAATCTGCGTGACAGGCGCGATGTGGCCAAGCAGATGAAGGATCTTAGGGCCAAGGTTGAGGATTTGAGCCAGAGGAAAAAAACGGTACCTCATCGAGGCTGGCTCTAGCTCCAAGGCTACAGCTAGTGCTGGCGACACTGCTGCCTCTGCAGCAGCCATGTTTGGTATCAACGAAGCAAGGTATGCTCCGAAGACGACAGACCAGCCAAGATTGGATCTTACCCATCTCATCAACCAAGAGGGTGAGGATCTTTCAGTGATTGCAGTATGGGGAACTAGCGGCAATGTTGGGCATAAGTCTATCATCTGGGAGGCATATGAGAATTCAGATACCCAGAAGAATTTCCATTGCCGGGCATGGGTCAGGGTGATGCATCCTTTTTGTCCAAAAGAATTCATTCGGAGTTTGTTGGAGGAAGCTGTACATGTAGGGGTTGATTTTCTGATGGAAACAGAGAAGCCAGGGCAAGTGCTGGTAAAGGAGTTCCTTGCATATGTCAACGACAAGAGATGTCTGATTGTTCTCGACGACCTATCCACCATTCAAGGGTGGAATCGGGTTAAAAAATTCTTCCCAATCAACAAGAAAGGAAACAGAGTCATAGTGTCCACAACGGATGCTGAGATTGCAAGCTTATGCGTGGGCCAAAACAGTGTGGTGACAGAGCTCAAGCAACTATCTGTTGATCAAACCATCTATGCTTTTTACGTCGAGGTAATATTGAACTTCCATTAAAACATCATTTTTTGTTCTAGTTCAACGTACTAAGTTAACATGGGGTGTTTTTACTTTTAATTAATGTCACTTCTGTTTTTTTTTTTTTTTTGCAACACTACTAGCCCATCGCAAGACAGTCTGTTCAAACATCTACCATGCATGATTCTTCCCAGACGGCCGGAGAAGATGGAAATATTCGTACCAAGGTGAGGGAATTTACTGATTTTTAATTTGTGTTGAAAGCAGTCGGCTAAGCTTAAGAAAAAACATGTTTCATTTACTAGTATCAAACTAGTTATCATAAGATAGTAGCTATTTAAATTCTTAAACCAACAAGGTTCATATAAGTTAATCATTTTGATATTAAGCAAAGTAAAAAACATTTAGCTTTAAATTCTTCTGCATTAAAACTGAATAATAAAACAAAAATTCTTAGAGTAGACACGCATGTAGCACACCCTCAATTGAAAGCTAGCTCTTCTTAGTTCTTACTACATATATTCAAGTATACGCTACAAAAGTCAATAATATTTCTTAGTACAAGTTGGCGTGATACTCCTACTCGATCGTCATTCTGTGCACAGTCAAAACTTAAAACCAATAATGTTGCATGGTCATTAACATTTGGTTGTTTACAACGTGATTGCGAGATTTGGGCATCAGCATCAGGTCTAATATGGGACTGTCTTACAATTGCCATATATGTTACTAATTACCATCCAAATGGTGACTTTACATTGTTTCAAGTCACATATTAAAATTTTTTAATCATGGATGCTAAATCCTCGGTAGATTGTGTTCTTTTTTTTTTTTTTTTTTTTTTTTGTTTCTTTCTTTGTTTCCTATAAGTGGCTCCCCTCTTGTTTTATAGTTCTCTTTGTACAAACTTTACTTCTTTAATTACATTTCACTGTAGGGGCCTTGGCCCTCCATATCTTTCCAAAAACATGTTAAAAAATTTTGTTCATTATTGACTTCACACTGTTTCAAATGGAATATATATGTTACCCTTGGCCAGGTCATTATTGAAGGAATCATATTAAAATGTGTTGTAGTCATTTTTTTTTTTGTAAATGAAGGATTCATGGAGAGCTGATACAATAATTGCGAATCCACTTCCGTACTCTGCATAAAAGCACAAGCTTAAACAGAGTCATCTAACCAACAGGTTGGGTTTCTTTACAATTTAATTTTGATGTACTGAATGTTTTATACTGCACCAATCTCAGGTATTCAAGAAGACTGTAGATTTCGACAAGGAATATCCTGAGTTGGTTGAACCAGCCAAACTAATCCTAAACAAGTGTGATGGACTTCCCTTGCAATAGTCACCATAGGAAGCTTCTTGGCAGAGCAAGAAACAAAAGATGTTGTGGATTGGAGAAAATTGAATGCACACATTACTGCTGAGTTGGAGATGAATCCAAAGATTGGGCTTATAAGAGCAGTTCTTATGAAAAGCTATGATGGTTTACCCTATTACCTTAAACCTTGTTTCCTGTACATGTCCATATTTCCTGAAGACTGCAATATTAGTCGAAGACGTTTGGTACGTCGCTGGGCCATAGAGGGTTACTCAGTAGAGGCCCGCGACAAATCTTGCATGGAAATAGCAGATGGTTACTTTGAGGAAATCATTGAGAGGAGCATGGTGTTGCCAATTCAAGAACAGATTTTCAGCAGACAAAAGGCTGACTCTTGCAAGCTACATGATCTCATCCGCGACATCAGCATATCAATGCCAATGAAAGAAAATCTTGTTTTCAGGTTGGAGGAAGGTTGCAGCTCAAACACTCGTGGCACAGTACGTCACCTTGCCATAAGCAGTAACTGGAAGGGAGACGAGAGTGAGTTCCAGAGCATTGTGGAGTTGTCCCGTATAAGGTCCTTAACAGTATTTGGCGAGTGGAAGCCATTTTACATTTCCGACCAGATGAGGTTTCTTCGAGTGTTGGACTTGGAAAACACAGAAGGTCTAGCTAACCATTGCCTTGAGAACATTGGGAAGCTTCTACATCTCAGATACCTTTCACTAAGAGGGTGTCGTGATATTTTCTGCTTGCCGGACTCATTAGGTAACCTAAGTCAACTTGAGGTCCTGGACATCTAAGAAACAAAAGTCCAAGTGCTGCCCAAAACCATAGTCAAGCTCAGGAACCTACGCCATCTCCATGCTGGGACAGGTAGTACTGATGGTGTGTGCAAGGGCTAAGTTATTGTGGGAAGTGTGTGGAACTACTGGCGGTACAGTGTGCAGCATGTCTGGGACAGTACCGGTACTTCCGGCACACCGACTTGGGGACGAGGTGTAGGCGTGATCGGTGTGCTATAGCCTGTTGTGCCGCATTACCTCCTATTGTAGTGGGTAGGAAATTTCCAAATGATTATGGTGTTACGGTGCCAAGATGGATGAGGAAAGTGAAATCGCTACACACACTGCGGTACGTGCATCTCGCATGGGAAAATGCTATTGTGGAGGAGATAAAAGGTCTCACCGGCCTGCGCAAGCTAGGAGTGGTGGGCATCAGCGAGAAAAATAGTCAGAACTTATGTCTAGCAATTTCCAAGCTCAGCCTCCTTGAATCCTTGTCGCTGTGCTCAGATCTAGATTTATCCGACTGTCTAGTTGGCATACAACCACCTCCGGAAAACCTCCAGAGCCTCAAGCTGTGTGATTGCAAGGTGGCCAGATTGCCGGATTGGATCAAGGATCTCCAGAACCTGGTGAAGGTCACGCTAGATGGCACTGGTCTCTCGAGGGATGGTGCAGACATGCTCATGCAAGACATTGGGAAGCTACGGAACCTGAGGATTCTGCGTTTGCGGGAGCTGAGTGACATAACTATTGGAGAAGTCCAGTTCAAGTGTGACCTTTTCAAGAGTCTTGAGGTTCTTAAACTTTATTATGGCTCCAAGCCAGAAATTGAGTCAGTCAAATTTGATGAGAAAGCAATGCCCAAACTTGAGGTGCTGCTTCTGACCCTTAATCAGCATGTACACTTTTCTGGGCTAGAATATCTCGAGAGCATCAAAGAAGTACGGGTATATTATTTGTTTCGTTTTCCAGAAGAAAACAAGGAAACGTTTCCTCTGGAGCTGCGGGAGCAGCTTGATAGGAACAAAAAAGGGCACGTGTTGTGGTGCGCTGAAGCTTGAAGGGTGAACCATGAAGGGTGCGGTACACAGAAGAGTGGCGATCTCGTCATGCATTCCTTTATATATTATTGTATTGGAAAATCGTCTCATTTTTATTCTCGCGTTTGTTTGTTGTAGCAATAAATTCGTTCAAAGACTTGCTCTCTGATAATCACCAGCTGTAAAACAAGGCGTGTGCAGTAGGCTAGCTGCTCCTATGCCTTATTTCTTCCGGGGCGCGCTCTTATCAGTCGTTAGTTTGCCTTTACAGTTTAATCGCTTGTACTATTTTGCATTGAGATAACTAGAGTTTGTATTATCATGCAAAACCTGGGAAAGCTCGCCACTGCAGCATTTGTATTGCCATGTTCAGATAACTCTTATTACGTTCACTTCAATTTCTTGCTTGGTGTTGTTCAATCATCTGTGGTTAGTTGAGGCAAGTGACTCTGTACTAGTAATTACAGAAGAAGGTTCTTCGTGGTTATGGCTTAAATAATGCTCTGTAGTACTTACTACCAGGCAGCCATTAAGCCCTGTTCCGCAAGTTCTCTCTGAATGCAGATTGGGGGAGCTGTGGTGTTTCCTTCTTGTGCAATTAGTTTTGTGATTGTAATTAGCTTATGTTTAATTAGTATCAAACGTCGGATAAAAAACACCCGAAATGGGGAAGAGAAAACAGGGTGTTTGATTGACTTGACAGAAACATCCTGACGTGCTGCAGGTCAATGCTTTCTAACTCATGTTTTTTTTGGTGGGACATGCATGCACCACCCATCCGGTAGCCTCATGCAACTTGACTGGTGAAGCATTGCAGTCAATGCTATAAGTTTTTTTTTTTTTTTTTAAAAGTTAATCCTCGAGGCCGGCCCAGAGCTAAGAGAAGGCCACTGTCTAATTTCTGCGAGGAACAAGTATTCATTCCACTTTTCATTTGATAATAAGGAATCAAGCCCAAAACAACGGAGATCTGAGACACTGTTACACAATGCATGTAAGAGCAAAGGAACAAGACAGCTTGAGATTAATTATCACTACGGCCGGCAAGCATAATTGGAATCACTGGAACAATAATCTACACAAATAACTCCATGAGCTTCGAGCTCTCTCCGGGCCCGAGTTTGATGCGGAGCAAGCGCTAAGCAGTGTGAGATTACCATGTGAGAGGAATCGCCTCGGTTTGGGAATGGTTCACTAGTCAAGTCAAGTCAAGCCAAGTAAAATAAAATGACATCGATGCGACACAGTTGAGAAGCCGTGTAGCCGATGCATGTGTATTGTGCACGCCGACTGTTTTTCGAAGGAGCATACATGAGCATTGCATGTTTTTTGTGGAAGCTTATAGTAGGACTCTGGAGAAGAACACCAAAGCAAACATGGGCAACATGTCTCTGATGGGGCAATCTGCATTCCCAAAGCTTGGCATCTTCACGACAACCCGCCAAGAGAGTGTAACAAGGAGGCAAGGAACAAAACACCACATCGTGTCTGTGCCTCCAGAGACGCCAACAACAAAGTAGAAGAAATGCAAGCCGTAGGGATGGTGGATAGCAGTTGTGTTGAAATAATGGTTCAACGGGGTGGGAAACCTCCTCCTGGACAGTGCTCAAGAGGGCGAGAGTGGTGAAATGGCTAAGTCAAGAACAATGAGATGATACAAAATACCAAGTATTAATGTATTCACCAACCAAGTTACATAGGAGTCAATGCACTTAATTTATAGCCCTCGGTTACAGGCAATGCCATTTCACAATATTGTCCCAAGCATATTCTTGGAACATCCTCAGCCAATACAGCTTTCCCGGGGTACAATTGTCTTCTCCCCCTGGTTACCGCCTTCGCTCGTGGGGCCGGTCGTCTGTCCCATTAAAGGCTTAGCCCACAGTGGAGAGCCATGTTGATGCTTACTTCTCTGTCCATCATCTTTGTTGGGTCTGTTCGGTCCTGCACCTTCATCGTTAGCACGAGCTCCTATAAATAAGGAGCATCACCTCCTATGTAAGATGGTTGGTAATTACTCATTAATACAAGTTAATTCACTCCACGCGAGTCCAACACTTAGCCATTTTTCTATCCTTCTCCCCCGGAGCACCGTCCGGGCGTAGCTTACTATCCCTGTTGAACCCAAAGTTCAACATTGGCGCCCACCGTGGTTGGCCCCAAAACAACCCTTGGCCAACAAGCCGAGAAAAATCAGCGCCGACCGCAATCAAGGATAAGGCCCTCAGCGACAAGTCAGGGCGAAAGGTCCAAGCAAGCCCATCCAAAGAAAGCGAAACAAGCCCCAGCCAAGCGCGAGCGAGTTCGCACACAAGGAAAAGGCCTCCGTCCATCAAGCCACCGCTAGGTACATGTGCTTCGCCAGTTAGCCCACAAAGAAAATTATCGCAGGGGCTTCATGCAAGCATAGTGAATTTGTAAAATCCTAGAAAAGACCTACAAATTTTTGGGCACCAGGTCACAAGGCCAAAAACCTTCACATTATGATTTACCCTCGAAAAATCCTCGGACAAAGACCCGAATCGACACTAGGCACCAAGTCACAAGGTCAAGACCTTCGCGTATTTTCTTCTATAATAGAAGCCCCCGGAAAAAATCCCGAACATCATCTCTGGGCACCGTGTCGTCGCTTTTGAAAACTTCACGCTTTTATTTTGTACGGTCACAAATCCTGAAGGAAATATCAAGCATCACATTACAATTATAAACCCCCGCATTATTCACTATTTTTCGTGCAAAAAGTCGAAAGTGGCTAGTAACTAAGCCACGGCATTCGACAGGTTATGTGGAGGACCTAACCTGGTAAGAGCAATGAGAGGCTCAAACCAGGGGACGACCTCCCAAGTACACAACTAATAACCAAAACACAACAAAAAGAAACCTCCACTTTAGACAAACAGGGAGTCAAAAATTCAAAAACAAGCAAGCTAGAAACTTAGGGTGGAAAAGGCAAATCGTGCACAACATACCCTCGTTCGACTTTTTACAAAAGGAAGGAACCTCCTCAAAAATCTATAAGTGTTTCACGATGAGTGAAGGTACCGGAAAAATACAAATGATCAAATAGAGGTATCTTTTACGAAACATTGTGGTACAAATCTCCATTGTAGAATGCGCTAGAGCACACAAAAGTGCTTGACATTGTGCTAGTAGCAGCTATAAATGTTCTAAACCACAAAAGATAGACACCGAGTAAAAGATTCGTAAGCTTTGGACCACCTAGAATGTTGAGGGGGAGAATGCGTAAAGATTCGTAACATCCTCCCAAAAGACAAAATAACAATGAGGCATCCACGAGCAGAGATCCCTCAAGATGAACGTGGCCTCCAAAACCAAAAAGTCTAATCCTCGCCACATCTCCATGAGCCTCAAAGAAAGCCACCAACCTGCGGGCCGGAGCTACCCGCATCACTAAGGGAACGGTCGGAGGTTTCCCATGCCATAGCAAAGAAGCGGGAGAGAAAAGCAAATGACATCGAAGAATGACACAGAGACCGCAAGTGAGGAGCCAGGTCCACATTGGATATCCGCACAACCTTGTCTAAGGATGAAGAGTAACCTCCGCACCAAAGAGAAAAATCTATCTACTACGACGAAGCGTAGAGGCAAAACATGTTAGCGGAGGCATGAATTATGCATAAGTCCAATGTTTTAAACAATAGCGGAATCACAAAAGTAAAATCAAACTTTGTTATGTCTATTCGGATCTCCACACCAAAAATTTAGTCGCAAGCGTGGCTCATAAACAATAAGCTCCAAACACAACTAATAAGCGGACTCAAAACAATTACAACACCTAAAAAAGGCGGAGGTCCCTCCCATGTTATATCATGTGTGAAAGCCATATGCTCGTTGCCTAAGTCACCCAGTACATCTTCGTACATATCAGATACTCTAGCATCATCAAAGGTATCGTGCCAATACTCCCTATAGCCTCCATCAACATAAACACCATTATGATAAAAGCATAAGAGAATTATGTCCAGCGCACGCCCATCTTCTGAAACCTGCACATGGAACGAGGTATATTTACAAAGACATTAATACTTAGTCTCGAGATATAGCGTCAAGTTTTACAAAAGCGCTTCCAAAGAAGCGTAGCAAAATGTATCAGCTCCCTAAAGGCCTAGAAAATCTAAACCTCATCCTCCATCAAGTTATGGCCGACATCCGATGCCTCTCGGCTCCTTGTCCTCCCTAGCGGTTGCAGCCTGCGGAGCTTGTGATGTGGCCTCCTTCTCGAAAAGGTGCTCCTCCGAATGCTCCGCCGTAGGGTTCTTCAAACTCGCGCGCCGGTCATGGAGGGCTTCCCAACATCCTTGGCGGAGCTCACGGCATCGGACTTAGCAACCTTCGTAGAAGCCTTGCGGGTTTGGTTAGCTCTCTAGGTTAAGAATGCATGCACATGATTGTTGAACCTAGAGGCACATGAGGATTGATGTTCCCGACGTTTTCCCCTCTTTATAGTCCGGCTATCGATCCTAAACCACTCATACCCTCATCAAAATGGCCCTAACAATATACCTTTGCCTTGAGCCCATTTTGATCACGTCTTTCTCAAATCGCCAAAGTCCGAAAGCACTTGATCAACTTTTGGATCACTCCAAGAATCCACCATGATCCTCATGCTCCACCATTTTGCTAGACCAATCTCCAACTAAATCACACACTTAGCATAAAGAGATTAGTTCTAAGATGTCATCAATTAGCCAAAACCAAACTAGAGATCTTTGATCAGGTGGTCCCCTCTATCTCTCTCAAGACCTTTCTTCTTCATCCACATATCGACGGGCCTGTAACCCCTACTATAGTCATCAGCATCCTATAGTCATCAGCATCCAATTAGATGTAGGGCCTCTGCCTGAACCAATATAAATCTTAGTCCCCAAGGGTTAAGCCACCCAAACACAGCACGAGACTAAAAAATCGGTTGTGTAATTAGTCCTGAACTTTGTTAATTGTTTCTTACTTGCATTGCCTTAGTACGCCAAGGCTTACATGTGGCTTTTGTATTTGGTTTGCTTCTTATGAGCAATAAAACACGCTTAATCATGGTTGTGAAAAGAGGTCCTCAAAAGCTTCACGCAAAGTAAATACTAAAATGTCGCAGAGTGCGTTTAATTTGTCTAGTAGCAGTAGTAGTGTGTCGAGGCATCCACTTGTGCTCACTTTTTATGCAAATTGTAATTTCTATTGGTTACGTGTCCGAATTGTCAAGTATCCAATTGTCACCAAGCTTAGTGCATGTTATATTTTTATTGGTTAGGTGGCCAAATTGTCAGCAAGTACTCCAAATCTCCGGTTGTCATCAAGCTTGATGTATTTTTTATTGGTTAGGTGGCCATTTGTAATAAGTACTCCAATTGTCATCACGCTTGATGCATACCTAATTGAAGAACCTTGCCTATAGGACTCACTGCACTAGCAACCACCAAGTCTAAACAAAAAACAAAGGCATGAACCAGTGGCGTTTGTAGAGATAGCTTTGTATACATGTCCACTGCAACTTGCAATATTTATAAACAACACTCTGATCATTACACGTAAGACAAATATATAGGAGTCATGCACAAGTTGTCACATGGTGTGTGTTTGTAGACAGCAGCCGTCTAAACTACGCTTAGTAATCATGGAGCTGTCAGCCACTCCAATTGTCATTGAGATTGATGCATACCTTGAAGAACCCCACAATTAAAATCTCTAAAGGACTCCGGGACTAGCAAGCACCAGCAAGTGTTCATTTTTCTAATAAAAGAAAAGAAAGCATCAGCTGGAGAAGCGTGCAGTCCTGTTTTTAGTCCAGGCCAGCCTTCTGCATGGGCATCCAGCACTAAGCTGTTCAAGGCTATAGCAGTTGGATCCAATCCACGCAAAAACGCCCGAGAGAGCAAGACCAACCACCGTACTGCACCTATGGAGGCCACCGCGCTGAGCATCGGCAAGTCTGTGTTGAGTGGAGTCCTTGGCTACGCCAAATCTGCCGTGGCGGAGGAGGTGGCCTTGCAGCTCGGTGTCACTCGCGACCAGGCTTTCGTTAGGGACGAGATGGAGATGATGTTGTCTTTCCTGATGGCGGCGCACGAGGAGCGAGACAAGCACATGGTGGTGGAGACCTGGGTGAGGCAGGTCCGCGTCGTCGCCTACGACGTCGAGGACTCCCTCATGGACTTCGCCGTTCGTGTGCACAAGCAATCTTGGTGGCTGCCATGGCGCATCCCACACAATCTGCGTGATAGACGCCATGTGGCCAAGCAAATGAAGGACCTCAGGGCCAAGGTTGAGGACGTGAGCCAGAGAAAAAAGCGATACCTCATCGAGGCCGGCTCTAGCTCGAAGGCTACAACTAGTGCTGGCGACACTGCTGCCTCTGCAGCAGCCATGTTTGGTATCAGCGAAGCAAGGTATGCTGCGAAGACGAAGGACAAGCCAAGATTGGATCTTACCCAGCTCATCAACCAAGAGGGTGAGGATCTTGTAGTGATTGCAGTATGGGGAACTAGCGGCAATGTTGGGCATAAGTCCATCATCTGGGAGGCATATGAGAATTCAGATACCCAGAAGAATTTCCATTGCCGGGCATGGGTCAGGGTGATGCATCCTTTCAGCCCAAAAGAATTCATTCGGAGTTTGATGGAGGAAGCCGTACATGTAGGGGTTGACTTTCTAATGGAAACAGAGAAGACAGGGCATGAGCTAGTAGAGGAGTTCCTTGCGTATGTCAATGACAAGAGATGTCTGATTGTTCTCGACGACCTATCCACCATTCAAGAATGGAACCGGGTTAGAAAATGCTTCTCAATCAACGAGAAAGGAAGCAGAGTCATAGTGTCCACAACCGATGCTGAGCTTGCAAGCTTATGCGTGGGCCAAAACAGTGTGGTGTCAGAGCTCAAGCAACTATCTGTTGATCAAACCATCTATGCTTTTCACAAGGAGGTAATATTAAACTTGCAGAGATGTTCTAAAGACATCTTATATGTTGGTTCTTATATAGTAAGAAAAACGATATTTAATGTTACTTTTCTTTTCTTTTTTCTTTTCTTTTTGCAACTAGCAGCCCACCGCCACACCGTGCGTTCAAATATCCACAACGCCTGATTTTGTCCAGCGAGCCGGAGATGAAGATGGCAATACTTCCACTAAGGTGAGAAAAATCACAGATATATTTTTATTAGTAAGTATTGTTATTTTTTTTATTATCGTTGATGTTATTATTTTTTTTTATTTATTTATTTATTTATTTATTTATTATAGAAAGCAATCATTTAAACATATGAAAACTCATGTTTCATTTACAAATATCTTAATACGTATAAATATTTATTACTAAGTAGAAATAAATAAATATAAAAAAAAGTCACAAATATATAGAAAATTAAAGTACTATGTCTTTTTTGGCCCTTGAGGGCAGGTACATTGGTGGTCTCATAACTTGTCTCATATAGTGACACGTAATTTAAGACGACTTAAGAAACTAGGCGTACATTGGTTGTTCTTTTAAGTTGTCTCATAATAGCTTGTAATTCCTTAATTTATGGGCAGAGAAAAAAATAGGATTGTGAGGTGCATAACAACAACAACTTATACAATGGTATATAAGTTGTCTCATACTCCTAAATTTTAGCTCATGAGACGGTTGTTTTGTGAAGCAACGACCTCATTCTTTTCTCGCTCTCTTTCCTCCACATCATCAAAAATCCTACGTGGCATTGCATTAGACGAGGTATGAGACGGCCGACATGTACCAATGTACCTGCCCTCAGCTCTGGCTTTTGTCTAAATTGCCACCTTATTAACTGAAAACCATTCAATACCCAAAGACAGTTTTGAGTCATTTTCTAGGTTAATATTAAGGCCCCGCTTTGGCAGGCTTCTCCTGCGGCTTTAGAAGCTGTTTGGAGCCATTTTCCGCCAAACGGGTAAAATAAAACGGCTCCACTCGACGATGCCCGTAAAAACGTGCTCTCACCGAGCTTTGGCTGAGAAGGAGACAAAAATAGTAGCTTCTCTCATCTCCACCTCATCCTACGTGGCGTTACGTGAGAGCATGTTTTAAGCAAGGAGCTGTTACGCCAAACGATTTATCAAAACAGCTCCAGCTCCACTAATAGCGTTGTTCACGGAGCCAAAGCACCAAAAACGGATTCACTTGTGAAGTTAAGCCGTGCCAAACGGGCCTAAATGATTTTAATAGTTGAGGTGTTAAATTTAAAACGATTTTGCTGTTGAAGGTTAAAATCCCTGTTCCGCTAGGCGCTCGCCTAGGTGGGACTCAGCGCCTACGCCGCTAGGCGAAGGCCATTGTGGAGCCTAGGGGGGTAGTCGGGGTCCTAGGCGGGCGCGGCGCCGTTGGTCGAGGTGGAGCGACGGGGGAGGGTCGCCGTCGTCGTGGGGGCGCGGGGAGGGCCGTCGTCGCCGCTGGGGTGTAGGGGGGGGGCGTAGGGGCAATCGTGGCACTCCCGGGGTGTGGCCGCCGCCGCCGTGGTTCGGGACCAAGGGAGCCGTTGTCCGTGTCGCGCAGCCGGGGGTGCCGCCGCGCAGCATAAGCCACGATCCAATGGGGGGTGCCGCGCGAACGGGGTGGCGGCCATGGGTGGGGTGGGTGGGGTGGGAGAGGATTTGGGTTTGAAGGGATATTTATAGATGGGCCTGGTGGGCTGGTTGGTCGGGCCTGGTGGGCCCAAAGGATGGCGTCGAGAGAAGGCCTGGATTGCAGGTTCGGTGGAACCAGGTAGCTACACTTTTTGGCTGGGGCTTTCCATTCTTATTGGGAGCCCTATTCTTCTAATTGAATATATATATATATATATACATACATATATATATATATATATATGTGTGTGTGTGTGTGTGTGTGCTTGTGCGCGTGTGTGTGTGTTTAAATTGGCAAAATGCCCAAAACGTCTAGAAAAACACCTAGGCGCCATTACTCCCAACTAGTTGCTAGGTGGAGGGTCGTCGAGGAAAATCCGCCTAGCGTGTAAATCGAAACAAGGGTTAAAATTAGGAAAAAGGTAAAAGTTGAGGGACCAAAGATAGACTTAATGCAAAATAAAAATAGAAAGAAAAAACTAATAGACTTAGTTCGTTCAGACCTTTCAGAAAAGTTATGCAAACATTTTATGTTTGAGTTCGTCTAGTTTAGCGTATTAAGTGTTATTAGCAGCCAGACCATCTGCTCAAATATTCAAGTTTCAACATGCCAAATTATGTGAACTAATTTTACTTTGTGTAGAAAGCTGTCACTTAAGCTAAGCTTACGTAAACACTAGTTTTATTTATCAGGTTTTCAACAGATAGCAGTCAGCTGCATGGCACCTCTCTTAAAGTTACCAAGGGGTAGAACGAAATCATTTCGAAATTAAGTAAAATAACAAAAAAACAGATAACTATTTAAATATCTCTGCATCGAAACAGTTCTCAGAGGTGAGAATATGTGAAACTTTAAAAATATATAAGGACCAAAAGGATAATGACTACTACCAGTACTAAAGGTAGACAAACTCGTAGTCACATACAACTTCGGTTACAACTATACAATACATATATGATCAGTTAGATAGTAGAGTAATACTATCATCTAATTGCTCACTTGATATATACTAGGAAACATGCTCGTGCGTTGCAACGGGATGTATAATTTGTTGTATAATCACTTAGACAATTCATCCTCGAATCGAACTGTATAGCATTTGTGGACGCACATGGATCTAATTTATCTTGGGACTCAATTTATACCATGGCTAGACACTACTTTGACATCAAAGAGAGTAACGAACTACAAAAACACCTTATACTATGATAATACGATTTGTTAATGACTTGTTATGGAATTAATGTACTCCTTGTTGTGGCCACTACGTGAGCTCGGCCGAGCACTGTATGCACTCGGCAAAGCCTTTTTTCGCGCTCGTCCGGCTAAAATTTACACGAAAAAGAAGTTTTGCGAACGCATCCTACTCCAGCGCCGCGGCAAAGGCTCTGCCTAGTGTCACGGCTTGCGCCGGCAAAGTAAAGTCGCCGTCACGGCTGGCGCCGTCGGCGGTAACTTTACCGGCGTAGCCAACGGCGCTCAGCAAAGTATTTCCTTTTTTGCTGAGCGGAATCTAACCCTCGGCATAGTGGCTTTGTTCTTTTTTTTTCAAAAAATTGTTGCCGAGAACCACAACCTATCAATCGGCATACATCCCATCTTTGCCGAGCATTGTGGTTAAGACGCTCGGGAAACCTTCATTTAAGATATATGAAATAAATAATAAAGTGTATTTTTCATAATAACTGATTTGATCAAACGTGAACCTTCTTAACTGGCACATAATTATATAGTTGTATTTTTTTTTTTGGGGGACAAAGATACAATATTAGCTTAGCCGAGTTTTTATTCTATTTGAAGAAGAGAATTTCATACCAAAAAGCAAGAAAATATATTTTTTTCACAAGGTGCTTGCTTTCGTAGATGTAATAACTCTGAAGTTTGTCCTTCCGTGAGCAGCTGGGGAGCTGGGCGCCATCGATTCATGTGTTTGATAAGAACTCCGTGGACCAAACAAAACTCTAGTTTTGTATCGTGAGGTTATGTGACTGAAGATTTTTATATGGCTATTTACAGAGCTCTCAAGACATAGCACATTCTACAGAGTCGGTGTCTAGCTCAACGGTGGCCACATCTGAGATTGAAGATGACCAACACAACGATGCTAATGGAAAGATGGTGTTTGGAAACATGACAGCAGGGATTTTGGATGAATCTCAGCTTGGTGGGCGAGAGAGAGAGAAAGAACTCATTGCCAATCTGATCTTAAATCACTCTGACATACATCTCGAGGTGATTGTAGTATGGGGAATGGGAGGTATTGGAAAGACCACTCTAGTTAGAGATGTTTACCAAAGACAAGAGCTTAATGAGAAGTTTGCAAAGCGTGCCTTTGTGACTGTGTTGCGTCCTTTCAAGCTTCAGGAGCTCCTTAGGAGCATAGCTATGCAGCTCAGTGCAAATTCACCTGGATCGAAGGGTGCAATGGATTTTGCACGGGGCAATGATGATTATGCATCAATGTCTGTTAGTGGTTTGACTAAAGCAATGGACGGGCTATCACAAGATAAAAAGTGTTTGATTGTTGTCGATGACCTATTATATAACACGGAATGGGATACAATAATAGAGGCATTCCGTAAAATTGAGAAGGCAATAAGCTGGACTATAGTGATCACCACACGTCAACAGGATGTCGCTGAGCATTGTTGCAAAAAACCAGAATGTATACACATGCTCAATATTCTAGAAGCTAAGGAAGCTCGTGAACTCTTCATAAAAACGGTAATGAAAAAGGCATTCAGTTTATTCCATTTGAGATGATAATGCTTTATATACAACTCTACTGGACTAGTTTCAAACATAGATGAGTTGAGTATTTTATGAAAAAAGAAGGGGAAAGACATGCCTTCTGTGCACTCTTGGTTGAAATTGTCTGTTTTATATGTCAGTGATACTAGAGGGGTCATTGCAGATTATTTTTATACTGAATTATTTGCATCTCCCAATATATAAAAAAAAAAAGGTAAAAACAAGTTCTATAATAAACCTAGTAAACATTGTTGCTTTTTCTGTTTAATTTGCTCACTTAGTACAAAAGTGACCTAGGAAACTAGGTTCCTAGCATGGAGGGCAACAGCAAACAGAGCACTTGCTGACCAGAATCTTGCCATTTTTTATATTTTCCATTCCCCCACTCGTACCTGGCATAACCGCATAACACAAACCATTGATGAATTTTACTATGTGTTTAAATATTGTTGCTTTTTGCAGTTTAATTCACCTATATTTGTTGTGTTTTCTGTAGTGATTTACTTTTAGAGATAAAAAAAATTGTAATGGTTTCTTCAAAAAAAATGTAATGCTCAAATAAAGTTGGTGATAGTCCACAATCATAAGATATTTGGCCCATCAATCATTTTTGTTATTCTTACAACTAGTGCTTTATTGTTACACACAAAATTGCATAAATATATCATTTTTTCATTGGTTATAGTGAGTGAAATCATTTACTTTGTCATTGCGACTCTCCTGCGTGGCCGAAAATGTTGCCATGCATGTATACTCCAAAGGCTTGGCCTATTCATTATTACTTCACACAAGTCCCAAACCTCATATTCAAACAATGTTTTCGCATCATACTAACAAACAAGTAGAGCTCCTTCATAATTTAATTTTTCCACTTTTGTGTACTGAACGTTGTTTTGTACTGTGCCAAATCCAGGTCTTCAAGAAGACCGTAGATTTCGACAAGGAATATCCTGAGTTAGTTGAACCAGCAAAATTGATCCTAAACAAGTGTGATGGACTTCCCCTTGCAATAGTCACCATAGGAAGCTTCTTGGCAGAGCAAGAAACAAAAAGTGTTGTGGATTGGAGAAAATTGAATGCACACATTACTGCTGAGTTGGAGATGAATCCAAAGATTGGGCTTATAAGAGCAGTTCTTATGAAAAGCTATGATGGTTTACCCTATTATCTTAAACCTTGTTTCTTGTACATGTCCATATTTCCTGAAGACTGCAATATTAGCCGAAGACGTTTGGTACGTCGTTGGGCCATAGAGGGTTACTCAGTAGAGGCCCGGGACAAATCTTGCATGGAAATAGCAGATGGTTACTTTGAGGAAATCATTGAGAGGAGCATGGTGTTGCCAACGCGTGAACAGATTTTGAGCAGACAAAAGGCTGACTCTTGCAAGCTACATGATCTCATCCGCGACATCAGCATTTCAATGTCAACCAAAGAAAATCTTGTTTTCAGGCTGGAGGAAGGCTGCAGCTCAAACACGCATGGCAAAGTACGTCACCTTGCCATAAGCAGCAACTGGGAGGGAGATGAGAGTGAGTATCAGAGCATAGTGGAACTATCATGCGTAAGATCTTTAACAGTGTTTGGAAAGTGGAAGCCATTTTATATTTCTGACAAGATGAGATTTCTTCGAGTATTGGATTTGGAAGACACGGAAGGTTTAGCTAACCATTGCCTTGAGAACATTGGGAAGCTTCTACATCTCCGATACCTTTCTCTAAGAGGGTGTTCTGATATTTTTTGTTTGCCGGATTCAGTAGGTAACCTAAGTCAACTTGAGGTCCTGGACGTCAAAGATACAGAAATACAAGTGCTGCCCAAAACCATAGTCAAGCTCAGGAAGCTACGCCGTCTCCATGGTGGCAGCATAGATTGTAGTGGTACACCAAGGCTAAGTTACTCTGGGAGGTGTATGGAACTATTGGACGTACAATGTGCAGCATGTCTGGGAGAGTCCTGGAACACTGACTTCACAACGAGGAGTAGGCGTGATCGGTGCGCTATAGCCTGCTGTGCAGCATTACCTTCTATTGTACTGGGAAGGTATTTTCCAAGTAGTCATGGTGTTACGGTGCAAAAAGGGATGAGAAAAGTGAAATCGCTACACACACTGCGGTACGTGCATCTCGCATGGGGAAATGCTGTTGTGGAGGAGATAAAAGGTCTCACCGGCCTGCGCAAGCTAGGAGTGGTCGGCATAAGCGAGAAAAATAGTCAGAACTTATGTTCAGCAATTTCCAAGCTCAGCCTCCTTGAATCGTTGTCGCTGTGCTCAGAGCTAGATTTATCCGACTGTCTGGATGGCATACAACCACCTCCGGAAAACCTCCAGAGCCTCAAGCTGTGTTATTGCAGGATGCCCAGATTGCCGGAATGTATCAAGGGGCTCCAGAACTTGGTGAAGCTCACGCTATTTAACACTGGTCTCTCGAGGAATGGTGCAGACATGCTCATGCAAGACATTGGGAAGCTACGGAACCTGAGGATTCTGCGTTTGTCAGAGTGGGGTGACATAACTATTGGAGAAGTCCAGTTCAAGTGTGACCTTTTCAAGAGGCTTGAGGTTCTTTTTCTTTATTACGGCTCCAGCCCGAAAATTGAGTCAGTCAAGTTTGATGAGAAAGCAATGCCCAAACTTGAGGTGCTGCATCTGGCCCTTGATCAGCATGTTCGCTTTTCTGGGCTAGAATATCTCCAAAGCATTAAAGAAGTAAAGGTACTTTATTATTATCCAGGAGCAACGCCGCCCAAGGAAACGTTTGCTCGGGAGCTACGGGAGCAGCTTGATAAGAATAAAAAGGGGCACGTGTTGAAGGTGGACTGAAGCTTGTGGTTGTATCCTTGATGACTGTTGGCTCCGATCCTTCCTAGCTGGGATGGGGTATTGCTTGAGGCTTGTGTATCATTGAATGGTGCGGTACATATGCTGGTGGAAACTGATGAGTGGCCATCGTATTTATTTGGTTACATGCTATTATTCTCTTGTCTTCCCTGTCGCCTTTCTTTGTTGTAGCAATATAAATTCATTCTAGGACTTGACTCTGACAATGATGAACGCAACCTTCTTGTGTTGCCGTTTCGATTTCTGATGCATTATTCACCAGATGTAAAATTAGGTGTGTACAGTAGGCAAGCTACTGCTATTTCTTATATTCCTAAAAAGGCTCTGTCGTTTGGTTTGCCTTGCTTGTTAGACTTTTTTTTTTTGGGACTAAAAAAATTTTAGTCCCTACATGTTTGGTTCTAGGGACTAAAGTAGGGACTAAAATTTATCATTACATGTCTAGCTGCTAAAAAACGAATTTTTCTGTGCTGCCACACTTGCCCAGCTAAAAAAGAGAGATTTTTATGTAAACGCACACCCGCACTTGTCCGGCTAAACAGAAAACCTTGCCTTGCATCTAGTTTAAAGAAAACAAGGCGATGACTCTTGCACATATACAGGAATCCTGTAATTTCAAACACTACACAACTAATTTCAAACACTCCCCATCGTACAAGAGTAACAAGACTGTACTCTGAAACCTCTTAACAGAGTTCAAAAGCAACAACAAAGAGGTGCAACAACAGTTTACAAAAATCACACGGATCAGAATATCACTTCCCATTCTCTAGCAACTCAAGCTATGGCCCCTTCTAGTAATTTCCCTCTTTTTGTATGCTCAAACCCTGCTCATAGGCAATCATGCCCTGTAATACGATCCCTGCAGTCTGTGCCCTGTAATAGATCGAAGGAGATAGAAAAATAAAACTATTTAGGGAGATATGATGATAGAGAATTTGGTCAAAAAATAGGTAAAACTATTTAGGGAGTTATGATGATAGAGAATTTGGACAAAAAAAATAGGCTAATAACATGCAACCGGTGAATACAATTTGAAGCTTAAGAAACATGAGCTAAAGTGTCACAAAGACACCCTACTCTCTGAATGTTACTACTGTCAGACGACTCCTTTTAGCAGGTGCCATAAAGTTGATATTCAAAATGCATTCAAATAAGCCTACTCTACTAGACTTGCTGTAAGCTTTTAGACTTGCCGATTGATGTTAAGGTTTTCCCTCTGTTTTTATTCTAATAGAGACATCAACTATGTATACTTAAGTGTGTTTTAATACGCTGCCTCCTTTTTTTAAGAAATCGTACGAACCAGTATATGCACACTCTAAGCACAGCTAAAGCAACAAAAGCAAGGGGATACTGTCAGATTTGCAACCATCAGGTTACAAATCGTAACCTTAAACTAAAATCTCTGCTTCTAAAAAGCATAACAGCAAATCAAACAAGAAACATGCATCTTTGTACATAGCATAGTGGGAGGAACTTACATTCTCAGCATCCGCCATCGCTTGGTTGTCTCAAAATCCTAAGGAATCTGTACATGAGAATCAAAATAAGAGCATGTTGTACAAAAATAAGTACAGCTCGGTGAAGAAAAGAACAGGAAGCTTGTCAAGAAGACATACCTCATTGCTGTTTCAAACTCCACAACCCATCAGCAACCCAATCTCGAAATTGATTCATAACATCACTATCCAATAGTGCAAAGCAACAACAGTTAGTACAACATAGCTTTTCACGGTACAGGGAAATGGGTGCTAACAAATGTGTACGGTAGAGATGTGTTGTTTAAGGTTTGGTCAGGGTAGGGTTGGTTCCTATTAACACACGGGGAAAACATGCATCTTCTGCAGCCTGGAGTCATCAGGTTAGGCATAAGGTTACAGAGCATTCAGAGGTTCGATTCACTCACAGAGTCCATTCAGTCCATTCAGAAGAAGGAGCTATGAGCCTATGACAATCAACATTCAGTAACCAATCTTAACAGAGCATTCAACAGGTAAAATCTAACAGGCTCATAGCCAATAGGTGTTCTATATGATCTGGGTGCTCTTTCAATTTTTGGTGGCTAAGCTAAGCATCCTTGTTTGCCCTGTGATTGGAAAATATATTAGGGAAGCACTGACAGAACGTCACATTTTCTATATGCATCTGGAAAAAAAAAATGCAAATACAAAGCAAATGCAACTCAATGAATCTCAGCATCATTGGTCAAAATAATACAGACTATTAATGGTTTTATATTTACAGCCTGAGTTTATGGGAGTGACACTGGTCTCTCGAGGGATGGTGCAGACGTGCTCATGCAAGACATTGGGAAGCTACGAAACCTGAGGATTCTGCGTTTGTGGGAGTGGAGTGACATAACTATTGGAGAAGTCCAGTTCAAGTGTGACCTTTTCAAGAGGCTTGAGGTTCTCGATCTTTCTTACGACTCCGGCCTTGAGTCAGTCAAGTTTGATGAGAAAGCAATGCCCAAACTTGAGGTGCTGCGTCTGGGCCTTGGACAGCATGTACACTTTTCTGGCCTAGAATATCTCGAAAGCATCAAAGAAGTATGGGTACATTATTATTTAATAGATATACCGAAGGAAACGTTTGCTCGGGAGCTACGGGAGCAGCTTGATAAGAATAAAAAGGGGCACGTGTTGAAGGTGTACTGAAGCTTGAGGCCCGTGAGTCCTACGTGCTGGTTGTATCCTTGATGACAGTTGGCTCCGATCCTTCTTAGCTGGGATGGGATATTGCTTGAGGCTTGTGTATCATTGAACGGTGGAAACTGATGAGTGGCCATCGTGTTTATTTGGTTACATCCTATTATATTTATTGGGGAATAACCTCCCTTTTATTGTCTTGCATTCTCTCGCCTTTGTTTGTTGTAGCAATATAAATTCGTTCTAGGACTTGACTCTGAGAATGATGAACGCAACCTTCTTGTGTTGCCGTTTCGATTCCTTCCAGGCTCTGTCGTTTGGTGTAAAATTAGGTGTGTACAAGCTACTGCTATTTCTTATTCCTTCCAGGCTCTGTCGTTTGGTTTGCCTTGCTTTTTAATCGTAATTTGTATTGCACTGTCACTCACCAAAAGGAGAAATATGTATGTACTTTATTTGTGTTTGATCCTGGGTCTGACCATGGATGCTTCTAACGGTCTAATTCCGGTCCATCATGCAGTAGCCTTGGATGTTGCGTTGTGTTTGTTCACTTGATGCCAGATGCATGCGTGCATGAAACTTACCTATGGCCGGGCCAGGGAGAAGGAGACGAACAAGAGAAGCACAGGCCAGGGAATACAGATAGATACTGAAATCATCAATAAACACCTTTTTTTTTTTTGCAAAAATAGTTCCCACTACCAACATTTTGCGAAAATATGCCTAACAACCGGCTGAGATGTAATTTAATTATAGCCTCAATGGGAGTTTCATATGTGTTTCATGTACATTAAATAGGGTGTCACATCAGCAAAAGTTCACTTTTTGCATGAAACTCGAGGAGAGAGAAGGGAAAAGTTTCATCTTGATGAAACTCTTTTTGGCACACATACCAACTCTCTATGAGTCATGAAATTAAATGCATATGAAACTTTAGAATAAAACTTTGCATTGAGGGAGGGTGTTTCATCCAAGTTTCATTTTATCTTATAGTCTTGGAAAGAGTGCAATGAAACTCTCCATTGAGACTGGCCTTATGCTAATCTCAATCCAAGTTTCATGGGAGTATCATGCACATTAAATAGACTACCACATCACCAAAATTGCTGACTTGCCGAGTCATTAAATGAGAGAGTTTCATCATATGAGAGATGAGTTTCATCCCAAAAACTCATCTCTGGCTCGGTTACTGTGCATTGAGACCGGCCTTGAGACTGGCCTTAATGTGTAGCAGAATTTAAAAACCACTAATTGGCCTTGTTGTATGCCCCTATAGTACCACGTCGATCAAAGTCCCAGCCACTTATCGCCCAGATGACATGAAAGGTATTTGCAGCTGTGTCAGATTTGTGATATGCAAAGGAATCTTGTTGATCTATAGACACCGGCCATTTGGAAAATCTGTGCACCTTTCAAGATAACAAGTTTTCCTTCTTCTTTTTTTTCAAAAAAAAAAAAAACGGCAAGAGTTCTGGCCATTCTATGTATTCATAGAGAAGAGTTAGAGAATATAGCAAACAAAGTTACAAGAAAACACATTGATGTGAGGCAGAGCAACTAGCACAAGCACAGCTCAAGAAGATGCTAAAAAAAAGGCACAGCTTAAGAAGCAAAGATTAGTTCAGAGATGGGATAATTTCTCTCAGGCGCTCTGTTTCTTTGAAAACAAGTGGGGAAACATTATTTTTCTCCAAAAGAAAAAAAAATCTCGTCCATGTATTGCTTTGCAGTCATACCTTCACCTTCAAATTGCAAATGACAGGTGACCACAACAATACTGCTACTGATGGAGAAGTTTCAATACGTACTTGAAGCTACTGTCTTAGGGCACCTCCAGTGTGCCACCGAACCGTGGTCTGCAGAAGGAGCAGAGTGTCAGAAGCATTCAAACACCGAACTGTGGTCTCCAGTGTGCGGTTCGCTTCCTCAACTAAAATATTACTTTCCCGTCCACGCGTCAGCATGTTACTCGTAGAAGATGCTTTTGGCAATAGCATCCACGCACTATCCAGCGCTTGCCGATTTATTTATTCACCACGGTTCGACTCTTCTGCAGAATGCGAACTTTACTTCTGACACATATGGTTCGAACCATCCTCAACACTGGAGCGGCTACGGTTCGTTTTTTGGCACTACGGTTCGAACCGTCCTCAACACTGGAGCTGCTCTTATTGATCTTTCCACAGTATCTTTATACTAGTCTCTAATTCACAGTTGTTTTTGCTTATCCCTTCGTCCCATACTTAATTAATCTGGGTAGGAAATACTATTAGTTACCGAGACCTGAAGTAATGTTTCACTGTGGAATCATAAGCAGCAAAACAAAAACAAAAATAACTTCACGAATTCCCCTTGGGCAATGTAAGCTTGCGCTTCAAGGCCCAAACTAAAGGAGGCAAATTTCAGGTTCTGCAGTTTTCAGTCTTATCGCTCATCGTCATCGTCCATGCATTTGGTGATGGCCTGCAACACGGCTTGCTGAACCATTTGCTCGTCCACGCTTCCTCCCTCCTGCTGCTGTTGCAGGCCCTGGCCTGATCCGCCAAGCGCTTGGAAGTGGAAGGCGGTGTCATCAGCGCAGGAGACGTCGGCATCCAGGACGTCGAGGCCGATGTCCTCAAGGCCTCCAGAACCGACACCAGCAGCCCAGGCCAGCTCCTCTCCGTCGACACATTGATCCGGAACCCTCTTCTGCTGCTGCTATCCAGCTCCACTGACGAGACGCTTACCTGTGCAAACATGGCATGAATGGAAACGGATTGAGGTTCAACTGTTTTATCATGCATGTTGCTTGCAAAACTGCCTCGGAAAATATATAACCACAATCATCACCGATTTAAGGGTTCTGATGTTGTAACAATGTGATTACGTTACGTACGGTTGCTGGCACAGTGCTTCCAGAACCAAAAGCACTCCTAGTGTAAGTGTTAGCTTGTGATGATGATGAGTCTGCTGCTGCTGCTGCTTCAACCTTGTCCTTGAGCTCCTTGATGTATTTCGACGCGTCTACCAGGATTGACGTCTTGTTTGCCTGCATGCATTTCATTGCTCATATAGAATTGAACAATAGTTTTTTTTTTCTCTCTTTTCAGAAAAAATAAAAATCGATAGGTATGGATCATCAGTTAATTAGCTCGACCACTGAGTAGTCAGCATGTTGAAATATGCGCCAAGGCGTCATCAAAAAAAAAAAAAGAGTAGTCAGCATGTGTCTGAAATGGACACACCGCCGAATGGTTTTCACAAATCACAACCAACATATATATGCACGAAGTACAAGTCTGATCATTTTCTTGGTGACTATATATGTCGAGTAATTTATATGAACTCTCTTAGAAAAAGTTTAATAGTTTAATTATAGTCAGATTTTGAATGGTAAAAAACTAAAGAAATCTTTATAACAAACACCGCATCGAGTTTCCAACCAAATCAGACTGAATGATTCTTATGTCTTTCTTCTCTATGTTTATTGCTAAATGATATTGTAGAATCCAGAAATGGGTTTGTAGTGGAAAGTATGAATATTTACCGCATTTGACTTTGTGACGGAGCGTAGAACCTGGAGTTTCTCTTCTAAGGATGTTTTCTTCTCTTTTCCTGACATCTCTCTCCCACGCTCCTGCTGCTACACTGCTACACTCCTCTTCAGTCTTCACACATTCCCTCCCAGCAACATCTGCAGTGAGGATTTCAGGAAGCAGCAGCTCTCACGGTTTTATATATATATACAAGGACTAAGTATAAGACACATGTATATTCTCTCTGCCTCTTCGAAGATCACTAGACGACATCACAGTACTGTATTGAGTACTGATCATATCCATGCATCATTGGGGTGCACATGATCATGCTGGAGTATCCCAAGACACAGGTTGTACTCTAGTTTATTCTTCTTGTCCTTAGTTCCATTTGTTCTGCCCTGTTTTATTTATAATAAGTACTTTGTTAATTGCTGGGTGCAGAATTGCTCGATTGCCGTATCGATCTTGTCGTCCATGCTATAGTTATGTTTCATTAGTTCTAAATATATACTGTAGATCTCATGATTTTGTCATCAATCTATTAATTAGTTTAGTTTAAGTTGTTGCTGTAGTGGTTGATTGATCAACTCCGTTTCCACATTTGGTTTAGTTTCTATTTTGTTTCAAGTCGTTGTGTTTCCACAAAGTAGAAGTAGTAGGGTGGTCCAAGACTTAAACTGAAACTTGTCGGAAGCTATTTTGTCTTTCTGATTGTTATAATTCGTATAAGTTTTGGACCACCATTTGATCTTATTTATAACCAGCATTTGATCTTTTTATTCCCCCCTCTTTTTGGTCCGGCGGCGAAATTTGATGTGGACAACACTATTGTTATTTAGATCGAAAGTAGCTCATACATCAGCACATGATAGAGAGAATAGCCGGCCATAGCTATCATATCACACGGATTGATCAGAAGCTAGCTTAGCTTGCATGATGACGCAAACAAAACGCGTCCTGAGAAGGAATGCCATCTCACGCACGCTAAGCGTACGTGTCTCATCTATCGATGATTGCTTTGTGTGTGCTTGAGTGTTTTTTGGCTGCCTAGCTGGCGCGTACAATGCAGGTGGTCTACATGCATGCATACAACAACAAGGTCTCGTGGGGGCGTGAGCTGTACGTGCATCCAAACTGCCTATCACGGGCTCCCATCCATATATATGCCAGTCCAGGAGTATGCTGCCTCTATATATCCCATAGATCGAGAGAGACGTCCATGCATGCCAGTCGATCTCTATGTACTTATTTTAGCACTCAAATAATGCAGATATATATATGCAGCAAATGCATGATATGGGTAGCTAGCCAGCTTTAATTATCATTGCACTTTTTAGGGCCAGACATTTGACGCTAAAAGTTTTTTTTTATCGTTGGTTAGTTTGTCCCTAAAGATAACTTAGAGACTATTTGTCGGTAATTCCATATTTAGCGATTTATCATTTGTGGCTATATATATTGATAAATGGTATATTGATAAACGGTCTGTCGTTAAACATAGGTATACCATCTAAAATAAGTGGGTCCCATGCAAAAGTATTGTGTCGACTTTGCAAAACTCTTTGTTGGGACACAATAATCACAATAGTATCGTTAAATAATGCTTAGTTAATTTACGAAAAGATTTGTGTTCACTTTGCAAAAGTATTTTTCTTTATCTTTTTTCCTTCATTGTATTTAAATAGCTGAAATGTTAATTTTGGGGAGTAAAATATGCCAAACTGTTGGAGATGAGGTATTTTTTTTTTTACTTGGTAATTACTTTTGCGAGTTGGCAATGATTTTGCCAAGTAAATTTTAAGAAACTGTTGGAGATGCTCTAAGCGGGTATAATTTCACACATCTATTTCTAGTTGCTAACAGCATATTTCACACCTAAGTATCATATGTTTTTAGCTTAATTCAAAAAACTTGTATAACCTATATGTGGTACATGAATAGATCATGTCTAGATGATAGATGACAAACTTCGCTTGTTAACATTCTCTATAACTATTAAGACACTAGACCCTATACCTAACCATACCAAGAAGGGGTCCTTATGGTGCAGAAATATTTTGAAACTGCTTGACAAGCTTAAAGGAATGGGGTCACTCAATGCAAAAGATGGCAACTCATGTCTCTTATGGGATGATGGTTGGCATGGTCCTCCCCTAAAGATTGCCTTCCCTGAGCTTTATTCCTTCTCTGTTAAGCCTAATATTTACTCTTGGGAAAGCTATTGCAGTTGATCAGTTCTACAACCACTTCAGTCTTCCACTCTCGGTTGAGGCCTATGCCCAGTTTCAGACTATTCAAACTGTCATTCAGAGCCATGCTCAGTCCTCAGAGCCTGATGTCTGGTCTTATATTTGGGTAACTGCAACTTTCTCTTCTAAAAGTGCTTATGATCACCTCAAAGGGCACTCAGGGGCTCACCCTGCTTTCAAGTGAATTAGGAAACCCTCCTATCAACACAAGCATAAGGTTTTTTTTGTTGCTTCTTAATGATAGGGTTAGCACGAGAAACATTCTTAGGAGGAAAGGCATGCATCTTCCCTCATTCTCCTGTGTCCTTTGCTTGTTGGATACTGAAGAGGATGTTAATCACCTCTTCCTTGATTGTGAGTTTGCTAAAAATTGCTGGGCAGTGCTCGGTCTGACTGTCATCAATGATCTTGATCCTTTTAGAAGGCTTGAAAGCTTCAGAACTCAATAAGGAGTAAGTTTTTTCATGGAAATTGCCATTCTTATGTGCTGGAGTATCTGGACCTGCAAAAATGACCTCATCTTTAGAGGGGTGCAAAAGGACTGATGCCTTCGGCTGTTCAAAGATCAATTCAAGATCCTCCTTGTCATAGCTAAGAAGCGTTACTTCCTAGATATTGAATTATGGCTAGAGTAAGTTGTGTAATTTTGCTTATCTTTTTTATTCCCTTCTTTGTTGCTTGAACCCCCTACTTATCGTCTGGCTCCTGATTTTTTCTTTGTTCTTTAGCTTTGTTTTGTTTTAGTCTAGCTTTGCTGTAACTCTGTTGTTTTATTTCAATAGAGTTCCAGTAGAGGCCCCTGGCCTCTCCTGTTCTCCTCAAAAGAAAAAAAAACACCTGACCCTATACAACCATTAGATATGTTACTTGTGAGATTAACACACCTGATTGGTGTCCGAACCCCACAGGCATGGGTTCAACATTGGTGTCAAGTGCGGGTGTGCCAGTATGTCCATGGGTAGGTGGGTAGGTATTTCCTCCAATCCACCCGGTACGCACACGGCCACACCATGCCCGGCCCATTGACATCCTTATGTTTAATCACCTACTTCCCTCTTTATATTGTATTTAGTGTACTTTTATTGCGCTAATAATATACATTATATGCATTTGTACCATTTGTAATGTGAGAATTTTACCCGAGATGGTACATTGCTCAACAGAATTATATCTAGACAAACTATACTCTATAAGTCATAAACTTAACTGTATACCGGAAAAACGAAAAGGGTGTTTGGTCTAGTGGTATGATTCTCGCTTCGGGTGCGAGAGGTCGCGAGTTCGATTCTCGCAACACCCCTTTTTTAATTTTTCACATTTTTCAACCCTTTTTGTCCCCTCGTTTCTTCCGAACAGATCTTGACATTTTTCTCTCTATGTTTTCACATTTTGCAACCCCTTTTCTTTCTGAGCCGTTTGTTTTAAACCCTTTCACATTTTGCAACAACATTTCTGAGCCATTTTTTATATCTTGACACAAAATCCATGTGGTACGCTGCTTTCTCTTATCACGTTTTGTTTTGCACCAAGATTGGCAAGCTCCAAAACACGTCCCTTGCCAAGTGTGATAAAGACTGCAAATTCACAGTTCTGGAAACAATCTCAAAAGCGCCACCAATTTTTACAAGTAGTGCAATCATTTCATAGAAAAAAACGTAGCGCATTCAACAGATTCACACTTTCTTAGCTTACATGCTCCCTAGATAAGCATATATTCTACTTGCTATAACTAGTGTTACACTGAACCTATCTAAATTCAAAATTGTATCTCTCAGTTGCTCAAACAAGTGGCTAGCTCCAGGAGAATGAACAGTAGATATGGCACAATCACACCATATCATTTTCTAAAACCAATTCAGTAGTCAAAGTCTCTAAGCTTCCTGAAATGCTTCTCCACATCTTGTCTTGACTTTGCCCACTCTTCTCTTTGGATGACAGTGGTTGCGTCGTCCCTTTTAGTCTGGTGCAGTGATCATTTCATTAGTCAAAAGAGTCAAAATTACTACTGGAACCCACTACAACAAAATAGAAGGGCTACAGATCAGAAGCAAGCAGACTACCTTGTCAATAATTCTAAAAGACTCCCCTCCATCACGTATCAGTAGCAAGTCGTTTAGTCTATCTCTTTTCTTTCCTTCAGGAACACTAACCTGTCACAAATGTGGATATCAGTGATCTAGGAACACAAAAGTAGGCATTTTCTTTTCTTTGTTTGTTGTACTTGTTGACATGTAGAATTTTTTTCAAAAATCATTAAACCGGAGGAGAAATACTACAAAAAAATTATTGATGCCACAACTCATGGAACTCAAGTGACAAGTACTGTTTGAAAAGCTTAAAAAAAACTAGATTTTGAATATCTTACCACAACTTTAGCTCTTGTGATTGACCTTGTTTTCGAGTCAATAACATAAATCTCCTCAAAATCAAGAAAAAAATCTGGGTCATCAGAGCGCCTGTTTCTGTAGTGTTTGGTTAAGAAAACCTGCAATACGAAACAAAACAAAACATATATTCTGAATATGAAAACCATAAGACCATACCAGTGCCAAACTATAATGCACATAAACAAAATAAGAACAAAGTTTTAACATGTTATGCATTAGCAGTCAGGCTTCACATTCCAGGGTAGAACTGAATTAAACTAACTTACCAGAAGCTCACTGACTACGGGTAAGCTGTAAGCGAAAGCAGGATAGTACAGAAACATAGGTGGACGTCTCTAGTTCAGCTAACTAGGACAATCTGCAATAAACGAGACCTAGGGTCTTCAAAAACAAAGATATATAAAATCTGGGATTGCTACTACTGTTACTGTTAGAAGTAAATACTCACTATGGAGTGAGCTATGCCATCAATCTAATGCTGCTCCCCTAACCTAGTCTGTAGTATGTCTCAGTCTTATTTCTCTACTTCAACTGGGCGCTAATCTCTCTCGAGGTCAGCTTTTTGTACTTTCTTCCTAATTAACACATAAAGGCACATCATTGACATTTGTGAGTAAAAACAGGAACATCACTGTTCAACTATTCCTGACTTGTGTCTACAGTATTTGGCCCGCTAGAACAACAATCTAAAATTTCCAAAAAAGAAACTGCTGCATTTGGAAATTAAAACTCTGCAGGAGCTTTATAAGATGGTTATCTAAATCAACTTAACATGAGCAGCTGCATACACATAAGCTCTATATGGAAAGTAACTTGCGAAGAACATCCAGCAAATCCAGTTTGGCATTTGACAGAAAGAAGCATAACAGTGGTGGCAGGGGAAAAAACGAAAGAGACCAGAAAAAAATCTCAGCATTATGCATTAGCAGTCATGCTTCACATTCCAGGGTAGTATCGAGTTAAAACTGACCTAAGGATAATATAGAAACATAGGTGGACATCTCTAGTTCTGGGATTCTGGAGTAAAGGAGACACAAGATCTAGGGTCTTTGAGAAACAAATCTGGGATTGCTACTACCATTAGAATTTAGAAGTAAATTCTCACTATGGTGCAAGCTGGGTCACCCAATATAAGCTATAGTGCTAACCCCTACTGCCCCTAAGCATACAATATGTCTTGTTTCTCTGATTTAACAGGGTGCTAATCTCTCATAGCACCCTGATAGTACATTTTGCTGTAAGATGTCAGCCGTTGTACTTTCTTCCTAATTAACATGCAAAATCATGCTATTGCCTTTTGACTAAGTAAAAGCAGAAAAGGTAACTCAGTGTTCAAATATTTGTGTTTTAGGATCTAAAGCATTTGTCCACAAGGACAAACAAACAATATAAAAATTCAGAAAATAATCTGCTCCATGAGGGACTCAAAGCTCTGCCGAATGCTTTATAAGATGCTTCACTAAATCAGCTTCACATGACTGCAGTGCTAGAGATGGATAGTAACTTGCAAAGCACATTACATCTTGGAATTTAGCAGAAAGGAGCATAATAAGGGTGGCAGGGGAAAAGGTGAAGAGAGCTGAAAAATTCTCCGCATACCTTCATGATCTCCCTCTCCGTCTTGTACAGGGGATCACGCAAGTGCTCAACTGGTGGCTCGCTCACATGGTAACGGCCAAAGTTTTTCTTCGTGCACCTCACGTACTAATCCCGACAAGAGAAACAAGAATCGCACATCAGGGCACATTCACATTCATCTGAACTGACAGTCAAAATAACCCGAAACGCGTGTTCCCACCTTCTGCGGCATCGGGCAAGGACCCTTTGAATGGAGTAGATATCAGTATCCGGCGGCGTGACATACATCTGTTGCACAGAAATGGCATGTTCAGCAAATGTGCATCATACAATTGACTCAGAAGACATGTACATGTGATTGTGAATTTGGACAGCATCGCCAGGCATGTGTTCGATGAAATGTCGCACTTGACTAGAAGCATAATTATGGACAGCAGGTTTGGTGAGATTGAAATGCCGCAGGCAATTGTCACAAAATTGCAGAATAGCTTATGGGGTTACGGCTACCATTACCAATATACCTCTCTGAAGTCGAAGACGTCGTCATCAGGGTCAGGCACCTTACGGATAAGGAAGTCACAATGGAGCAGCCTAATCTTGTGGAACTCATCCTCATCCACCGCGTACTCAACAACAGTGTCGGACGCGGATTCCCGCGTGGAGACGAAGCTATCAGCGGCGACCATGGCGATGTCGCCCTCCTCCGCCGCCGCGGGCCCCATCGGCAGCGGCTTGACGGCGGGGGGGCGAGGAGGCGGTCGTAGTCGACGTCGTAGTCCTGCTCGTTGTCGACGTCGTCGTCGTCGTCGACCCCGTCCGCGTCGTCAGGGGTCGAAGTCGCCGAAGTCGTCGTCCATGTCGCCGTCGCCGTACGCCGCCGCCGACACGTCGCGCCGGCGCGCGCGCGCGGCAGGGCGGCGAGGGGGACGGTGCGGAGGGAGAGAGGGAGAGGGAGGTGGTGGGTGCGGGTGGCTTGGGGTTGGGGAGGTTGACGGGGAAGTGGCGGGGGTGGCGGTGTGGATAGGGAGAGCGGCAGCTGCGGGGGAAGGAGACGATGAGTGGAGTGGTGGTGGTGGAGGTCGCCATGGCTGCTGCTGCGGCTCGGCGGAGGCCCGAAGCCTTCCTTCACATACCAATACCACAGCCGGTAGGCCCACGGCCCATGATGATATATAGCATTCAGCCTAATAATAGCCCAACCCAGCAAACAGCATAAATCAGTGCAACGGCAGGTCAGCAATGAAATGAAACATTGCCTATATAATTAAAAAAAATATTTATTAGTATAAAGAAAATACGATCTTCAGCAAAAAAAAATTGAATCAAATATATATTACTAAATATTTATGATGTGTAATAAATATTACTAAATTAATAGTGGAATATATTTTTATAATAAACGTATTTTGAGAAACAAATATTGATACCGTTTTATGTGAATCTACTTATAACTTTTTTTTTACTCCTTAAAATAGACATCCAATTCGTGAGCCTTTTAAGATTTAATAATAACACGCTGAACAACATGCCAGTAACTTAGATTGGCACCACGTCATTCATTCGTAGACATGATGACACCTTGTTCTGAATTGTAAGACTCCTGTTAGGGGATCACATCTTAGAACATGTTAGGGGATCACATCTAGCAGGGTGTCAACCCTTAGACCTTTTAATCAGTAGACCTTTTAATCAGTAGTCGCCGCCCACATTAGTATTTACGTTTTGCTTTAGATCAATCTATGGGTTTATGAAATCCCACAGATCAATCATATACATCCGCAAACTGTTGAACCTTTGTGCCCGACCTAGAACCCCGACCTAGGTTCTAGGGTTCCCGACCTTGCTGGCGATTTTCTCCGGCGAGGGTTTTGGCGTGTGATCCGTGTAATCTCTGATCCACGACGACGCCTTGCGCCGGGCTGATCCAGGGTGGCTTTGCCCGGCTACCCGGCCTTGGCGGTGTCTGCCGTTGATCTAGGGTTTCAAGCGGTCATGGCGGCGAAGTTCGTCCCATGGCAAGATAGCGGCCGAAGGTGATGAGGTGGAGCGATCGCTCCGATCGCCGAGTCTCAGTGAGGCGGAGAAGGAAGGTGTGGTCCTTGGCGACCGCGAGGCGAGAAGCTTCCGAGGGTCAAGTGGATGGCGGGCAGCCGCCCTGGCCGTCCGCTGAAGAAATTCGAGCAATCGCCGATATCAACCATGATGGCGACACGGAACACGGCACAAGAGGTTTCGTTCCGATCCATTGAGAAGAACTTGTTCGTGGTACAGCGCATTGCCTAGGAGATTGGAAAAGGATCATGGAGGAGGGCCCGTGGATTTTCGGGGCCATGCTCGATGCTAGAGAATTCGATGGGGCAACTCCAACTCCGACCGAAAAGCCGAGCAAAGTGCAAGCTTGGGTGCAGATCACAAAATCCCTCCTCTCTGAGCGTCGGATATCGTCACTAAACCGGCAAGGAGAGTGGGGAGGTGATCACGGTGGAGATGAAGGTGGTGTCGAAAGGCGGGGGCGATTTTACGGGGCAAGAGTCAATGCTGATGCGACAAAACCCCTAGTTCGCTTTGTCACTTTGACACCGGAGGGCGGGCTGCTATGCACCTCCGGTGAAGTATGAGAAGATGCCGCGTTTTTGTGCCCATTGTGGCATGATGGGACACACTCACCTCGAGTGTGGAACAGGCGAGTTCAAGGATGAGGAACTGCAGTGCGGTGGCCGGATGTTGGCGAGTGGTGATTTCGGCGTGCGGGAACTCCGCGCCGCTCTGGAGGTTTCGAGAACAAATCGGCCGGCTACCCGGGAGGAGAAGGGCATACCCGGGTCCGAAGAAGAATGAGAGGCCGGGGTGGCCGTTTTGGTAGCAACCGTGAAGGTTTGGAGGGCGAAAGAACGAGGAAGAATGAAGAAGCTGGAAAAGAGAAGGAGGATAGCTCGGGATCCGGAAGAGGGGCTCTACCGAGGCTGGTTTGGGTGAGGACGTGGAGGACTCGGCGTCGAGCCCTATGAAACCAGCCCACCAAATTTAATGTGACGGGGAATGATGAGGCTAGAAGACAGCTCTTTGGCGATGAGAACAAGGGGGCGGTGGGCATTCCACCACCACCGCCTTATGTCTCTCCCGGAGGAAAGAAGAAGCCAAAAAAGACGACGGAAGAGAACACGAAAGGTCGAGGCGGCGGCCTCCTCCGAGGAGGACCGCCGGGAGCAATGAGTTGTCTAAGTTGGAATTGCCGCGGCTTGGGCAATGCCGCGACAATTAAAAGAGCTTCGTGACATGACGAAGAAGCTTGCCCCGATGTTTATGCGTGCGAGAAACACAAGTGCACCGTGCACGGGTAGAAGGACTTAAAAATACTCTAGGTTTTGAGTGTGCTTTTGGCGTAAGTAGCTCGGGGCGTAGTGGAGGCCTTGGCATCTTTTGGAATAAAGAAACCAGAGTGGAGATTTTACCCTATTCTCAATATCACATAGACACGATCATTACAGAGAATGGGGGCGAGCCCCGGCGTCTCACTTGTGTGTACGGGTGAGAGCACGCAGTGCCCCGACGACACAAAACATGGGAGATGTTAAAGTTTATTCGTGCGACATCGGCGCTACCATGGATGTGTATTGGTGATTTCAATGAAGTTCTCTTGCGATCGAGCACGAGGGAACGCAAGAGAGGAGCTGGAGCCGATAGCGGATTGTGAGGTCATGATGTATGCGGCCTCTCGATGCGGGCTATGAAGGACGTCGATGGACGTATGAGAAGAGGGTGGTCGAGGTGCCCTACTTGTGTTTAGGTTGGGCCGGGCGTTGGCGTGTGGGGACCGGTGCTCCCGGTTTCCACTAGCCACGGTCCCACCCGACGTCGGCGGACCTCCGACCATGGCCCCATAGAACTAACGCGGAAGCGAGAGCCGAGAATGAGCCCATCGTCAAAGCAATTCAGGTATGAATTAATGTGGGAATCACATGCAGATTTTCGAACTCTTTATCCCGTGCATGGAAGGACTATCCGCCGGCATCAAACTTGGAGGGACTCTTGAAGAAGATTGCTCATATAACCAAGCATCTCGGTGGATGGGAGAGATCGACCTTTGGCGCAGTGCAACGAGAGCTGAAGATGTTGCAAAAGATCTTGACCGGCTTCAGTCGGATCCTCACGATTGAGTCCATCTTATGAGGAGACCAAAATTGCCGGGAGGATTGTTGAGCTCAACTACCGGAGGAAATCATGTGGAAACAAATGATCACGGATTACTTGGCTCACGGAAGGGGATAGGAACACACGGTTCTTCCATCTACGTGCCTCCCAACGTAAGAAGAGAAATAAGATATCAAAGTTGAAATTGGCGGGACGGAAGTGTCACGGAAGATGAGAGGCGGTTATGGCGTCTATGACAGCGAGTTCTATAAGAATCTATATACCTCGAGAGGGGACGGCCGATATGCGACCAGCCAGCTGCTACTACTTATCAGCGTGAAGGTGTCGGAGGAGATGAATGAGATGCTGCTCGGACCGATCAAGCCCCGAGGAAGTGAAGACAAAGACTATTCCAAATGTTTCCAACTAAAGCCCCAGCCCCGACGGTTTTCCCCCACATTTTTTTCAGCGACATTGGGATCTATGCGGTGACGAGGTGACAGCGGTGGTGCTGAGAGTTTTACGTGGGGAAGACGACCCATCATCCATGAATGCAACGAACATTGTGCTTATACCAAAAGTTGATGATCCGGATGAGTTGGGACGGTTTCGCCCGATCGGCTTATGCAACGTGTTGTATAAGATTGCATCGAAAGACAATAGCCAACAGGCTCGGACTATTTTACCGTAGATCATATCGAGGAGCGGTCGGCCTTTGTACTGGTCGGTTAATTACCGATAATATAATTACGACTTATGAATGCTTGCACTACATGAAGAAGAAGCGGGGCTCAAAGAAATCGTTTTTGTGCGCTTAAGCTTGACATGAAGAAGGCATATGATAGGGCTGGGAGTGGGATTATCTGCGAGATGATTATGATCAAGCTAGGCTTTCATCGTCCTGTGGGTGAATATGATTATGAGGTCGGTTAGATCGGTCTCCTTCTCGCAATTTTGAATGGCAACAAGCCGGATTCATTCAGGCCCACCACGGTTAGTCAAGGGGATCCAATCTCTCCTTATTTGTTCTTATTAGCGCCAGAGGGCCTTTCGTGCCTCCTTAAAAACCGATCTCGGTCATCGAGCTCGGTGGTATCAAAGTGGCTCCTTCGGCTCCGATAGTGAGTCACTTACTCTTCGCGGATGATGGCCTGTCTTTTTTAGGGCCAACAAGGAGAATGCGGTAACCTTGAAGAATGCGCTGAGCTATATTGTCGAGCATCGGGGCAACAAATCAACCTCGATAAGTCATCGATCCACTTTGCTAAGGGATGTAGAATGGTGGTTAGAGAAGAGATCAAGGGAATTCTTCAAGTTTCTAAGGAAGCTCTCAATGACCGCTATCCGGGCATGCCAACGGATGTTGGGCAGTCATCAATTGGTGCCTTTTCTTACCTCAAGGACGGGGTGTGGAAGAAGGTTCAAGGATGGATGGAAAGGTGCCTCTCGGCTGGGGAAAGAAGTTCTCATTAAATCCGTTGCCCGGGCTATTCCAACCTACTCCATGGCTTGCTTCCGTCCGCCTCGAGGGTTATGCAAACATATTGATGGAATACTCCGCGATTTCTGGTGGGGTTCTAGAGAAGGAACGAGGAGGGCGTCTTTGGGTTGCATGGGACGATATGGTGATGCCAAAGAGCTTTCGGGTGGGCTGGGATTCAGAAGCATTGAGATGTTCAACCTTGCACCGTTGGCACGCCAAAGCTTGGAGACTCTTAAAAGACCCGGACTTCGCTAAGTGCCGGGGTTCTCAAAGCGATTTATTTCCCTAACTCGACATACCGGATGCAGAGATAGGTTCCTCGCCGTCGAGGATTTGGAGAGCGATAGTGGACGGAATTGGAGTATTGCGTCTAGGGCTGATTCGTCGGATTGGCTCCGGGCACAACCACAAAAATCTGGGAGTCTTCGTGGATTCCGAGAGATGGTATCTTTGCATCCCCCGCACCGGTTAAATCAAATCCACCGGCGGGTTTCCAGAACTTATTGATCGACATCGAGATGTTGGAACCGACAACCGCCGCAGGAGTTTTTTTTCCCTGTTGATTGGGAGGCCATTGAGAACATACCGGTGAGCTTGAGACCTCTTGATGATTTTTGGGCATGGCACTATGAGAGGACGGGGAGCTTCTCGGTTCGATCGGCGTATCGCATGCTTGTCAAGCTCGGGGAGACTATGTCGGCTTGGCAAGATAACGCCTCGGGGCCTTCAAATATCAAGGCTCGGGGAGAAAGAATGGAGCACTCTATGGAAGATCGGTGTCCCATCCAAAGTACACCTATTTTTATGGCGATTAGCAAGACACTCGTCCCTACCGGTGAGGTTCGACACCGGAGAAACATGGCCCCCTACCGCCGCATGCTCTTTGTGTGGCGCTTTTGACTCATGGAGGCACTCACTCTTGGATTGTAACCTAGCCAAGAGCGTTTGGGCTTTGGAGAGAGAAGAGATCACAGAGTTCATCTATCGATTGATACCCAAGAAGCGAAAGCATGGCTTGCGTAAGTATTTAGGGTACTCAAACACGAGGAGCTTACCAGGGGTTGTTGTCCCGGCTCTGGGCGATTTGGTATGCCCGTCGACGACAGCATTGTATGAGAATAAATTTCAGAGCCCGCTCTCGACACATTGTTTCGTGGAGCGTTTTATTCAAGATTTGGAGATTGCATCTCCTAAGAAGCGAGATAAGCAGCCGGGGTAGTGTCAGCCCGGTACTGGATTGCACCTCCCGGGCGCCCGTAAGCTCAATGTGGATGCTTGCGGTTTCAAGAACAACGTAAGAGCTTCGGTCTGCTTCTTTGTGGCTCGCGATGAAACTGGAATTTCCTAGGAGCTTCGTAATTGTTGTTGAGGGTTATACGGGATGCGGAGACCGTCGAAGTCATGGCATGCCGGGGAAGGTCTATCGCTTGCTAGCGATCTTAACCTCCGATCTCCGAGGATTGCAAGTGACCGTGCTAATGCGGTCGAAGTATCCATGGCGAAGGATATTAAGCACATCATGGGGAATTTTGCGAAGGTGGAGTTCGTTCATGAGAGTAGAAGAGCAAACCATGATGCTCATTGTCTAGCTAGAAGTCATGTAAACTCTTTAGCCGGTCGTTATGTTTGGTTCCTTGAGCCTCCTGTTGGAGTTTGTAATACCTACAATGTGATATAATAAAGGAGGGCTTTACTCAAAAAAAAAAAAAAAAAAAAAAAAGCTTGAACCTTTGTGATATATATGAAGTCGGACCGGTGTGTCACTATTCATCCAAATTGATAGTTATCTTGAATCGGACGTCATAACCTAGTCCATATTACCGATGATGGCGGTATATGTACCGCGGCGTGCCGAACTTGACGGCATCCGGAGGCGTCATGAACATGGGGTCCGGCCTTGCTTGTCATGGATTTCACAAAATCTTTGGAATCCACGAAATTCGAAATTCCGAGACGGAACCATGCTTTCGCTCCTTAAAATTTTTTTGGGCTGTAGTAGACGCCTTGATCGAACTCGGCCGTGCTCGGGGCCACACGACGGTTATCAACTCTCCGCCACTTTGCTTTTTTTTTTAATTACGATTACAACGCGGACGCTCAACACGCACGCACACTTACCCTATGAACACACGTGACGCAAACCCTACCCCTATGAGCACCTTCGAAGGACCGAGCCGGCAAATCTTGAAGTTCGAAGTCACCACCGGCGCCGCTATCGACGGGGATGTCGCCTACCACTTAATGCACAACACCGAAAATCCTAAAATAGAAGGATCTCGCCGACTGGAGCATGGACAAGGAGTTTGACGAAAGCATCCTTGCACGGCATCTTGCAACCGACGAGTTCCTCACCAAGTACTCGGGAATCGCCCCTTGTGGAGGCAACTAAGGCGATCTCCAACTACATGATGTTCCTCTTCGTGGAACGTCCCTACATCTTTGCCATCCCTTGTTCGACCGACATTGCATCTCCAAGCCGAAAGCGCTACTGAGGGATGGCGGCGTGACTCATGGTTCAAGGAGTGGTTAAAGGAGAAGGAAAAAAAAGGAGAAGGGTACCATGCAAGAGCGCATGCCGCCAATGCATGTAGACTACATAAGGCGAGCGGGCGCACATACTTTTCGTTTGTATTTCAAAAAAACTACCCGCGAGGAGCCCCGCCTTGTAAAGACCTTTCTCAATTAGCATGTCGTGTTCATCGACCTTGTTGGGCCCTAGCATCTCCAATGAATTTTGCTTGCTTTGCAAATTTTCGATGAGTTACGCTCCGAGATTAAGTACTTGCGGCAGCACTTCCTTTTGAGGAGTACCTTTGTTCTTCTCCTTTTTTTTCCGCTCCTTTCCCTTCTCCTTTTTTTCCTTCTCCTTTAACCACTCCTTGAACCATGAGTCACGCCGCCATCCCTGCAGCGCTTTCCTGGCTTGGAGATGCAATGTCTGGCCGAGCGGGATGGCAAAGATGTAGGGGCGTTTTCACGAAGAGGAACATCATGTAGTTGGAGATCGCCTTGGTTGCCTCCACAAGGGGCGATTCTCGAGTACTTGGTGAGGAACTCGCCGGTTGCAAGATGCCGTGCAAGGATGCTTTCGTCAAACTCCTTGTCCATGCTCCTTCAAGATTCCATCGGAAAGCTCCATCTACTGGAGTGCTCGGCTTGATGCATCTATCAGGTCGCTCCGATCGCGCACCGACCACGGTAACTCCTCATCACGCCCTCATCGCCTTGACATGCTTTCACCATTCTCTCGTATCTCTTCCAAAGACCAGCTCCTTGGCAAAATGGTGAACAAATCCTGCTCGCCGCTATTTGTGAAAAAGGAAACCACCATGTTGCTGCAACAAGGGAGAGGAGGTTCCCGATCGCCCTCGCGCTGGCGGCTCGGGCGAAAACCCCAGCCGCCCGCCGCCACCTCCTCCCCGCCGCCCTCGGCCCGCCGCCCCGAGCGGCGGCCCGGCCGGCGCCGCATGCGAGGAAGACGGCGGCGGGCGACTTCGCGGCCTAGGCCCTTCCCCGGGGCGCGATAGAGGAAGCACCTCCAACTACGCACGGCGCCGGGCGGCTGGCCCCGCCCTCCGGCGGGCGACGCTCCAAGACCGGGTCCGGCTTCCTACGTCCCGGATCCGCCCGCCTCCTCCCTTCCTCCCGGCGTTCTTCTTCGTCTCCGCGAACGGTGGTCTCATGTTCCAACCGCGCCTCTCCACTTCTTCCCCGGCATGGGCATCCTCGGGTGTGGCTGCCGGGCGGCGGGGGCCCTGGGTCTGGCCCGACTCCCCTTGGAGGACGCCCCCCCAACGTCGGGCTCCTTGGGGGCACACTCGATCGTGCCCCTGGGGAGCTCAACCGGCGGCTTGGCCGCTGGGCGATGGCGGCGAAGATGGTGCGGGAAAAGCCGTTGATCGCGGGGCAAGGCGGGCGGCAGCGTGCCCGATCTGGGCGTCCCGCGGGGCTTCGAAGCGTGTCGGCCGCGGGCTTGCCGGTCTTTGCGACGCCAGCGTTCTAATGCCCTCTAAAGTCTCGGCTCCACCGGCGTCCCTCCGACGCCGGCAAGGTTTGTCCTTTTGGCCTCTAAATCGGCGAACTTTGGCTCATGAGTTTGGGAACCTCGGCGAAAGCCGTGCAACGCTCCGTCCTTGCGATTGACGACGGCGCCATTGGCGCCGTTCACCTCCTTGGGGGCATCGATATTTTCCAACTCTACGACCGAAGTGTTGTTGATCTCCTCCTAGCGAAGCCTAGCTCTAGTTTTCTAGAGTCGGTGGCGGCGACGTCTTCGACGCCGTGACCCTCTTGAGGGCGCCACCGTGGAAACAAGAGAGTCTAGCTCGTGTCGTGGTCTTGTGTTTCTCCCATGTGCTCTCTCCCGTGTTGTTGTCGCCCCTCTTGTGTAAGTCCGCCTCGGTTGTTTGGCGTCGCCGGCGTCGACGAAGTGCCCTCTCGTTGGCGCCTACGCTCCATCGACGGTCTCCCCGGTGGTGCCGAATATCAAATGTCGGTTGGGGGTGTTTCCACCGGGCTGCCGCCATCCCCCACGGATTCCTCCCCGTGGCCGGTGTTGGGTGGTGGCACGTGGGCCCGGATGTTTGGAGGATGTCGCCACGGTTTGATGGGAGGTCGTTGTGTCCGTGATCATTAAACTTGACAACCGACTGCCGTCACTCTTAGTCCCCTTTCCACCCCCGTGGAGCGGCATAGCTTCGAGGAGTGGTAGAGGGCACTACGGCGATGGTGAAAGTGGCGAGTATGCTTTGCTCGGTGGGGGGCACAGTCGGCGCTCGGTGGGCGTCTTGCGGCCTTGTCTAGAGTTCTCTCGTTTGGGCTAAGTTCTCTCTTTCTTTTGTTGTAATTGTGGTTAGTCACCTCTCTCTCCAATGCTTTGGAGAACTTGTTGTTGTTTCTTTTGTGGTTTAGCCACACCCTTGCCTCGATCTGAGAGGTCATTGTATGCGTTTTCATCCGGTTTTCCACAATTTACTTGGACGACGCCGGGGTTTGGCCTCGTTTTCCTCAAGAACGAGGTTATCGGCTATTTTGGGCACCTGAATATAATTCAGGTAGGGAGCCCTCCCCCCACTCCCCCAACGAGGTTATCGACCATTTTGGTCACCCGAATATAATTCAGGTAGGAGCCCCAAAACCATTTTGGTGCCTAGGCTTGTTGCCTTATCTTTAAATGTTTGCATGGTGATTCCTCGCGGAAAGAATTTGTTGTTTACCAGTCCCAGCCTTGTTCTGTCTTTTCTCCCCATTGGATCCTAGACTTTCTTCATCACCTTTGTACGAGTAGGAGTCCTGCAAGTTAAGCTGGCCGATGGAACAGCAAATTTAGACTCGTCGAAACTACTGTGGAGCTAAACAGTTCACCGTTACTACTTGGGCACTAGTACAGTAGTACTACTACTAGAGTTTGAAACCACTTTCTATTACAGTTAATAAAGAAAGCACCAAGGACCTTGCCAGTACTGTTGAGAGCATCAAGGCAAGATGCTTTAGTACCTTCTGATTGTCACATGATGCAGAGCCCAGTTCAAATCCGTTGAATCATAAGCATACTCATCACATGACATGCTAGCTGGAGCACCTAATATATGTACTCACATCACATGATGCGGAGCCCAGTTCAAATCCGTTCAATCATAAGCATCACTCGGCACGATCATTTGGAGTGTAAGCTGCAGCCCACATGGTGGCGTGGCGTCATGTGCGATTCTGTTCATGGTCAACTGCGCCTGATGAGATCTCGATGCAAAAGAAATTTACTTTACTCCGGCCGGCCGCTAGCTGGCACGGCTAGCGCTGCTGGTGTATATCATTTTCATCTCCGTGCCTCGGGTCCCGTTGGTGAAGGACAAGGAAGCCCTGCTGCACGCGCGTCGTCGTCGTCGTCGTGTTCACCGGCCGCAGGATATATCATCGGAGACGACCACCGTACTGGTGGCTTGGCCTGTCATAAAGTACTGTACGTCGTATTTATCTCATCTCATCATGTATATATTGCCAGCAGGTCTCAGTCCGATCGGTTTTTCTTGTAGGTGTTAAACTGCTCGTGTATGTCATCAGCTTATAATTAAGCTTCAATTTATTCTTTTCACGCACGCAGAAACTACAACAAGCTACCGGGGCAAACGAGCTAGAAAAGACGATAAGTATGGAGGTGGAGGAAGTATCGTATCAATTCTTGGAAGATATTACAGATGGTTTTTCTGAGGATCGACAACTTGGTCAAGGAGCATATGGAGCGGTTTACAGGGTAAGATCTGAACATTATATACTTTGTCTTCTTACACTTACTTCCAATGCCCAAACGTCATCATCACAGTCGTCCCAACCAATCGAACTATTGAAGCTATCTAATTAGGGACAATTATCTCTATGACCCTATGAAAGATACCATGTAGGTATATGACCTTTTTTTTTTTTTCAAAAGTTATCTATATGGTCCTGAAAATTTTTTTGTTAGCTCTATAGGCTTCCGTTAGCTAGGTTTTGACACATGACGGTGTTAAGTGATGGATAAAAAGACCATTTTACTCCTAGACCAAAAAAAAAAACTTAGGTTTTGTTTGTTCCTTTATATATCTGATGAAGAATAATATTTTTTTTATGAAACGGTAATATATTAGAATTTGTGAAAAAAAATTGCAAGAATATCTAGAACAATACTGTTGTTATCAAACCATGTGATCTGTGTTGGGATTTGGTGATCGAAGTGCTGCATGCTTAAGTATCTCAGACACAAGAAATCGAGCATGTAGCGAGCATACAGCATGAAACCATGGACGATGCGTGAATATATACATATATATATATATATATATATATATATATATATATATATATATATATATATATATCGTATATATATATTCATATATCATTGGAGAGGAAGTAAGCAAATGTTCTATCGCACAAAAATGCATTGCTTCTTGCAAGATTATCAACCAGATCTAAACAAACATCCAGTACAACCGTAGTCCATGGCCGCCGCTTGAGTGCCGACGCCTGCGGCCCACCTGGGGGTGAGCGGATCGCAAGGGCTTCCAACAAGAGCGATGGCTCCAGCGGCGTTGAATACGTTGCCGGTGCTTCTCGACGTCGCCGTCCGCATTGCCGGCGTTTAACACGGCGACGGCTCCCGCGGCGCGCCACCGTGACGCAGCCGCGAGCGACCACCCCAGGCATCTCGAGCACGACGTAGTCCTCGTCCTGGCCGAGGTTGACGAACACCGCCTCCGAGAGGAGCTCGGAGATGCTCGCGTCTGCCTCCGCGACGCTCGCAGCAGTCGCGCCGTCCACCTCCATGCCGACTGTCCAGCAGCGCGTTCGTCCCCTCCGCGCTGGAAACGCCCTCAGCGCCGCCTCCTCCCCCTGCTGGAAACGCCCTCAGCGCCGCCCTCAGCATCTCGACTGTTTTTCTGAAAAAGTCTCTTGGCGCCTATTTCCTTTTTTATTTTTTTAGTATAAGAAAAACCACATATTCATTGTTGAAAACCTTGTACTTGGAAACCACATTCATTGTTGGCACTAGACCCCGCAAACACTGTTTTTCTCCCGTCTCCTTCAAGCCATTGTCCTCTTCCTCTCTCTGCACCGCTGGCGGGCCCAGTGGGTAGTCCAGGTAGGCCCGGGACTGAAATTTGGCCTAAAAAGTTTTTACTATGCACAGCCCATGAGAATCTGGCCCATTCCTTGTCTCTCCTACAAGCAAGCGACGCAGCTCCCGTTCCTTCCGATGCAAGCGCGAGGACGACCGAGGCTTTCCGACTGGGGCTTCACCGGTTCATCTCACCGGCCTCCCCGACTGGGCGCCTGGCCGGCGGCCTCGCGGTGCCATCCGCCAGTGCGGCAAGCACCTGGACGACCCGGCCGGCGCAGGCGTACGTGTAGCGGGCCAGCAGCTGTCCGCCCGCGTCCCTGGCGGCCACCGTGGCTTTCTCCACTGCTTTAATCCCATTCTTTTATGTAGTTATTACGCCTTAGGATTTGGATATTGGAGATTAGCCCGTAAAGGTTTAGGAATTATGGATCTATCATGTGTGGCTCTAGTTACCTATTTGTGCAAGTTTTGAACCTTTTAAATATATTATCGCAATTTGATTAATTTACAACTATTTTTATGAATTTTCCTTTCACTTTTATCCTATCGTATATAAAATTTTTCAAGTAGGACTACCCTGGTTTCAAATTCTGGGTCCGCCACTGCTCTGCACCCATCTTTCTCCTCCCCAGGTTCGTAACTAAGTACGGATATATATATATTAGGATACATATAAAAGGTGCACCAAAAAGTATGTGTAATTGTAGCATTCAAATCTGTTTTACACAAAGTGCATCTTTTTGGTTCAAAAAAATTGGACCTTTTGGTTTCTGATCCTTAACAACGGCAGATTTGGTTTATTGATTGCGTGTGTGTTTCGCGCTTTTGAGGTGCATATGCATATGCGCACTCACCTCCACGAACACACGTACGCAAACCCTACTCCAATAAGCACCTCTAAAGGGCGATTGAGCCGACAAACCTAGAGATTCACGAAATCACCACGTGGCATGCGAACACTCACCTTCCCCTATGAACACATATACGCAAAAAATGTAAACTATCCCCTGCCTACCATGTTAGCAAGGAAGGGTTAGTGGGCTGGTGACATGGTCACGCAAATACAATTAAAAGTTAATGCATTTTTGAACTTAACAACTTAAAAGTTATTCATGATTTATATTCTCAACGTTTGACCAAAACCTTGTCCAAAATGTCTTCTAATGTAATACGGAGGGAGTACGATCCTAGCAATGGCCAACAGTTATTCGATCGACAGGCATTAACTTCAACGGTGGGCCACTACTACCTAAATCATTTTGCATGGCGATCAAAATGTATTTTGCATGGCGGCACATGCGCCCGTCATGGTTTAGGGTCATGGTTAATAGATACACCATGGAGGAGGCCGGGCATGCCCGCCATGGTAAAGAAGCCAACAAATAAAAAAAATGGACAAAGCCTAGAGCCCGAGAACCAATCGGGCTGGATCTCGGGCTGGAACCCGAGTGTTGCGGGCTGCCCTTCCGACGGGATCCGCCGTTGCGCACCGCCGCCGCCGCCCGGCCGCCCCATGCCTCGCGCTAACCCGCCTCGCCGGACCACCGCGCGTGGTGCCGCCCATCACGCCGGACCAATGTCGCCAGGACCTCCACACGCCGTGGCGGAGAAGGTCTTTGGAGGAGGTCGGCGGTGAGAAGGAGATGGAGGATCCGCAAGATACCTAGGGTTAGAGATGGATTCACACCGAATCTGAGAGAGGAGGCGGCGGAGATGACGAACCGAGAGAGCCGCCGCCGCCACCGAGTGCGCCGATGAACTGCCGCCATCGTGGCCCCCAAAGCGCGAGGCCGCCATTGAGCGTGCCACCGGGGGATGTGTGGAGGAAGGAAGCACGTTGATCTACGCCAAAGGGGATCCGCCGCCACAGCATCGACCACGCCCGCCGCATCCACAACCAAGGGATCCAGCGCCCGTCGCACCGCCGGCACCATCCGGGCCCCGGCGATGGCGCCCACGCTCCTACATGGATCCGGTCATGGTCACCGCCGACAAGCCAACCGCCACCGGATCCACATGGTTGGGAGGGCGGAAAGAGGCATGGCCGGGAGAGAGGAGGCGTGAGGGGGGGGGGGAGCCATGGGCGGAGGGGCGCGCGTCGCGGTAGGGGATGGGTGGAGACCGTGAAGTGGGGCGCGTCGTTGTAGGCAAAGGGGAGAGGGGTGGAGGCCACTAATGGGCGGAGTGGCGTTGTGGGATGGTTAGGGTTAGGGATTGAGTGCTTGATCGATTTATTTACGGAACCCGGTAGGGGGACTAGATGTGTTGGGACATGGTTCCGGCAGTAGGTGGAGGTTCCCCGCCAATCTCACAAAACTTCGCAAGTTGGCCCAGTGTTAAGACATTCATTTTTAATCTGTTGGGACATGCTTCCAGCAGTTGGTGGAGGTTTTTGCCAACACGCTCCCTGCGATTAGCGGAGGTTATTGCCAACACACTCCAAGCGGTCGGCGGAGGTTATTGCCAACACGCCCCCAGCAGTTGGCGGAGGTTTTTTCCAACATGCTTCCAGCCCGATTGGCAAAGGATTTTGCCAACCTTGCAAATCTAACAGATTAACCTGGCACTAAGGTACTTCTTGCAGGACCAAAGTGCGGCTTGTCATCGTGGTAGGAGAAGGTTATCTCCTCTGTTCGGATCTCCACTCAAAGGGTGCAATCCTCTCTTGGCCAGGGGACCAGGTGGAGGTTCTCAAGGTGTAATGCGTAGGAGGCAGAGATATGTGAAGAGAACATGCTAGCGACAAAGGTGCAAGGCCAGATGGGTCAGGTGAAGATGATGTGCATGGAAGGAGGATTTGACATGGCTCCCCACCATGGGCTGAGCCTTTAGTGGACCGACTTACAGGCCCATAAGCTAAGGCGGTTTCTAGGGCGAAAAGGCGATTATACCCTTGGTGGGTTGTACCAAAGGTAGAGAATATCCTGGGAATATTCGAGGGATAGTGTTGTAAAATAGCGTTGGCTGTCACCAAGGGCTATAAATTGGGAGCATCAATTCCTATGCAAGACGGTTGGTGAATTCATTAATACAAGGCAGTTTCTACTTTGTGTGCTCATGCTTAGCCTGTTTTTCATCCCTCCACTCCCCCGGCGCACCGCCCGTGCGGAGGTACCGATAACCTGCTGGACCGAGAGTTCAACACCGACGTCCACCGTGGGTCTCGAACTTCAACAAGATAGGCTTCTCCTGGGCCTCGAGCTGGGCTAGTATTTCCAGTGGCGGGATTTATAGTGCGCTCGAAAATTGATTTTCCGTGGTGGGCAAAAGTGCCCGCCATAGAAAATAAAAGGCGTCTGCCTCGGTAAATGGCAGGCATTAACCGTGGCAGGAAAATGTAGTGCCCGCCACGGGTTTCTTTGGGTGGTGTCACGTAAAAGATTTATTCAACTAGTGAGCGAATTAATAAGATAATAGCCGAGTCCGTCCCACATGAGTACAGATGATCTAATATGATTAGATAAAGATGTAGTTATGCCCTGATGACAAAATAGTAATTAGGACTTTCGTAGTTGCCAAAATCTCAAGGGTAGTACTCAGAAAAGGTCAACTTGCACTACTAAAGAAAAAATTTAGCTGACAGTCCACTAAATTTTCAGAGGCAGACCAGCCTCTAGCCGCTTCTGCAATTCGCCAGGCATCAGTTACTGATAAAATTTCTCATATCTTTATCAGGGAGTGACTAAAAATGGAAATGAAGTTGCTGTGAAGATTCTTAAAGATAACTCGGCACGTGCGAACCATCAATTCCAGAATGAGTTTCATCACCTGAGGATGCTCAAACATTCAAATATTGTACAAGTTCTTGGCTATTGCTACGAAACCAAGAAAAAACCTGTGCGCTACAATGGACAGACAGTGCATGCTGAAATGACATATAGAGCACTATGCTTCGAGTATTTGCAAAATGGGAGCCTTCAAAAAGCATATTCGTGGTATGCTTGTGCAAAATTTTAGTATGCCAAAGAAAAATATTCTGCACATTTCATCAGATTGATTGCCCACAAATCCTTTTTAATTCGTTTTACTGCAGATGAGTCTCACAAGTTGGACTGGCACACACGGTACAATATTATTAAAGGGACTTGTGAGGGTTTACAATATATCCAACTAGGAGAACATCTTTACCATTTGGATCTAAAACCTGAGAACATATTGCTTGATAAGGACATGGTGCCAAAAATTACAGATTTTGGTACGTCCATGATATTTCGTAAAGTAACGGTGACCACACATCCTGATGATAAAGAACTAAAGGGGGACCCCAACATGTTGTGTAGGGACACGGTAAGTTGATTGCTACATGTCAACAGCCATTTTTTCATTTTAGTCCAATCTAATGTGTACACTGCAAAATTCATTGTATGTGTGCAATGCAGTGGGTATCAACCACCAGAGCACATCGACAGAGGTGAAATCTCGGAGAAGTTTGACATATTCAGCTTGGGTGTCGTGATGATACAGATAATATCAGGATACAAGGCCCGCTTCAAATACACAGAAATACCTCATGATGAATTTATTGATCTAGTGAGAAACGATATTTATCTTTGGTTACAATTCTTGAATCTAATATACTATGGCACATTTACCATTTCATTATCGTATCACCAACCTTTAGTGTTTGGTTTTTCAGGAAAGAAAAAGTGGAGAAATAGGTTGATGGCAACATGGAGTGGTTCCTCGTTAGAAGCATACAGCAACCAAGTAGAGACATGCACTGAGATAGCACTTAGGTGCACAGAAAATGATAGCCATAGAAGGCCCAGTATTAAGGATATCATTGATATGCTGAAGGAGTCAGAAATAAAGGTTGCCCAGGTAATTAATATCTATATTTGTTTTTGGCAAAAAGGTTATTTTTTAAAGTGACATTTCACACAAGGAACCACCGTACCCCTAGAAAAGTGACATTTTCAGGGGTGTGGTTCACTACCGAAACTGGAGATTTCGTGAGAGTGAAAAACGCCACGAAAAACGGTTTTACTCTCACGAAAAACAATGCGTGAGAGTACACCGTCACGAATAACTTGTCACAATATTAGACTCATGAAATACACACTTTCGTGAGAGTTCACCGCCACGCAGATTAATTTCATGAGAGTTCATCGTGACGGTCACTCTCATAAAAAAAGATCATTGCCGTCAGATTTGCATCGCTATTTTCATGGCGGTTTTTTTTTTATTTTCGCGAGAGGCCACCGTCACGAACTTATTTCGTGAGACTTAGTATTTCGTGAGAGGCCACCGTCCACGAACTTATTTCGTGAGACTTAGAGTATTTCGTGAGAGGCCACCGTCATCAACTTATTTCGTGAGACTTACTATATTTTCGTGAGGGGACACCGTCATGAAGTTATTTTGTGAGACTTATAGTATTTCGTGAGAGCTCAGTGTCATGGAATTATTTCATGGGAGTTGTTGTATTTTCATGAGAGTCGTAGTCACACAAATGAATTTCACGAGACTTTCACAGAAATATATTATTTCATGAGAGGACACGGCCATGAAAAGGAACATCTCAATCCACATATTTCATGAGAGGACACCACCATGAAACAATCAAATTCTAGTGCATACATACATACTGAAGATTGTCCAGCAATCCGGCTCTAAACATATTAGAGTGTTCAACCATTACATTGAAATGTCATTATATCATAGAGACAAATAACATAAGTCAACACCTACATAGCTCTTAATTCTTAGCGCAACACTAGGTTATCATTTTAGGAAAATAGGCCTAGCATTCATTAGTTTGATCAAAGGAACCCAACATTACGAGGGCAGCATGCTCAGCTTTACTCCCATCCATTGCATGGGTTGTCCGCTTAGGTTCCTACACGACCACAAAATGAAAGAAGTTAAAGAATAGGCTGAGAACATGGCTGTACGGTAATTTAAATTATAACAAGATGGTCAAAGTTAATGTGAAACAACATGGATTCTAATTATCATGCTAATGTCAGCTAAGATAAAACTGATATTTGAACTGCTGTCTAAAAACAATGATGGCATTTGAGTTAGGTTTGGTTGTACATAGATATCATTTTTGATCTAGTTGACCCAATTGAGTTAGGTTTGGCTGTTCGAGCTCACCATAGTGGATCTATGGACGCCGAGGATGGGCGTTGTAGATGTCGCTGGAGGAGGAGGAGGAGGAGGAGCTCCCTGGCCGCCGAGGTCACCACGCCCGCATCGATCCGGGCTCCAGGCCCCGTGCTGCCACCATACTTCATTGCTATATATGTGTTCAGAGCACTAGCCTTCTGAGAGCCAAACTTATATCTCTGTGTGATCACAAAATGAATGAGGTTACAGAATATGGAGAGTTCAATATGAGCTTATATATGAAAAGACATCCAAGTAGCCATTAAAGATTAGGATGCTACACCAAATTTCTCAATATGAACTATAGTTATATTTCACTTGTGAATATATCCAGAAATTACGTTATTCTTTTTGTAATTTTAGTTAGGTTGAGTGTGGCAACGGAATTTGAATTTGTGCAGGAATGTAATATATATGCACCCATCCATGTTTCCGACAAACTTTATAAAATGTTTACAAACTTTTTTCTTATACATGTTTGGAATATATACCAATGTGCGAAAGTCTAAGTGAAAAGATGCAAAAATAATGTACATTCTAAATGCGTAAAAGGAGTTTGCAAACATTTTATTGATTTTACTACATATGGGTATGGAAATGACATATAGACCCTCCATAACTTTCATTGTGAATCCAAACTTAATTCAAAAGATATCAAGAGTGTGAAAACTACTACTGAAATGGTTTTGGCCAACGATATTTTCACCATCAGTTCTACAAAAATGTTGGTAATAATAATATATCACTATCGATTGCTAATGGAACCGACGGTGAAAATTAAATCCGTCGGTTCAAGCAACATATCGCCCGGCCGTCGATCAAAAGATTTACGGTGCACTACTACGGATTTATTTTATATGGAATTTAGCAAATCTTAACCGTGGTGATTTGTGAAAACCATCACGGTTAAAAAAATCTTCATGATAAATCGATTAACCATGGCGGTTATTTTTAAAAACCACCACGGTAAATGAGGCCCTCCTAGCCCATTTCGCAATGAGTGGCTCATATTAGCCCGATAAGAACACCATAGTATATAAGCGGAGAAAGTTAGAAACCCTAACTCATTCCGTCCCCTAAACTTCAGCAGCAGCGGTGGCCCATCTCCTCCCTCGGACACTCCACCATGAAGCGAATCCCTCTCTTTCCCCACAATCTCCCTCTCCTCCACGAAGCCAAGGGCGGCGGCGTGGCGGCGGCCAGCGCCCCTCCTTCCTCTCCACGGCCTCCGAGGGGAGCAGCCCATGCCCTCCCCGTCGGCGGCACACCTCTAGATCCGGCACGGGGACGGTGGCGGCAGCGGAGTGGATCCCGGGCTGTTAGGGTTTGGGATGGGTTTTCATTTTTTTTTTTTTTTTATTAACCGCCACGCGATTAACAATGGCCTTAGCACCGTGGAGGTTGCGGTCAATCGATAAATGCCGCCACAGAAAATAATCTTTGTAGTAGTGGTGATTTCTCTCACATCTCCTACTTATGCAAAAAAAAAAAAAAAAAAAAAAAAAAAAGATGAGGCCTGCCTCAGCCCTCTCTCTCTCTCCCCCCTCACCTGTCCCCCACCCAATAGGCAACACCATCCCGGTCTGTCCCAGATCCCCGCTCCATGACGGCAAACTACTATGTGTGCTCCCTCCCTTCCTCGCCCTCCGAATGACAAGGGTATGGACACTGGCAGCCCCTGGCGACCCAGGCGTTTATTTATTTTTAATCGATTTTCACCACCAGTTTGAAACTAGGGGTGATAAAGTTCCTCATTACCGCCAAAAGCGTGAAACCTGCGGTGAAAATGGGTTGTGAACAGGCAGTTACGAGGGTTTAGTAGTCGTGAAATGTTTCAGTTTCACATATGGATTACATAAGGAATCATCACTAAGAACACTACTTCCAAAGGGGTTTTTTATGTGAACCACCTCTGAAAATCACGCCATTTCTAGAAGTGGTTTATAAAAGAAATTAAACCCTGTGTGAAAATATGTTTTCATGTCATCACGTGCAGTTTAAAGCTACAGGACATCCCCGTCACCGATGCACATGGCCCATGATTTAAAATCCGCATGTAGAAAGCAGGGGAGTGTCTAGAAAAAATCAATATTTGTAGTATTGTGATTCTAGACTTCTAGTGATATGAAACATATTACTCAGATGGTAGAACGGTCCACTCAATTATTACATGGAATTTGTTTTACCTGCAATTGAAATCCAGATTATTCATGTATACCTAAATGTTTTTTATGAGAATTATTAGATATGTTTATCTATTCGCATCCATGTGTCTTTTCAACGAGTATCAGACAAATAAGAAATCCTTAATTCATTCTTTGATATAACTTGATATCATATTCTCTACTTTTGTATCACAGCCATTACTATTAACCTGAATTTTTTTACTAAACCCTTAATCACAGAGCACACCCCTACAAGTCGAGCCACTACAGCTTCAGTTCCCCTTTGAGCAAGAAAATTCGATGATGTCATGCTCGCTGAAGCTAACCAATCACACCCATAAAAAAGTTGTCTTCAGGCTTGTGAACGAGAATACAAAGTATTTCTTGTGCCCCCTCTTTGGCGTTGTGCACTCAAGGTATACAGACACTCTTACTATGACCAGTCGTGGCAAGCTGCTGAAACCACAAGAGAATGGAGAAGAGTATTTCACCCTGGAGAGCATCATAGCCAACGATCATGAAATTGGGAATGCAATATCTTACAATGAGGATAGCTATAACCGCTTCTTTGCGAAAGCCAAAAAAAAAGCGGCCGTGAGGTGCATCAGGTGAAATTGACTATTGTTTACCGACCACCAGTGCTAGAGAAGGCAACAACAACCAATAAGGTATGCTCCCGTATTTATTTAACTATATCAGTTGTTACAGTTGCACGTGGTGGTCTAGACTTCATTTTTGTGGTGCTCTGGACTTCAGGGACTGATAATTTCAGAATGATAGGATTTTATTTTTGTCTTACTGAAACTTGGTAACAGCCTAAATATATGCACATGAAACAACATTTTGTGATTCATTATTTAAAAAATGATTTATTAATTTGACCAAATAACTATACCCACACGATAACTTTGTTGTGATATGCATGTAAGTGTGGTTAAGAACCGGGCAGTAGCCCGTCCCAGCGTTAATCGCCCGCAGCGACTCGGGGAACCCTAGCGCCGCCACCCACCACTTCTCCTCCCTCCCTCCTCTACCTTGCTTTGCTGAGGGGGTGGCCGCCGGGAATCTGTCGCGGACCCCAAGGGCGGGCGCGACAACGAGGTTTCCACCTCCCGGCGGCCCGTGGATCGCGCCTGGGGCGCCGAGATCTCTTGGTCTGTGCGGGGCGTCGGGCCCGGGCAAGGCAGCGGCAGCGGTGCAGCGGCTCGCGCAGGCAGGTCGTCGGGCGGCGGGCTGCCAAGGCCCCGGTTCGTCGCCCCTGCCTCCTTGCTAGCCGGCGTTGGCTGGGTCTCCGATCCGTGACGCCCCGCCCGATCTCGGTGGCGTGGCGTTTGGGGGTGCGCGTGGTGGAGGTCGGCGGCGGGTCTTTGGAGGCGATGATTTGGAGGCAATGCGGACGCCACGGCGGTGGGCGGAGCAGGCGAAGTTTGGTTCGACCCCATGGTGGTGCGATCAACCGTCCATATTCGGGCGCCGGAGAACCCAGTCGCGGGCTGATCCGGCGACCCCAGGAATTGGCGTCGCAAAGACGTCGACCATGGTGGCGGTGTTTTCGGACGGACGCGGTGACGTTGAAGCATTTTGGTTGGTCGTATTGTGGAGATGGACGGCGAGGATGGCAAAGGGACGCCGGCTTTTGTTTTCCAAATTTGATTTTCGGCGATGGTGCACGCGCCGGGCGGTTGGCGTAACGGCATGGCCCGGGGGACATGGCAATGGCCGCTCACTATCTACGACGGTGGTGACGTCCGAGGGCGCCACTTTCCTCGGCTGGAGGTGTCGTCTGTTCAAGTGGATCTCTACGGGTGAAAATCAACACCGCTTGGGTGGGCGGCGATGGCGTCTTTGGATGTCATTTTCGTTGGAGACGTCGCCGTGGAAGATCCCTTGGATGTTGGCTGACGTCGGCATCAAGGTGGCGGTTCATCACACATGCTTATGGGGCCTTATCTTTGTTGCCGGGTTACATGTTACGGAGTCTTCAATGGTGGACGGGTTTTAGTTGTTTTATTTTTTTTAGTGCACCAGTGTTTTTCGGGTGACCTTTGTTTTACCCGGAACACTTGTCTCTCGGTTGTTTTTTTTGTTGGCCTGATGCATGCTCGGATGACTGAAGCTGGAAATATAATTTCCACTATCTAAAAAAGAACGAGGAAGTAGCTTGTGTGGTAGTGGAGATAATTATATATAGCCGCTACACACTAGAAATCTAACCCTATAGGTTTGATACCTTGCATGTCTCATTTCCTCACTAATACAGCTATTTCTTTCAATGATAGGTAAATTTAAATATATGGTAAACATGATGCACTATTTCTAATAAATGTAGTCTCCGTAAATAGAGAAATCAGTATATGGGTTACTTTGTGTTAATGGAATAGTTATTTCTGTTTGTTATTAAATTTACTTCTTTTTACAACCAAAAAAATAAGTGACTTCATTAATTATTGGTGTTGTGGGTGAACAACTTTGTTAACTTGACCTTCATTATGCAGAGAATTATTGAGACTTACAATATAAAATTCAAGTTATGGAATCCATCATGAGAAATGTTGTCATAATATAGTTATCCTTTTATCTGAACTAACATAATTTTTATATAAAGCATTACATTGTGGATCAGAGCCACGGACAGAGTAATTTCCTGTTATGTTAACAAATTTGTTGAAATCTTGCAGCCTCCCAAGGAAAGATATTGCAAAACTGTTTCCACGTTGTCAAGCATTACAATCCCAGATCAACACCAGAATTCCAACTTGATAAGAAGCACTAGGTACAATGAGCTTGAATTTGTTGATACACAAGAAACAACACTGGGTGCAACAGATGAATCCATTATAGGGAGGGAACAAGAGAAAAAGAAAATAATTGACTCTTTACAAGTGAGCAGGGAAAAAAATATCTTCATCATCCTTCCAATATATGGAATTGGTGGTATTGGAAAAACAACCTTTGCAAAATTGATTTACAATGATTTTAAACATTACTCACGGGTATGGGTCTATGTGTCTCCAGTATTTGACTTGAACAGGATTCAAATCTCTATAAATTCACAGCTATATGAAAATGATAGCCAAATTGAGGATAGTCAAACTGCTGAAAAGCAGGGCATACATAGTAGCCACAAGAATATTATGATTGTTTTAGATGACCTGTGGGAGGTAGAGCAGTATGAACTGGATGACTTGAAGGATATTCTGAGTCAACGTAACGGCAGCAACACAATAGTTTTAGTGACCACACGCCGAAAAGATGTTGCTGAGAGAATTTGTACTAACAATGTACCATACGAGATGGAGTTGTTGACAGATAATATGTGCTGGGATATAATAAAACAAAGTAGTTCCTTTGAAGCTAGACATGACAAAGAACATTTGACCCGTATAGGATGGGCTATTGCCAAGAAGTGTGGAGGTGTTGCTCTCGCAGCTAAATCTATTGGGTTTATGTTGCAGTCCAAGGGATTTGATGAATGGAAGCAAGTGAAAGACAGTGATATCTGGAATGAATCTATTTCATCAGAGGATGCACCTACGACAAATAATGTGCTTGCATCCTTGAAGTTAAGCTATAAAAAGTATGGCTAAATCCTTGAAGTTGTGCTTTACTTACTGTGCAGTCTTTCCAAAAGGCCACAAGATAGTAAGAGATGATTTAATTCACCATTGGTTATCTTTGGGTTTCATCACGGCAACAACCTTACTCTCTCCGAGGCAGCGCTGCGAGAACTGTATTGCACAGCTCCTTGGACTGTCCTTCCTTCAGCATTCAGTAGTACCCACGGTGAGTCATTTATGTATGCTACTACAAAGTGCTACTCTTGATAATGCTTAATTAGGAAATAGAAAATACATGCAGTTGAACACAACCACATAACATAAACTTACAACGTCCTAGTAGTTCAGGGTGATCAAATGTTGAGTGGCTGACTGCTGTCATTTCAAACTAGTACTATATCTACTACACTTACGTAGAGAACCCCACTAGAGAGTTCTCTCGAAATGCAAGCATGTCACCTCAAAGATCACCACTAAGACCATGACATCCAGTGGTAGGTCCCATTGTTTAAACTAAGCGAAAAAAATGTTATAACTCGAAACCAAAAACCAAATTAAATTCGGTTACACCATTGAATTTCCTTTAATAAATCCTTCAAACAAGATCTCATATGGATATATTTCGATAAAACTATAGGTGGGCCCTACTGATGGTAGTTGGTATAGAGTTAAGTAAAAAATAAAAAAAGAGAATGTTAAAAGGGAAAAAAAGGAAAGAAAAAGAATAGGGGGTGATAGTAATATTCTAACTCATAGATTTCTCCTTCGTACCCATGACAACGCCAGGGGATATGACGCGTGAAATACGAGTTAAAGAGATTAAATCATCTACCAAGGGTTTCCTCAAATAAATTATTATATATGTTTTATTACATTAATAGAAGTTGTCACCCGTCCAACATATCCAAATATATCTATTTGATATTGGTTCAGCTTGGAGTTTAAACATAAGATTAAATAATCTTTTTTTGCCAATGAGTATATACTCTGTTTCATACATTTATGTTTTTCATTACTAACTTTGTTTCTAACCTGCACAAAGTAATTCTGCTCAATAGCTAATTGTGATAAGATTTCTTAGCGATTACAATTCTTTATTTTTTTAGATTACACAAGTACAAACAATTCAATCATTTAACAATACCCTCTCCTACCCGTGGCAACACGCGAGAATTCCGCTAGTTTTATTATTATGGAAGAAGGTGAATCAAACTTCTGATAAACCAAGCCCATCAAACTTGAAGGGTGCATTTTGTAGTTGTAGGTTTGGATAAGGATTATACTTTTAATAAAACAATGTGGAGAATCTATATAGATAAAACATGACCAGCGACTACAACGGCAATAGAGAATGACTGGTGGTGGGTTCCGTGTATACACAAGAGAGCAGAGAAGGCACCCCTCTTGGAAGGATCCAAATGGCTAGAGTCACTATAAGAAATTTGTTAATCCGTGATGGATTCTCGGTGACGGATTTACAGATCGTCACCGATAGACGTAATTTGTGATGATATTTTTGTTTTCCGTCACGGATGAGCCCAAAGGACATTCACAACCCTCTAACTTGTGACGGTTCTATCAGGACTTTCACAATGTATGATTTGAAATTTGCAGTTAGCCCAATAGTATAAGCATGCTATAATTTTTAGGGTAAAGAAAAATAAAATATGTGATTGCAAGAAGAATCAAACCCAAAAGCCGGTTTGTTATAAATTATTTGAAACGAACAACTTTTATTGCTTTGTTGCATGTATATGGTGTATATTGTAAAACTAAAAGTATTTTGCATGTATATGGTGCAGAAGGGAGAAATTGTTTGGGAACAAAAAATGGTTAACCGGATTCTTGTAGTGAGTTGGTTTTTGAGTGATCCGTGAAAAGAAATTTTCTCGATCCGTGAAAGAAATTTTCCATCACAGATTAACCGGATTCTTGTAGTGAGTTGGTGAATGTCCTATAAAATTTTCTCTACAAATTGATCAACAGTAGAGTAGAATGGTTAGAACAATATCAAGCCCTAGAAGCAATTACTTTGCCTAGCTCTAATTCACCCAAGTAAACCTCCTACACAAGTCTATAGTAGCAATTGAAATCTACTACTACAACACTTCACCACACAATGCTATCAAGCATCAACTAAACTAACTACACACTAGAGAGCTAAACTAGTGAGTAACTAACTAGCTAGTTACTTCTACTACTTGAGATACAGCTACACTAGTGAGCAACCACTACAAGCAACATATGAATGTAAAGACAAAGTGTGAGTAGCAACCGAGCCGGGCAAGAGAGATGACACAATCAGTTTTTTTTCTGAGGTTTGGTTGCTTTGCAGGCAACTTAATCCCCCATTGTGGGGGTCACTAGGTGAGTGATTCGCGCACTCAAGCTTGACCCACAACTTGGGTGTCACAAGAATCAATCACAAAGAGAACTCCAACTAGCTACAAGTAATTCCACTAGAGCATCCCTTCACAATCTGTGTGAGGTGGGATCAAAACCTCCCCCATACCACCGATCGGAGGCGGCCAACAACCACCAACAAGCATACATCAAACTTTTACTAAGAAAAACTAAATATTCCATCAAATCTACATCTAACTATTACAACAAAGTACCATAACTTACATGTACATATGTTTCTACATTTTCCTCTTATGGTTAATGTAAACATACATGATGTGCCATCATGCAGGCAGATCAAGTATAAGCACACAAACATATTTTAAAGTTTGACCAAATATATACAAAAAATGCTAATATTTATGATGTATAATAAATACCATGAGATTGAGCATAAAATATACTTTCATAATAAACTTATTTGGAGCACAAACGTTGATACTATTTTTCATATTCTTAGTCGAACTTAAAAAAAGTTTGACTTCAAGAAGTAAAATGTGCATTTATTTTGGGACAGATGGAGAATATGTCATGTTTCAACAGTCATGAAGATATTCCCTTAATGAGTCATATACAGATGTTACTAACAAATTATTTAAAATATACTAATACCCATGGCATGTAATTTATATAAATGGTTACTTTAGATAAATGTATATATTTTAACTAAAATGTTTGACATGTCTACAGTTATAATATACTCGAAAGAACTTTAGTTTTTATAATAAGGAAATATTACTATGTGCATATAAATCTTTGATAAGAAAATTAAAAAATTTTGACAAATGTGGAAGATTGGTGCAGACCAAAGCTTGCTTCATGTTTCTGATCTTTAAGATTCCTTGTTAATAAACAATAATTGTAAAGCATATTAAGATCCTCTCGAGGTTACTTGTGCTTAGCCCATTCTATATCTCACTTCAAGCTCTTCCATCTATCTTAAGAGATGTGTAAGTTTAAATGGCTTTTTATGTCAAGTAGTACCTAAGAGAGCAGTTTACGACTAGAGTCCTATTTTTTTAATAAAATAAAAAGAAGTGATGAAATATGGAATAAGTAAAGTGGTTTAACTTAATTTGGGTATAGAAAATATATAGCAACTAATAAATCAAATTGCAGATTCATGATGTCATGATATAGAGGGGGTGCAACAAGAGCCAAATAAAAAACTATAAATATGGGCGAAAAAATACATATAAATCAGTAATTGATAAGTTTATCATAACCAGAAAGATTATATAGGGCATGTTTGGTTTAGGGAAAAACGTCCCTATTAGTCCCTACCAAACCAAATATGGAGGGATTTTTTGAGACTTTTCCTCTATTAGTTCCTAAAAGCCTCTTTTAGAAGGACTTTTTTTAAAAGTCCCCAGGACTAAAAAGTCTCTTGACTTTTTAACCAAACAGTCCCATAGTATCTATATGTCTATTGTGTTAGAAAATGAAATAAATTGTATTTATTACCAAATAAACACTAATTAACTAGAGTTTATTTAACCACAACAGTGCTTCGTTCCATTGCTAATCATTTTTTTTCTTGAAAAATGATGCCTAACACCATTCTATACTTCCGTTTTCTCCAGAAATCTAGAGCCTATGCCAAAGGTGTGACATTGTTTACCATGCATGACCTCGTGCATGACTTGGCAAGATCACTCATGGGCCATGGAATTCTTGATGATAGCAAACAAGGCATTGTTGGAGAAAGCAACAGACAATATGCATTGCTCACTGATTCTAGCAAGGCACTGAACTCATCTGACCTTGAGAAAATAAGGGCACTGCTATTTGTGCATTATGGTAAAATTGATTTACAAGGTAGAGCATTTTCATGTGCAAGGTTCCTGAAGGTATTGGATTTAAGTGGGTGCAGCATAGAAGAGTTACCAGCTTGTATCGGTGAATTGGTGAAGTTAAGGTATCTCAAAGCTCAGAATATTGAAAGTAATGTGATCCCTTACTGTGTCTCCAACCTGTCTCAGTTAATTTACCTCAACATAAGTGGGTCTGGAATCTCAGCTCTGCCAGAATCAATCGGTGCACTTAAAGATCTGATGTTCCTTGACATCTCAGAATGTACACGACTTGAATGGCTCCCGGAATCATTTGGGAAACTTAAAAGTTTAGTACATTTGGATTTGTCAAACTGCTGGTGTCTCTCTTATACATCAGAAGTTTTAGGTGGCCTGACCAACCTGGAATATTTGAATTATCACTTGAAGGAAGTCATCTGTCACACTCACAGTTTAAATTTCTACAAAGAAAATGGGTAGAAAGTTCTTTCTATGGGGACATCATAGGTAATCTCGTTGATCTCCGGTATTTAGGTCTATCAAATGCCATGCACCATGCTGCCACTCGATGGGAAACATCCAGTACATTCAGTTTGCTTGAGAAAATCTGTACCCTTTCCAATCTAGAGCGACTGGACCTGTCGCGTGTACCTGACACTGACAGTATTGACAGACTCAAGAAGCTGCATACATTGGACCTGTCAGGTTGCAGGCAGCTAACTGAGCTTCCAGAATGTATCGTTGAAATGGATAGCCTGAAGGTCCTATATGTGACGGGCTGCTCGAAGCTGAAGAGACCACCAGTGGCGCCCTTTCAGTCAAAGAACGATACCAGCGGCGCCCTTTCAGTCAAAGAACGATACCTTTCAGTCGAAGAACGATACCTTTCAGTCGAAGAACGATACCTTTCAGTCGAAGAACGATACCTTTCAGTCGAAGAACGATACCTTCTTGCTGAAGAACGATACTTTCTTGCCAAAGTGCAACCAAGTTTGCGAGGATTTTGGCATGAAGATCCTGAAGACTGGCACATAAGTAGCCTTGACAATATGAAGTCTATAGAAGAGGTCAGGAGTATAAACCTGATACAAAAAGAGGGGATAGAATCCTTGACACTCGAGTGGACTAAAGGTGGCTGGAGGTGTGTGGAGGACATGGAATTGTTGGCAGAGCTTGTACCACCAAGAAATTTGATGAAATTTAGAGTGAAAGGTTATAACAGTGCGAGCTTTCCAGACTGGATTATGGGTATTACGCTCTATCTCCCACATCTTATCAAGATTGAATTATGTGATGTACCTGAAATCATCTGCCTACCACCGCTTGGTCAGCTACCAAACCTGGAAGAGTTAGTTTTGGAAGGATTGGACAGCATTACAGTAATTGAGGAGGGCTTCTGTGGTGGTGCGTCAAGAGCCTTCCCTCAACTTACCAAATTTCGTCTCTGCCGCATGAAAACCTATAGGAATGGAACACCATGTACTTGTGCCGCAAGGATGGTGTGAATAAATTCATGTTCCCCAGCCTTGAGGACCTGTCAATACGACATTGCTTCATGTTGAGACTGAAGCCATGCCCACCTAGAACTAGGATATGGGAAATAGAGAGCAGCGATCATGTGCTATCATCATGGGGAGATGGAGATAATGGGGGAGAAACTTTCTCCTCCTCTGCTACTGTTGATGGTGCTGCAATCACTCAGTTGAAAATCATACGCTGCACAGATATAACAGCATGCCTCTCACCAAAGATCTTCCCAAGCCTCTCACTGATCACATCATTGTGGCTGGAAGACATCATTGCTCTTGATGAAATCCCAGAATGGTTGGGTAACCTCATCTCTCTACAACAATTGGTCATCAGAAGTTGTGGAGAGTTGAGAAATCTGGAACACATCTCCTCCCTCCGGCTGCTTTCTTTGAAAGGATGTCCCAGCATTGCAGAGCTTCCAGAATGGCCAGGGTCGTGTCTTGAGGAACTTGTCATCTCTGACTGCAGGGGTATCAAGTCTCTGCCAAAGAGCATACTCACAAACCTTGAACGACTATATATTTATTACTCTAGCCCTGAATTGGCACAGTGGTGCAAGGAGAACATGATGCACTTCGATCACATTGAACATAAGGTATTATCATTACCCCATGTCTTGCACTAACTGCGGTTTTCCATCTCTAATTTGTAGAATTCATTATACTTTGCTTCATTATATTTACATGATTCTTTCATTCACGCAGAAGAGTACTTTGAACTCTGCTATGCAATACCCTTGAATCCATAGGTCTATTTGAAACAGTCACACGTCTCTCAACATTTTATAGGAATATTATGTATTAAAATTAAGCCTAGATTAGAAAAACTAACAAGGGCACGAGCTCCTATTATTCTGGAGTAATAAATAAAGAAACAAATTTGTTAACTATCAGTGCATTTTTATTTTGTGATTTCAACTTCAATACACAAGAATATTTCATACTCTAATTTTGTGGGTACTTATTATCTACCTTGAGAAACCGTTAATGTGAACAAGAGCTTTTTTTTTTTTTTTTCAATCAATGTGAACAAGAGCTCTGGCTATCGAAAATTAATATGAACAAGAGTTCTAGCTATCGAAAATTATTGACTTTATTAATTATTTTTTTTATATATCAGATAATGCTAGACAATAGCAGTCAATGCTGCCAATTATCGACTTTATTAATTATTTTTTATGTATATTATGTCAGATAATGCTAGACAATAGCAGTCAATGTTGTCGTTTCAGCGATATCTCGAAATCCGGCTGGCAGGAGTTTTAAGAAAGTTATTGACAACAGCATCGACAACAGCACCGGCGTGCCTCCCAATATTAAGCTGAAGCACCAGATAGCGCTGGCCGCTAGATACTTTTTGTTTTTACTCTTTTATATCTTTTCTATTTCTATTTCTAATCTACCTTTTTTCTTGTTTCTTTTTGTTTTCACTTTTCTTATAAGAAATTGACTGTTTTCATAGGATTTATGTGGAAAATTCTAAATTATTGTTATAATAGAACTATTGTTTATCAAATGTTTCATAATGTCTTCTATATTATTCTTACGGCATTTTTGAGATGTTCCAAGATTTTATATCCTGAATTAAATCCAATGTCATGTCGCATAGATGGTGTATTTTGCAATGGTCTTATATAGTACTTGTGAAATGTTTAATGGTATTCCAAGATGCCTTTCCATTTCAAGGTTTCTTAATTTTTCCATGAGGTTCTATATGGTGTAGTTTGGGTTGTTTTTGTAGTATTCATGCATGCTACGTGCTTACCTTTTTCTTTATTATATGCTTTTTTTTCATTTTCCCCCTCCATCTATTAGTTTCGTTTTCTTGTTTCTTTTGTTTGATTATATTGTTTTTACAATGGTTGCTCCCTTTATCTCAAAATATAAGCTGCACATTATTTGAGATTTGAAGTTTGTAATCTTTGGCGAGGGCCTTGGCTAGGTTTACAGACAGGAAACCATGTAAAATTGTACTCATAATAGTTTATATAAAACAGAATCCATTTTCATCATTAAAATAAAAATATAGGAAAACAAAATATACTTAGTACAGTAGCTGGTGATGGGCACACAGACTGAGATTGTGTGACCTAGCCAGTGGTGTAGCTAGAGAAAATTTGAGGGATGCAAATTGTCTTATGGGTGTAAGAACTTTTAATTGTGGGTATAAATATGGTAAAAATTTAACTTTTTCCACTGTTTTTAAAAATGTTATGGGTGCAGCCGCACCCGCTGTGAACTATATAGCGCCGCCCTGTCACCTAGCTGTGACTCCTTTGAGTTGCTATGGGCCGGCAGATGAAGCCGCACCAAGGCAAAGGCTGCTCTCTCTCGAGTGCTTATCAAGGTAGGCCAGTACACGGGACTGACGTACTCCATATAGAACATAACGGAACGGAATGGGTCCACCCATCCGTCCTTTCTACGTACATAGGGCACCGTCAGAGATTCATGATGATCAAACTTCAGTTGAGAAGCTATAGATGTGTTTGGTTGCACCCATTTTGGCAAGCCAGGCTTAGTTGGGCCAAGATTTTCGTGTTTGGTTGTAAAATCTAGCTCCCAAGCCTGGCTCCCACTATGCGACCATACTGCCTTAACCAGGCTTAGCGGAAACCGCCGGGGTGGGCGTGCTAGCTAAGCCTGGCTTGGGCAAGTTCTCGCACTTCCATCTCGTCACCTCCTCTCGCCTCGGCCTGCTCCTTGCTGTCACCGGTTCACTGCTACTCCTCCCCTTCGTCTCCGGCCGCGGATGCAGAAGCCGCCCGTCTGGATTGGGAGCACGCGGATGCGAAGGTCGAGACGGAGCTCCCCACCCCCGGTGGCGGATCTGGAGGTTGCGGCTGCCTTGCCGTAGCCATGGAGCTGGAGCTGCGCGTGTGATGGATTTGCCAGAGTTTGCCGGAGTCGGAGGGTGCCTGACGCTGACGCGAAGCGCCGTGCTGGAGGTGCCGCAGCCGGAGACGAAGGCGAGCACGGCCGGCCCGTCCCACTCGTAGATTCGCCGCCGCCGGAGGTCCCTGCTCGTCCTCACAGCCGTACGCGTGCATGCTGCCGGCGCCCTGCTGCGGGCCTAGCCTGGCCCCGCGTGGATCACCACGCCACCGTGGCCTAGAGCTGCGCCGCCACCGGCCGGCCAGCAGGCCCCGCTGCCGAGGCCTTCCTCTCCCTCCCGTGATGAGCATCAGCAGCTCCCATGGCTGTTCGTGTGGAGGCAAGCACGAACAGGATGGCCAGCCTGATGGCGTTTCAGGAAGGCCCCAAAATCGACTGAAACAGGTCTCTTTTCCTACCTCTATCTTCCGATCCAGTAAATAAAAATCTAAACCAATTGCACCATGTTGTAGAGCTACATGAGTACTACAAATTTCTTAAAGGTTTAGAGTGTAACATGGATCAGAGTGGGAGGTAGAGACGTCCAAAGTAGAGTACTTGCAAACTGAAACTAAAGTTCAGTAAAACTGACGTAAATGTTCTGTCTAACTGAATCTAATGTAATTTTTAGAGTTTAGCTTGCCTGCTTGGTGACGTGCTGCTGCTTTGGATTTCATACAATTTGTTTTCATCGAAGACCAAATATTATATTATATTATTATATAGATTTTTCTGTTGCTTATTCTATTGTTGTGAACATTCAATTTTGCAGAAACCTGCAGGCTGCCGTTCTTACTTTCAGTTGCCGTGTCCAGCCAGGCTGCAGTTCTAATGAATTTGGATAATTTCAAAAAAAAAAAGAGAGAGAGAATTGGATATGAATTTATTCTTTGTTGTCGCTGTTATTATTTGTCTCCCTTTATTGATTTTTATGCCACAAAAACTTACCATTAGATCTCCATTGTGTCGCAAAAGGTGAGTGCAATAGAGAAGGGGTAATCTTACCAATTCGGAGAAAAGGTGATCTGTATCGTAATAAGCCGCACAACCAAACACACTCTGAAATAACTGCGCTAACATAGCACAAGCAACCAGGGCTTACTAGGAACAGGGCTTAGGCTAGCCTGGCTTAGTTTAGCTTAGCCAGGCTTATCTACGAAACGAACCAAACACACCCTATATTCATTTGAAACCATCTATGTACGTAGTGAGAGAATTTATTGAAAGCTATTTTCATATATAGTGGATACATATATATCGTCAAGGAAGATAGGCACTTTGAACAATAGGTTGTTCGTGCTACCCCATATGGCCATGAGAGACGATTGACTCGAATCATAATTCGTCAGGGGGCGAGCTTATGTGTCGTGAGAAGCTGCGAGCCACTGGTGCATCCTCGTGTGGCACGAATTCGTGTTTTGCATTGTGGGGTGGCGCATGAAGGTGACGACGACCATGACAAACAGCTAGCACATGACAAGCAAACAAGTCTACTCCCCCTCACAATCCCATTGAAAATGTCATTTTATAGACATGCTAATCAAGAAGAAATACCTTTATACCCCAATAAAAGTAGAGTAGCATTCTTTTATGGATATAGAGAAATGGAAGACAACCAAATCTAACATATATAGTAAATATTATGCACATGGCGCGCTGTATTTTTGGTGGATGAGACATGATGACAGCACATCTGGGTGGATCCATTATTCCATTTGGTAAGGCTCAGTATGCTGGCGAGTGGCCGAACGAAATGATCTTAAGGCTCGTGGTTGAACCTATGAGTGTTAGATTATATTTAGTATTTGTAATGCACTGCTACAGATTCGCTCATCACTACGCCGGCATCACTGCCGAATTTAGTCCACCGGCGGTGATGAACCTTGCCCGGCGGGTGATGAACCGTTCAGCGCGGAAAATCGGGAAACTCCACGGACTCGATCAATTCCGGCAGTGAAGACTTAGATCACCACCGGGTTGAATCGTTCCCCGGCAATGGTCTTGATGGACACAGATCAATCACGGGTTTGAATAAGAACCGATAGCGATTTGAAGAACAAGGAACAAAGAAAAACAAACGATAGAAAAAGAAGATTGCACACGCGACGAATTAAAAATGATCGGTTCATTATATATTACTAGATAATATATTTACTAAATGAAAAAAAAAAGAAAGCGGCGGCGCCGCCGCCGCCGTCGCCTAGGCCTCGTCCTCGCCGTCGGCCGCGTTCCGTCGCCGCCGCCTCGAAGCGCCGCGTTCGGCGCCGCCGCCCTCGCCGGCATCCCCTCAGACGAGGATGTCGGTGATGGCATCGACCTTGTAGGCGTAGAAGTTGGCCTTCTCCACCAACGGCCAAGCCACCGTTGCCAGCCGACCGCCCGCAGGTTGGTGAGCTTGTGGAGGGCGTCATGGAGGCGCGCAACGGTGAACCGAAGCTCCTCCATGGTGTAGACGCCGTCCATCTCGCACGCTTCATCGATGAAGCTATGTAGCTGCCTGGTGATCTAGGTTATGGAAAGACAGAGGTTAATTAGCGAAGATGGTACCAAATCAGAGGGTGTTGTGTACAATTATATAGTAACAAGCCATGGAATGCATGCAGTCGATTGTCATTTCCCAAGACGGCGCCATGAAAACAGTCAACAGCGACCGGCTCATCCAATGGCCGTCGCGATCGGCCCGTCTCCCCACGAAGGGCGACGGCGGCTGCGCGTTTGCACGCATTTTGATCTCCAATCCCCATGCTTAGGTGGCAACCAAGGGTAACCGCACGCGTTCTTGTGCGCGTTTCCAATGGCCCTTCCTCGGCCGCCACTACGTTTCCCAAGGCACCCAATCCCATCCTCGGGTTCTCGATCGATCCCCCAACGAGACAATTTTTTTGACCATTTTTTTCAAGAACGATGCTCGAGTTTAATTAGGATTACCATTGCTATAGATGTTGCTCACGAAATCTAATGATATTGATTTGATAGCATAGATAGATACTTATTTAAATACACCATTGTTATTTTAAAACAAGGAATGCATGCTTTACATTATTTACCATTGCTACAAGATCAACCACGCTGTACCTTTAGAAGACGATGCCGACGGGAGGGAGCGGGGAGGGAGGGATGGAGGGAGACGAGAGACTGGAGACGAGAAACTTTTGCTACCTCTGGCTGGGCACGAACAAATGACACTCAACTTGTTGTAGCACGTCCACAACACTGCCGGGCTATTTAAAGAATCAAACTTGTACCGCCCAACGGATAACCATCACGTCCGGTGGATTTAGATTATTGCAAGAAGTCTTGTTTACGCTTAGTATCGTCCCCGGCGGATTTAAGCTATTGGAACAAGAAGGTTCTTTGTCGATCATGAGCCATCCGATGGGCTAAGGTCCGGCTTAGAGCTAGTTAGCGGCTTCATTAGATTTTGGCAAGATCCAATGAATTCATTAAGTTACCACGTGTTGCACGCTTTTATTTATTTATTTAATTATGTTTGCACACACTTTTTGCCCAATTTAGATTGATATGGCTCGGCTTTATCTTATCATAGCTCTAGTTGTCTTTAGTAGTTTCAATGTTCATCTTATCGTGTTACTAGATCTATTTTTTTATCATAGCCGAGCTTAGATCAATCTAAGTTGTTACATGTTGCGGGTTCGTATACATTTAGATCTTGACGGATCAGATCATCCTAAGTGGATACAGATCTTTGGGTTACTCTAGAGCTAGTCATCCGATGGACTAGAGATCGCTTTAATCGATAGGTTTTTGCGTATGAGTTCCTTCTTCATGGACCCCGATTCGGCAAGCTTACCGAACACGGTTATGCTTACACGTGTAATGAGTATTTATAGATTCTGTTTAGATATATGCATGCTTTTAGCTTACCATGATTAGATTGTATCATTCGGTGGATTGATCTGGTTATGAAAAGTGGTTTAGATCTGTACAAGTCGTATCATGCGGTGGATTAGCTTGTTAAGGGTTTAAGCTAGACGGGTTTAGGAAGACTAGACGTCGCGGCGGACTAGTTGGATGAAACCTATGCATGTTTTATACTTAGATTAGATTTATATTTATGATTTACCTTTTATCTATCATGTTGTCAATTGATTCGATCCATGCAACGAGCTTTATAATGTCATATTCCAATGATCGATTTACTTGTTCAAACATGTCTTCTTATGATCATTCGGTAACTGTTCTCTTGCATATTTCGTATATACTTGCCGAATGCATTCATAAACCTCGTGGGACGATAGCTTCTATAGCTATATGTCATCAAAAGTGGCTTTAGAGCCGTACATGCGGAACTGTCTTGGTCTCACCAGGCATGTTCCCGATCTTACACTTTATCTACTTGTCAATTACAGGTCAAATTGATCGCATGCCACCGAATTCAAGACACCCTGCTCCCAAGTTAAGCTAGCTACTTCGGCTTATCGGTGTGTGTGGCGCAAAAGGCACTTTTGTGTCAACACCCCTAATTAGTACTTGCCCTTTTTGGTTAAAACTGGACTATTGTTCTCAATCTCACATAATCTCCTAAATCTTGCTACAGATGACGTCTACACCCGCTTCTGGTAGTAGCACCATTGCGGACAAGAGGTTTGGCATGCCCATAGTGTTGTGGAGTGTGCTCAAGTAGATCGGGTACATAGAGGCACCCACCTACACTTGGGAGACAAAGACCAACAGTGCATCGATTGTCACCGAGTTCACCTTGTGATCCCCGCCCTTCCGCATTCTCGTTTGGGTAGGATGGGACATCACGGAGTACGGGCTTTCACCTGAGGCTGCAGCCGACAATGCTACGTTTTGGGTATTGAGGAGTTTGATGGTGGACCACCTTGAGGCTTTGGTAGGGACAGCTGCTTCTAGTTTTCCCCGGGACGACCCCCGCTACACCGCTTGGGATCAAGGTGGTGTGGACCCCTTACGGAGAGGACGGGACGAGGAGCAAGGTAGCACTTCTGACGCCATGAGTGTTGTGTTCGCTATGATGCAGATTCTAGTCAGTACTGAGGACGAGTTCCAAGGAGCGATGCCAGTCATGGCCAGGCAGAGAGGTGAGATAGATCAGTTGACTAGTGACCGCATGAGGCTCCATGGAGTGGTGAGGAGTGCTACTAAAGAGAGGGATGCCGCTCGTCAAACCAAAACAAAGAAGGTTGAGCAGATAGAGCTGGAATTGGTAGATCCGAGGAAGCAGGTATCGGGTCTCCTAACACAGGTGGCAGTAAGCAGGAAAGTAAATGGGTCCCTGAGTAGACACCTTCAGACCACCAGGGAAGAAAGAGATCAGGCCCATGCTACCAGAGAGGAAATGAGAAGACAGTTGGAGAACCTAGAGCGTGAATACGCTAATGTGCGAGAGGAGTACTACCGTCTTTACTACGCCTACCACTATCCTAATGGTACTAAGGATGAGGACACTCAGGTAGAGGCTGGAGCTGCAGTGCCGGATGGAGAGGATCACCATGATGACCCCGTTGGAGACCAGACTTTACGCACTTCTCAGGAGTAGATGACTATGTTACATGTATGGCAAGTGTAGACTTCACACACCCCTTTGGACTCAAGTGTAGACCGCATTGCTTCGGTGATTGCGAATTATACTTGATTTCTTATAAATTGGTCGGCTCATCACGCCATAAGGTGTGAAAAAGCTTGTCTTTGGTTCAAACCGAATTACATCTATGGCAAGCTATCCAAATTTGGCCAATTTGAAAACTAATCTTTCCAATATCAAAAGAACGTGATCAAACCTTTTATGTCAATCAGTGACAAAGGGGGAGAGATTAGTGCATAAAGATTCGAAGGGGGTCAAAATTTTTCGAAGCACACAAGTTGGGGGATCAAGCTCATAAGCCCTTTTGTTGCATTTTTCTATGCATTAACATATGACTTGCTCTTGCACATGTATTTGAATTTCATATATACATGCTTGTGTGGTGTATGCTAGTGGTAACTTGAATGATGATTGAACAACTAGCATGCATAAGTGGTAGTATGTCATACCAAGTGGTACCTAGATATTTTGATTTCCGCTCTACATTCAAGTACCTATGCTTATAATGTGATCTCACATAGTACTTTGAGTTTTTGATGAAATATCTAGTTATCCATGATGCTTTTATGGTGAGAAAGGCACAACTCGATTGATATCACGCTTCAAAGGTCCATTCTTTCACCATAGCATCACTTTGGTAACATGGCTCACTCCCTAATTCCAATATTCAAACATATATGCAAATCTTTATTCCAATCTCTCGGCATACATGTAGGGGGAGCTCATGCTACCAAAACCGAACTTATGATGAGTGTCCAAACCTATAATCATGAGCAAATTGCTTGGACAACCGTGATGAGTTCAAAAATCTTTTATTATAAAATCTTTATGCGGGTTGTCACCAATTACCAAAAGGGGGAGATTGAAGATATCTAGATTGGTTTTGGCTAATTGATGATATCCTAGGACTAATCTCTCTATGCTAAGTGTTTGATTTAGTTGGAGATTGGTCAAGCCAAGGTTGGTGCATGGTGGACCTAAGTGGTCATGGTGGATGGATCGAGGTGATCCAAAAGATGATCAAGTGCGCAACTTGTGATTCGAGGATCAAAATGGGCTCAAGGTAAAGGTATATTCATAGGGCTATTTTGATTTTGCACTCAAGACACCATAGAGGGTGTGAGTGATTTAGGATCGATAAGTCAAACTATAAAGAGGGAAAAACTATCATACATATCGATCCTCATGTGCCTCTAGGTTCAAAATCATTTGCATGCATTCTAACCTAGAGAGCTAACTTCGACCTTGGTGAAAATGTTTTTCAAAATGCTAACACATGGTGTCGGGGGTGCTCTTCGACGTGTTGGTAACATGTAGGGATGAAAACGGATCGGATCGGAGCGGTAATGGCTCTCCCATATCCTAATCCTCCTTTTCTAATCGGTTTCGAGCGGATCGGATATTATGTGGATTCGGATGCGAATACTGATTTTTTAGGATGTCGGAAATGGTACGGGTTCGGACCGGTGTCGGAGCGAGCGGACTTTTAGAAGTCGGATAATATATGCTCACAAAATTTACACAAGTTCTAAATTTTGATTTAACACTATAAAAGAAGCATATAAAATAAGTAAATATGAAAGCACAGGACGAGGCTTCTTCATCTACATGATCGAGTACAGGACGACTTAAAATAGAAAATTAAGAAATCACGAGACATCCCTCGTTGCCTACAAATTAGGCAAATAGACAATCATAGGATTACCATTCTATATATAGCATAAAGATACTTAAAATATTTTTAAGTTTAGGCTGCTTAAAATATTCGGTTATCCTATTATAAGCGTCGGATAATCCGCGTTTAATTATCGGATAATCCATATCCGCCGGATTTTACAATACCATATCCTACACCGCATCCGCTTATAATTGATTTCGAATTATCCGCATCCGCACGGATATTAGAATCACTTCTCCATATCCTTAAAAGTCGGATTCGGAGAGGATCCGTGGCGAGGATTATCCACACCACTTTCATTCCTAGTAACATGAAACAAGTGATGGGAGTTGGAACAAAGTCAAGGCGACGACAAAACGATGAACCGGGGAAATTGTACTGCGCCCGACGCTGGGTGGCGCGCTGGCCGGACGCTGGCTCAACAAGCCCCCCCAAGGCGTCCGGCGGTGTGGAAACCCATGGCCCGGGCGGGGCGGCGGCCGACGCGGACTGGCGCGTCCGGCGTGCACCGGACGCAAATCAGAGACAAGATGTCGTCGGGCCGCGCCGGACGCAGGGAATAGCGTCCGTCGGTATGGCGCCTGCGGGCGCTCGGGCGCTGCCCTACGGCGTGTAACGGCAGCCCGTCCGCGATCGTCTTCAATGACGCCTGGGCGCGTCACGGTGGTTTGTGCCTAGCGTGTCCTAAGGCCGCATGTATTTCGGCCAATTCAAACACAATGACTCTATTTCGATGGGATGTCTATATATATGAGCTTGGCCGGTATTTGGGAGCTCTCTTGGTCATTCTTACACATCCTAACACACTTTGAGCTGAGCATACTGTTGACACCCTCTTAAGCTCTACTTTTATATCTCAACTAAACATATAATAAGGATATAAAATGAATATCAACCTAGATTAGGGGCTTTACTAATACAGTTCCACAAGTTTTGGTGATTTATATCTTTTCGTGGACTTGACAGGTAAATACCGAAAAACTCGTAGATAACCTCCCAAATAATAAGAAGATTCATCACCGGGTGAATTTCGACCCAAAAAGTGAACTAAAACATTCTAGAAGATACTAGAAGACACCAGGAGAAGACTGACACTCTAGGCCCACCATGGCCTGGCGACCGCTAGAGAGGATTAGGCCGGCCGCCGTGGGGGACACAAAAAGTCGATCTCATCTTCTTAGGTCAGTTTCAAACCGACTTTGAGGTTGTATCTACGTCGTTATTGAAGGTCGGTTTGATCCAAGGGTCGGTATTCATCGGCCACGACTATATAAGGATGACCTTACCTCCGGCCTTAGGCACGAAAATCATTATTCATCGACTCGACTCGATCAACAGAGAGAGCCATACCTCTCTAATTAGAAGAGCTGAGATCAAGTTGAGAGAGATAGTAGAAAATAGAGAGATAGATCAAGGAACTTTATAAGAGTTCTAGATTTGTTCTTGAGAGATAAAGAGTAGAGTAGAGGAGAAGAAGGGGAAGTACTGGATCTGTCGGTGACTCCTCAACGCTTGTACCTCTAAGATCAAAGGCTTCATTGCACTTGATTTTGAGACTTCTTTGGTGGATCAACCTTATATTTGAGTAAGATCACTTGACTTTATTTCTTTTGGTTTACGACTCATTAGAGTACTTTGATTCTTGTCGCTCTTGAATTGAAGTTGTTACCCTAGTGCAAACGTGGTGTTTGGGCTAGATAACTCAGAAATACACCCTACCTTCCGGAGTGTGGTAGTTCGTGGTAGTGACAGTACCATTGATTCCTTTGGATTCCATCTCCCGTTGGATAGGACTAAGTAGGAACCAGTTACTGGGAGAATAGTAAGTTTTGGCCTTATTTTCTCTTGAGTGCATCCCCATTAAGAAATATCTTCAAGCCTTACAAGGATATAAACTAGACAACCATAGAAATCTTCTCATATTTTATCTATACTCCCGTTCCTTCCTAATATCTCAGGGATTTAGTTTTGTCTCATTTCCCTCACACCATTCTCCCTGTGGATTCGATATTTAAAACCCTCTCCCGGGTGAAGTGCTCATCGTATCTGTTAAACTATGCACTATACAAATTATAAATAATTATGTAGGATAACTTTTACCAACACATGCTCCCTCCTTCTCTCATCCTTCGCTTGTGTGCATAATTCTAGAGACTTGACTTGATTCAAGTGCATCTTGCTTTGATCTTTGCATCTAGAGGCACTTGGGGAGCGGTGTGAGCCGGTGGATTTCTTGTTGCTCTTGGAGAGCACCACTCCTAGTCGGCTTGGTGATTGGTGGAGGCGTTGGCAAGAGAAGGGGATTGTTCTTGGCCACCTCTGGATTGATTTGTGAGAGGACCGTGCATCCTCGTCGGAACGACAAATTGCAAGTAATATATTGCTCGTGTCTTGGGTACCTCTCATTTACTTTGGCTGCAAGTAGCCTAAAGGGAATTGGCTAGGAGTGAGCTCCACCTTGCCCCACAAGTGAGAAGGTCGGCACAACGGAGACGTAGCTTGACGGGTGCTCAAGTGAACTTCGGGGTAAATCATTGTGTCTCCTCATTGTGATTGTTGTCTCTTGGTGATTGGCCTCATCGTGCTCTTATTGTTCATCATCCTACGGTGATTGGTTGACTTGCCTCGACATGTTGGTATAAAACCTCCTCACTACCTAGCATTTACTTGGACATATATATTTTGCTTGTGTAGAATTGCAGTTGACTAGGTTGCTTAGAATTGTTTAGTGTAATCTACCTTGATCACCTAGTTAGACAAGTAGTGACATAGCTCTTGAGTGCTCTAGAGACATGTTTTTACTAGAATTGTCAATAGGTGGTTTGCCGACAAGTAGAGCTAGAGCAAACACTTATATCGCCATTTGTTATTCTAACAAGTTTTCTAGTGTTTTGTAGAAATTTTATTAGGCTATTCACTCCCTCTCTAGCCATTTAGGACCTTTCAACGTTGGCGCCGCGATCACAGGATGTATATGTACCAAGGGGCGTGTCGACGGCGAAGGTGGCCCTCTAGACGAACGTCTCACGGCGGCGCCAGCGCCGATGGCTAGTGGCGGCGGCGTTGAGGGATCCCGGCGTGGCAAGTGGCGGCGACGCCGAAGCGTTTCCATCGCGACGGTTCCGTGCGTGAGAAACCAATGTTGTTGTTTCTTTCTATTTTTAGTTTTTGTTTTTCGGTGACAAATGTCTTCGTTTCTTTCTATAGTTTTTATTTTTGCGGTGATGGGTCCTTAATTTCGTGAGCCCTCAAACTAGGACATTATAGTATACTCTCTCCGTCCCAAAATAGATGTCGTTATAGGAAGCGTGTCGGTCAAACTTTCACAACTTTGACTAGGTTTGTCGAAAATACGTGCAACATTTAAATCTCCAAATAAATTTGTTAAAAAAAACTAGACTTAAAAATCTTTCCGATGATACTAATTACTCACCATAAGTATTTATATATTTTAATATATGATTGTCGACATTTTAAAAAAACGTTGACTTCCGAAAAAAGCGAATGACATCTGTTTTTGGCATAGAGGGAGAGATTTTCCTGCCTTTTGTCGGGATTTTCGCAAAGATCGTGCTGCTTTTTTTAAAAAATAAAGTGTACCTGTATTAATATGGATAAGAATAGTACAAATACGAGTACACTGTAGAAGGCTAGGGAGGACATCTGTCTTTATGTTCTTGTGTAAAAAAAAAAAAAAGTGTTGACGAGTCGAGGGATTGAGTCCAACCACAACGGAAGGGAAGGAGGTGTTGTAGACGGACTGGAACAAGGCGGTGGCGGTGGCGGTGGCGGTGGGGCGGTAGTGGGGTGGAGGGCAAGAGGTGGGCTCGTCCCGTCTCCCTCGGCTTGCCGTCGGATGCGGCGCGCACGAATCGTAAAGCAACAGAAGTTGGAAGAGGGACCGACTAGTCCCTTCCCTTGTGGGTGTCCAGCCGCAGTCCTTGTTAACCCTGCCCAAGCGCCGCCGACCATGGCGTCTGCGGCGGCGGCAGCCGGCGAGGGCTCCACCTCGGAGCCTGCGGCGAAAGGGAAGCCATCGTGGTCCGGGTGAAGCGGAAGCCCTCACAGACCCGCCCGGACGCTTTCTGTGAGCTCCCCTTCCCCCTCCCTTTCCTCCCCCTTGAATTTCCACTCGATACAAGGAGGGTTTTGACTATTTTTTCCCCCTGCTGTATTATCAGGGCTAGAGATCAATGAGAGGCCGGCGAAGAAGGCCATGCTTGATTTCTCCAGCCTCTCCATCTCCGACCCACCCTCCACTTCCTCCTCCGCCAGTGCTAAAGGTACACGAGTCCCCATGGAAATTATTTAACTTGTCACTGGTGCTTATGGTTCATTCATTGTTAGTAACTTGTATTTATATGCAAATTAGACCGCAAGAATGTGTGATTGCCCTGTCTGCTGAATCATGATGATGATGCAAGGCTTGAAATTTGGCAGTGTGGATTTGCTACCTTGCATCGATTCTATACATAGTTACATACATACATACATGATATAATATATGCCGTGTTCTGCTCATCCAGACGAACAATTAAACACCATAATGATGATTTACTTGCTTGCCATGCCCACAGCTTCAGGGGAACCACGAGTTAAGAAACTTCTTGTCCAGCACATCGAGACAGTACACCATTCTGAGGCTGTTGAAGATGTTTTGCACTCTCTTTTGGTAAATACTTCTTTCCTTCTCATTTGTCCGCTTCCTTAGTATACTGGCTTTAGAACTCGGATTTGGCATTTAGCGTGGCGTGGCGTAGCTGTTTCTTGGGCTGTGTCTAAATCCAGTTGCTATTTCATTTATCATATGTATCCAGTGGTACTACTGCGTTATATGACTTGTTTATTATTTTTCTTCTCTGTAGACTATATATAAATCACAATTAATCTTTATCACAGCATCTTTTATGCATTTCTGGAGTTAAAACGCCGCAACTGAACAGCTTCTTTGAAATAGAAAAATAATGTTGTCATTTCTACCTTAATTATTTATTACTGTTTGAATGGAAAACAGGAGTCTGTTTTTGTTATGTGCTCAAACATTGCTACACAATGGATGGGCCTTACATGTTCTCTATGTCAGATGCATAAGGCCTATTTGTAAACTACTCCATTTGTTTCTGCAGCTTGCTGACTCAAATTCCAAGGAGATAAAGAGCAAGACAAAGGAGTGGAATGACAGAATCAAGCAAGACAGAGTAAAAGCAAAACTGATAGTGTCTACTGCATTATTTTTTGTGTTCACTGATTCCCACTAGGATTATTTTTAATTTTCTCCTGGAACATTGTTGACACCAACATTTACTATTAGCAAAATATTGTTTTTTGTATTTATAGCTTTTGAAGTGAATTTAGTAGGTTAAATACTTAAGTGGACACTATTTGTGCAAACAGAAACCAGAGGAGCTACGATCAGCAGCCAGACAGAGGCATGAGGTACACGTCATATGATTCTGAGTTTCTGCCTGCAGCTAATTTCTTCTCAAGTTTCTGCAAGTACTAAGGAGAAAATAAATTTGATGTTTCGTGTATATGATGAAATGTCTGTAAAGTGTAAACCAAGCATAAGGTTATCTATAGGAGGAAAAGGGTTCATCTATTTTGTTATGCAGATTTTAACTACATCATTTACCAATAATAACCATTTTTAACATGCAGAACATTTCCCTACTGGCCTATTCCGCATAGTCTAGTGTGAAGTTTGTTTCCCATACTCTGATTGGTACCGTTCTCAAAAAAAAAAAAAAAAAAAAAAAAAAAAACTCTGATTGGTACATAAGTTAATTGACTAGTACAGGAGTCCTTCCGCAATAATGATTTAGTTTGGATTTTTAAGTTCTTGCATCATTGGTACTTCTGCATTCTAGTTTGACCTCACCTACAAGTTTATGTGAATTTGTTTTGGCTCCACATCACACAGATTTTATCTATGTTGGGCCTGATTGCAATATAATGTTGTGGGATTGACCATGTTAACCAATCTATATATGCTAACAGTGTTGCATTCCAATTCCCAAATAAGATCATTGGTTGGGAATTCGATTCTGGGAACATTCCCTTGCCGCAAGCACATGGAAACTAGATGTGCAGATTAAGCTAGTAAAAGGATTATCTACAAGCTAAATTAACTATTCTATGGTCCACAATACCAAACCTGGAGGCCTGGGTGCACTTGTGTATATTGATGGATGGCGCTGGACGCTCCTTATGTTAGTACTTTAAATAGTGTGGTCGTCAGGTTCATTTGGAGCAGCATATTTGATCATCGCTAGTGAGCAGGTTTGGTCCATTACAGAACATGGCCAGTCCCCAGGAGTTGCTATAGCATGGTCCTTGTAGTGTTAGATTGTGTATTAGGATTTCATGAGGGAAGTGCTACTCCCTAATTATCCTGAGACTAGAAAATTGTTATAGTACTTATTTTTAATTATGTATAAATGCCATAGTGTTCTTTTTTTTCTCGAACATGCCATAGTGTTCTTTTTCATGCACTCTTATGCATGGTTTTGTTCGTTGACCCTAGGATATGGGTAGAAATGCTCGCTTTGCACAAATATGGAAGAGCCGAAAAAGGAGAAAATAATGATGGTGATGACTCATTGAGAGAAATATGTCATCTTTATGATGCTGTCCAAGTAGATCCTGATGAGAAGCATCCAGCAGAACCACGGTAAGTCTTGATTTCTGACAATTTATCTAGTCATTTGGAATGTAGAGTTGTACAGTTGCATATTTCTTTACAATATTCCCTGCAGGATTACCTCTTTCGAAGAGGGCGCTGTTCTATGCAACTTTCTTCCACTTCTACGGGAGTACTTGCCGTCAGCTGCAGAGGAAATTGAGTCAGATATAATTTCATTGGCACAATCAGAAGGTATTGAAGCTTTTTGCCTTGAGATGCTCTCAACAGTACTGGGAAGGTTCTTGGTGCTCTCTTTATTAACTGTAATAGAAAAATGATTTCAAACTCTAGTAGTAGTACTAGTGCCCAAGTAGTAACGGTGAACAGTTTAGCACCACACTAGTTTTGACGAGCCCAAATTTGCTGTTTAGCAGATTCTGAAGTTTATGATATCTATACTGTCAAGGAGGCGGATGATACAAACATGGAGGCCACGTCTGCAGCTTCATATCCAAGGTAAATAACTAAATATGTATCCGCATGGTCTTATTCCATTGGGTTCTTGTGAGAGTGTATTCTTAACGGCTGGTCTTGTTACATAAGGTTACAAGTTGACGATGGAGAAGATGAATGCTACGATGATGACTATCCGTATGACACAGATGATTCAAATGGTAACGTTACCATCATTATACCCCGTTAACTAATCAGTGAGATCCTTACTTAAGCTATCTGAGACTCTTTCCATATTGAATATGCAGCCGAAGACAATCCACTTTATGACTATCCAGATGAACTGTCTGAGGACGAGGATGATGATAGCCACGATGAGGATCCTTTTGGAGACGAAGAAGGTTCTGACACTGAGTATGAGAAGGAAGAAGTAGAGGGGGGAAGAGGATGAATAATGATGACTAGAAATTGCAATGGAGCGCGTGATTGTAAATGCTGCTGGGGAGACTAGTGTGTGAACTGAATGTAATGTTTGATGATGAGATAGGATCGGAGCTGACTGATGAATGTCTGTTGCTAATGCTGAAAAAAAAGAGAGAAATGGAACTGTATAACAGTTTGCATTGTATCATCACGTGCGTCAGTGCGTCACTCGAAGGCAATTCAATATATATATATATATTTGGAAGTGCTTTCTTATTTGTTGTTGTTCGTAGGGCATCTTTGCTAAGCCGATTAGGGAGGCTTCATCTATGGCTTCTGTGTGTTTCATTTATGCAGCTTTGTTAAACACTCACATTTGAAGACGGCTTTGAAGCCAAAAACAAAGTAAAAAATGACGAAGCCGAAGTTGTTTTGGCCTAAAAGTCGAAGCCATGAGGATGTAGTTTTTCCTAGCTTTACTGTTTAATGGAGAAGCTACACCCTGCCAAAGAGGGTCATATTTGCGTTCATGTGTTACAAGAGAACGTATATCTCGTTGCAAATCATCTAGGAGACGTTTAGCTCGGAGATTCATGTAACGGTCATGTCATTTGGTATTGGCGTGAGTCTGAGTTTGAGACGAGACAAGAAGAAACACAAGGTCATTTGTACAAAGTTAAAAAGAAAATGGACCATCAGCTCTTTGATATTAGGTACTCCCTCCGTTCCAAATTGTAGTTCACTTTGGCTTTTTTAGATTCATTTGTTTTGCTATGTATCTAGACGTGGTGTATAACTAGGTGCATAGCAAAATCAATGTATCTAGAAAAGTCAAAATGAACTACAATTTGAAACGGAGGAAGTATGTATATATAGAAGACCAGCAAACATATCTTTGCGTTGCAAAAAAACGCACAACGTATTACGTGGTCAACTGATCAACTTATCAGCTTCTGACGTCATGTGAAGACAGCCACTAGAAGTTCCTATCCCTTCGGTGATTTTGAGTCTTGGAGATGCATTTGACGAATAAAAAGAGTACCCACGTTTCTGTTACTTGTGGAGGCATGTGGTTCCTTCGGTCCGTATAAGGCAAAGCAGTTTTTTTCTACGGCCACACGCAGACTCACTCAGAACACACTCACACAAACCCTATATCATGTCATAGATAATAAAACAAAATCCACATATGAGTCAACAAAATCAACAAAATCACCAAACAGAGAGGAAGAGAGGAAGAGGAGATATGAGCAGGTGAGGTAGAGGAGCGCCATTAATTTGCTGGCGAAGGTTGACATGAACAGTGAACTGAGAGGGAGGGGAAGCAAGATGAAAGGGTGCGCCAAAGCAATGGTGGAAGGAGAAACGAGAAATGACCTTTTCAAAAAGAGACGAGATATGGGGTGTGGTAGCCCTAGCCAGCACTCTCGAGCGTGCCCTTTTATCACCCGAGGCCTCATCTCCTCCGCTCTACCAAACCCTTTCCGCCAAGCATTGAGCCATTTTTGCGTGGAGATGGAAGTGGAATTCGAGAAGATGGAGGCGTCTGGATGGAGAGAGGGAGGAGAGAGGAATGAGATGAGGAGGCCAAATCGTGCGAGTAGGGCAACCACACGCCAGCAGTGCACGGAGTGATGCGGGATGGGCCTTAGGACAGCCCGATACCGCTACCAATCATGCCCTAGTTGGATCATCTTCGCAAAGGGGCATCCATGGCAACAAACGCTTGCGGCCCAAGGAATTAGGAGAGAGAGAGAGAGAGAGAGAGAGCAATGAGGAAATACATGAAGCAAATTGACACGATGCTTAGGGGAAAAATGCATTCAAGACCTGTAAAGCTGGTGGAGTCCCTCCAAGGGGAGACTGTACATGTCACCCCAAATCCCGTGGACCGTCCGATCGCGATCGGACGACTTCAATTGTTTTGTGAAAAAAATTATTTCCTTTACCTGAAATCACGTCGTAGTCCACCCAGTACCTTAGTTAATAGTAACTGAGGCCGAATTTTTACCGTTAAGATCCCTAGATTATAAAAATTCTTTGTCCAAAGAAGACAAAATTCTGAGTTCATGCGCCTCTTCCTACCAAACAAATACCTCACTCATCTCTTCTCAGCATAAAAATACACGCTCCCATTCTCCCCTAACTCCTTCCCTCCCCTCTCCGTCTCGATGCGGGCAGGCGCGTGGTGACGACGACCAAGTCGTGTGGAAAAATGCATTCAAGACCTATAAAGCCGGTGGGTGCGCAAAGGCTTGCCTCTAGACTCATTATTTTCCACCAACAAACACCTCGGTGCGCAAAGGTGTGCTAGTCTACTAGTATAGGTATGAAAAACAACTATTTTTAAAATCATTGAGAGCATGATCTAATTTTAAATATCTTTTTATAAAGGAACACTTTTAAAATATTTGATACACAAATACATGCAATATCGAGATACATTTTATGATGAGTTTAATGTGATGGTGTAGATTGTGGTGTGTTTTATGTAGATATATCAAAGATTCAAAATAGATAACTTTGAAATGCGTCAAACTAAAACAATTCAGAACTGAACAGATGGTTTAATAGATTTTGAAAACCCTCAGGAAAACAAATACTTATAAACATTAGAGAAAGAACATTTCTCAAAAAAAAAAGAGAAAGAATGAGACGGAAAAACAACAAGAAGAAGGGCATGCATGGGCCACACGCCCACACGGGCCACGGGCCAAAATTAGTAAAAACCAGGAGGAAAGAGAGAATGGATTTTCATTTTCTACTTTTTATAGCAATTTTTGTTTTCGTTTCACCGGTCAATCTCTCCCCGAGCCGAGGGCGTCGCCTGCTTCCTCGCTTCGCTCCCCTCCGCACCGAGACGCCGCTTCCCCACCTTTCTCTCTCCTTCCTCCTCTCACCAGCTGCATCCAAACCCTAACCCTAAACCCCTCCCCACCAACCTCAAGCCAGTCTCCCCACCTCCACTGATCTGGCTCCCCACCTCGGACTCGCCACGCTGGCCCGATTCGATCGATGTAGGTGAGCGAGCTTCCCGACCTCATCATGGCTGCGGGGTGAGAACACAGGCACAGCAAGCGTCGATGGCATTGGGAGATCTCATGGCGTCCAGGCTCGGCCACTCCTCGTCCTCGCCGTCACCGTCGCGGTCGCCGGCCGCGGTCGCTGCCCCGGTGCCCCATCAGCAGCAGCAGCACAACCACCAGAACCACGTCGCGGATGCCCTCCCCGTCGCCAACGGGCCCGAGCCCAGGAACGGGCTGGAGGTCGCCGAGGTGGAGAAACGGGCGCCCGAGGCGTGCTTGCCTCAGGTGCTCGTGCTGTGCGAGCTGCGCCACCAGGGGATCGACGAGGCCACCGCCGCTGCCGCAGCGCCTTCCACCAGTGGCCTCGTCTCCAAGTGGCGACCCAAGGACCGGGTAATGGATATGACGCCGTTTGCAGATGCTCTTCCTAGTGCTTGCACTGATGTTATTATACTAGACTGTTTGCTGGATTTGGCGCGTAAAAATGGGGCGGGACATTCTTAGGATAGCAATTAGCTGACTGAGCTTAAAATGGCAAATTCGGTTCGGTTGCTGCTCGTGTGAATTGATTATGGTATCTGCAACCATTACGGGATACGTTATGCTAGCTAAAATGACCCCGGAAGTCATGGAACAAGTAACGTTCTGCACGCTACACTTGCGAGCAGGACAATAGTGATATGGTGGAATTAATTATTGCTTGCCACAGCCTATGAGCCTAGTAGTATCTTCAGCTGCTTAAGTGTTTCATAATGTTGTCGGGGCCAGGGGGCTTGTCTAAATTACATGTCGTATTACTCTTTTACCATTTCTTTGTTCATCATAAAAACTGATACAGAACGAAAATATTGTACCCACTGTGTTGCTGTCGGCTGTAGCATCAGTCGTGCAAATTCTTAGTTTCATTAGCCACTTAAATGTGGCATGATGATCATCTGTATTTGAACTAATATGTTTCGGATAAAAAGCACAGTATTGTTCTGGATACCTAACTGGTCCTGTAAATATTTTGATGGTCGTGGTGGCGTATGTATACACATCGGACAAAAAAAAAAAAAAAAAAAAATGCTACTCCCCCCAAGTTCCTAGTGGTATACTACTACTATCAGTGACTTGTTAGCGTCATATCTAGTCTTACTGTGTTACTGTAAGTTACAGACGAATTTGACTCAATAGAACTACTCTCAATGATCCATTTTGCTAACATGCCACTTTCAATTTTGCCTAAGTTAAAACATAGACAAAGCCTTCACCATGTCTATTAGTGACCACTGGTCAAGAGATGTCATTGGAGGCTTAAGACATTCCAGTAACAAAGTTGGCATGAAAACACATGGTTGTTTCAGGGTCACCACTTTCGCAATATATTTTACTTGTTGCAATGATATGAAGCACCATATGAAATAGGGTGTTTCAGTTCATGGCACCAGGCATATATGTTTGCTAGATAGGAGGTTTTGATGATAAATATGAGGTTGAACATTATGAGCCTTGAGTTCCCCTGTGAGAAACATAAGAGGCTATTTGGGCAAAGAAAATGTCTCTGTCTGTGCATACAAATGTTCCGTTTTCCTTAGTCTGTTTTTGAATGTTGCAGAACCGCTTGGAATTAACATTAGATTCTTTTTGGATTTTCTATGCACCATGTAAATTAAGTTGTCCCTTCACACTTGAGGCAAAGTGACTTTGGTTTGCAGCTTATATTCACTTGTCTGAGGATCATGTTGACTTTAAACAACCCACATCTGAGCTTATTTCTTCTACTTACTGTTTTAATTCCCTGTCTGTTCTCTTTAGTGCCTTGATTTGCACCATACATTACTGTTTTAGTCATTATAGAATTTATAGCCATACATTACTAATGTAGTCATTATAGTTATAGAATTTATAGCCATTCTAATTGTTTTCGTTTGGGCATTGGGTGGCTCGCCAGTTCTTTTATAAGTTTTCCACATCTTTTTTACACGATATTTACTAATGATGGATTTCGTAGTGCAGATGAAGACTGGATGTGTTGCACTTGTATTATGTTTAAACATAAGCGTTGATCCACCTGATGTAATTAAAATCTCTCCATGTGCACGAATGGAGTGCTGGACAGTTAAACTTTTAGATGACTATATAATTCCAAATTCAAATTAGTTGAAAAAGTACAGTAAATGAACTGCTTTTTACCATCTGAGTGAAACTGTGTGTGTGTGTGTGTGTGAATTGCATTTCTGAATTCCAAGATGAGAGCATATTGTTCCAAGCACATTGGGTAGGCTGTGGATGAAACCCAACATGAGCACCAACAAGAAGTAAAAAGAAAAGGGAAAAACTTGTACAAATATACAAGGCATCAACAGTATAGTAATATTATTAAAGGATCTAGAGGCTTGTTCATGTTTCATTCTTGTTGATAGCTGGTTTCCATGTGCTTCCATAGTTCCGTCCAAGGACAATCCTTGTGTGTACTCAGTCCTTCCAAGAAACTATCTGGCACCTCTTTTCTCAAAAGGCACTGTTAAAATTTATATTCTTAAAATTAGATTGTTTTGCTCCATAGTTTCTAGATGAATCTATTCACCTTTAAAATTAAAATAAAAATTCAGAATTGACATTTCACAGTAAAGGAAGTTAATTTTCTAATTTAAGATATCGCATCTATTGGCCGTGGTCATGGGTATATAAACTTATTTATTAGTCCTATGGATGGTTATTTTAACAATAAACTGTTACCAGCCAAGGCAACGGTGCTACTTTTATATTTGTTGATTGATAGGTTTGTACTCCATTACTGTTATTGCACTCGCTGAAGCTGCTTTGTGATATGTTAATAGGTCTATTCCTTTCTTTTCAGATCCTTTCTCTATGGCACCTCCTAAAGCTCTTGAAAGTATTGGAAAAACATTGCATTCTCAGTATGAGCGCTGGCAACCTAAGGTAAATAACTTGCTTTCCTCTTTAACTTCAATGCTGTTTTGGTGAGGATTATTTGCATCTTCATGCTCTATTCTTAATGGCACTTGAAGGCTCGATACAAGCTTCAGCTGGATCCAACAGTGGAGGAAGTTAAGAAGCTTTGTAATACTTGCCGCAAATATGCCAGATCAGAGAGAGTCCTTTTCCATTATAATGGACATGGTGTACCAAAGCCCACATCTAATGGTGAGATTTGGGTGTTCAACAAGGTAATATTATGAAGACACTGTAATATTTGCTGCATGCTTTATTTACTGTAGGTGACTCTAATAAAATGGTTGTTTTTGCATTTGTTGCAGAGTTACACACAGTATATTCCACTTCCAATTACTGATCTTGATTCATGGCTGAAGACACCTTCCATTTATGTTTTTGATTGCTCAGCAGCTGGAATTATTGTGAAAGCCTTTCTAGAGGTATGTTAATTGGTACATGTTTCTAATTTTCATTTGTTTCTCTTGTGCTTGAAGTTGAAGGTCATCATGATTTGTGTTGTTTTACTTCCTGGACTGTCTAATATTCATAGTGACTTGTTTATTTCAGCGCTTAGATTGGAGTTCTACCTCCTCTGCATCTTCACAGAAGGATTGCATTCTTCTTGCTGCCTCTGCGAAGCACATCAAATGCTTCCCCAGAGTGCAGAATTTCCTGCTGATGTGTTTACGGCTTGCCTCACAACGCCCATCAAAATGGCTTTGCACTGGTTCTCTCTCTCTCTCTCTCTCACTTCTCTTCTTTGTGTGTACATGCTTATTGGTGTGTATAGTTCCCTATCTCCTCTCCTTTTCTTAGCATGTTGTTCTTACATGAGGACATGCCTATAAACCATGCAGGTTTTGTGTTTAACTTTACTCCGTGGTTCTCTGGATCATTCTCTTATTGACCAAATTCCTGGAAGGCAAAATGACCGTAAAACACTTCTTGAGAGCTCAATTGGATTTTTACTGCTATAACAGATACTATCGCATGGAATGTTCTCCCTCATGGTATGGTGTTTAGGAGAGAGAAATAGTGTTTTTATTTAAACAAAGAGAAACAGTGTTTTGGGAACAAGAAAACTAGAGAAGATTATTAAAGTTCTAAATGAATGTTAGCCTATATTTGGTATATGATATAAGTTTCACTGTGCAGATCTGTTTCAAAGGCTTTTCAGGCAAGACCTTCTTGTTGCTAGTCTCTTCCGTAACTTCTTGCTTGCTGAGAGAATCATGCGATCTGCAAACTGTTCTCCAGTTTCTTATCCGTTGTTACCCCCAACACATCAACACCATATGTGGTAACTAACCTGACTCGTCCTTCTCTTTTTGCTTCAACTACTTTTTGTGCATTTTGTAATTTGCTAAATCCCAGGGATGCATGGGACATGGCTGCTGAGATTTGCCTTTCCAAGCTTCCTCAGTTAATTGCCGATCCAAATGCAGAGTTTCAGGTTTTCTACTCATCATTTAGCACTTAAAGAAACATCAATAGTTTTTCTGTGTGGTGTTATTGCTAATTTCTGTGTCTTCCCTTTAAATCAGCCAAGTCCGTTTTTTACGGAACAACTGATGGCTTTCGAAGTGTGGCTTGACCATGGCTCTGAGGACAAGAAACCTCCTGAACAGTTACCCATAGTTCTTCAGGTAAGGCATTTTGCTTTTTACACTTACATACAAGTCTTTTTTTTTGTGTGTGTAAAACCCAGTGTAACTTTGTATCCTCATTACACTTCTCTTTACCGCTATAGTTTAAATTTTTTATATTCATATTTCTTTTATTCAATCACAAAAGACTCTCATTTTGGGTTGTGTGCAGCCAGCCAATCAAAAATTTGATGTTATTTGCTCTGATGTACATTGAGATTTGACATTTGAAAATGTTATGGGTAGATTTGTCCCAAAACATATACCCATAATCATATAATTTTACTCTTCCCCATAAATTGTTGTTGTACAAATTACTTGGCCAAGTTATGTCTTGTGGATTGTGTCAATACAAAAATGCACTTTTTATGACTGGAGGGATTATATTTCTTTTATGGTTTTACTTTCCTTACATCTATTTTTTGCAGGTCTTGCTTAGTCAATCACATAGATTTAGAGCACTTGTTCTACTTGGAAGATTTCTTGACATGGGACCATGGGCAGTTGATTTGGTTTGTAGCGACCTCTTATGCATGTACCTTTTTTATGAAATATCTGTTGTTTTTTTTTCTTTGTTTAGTCTACAACCTCTGGCACTTCATTGTTGTAGGCCCTGTCTGTCGGAATATTTCCTTATGTACTCAAACTACTTCAAACAAGTGCAATGGAGTTACGTCAAATTCTAGTGTTTATATGGACAAAAATTCTCTCTCTTGATAAGGTATGCACTCTTCATTGTAATCTTTTAAGGTCCTTTTGTTGTTTTAGATTAGATTCTGGTGTTTAACCTGTAACATTTTCCCAAATGGCAGTCATGTCAGGTTGACTTGGTTAAAGATGGAGGACATGGATATTTTATTAGGTTTCTTGACAGTTTGGATGCTTTCCCGGAACAGCGTGCAATGGCCGCGTTTGTTATAGCAGTCATTGTGGATGGGCATAGGACAGGTCAAGAGGCTTGTATGAATGCAGGGCTTATAAATGTTTGCCTGAGACATCTGCATCCTGAGAATGCTCATCAACAAAGAGAACCTTTGCTTTTGCAGTGGCTTTGTTTATGCCTTGGAAAACTCTGGGAAGATTTCCCTGAGGCTCAGTTAGTTGGTCTGCAACCAAATGCACAAGAAATTGTAATACGCTTATTGTCTGAGCCTCAACCTGAGGTATGATGCCTTCATATTCTGTGTACTCTTTCTTTTGCCTACTTCCCAAGATACATATTAAACATTTGGTCTTGCCAGGTCAGAGCTGCTGCTGTTTTTTGCACTTGGGAATCTCCTTGATAATACGTTAAATGGCTCTGATGAGGATTCTGATGACGATGAAAAGGTGAAAGCTGAAATAAATGTAGTTCAAAGCCTTCTGCAGATCTCTTCAGATGGTAGTCCCCTTGTTAGATCTGAGGTTGCTATAGGTATGTGCATTGGAAAATTTAGGTTGTTTTAGTGTCTTGAAGATAGGAAATTTCTTTTAACCTTATGACAATGATTTTGGGTTGAACTGATGTTTTTCCAGCGCTTATTCGCTTTGCATTGGGTCACAACAAACATCTCAAATCTGTTGCTGCGGAGTATTGGAAACCTCAATCCAATTCATTGCTGAAGTCACTACCATCATTGGCAAATATAAGTAATCCAAGCAACGTTTACAGTCCCAATAGTATTCTACAAGGAAGCATTGGTCCTGTGCTGAGGGTTGGCAGTGATACCGGTGCTTCTGGTCGTGATGGAAGAATTTCTACAAGCAGCCCAATTGCAACAAGTAGTATCATGCATGGCTCTCCCCAGTCAGATGATTCTTCCCAACACTCTGATTCAGGCATATTAATGAGGGAGAATGCAAGTAATGGCGGTCTCAGCTACACTAGGTCGAGGCCTGTTGATAATGCAATTTATTCTCAATTTATATCAACTATGTGCTCTGTTTCTAAAGATCCTGACCCAAGAATCGCAACTATTGGTCGGAGTGCACTGTCCCTTATTGGTGTTGAACAAGTGGTCATGAAAAATACTAGATTTAACAGTGGAGGCTCACATCGAGGAGAGACATCTGTGCCAAACTTTGGAATGGCACGCTCTTCTTCCTGGCGTGATATGAACTCTGGTAAGTTATGACCGCTTTACTTGCTTGGAAGTTGGAACACCTTGTTTCATTCGGTGTTCAGGGAAATACAAGAATTATTGAATCGAAGTTTTCCTATGTTTTTCAGGAAGCAACTTGATGAAATTTATGACCCCTCCTGTTAGCCCCCCTCAGCATGATTATCTTATGGGATTACGCCGAGTGTGTTCTATGGAGTTTGGACAGCATCCTATAAATTCACCTGATGGCTTAGCTGATCGCCTTTTAAGCTCTGCTGCAGGTCCCAGTAATGCAGAACCACTTCCCCAATCAACAATTTACAACTGGAGTTGTGGTCACTTCTCTAGGCCACTTCTAACTGTCTCTGATGATAATGAAGAAACCAATGCTAGAAGAGAAGAGAGAGAACGAATTGCACTAGATTACATCACTAAGTGCCAGCGCTCCTGTAAGTGGATGTACATTTGTCTGCATTACATTATTGCTGTTACTTTTCTTGATTATTTACCTGCTCTTTTTTCTTGGTGGTTCACCCTGGGAATAGCAGCTTGCAAGATGACAAGCCAAATTGCTAGTTGGGACACAAAGTTTGAGTTGGGAACAAAAGCAGCTTTATTGTTGCCATTTTCTCCGATCGTTGTTGCAGCTGATGAAAATGAACAAATAAGGTGAAATTATTATTGCAATTAAAAATGCTAGTGCCTGAATGCCTAATATGCAGTGCTAGAATTGTGCTGAAGTTCTGTCTTATGCCAGAGTGTGGAACTACGATGATGCACTACCAGTGAACTCTTTTCAAAACCATAAGTTATCCGACAGAGGGGCTGTCTAAACTTTTGCTTATCAATGAGCTTGATGAGAGCTTGCTTTTGGCTGCCTCAAGTATGCCTCTCTTCTCTATACTTTTCCTTCTATACTTGCCTTTGCGCTGTCTAATTTTTATGTTGCAGGTGATGGAAATGTACGTATATGGAAAAATTTTGCTCAAAAGGGAGGACAGAAACTTGTAACTGCTTTCTCATCAGTTCAGGGACATCGGGCTGCTGGTCGCAGTATTGTGATTGATTGGCAGCAGCAATCTGGTTATCTGGTAACATCCTATTTTTCCCCCCTGTAGTCGTATTATTTTGTTTTATGCATTTCATTTAATACATTTTGCTCTCCTTGTTGTCCAATAGTATGCATCTGGCGACATGTCTTCCATCTTGGTTTGGGATCTTGACAAGGAACAACTTTTCAGCACCATTCAGTCAACTGCTGATAGTGCCATTTCTTCTCTGGTGAGATCCTGTTGCCATGCGCTGTCTGAGAAATTGGAATATTCATACACTTAACTTCCTTTTGTTATTGAACTAGCTATATGTCTTACACATTGCCACTAAAGAAATAATCATAGTTATGTGATTCTGTGTTTTCTGTTATGCAGTTGTATACTTGATCTTCCTGTCACAAATCAATAACTTAGACATTACTCTGTAACTGCATTTCACCGCCAGTCATTAAGTATTTGATAATGAAATTGTTACAAAAAACAAAAAGTACACATGGTTGAAAGGGCTGGGGTACATCTGCATGTGAGTTGCTAGTAGAGATAAAATGGAGTCACACTATTCCTTTCATGAATAATGATTGCATACATGCATCCTGCTAGACTCCTAATGATTATGTGCAGTGCAATTCATATGGTTAAGATTTTTGCATGGAAGTGTCATTTGTTGCTGCTTTCTGTAGGAAAGTTGTGCTTGTCTTAAGTTGGTTGAACCATGTGAACAAGAGTTGAATTTGGCAAAGGATTTGCTCGTGTTGTCTTAAACTATGTTTTTACTCATCAAAAATATGTACTGTCCTCCAGTAGTCCAGTGTAATGGTTTAGCTGTTTTTTTCTTTAGGCGTAATAGGCAAAATCGTCCCTAAACTATGCTCCTGGGCTCAGTTTGGTCCCTCAACTATGAAAAAACGCCCAAATTAGTCCCTGAACTATGTTGGTCGGCTCAATTTGGTCCCTAAACTATGGAAACGTCCAATTCAGTCCCTCAACTATCCTAATCGGCCCACATTCGTCCCTGGCTGCACCAATGACAGCGAGGAGAAGAAAAGGGCCGGGTGGGTTACTTTTAGCAGTTCCATATTTTCCTCCATTTTTCAAAATTACTTTCAAAAACATATAACAAGATGAAAATCTCTAAACATAAAAGTTACTCGACTTTCCAAGATCGCCATCATTGCTTTGGGAACGACCTTTAAATTGCAAATATTTTCAAAAAATAGGGTTTTTCAAATTTAAATTTGAAATTAGGGTTTATAAAATTGGTTATTTAATTAGTGACTAATTATCAACCAATCACCATAATAAAAAGTACCATTTCATTTGTGAATTAATTATTTTATAACCCTAATTTCAAACTTAAATTTCAAAACCCTGTTTTTGAAAATATTTGGAATTTAAAGATGGTTCAAAAAGCAAAGTTGGAGATCTTGAAAAGTTGAGTAACTTTTATTTTTGGAGATTTTTGTTGTTATATGATTTTGAAAGTAATTTCGAAAATGGAGGAAAATATAGAATTGCTACAGTAACCCACCCTGTCCCTTTTCTTCTCCTCGCTGTCATTTGTGCAGCCAGGGACGAATGTGGGCCGATTAGGATAGTTGAGGGACTAAATTAGACGTTTTCATAGTTTAGGGACCAAATTGAACTGGCCAGCATAGTTCAGGGACTAAATTGGACGTTTTCATAGTTGAGGGACCAAATTGAGCCCAGGAGCATAGTTTAGGGATGATTTTGCCTATTATGCCGTTTTCTTTATGTATTTGATTCTTGCTACAGCAAGTTTTATGTTAATCTTGTTTGCGTTCATCTGTTGTTGATGTTGCTTGTTGCTTCTGTTTCAGTCTGCATCTCAGGTCCGCCCTGGATACTTTGCTGCTGGTTTTGCTGATGGTTCTGTCAGGATATATGATGCTCGCTCTCGTGATGATAGGTAAGTACAGTACAGTAGTGTCTACATCCTCTGTCCTTGCATTTCGTGCACATGTGCCTATGAAATGTCCTGTTCCCTCTTTCTTTTCTGCCAACTTAATTATTTTTACTCTGAAAATTCTTTTTCTATACCGTAGGCTTGTCTATGTGGCCAGTCCGCATGCCCCGAGAACAGAAAAAGTTGTGGGCATAGGGTTTCAGCCTGGGTTTGATCCGCACAAGGTAAATACTTCCACTTTACATTGCTCTGTATTTTCATTGTTGAAGCAACTAAGCAATTCTATAGTTTTATTGGCTTAAGCTTTTTACAATGCTCCCTTTGTATTATTTATGGTATCACAGATTGTAAGTGCATCTCAAGCTGGAGACATTCAGTTTCTTGATGTTAGAAGGGCAGCAGAACCCTACCTGACTATTGAGGCACACAGGGGTTCACTTACAGCATTAGCAGTTCATCGGTATGCTCCAGTTGTCGCTAGTGGCTCAGCCAAGCAGATGATTAAAGTGTTTAGTCTTGAAGGAGAGCAGTTGACGATTATTCGTTACCAGCCATCTTTTATGGGTCAAAGAATAGGCAGTGTAAATTGCCTTTCTTTTCACCCATACAAATCACTCCTGGCCGCTGGTGCTGGTGATAATGCTCTTGTCTCTATCTATGCCGAGGAAAATTACAAGTAAGATGAGGCCTATATCTCTTGACAATGCAGCCACAGTGCAATCAGTAGGCCTTCCATCTTTGGCCAGGTGATGCTCCACAGCATGGTCCAGCTTCAAGATCCAAGATGATGGTAAGCCTTGTCACAGAGACGGTGTTGACGGCGCCATGGCTTTTCGTGCATATCGCCTGTTGGACGGCGTGTGCAATTTGTAAGATACAGTCAAGATTCATTAGCCTCCTTGCAGAAGGTTTGTGGACCCTACCCTGATCCTGCCATTGAACTCGGAGGCTCCCCCCAAATAATTAATCATACCTAGGTTAACCAAAATGTAAATAGCCAGCAAAGATTCGGGTTGTACTTTGTCAGCATTATTCCTTTTTCAAGTGTAAAAAGGCCAGAAGATGCTTGATATATGATAAACAGGGCTTGGTAGGGGCTGCTGCCTGGGCAAGTGGGGTTTGTGCATATGGGTCCAGGTAGAATGGTTGCACATGTCTGCTCACAGATGTTGTTGATTAGATAGATGCATTAGAGCTAGGTGGGGTTAGTATTGGCCTGCATGAATGAAGGAATGTTGTCGAGTGACTTGCATTGTAACCCTGGAATAGATTGTCCATTTGTATATATGAATCGTGTTTGTACAGTTACCTGCTTTCTGGCCCCAAGTTGTGATCAGTGCAATGATGTGTTGAGCTGAGGTGCTGAAGGTGGCCTTGTGATCTGTAACTGTAATCCCCAGCGATGGTCACCATGTTGTTGTGGGGTTGATTGTGAGAAGATATGTGAGTCTTCGTTGAGTGGCTGATTACCCCCTTTGCTGTTCTGTGCTGTAACAGAGAATGAGGCTTTACAGCAGGCTGCATTGTCAATGGAATGATCTTGATCTGCTTGAGAATTCAGTTAACTTTGGAGAACCATAAGGAAAGGCAGGCAAGGCATGTATTGCTTTGCATCATGAGTTATCAGATGACTCTGGAGACGCATATTTGTAGATGTGTTGTGAGTAGTGTGCTGAGTAAAAGATAAATTGTGTTGTGAGAAGTATGCTGAGTAAAAGATAAATTGTGTTGTGAGAAGTGTGCTGAGTAGAAGATAAATTGTACTGTAAATCTTGTGTTGATAAATGTTAGTCTGGTGTATAATTCACAACTGTTGATAAGTGTTATTCTGGTGTATAATTTACAACTCTGGCTGCTTTTATTTAAAGGAAAAAAACATCATCTCTGATCTTTTCCCTAATTGCAATGCAAGTTCCCTTAGTGAACAGACCATAGTCTCTTAAACTGCCAGCACCAGATCGCTGAGCATATAAGCTTCGTCGGCTCGTCTCAGTGGCAGTCCAGTGCTACAATGGCCGGGAGCCGCCCCTCCGAGCCACGGCCTCAAGCCACGGACCACCCGCACCGCCTGCTGTCGACCCTGGCGCGCCACGGCCGCTTCGCCGCCGCCGCAACCCTCTTCTGCACGGCGCACCGCACGACGGGCGCGCTCAACGCCCTGCTTGCCGCGCTCTGCTCCTCCTCCTCCCGGTCCCCGACGCTCCTCCGCGCCGCCCCGACCGTGCTCCTCCGCGCCCGCGCCGCACGCGGCCCCGGACACCGCCACGTTCCGCATCCTCACCTCCGCGCTCTGCCGCGCCGGGCAGCCCGCCGCCGCCACGGACCTCCTCCGCTGCATGCCCCCGCTCCTGCTCGACCCGGACTCGAGCCACTGCCGCGCGGTCCTCGCCTCCCTCTGCCGCCGCCGCCGCCGCCGGGGCGGCGCCACCACCGCCCGCGACGCGCTCGCGTTCCTCGACGACATGCGCCGGTGGGGCGTCATTCCAGCCCGGCCCGACCACCGCGCCGTCGTTGGCGCGCTCCTGCGCGAGGGGATGGACGACGAGGCGTACGAGGTCGTTGCCAGACGGATGGACGCCGACGGCGTCGCGCCGGGCCTCCCGGAGTTCGAGCGTCTCCTCCGCGCGTTCCGTGACCGCGGACGGCTCGACGCCGTTGAGGAGGTGTTCGATGAAATGCTCCTGCGGGGGATCGTCCCCTGCGCGCGCGTCTACGCCGTGTACCTCGGCGCGCTCTGCGACGGGGGCGACCTGGCCGCCGCGCGCCGCATGCTGGGGTGCATGGAGCGCGCCGGGTGCCCGCCGGACGCCCCGACGTTCGGTGTCGTCGCCGCCGGGTGCGTCGCTGCTGGGGACGTGGACGCCGCGAGGGAGGTGGCGAGGGAGGCCGTCGGCCGGGGCCTGCGCTGGGATGCGCCGGCGCTGTCGGAGCTCGTCGCCGCGCTGCGTGCCGCTGGCTGTCTCGCGCCGGGGCGTCCGCTGCTGCTGGACATCCTGCGTGACGGCTGCTGTGCTGCCCCGGCTGATGCGGCAGCGTTTGAGCGGCTGGTTGAAGGAGCGTCGTGCGCCGGCGGCGAGGGTCTGGGCACCGACGAGGCCGGCGGCGCTGTCAGCGAGACAGAGCCACGCTGACGTTAGTCACTGACGTATGGGTCCACCAGTCGGTGGGACCAGTTTGCCATTGGGATAAAACGCGAAATTTTGTTCTAATAATAAAAGACACGCGGTGGGAGAAAGGATTCCCCAAGAAGCACCGCACAGAACCCTCTGTTCCTCCAAGGCGGCGGCGCGATGGACGGCGGTGGCGCAGCCTCGCCCGATTCCATCCCCTCTAGGGCTGGGCCCATCGTCGCGGTCGCCCCCGCTGGGATCAGTAAGTTGCCCCGGTCCTTCCTCCCTCCCATCTCGCCAAGCGCATCCACTCTTGCCGATTTGCGTAGTTTCTGAGATGATAATAATAGGGTTATTTGGATCGGTGCCATTGCAATTTTCCTACATACACCAAGAATTCATCTAATTAGAGATGTGTCATTATAAATTAGGCGTTCTCTCAAATCTGCCATTGTATTGTATACATATTTTGTGACCTCAGGCCCATGTGCAGCACTAGATAATTTTATACGGACCAAAATACCCTTGTCTCCTTCCTTCTGTCTTCTCCTACCTTCAGCACATCCCCAGCATGAATGAACGCCATGTCGAGCTTCCATGGCCACCGTCCCTTATGCAGCACGTTGGGGAAGAGATGAGGAAGGACCTGGCCTATGGCCCACATTGATAGGCATTCAGAAGAAGATAGAGGGTCCATGGCCACCGAAGTTCCCAAACCTGAAATGGCCGCTTCCATGGCCACCGTCAAGAGACCATGGGCTCGCACAACCATCTTCTGACCTTCTAGCAGCTTCAGCACAGACCAATGGTCGCCGCCCCTCGCAGCCTCGCAGACTGTAGGAGGTTGCGCCGCTAACACAGACGCCGCAGCCGCCGCCGCTGCCAGCCTGTGGCCCTGCCGCCGCATGCTCCGTCCCTCGCCTAGATGCCGCCGCCGCCGCTAGCCTCAACCTGCCACCGCAGGCTCGCCGTCGCATAGATGCCGCCGCTGCCGGCCTGCCACTGCCCTCGTCCACTTGTGCGAACGCTAAGCATATGCAACTCCCGTCGCTGCTGAAGATCGAAGAAGAGGATAAGGTTTTGGAACCTACGGTGGATGGTGTTGTCGGTTGTTTGGTGTATCTCTAAATAAGTGAATTGTAGTGGTGTATTTCAAAAGTTGGAAAATTGCAATGACACTAATCCAATTAACCCATAATAATTTGCTAGTACCTCTACTTCGTTGCTAAGTACTCCTACAATTGCTGAGCCGTCCCTCGTGCAGAGGCCTGTTAGTCCATCCATAGCAGATTGTAAACGGAACAGATAGCTCCAGATTTCTCTTCTTATATTCAGTAACATTGTTATGCTGCTGTTTTCTTAGCTATTGTTTGCTTGAATTTGTCACAGGGGTTGAGAATTGCTACGTGTTCAAGAGCCGGCTGCAGGAGTATGCGCAGAAGGTTGGCATACCAACCCCAGAGTACCATACCCTCAAAGAAGGCCCGTCCCATGAACCTGTCTTCAAGTCCACAGTGTTTGTTAACAACATCAAGTATGAGTCGCTGCCTGGGTTCTTCAGCCGGAAGGCTGCAGAACAGTCGGCCGCGGAAGTTGCGCTCATGGAGATAGCCATGTCTGCACCAGGGACCGAAACCAGAGGCATCCCTGCAGTTGTAAGTTACTCTTTTGTGCACATCTAAAAGATTATTACTCTTTTTTTTTTTTTTTTGCAGATATGCTGTATAAAGATTCTAATTGTATACAACATTATCATCCAAAAGGATTTTTTTATTTGTTCTTTGAATTACAAGCTGTATGTAAATGAGCGATCATCTAGAAAATCAGAGCCTAAAAGGAAAAGGGCAAACTGCCTAATTCAGAGTTATGTTACTGCCTAGAACGTATACATGCTTCTTCAAAATACATAGGTTCAATCCTATCTAGTTCTTGATGTGCTTTCTTCACTTCTTTTATTTTTATGGATGTAATAGAGTGTTTGAAGTGTCCTATATTAACTTGGCATTGGGAACCTTCCATGAAATTTATTGCAATTATGCTAATAGCACCTACTTCTTTTCAGATAAGTAATTAGTTTAACCTTTTGTCTAGTGGTACCTGACTACTGTCACAAACGTCAATGTTTTAGGTTCGTGGAATTTGCCCAATAGTATCCTTTGGTTTTATTATTTATTTGTAATTATTAATGCTCTCAATCACACCAAGGTCCCCTCTAATACCAGGAAATAGTTATGAAAATGCTTGCAAACTTGTTCTGCCCAGTTTATGAACCATGAACTATGCATATCTCACAACATAGTGGTTAAATTAAGTTACCATGAACCATTCATAGCTCAACTTATGAATTCAGATAACGAAATTAGCACAGCATTGCAGGATCTCTTCTTGATTGACATGTTCCGTTGATACATCTTACTATGCTTTGCAGCAAGAAACTGGCCTGTGCAAGAATCTTCTTCAGGAGTATGCTCAGAAGATGAATTATGCCATTCCATCTTACATTTGCACTAAACAAGCTTTAGGTGTAGCTCCTTTCATATGCAGTGTTGAGATTGGTGGCATACTATACATTGGTGCTGCAGCTAGAACAAAGAAGGAGGCAGAGATAAAAGCTGCCCGAACTGCTCTTATTGCAATCCAGGGTATTTTTCTTAGCATTCAATCTCCTTTTTCACTCTGGCTGGATGTTATAGGTCATAAATGGGCATTGTTTGGTGCAGGTCAATCAGAAGATGGTGCAAATGGTGCCAAAACCTACATTGTTGTTCCTGGACAAAGGCCGGTTAAGGAGACAGATAAAAAGCCAATTGAAACCCCCAAACCACTTAAAGTCAAGAAACGTGGTTCTAGGAGGAAATGGAACAAGCGGAAATTCATGGGGATGTCTGACCATATTGCTGAAAAGGATGTAGAGGGGCTTGGAATGCTTCAACCGTATGACTATGAGAGAGCTAGAAGAGCAGAATGTGAGTTATCTAGAGATACTGGAATGGTCCAATTTGATAAGGAAGTTATAACGGTGCAACCTGTTGAGGGAGATATGATACTACAACTGGAGCCACCCAGAGATCCTGCTGAGGTCAAACATAACAACGAGGCTAGGAGTGTTGAACAGGACCCACCCAGCAACGCTGAAGTGGTGAAGCCTAACAATGATGCTGTAACTATAGAGAATGAGTCAGTGAGCACCTGTGTAGCATTGCAATCTAATAGGGATTCTACGGATGTGAAGGAGGAACCAATCTTAATACAAAGATACGCAGCTCTCATGCGTGTTCGAGAAAAGCAAAGGGAGGCACCAAGCAATACCTCAATGATGCACGGTGAGGATTCAAAAACCACAAGGCAAGAAGCATCTCATACTGGTGAACAGGTCCAACCTAATTAGGAACCTAATTTTGGAGAAAGCAAAATCTTCCTGAACAGGAAGAAACCAAAATGTAGGGAATGCATGCATTGCTGTAGGCAGAATAAGTCCACTGGAGATATATGAGCTTAACATATTTTGTGGTGGTTGACACCAGTTGTAAGGGCCATCCAGAGAATTGGAGGTGGGGAAAGAAGGGGTGTTATATCAGGAATAGATGGGAGTATGTCAACCGAGGTAGCTAGTTGTGTTTGTTACCATTAGGTGATTGTATTGGGTCATGTTTTACCTGTCATATTGGTGACCGGTGCTTACATGTGCAATGGATTTGAGGCAGCCGATCTAAGCCTCCACTTGGTCACTGGATGGTTGCTTAATTGATATTGTATTCATTATTTTAAGTTTCTGTTGTGTCAAATCATGAATGGAATGAATGGCAAGAAACAAACGGAACAGTATCCTTTTCTGCACTTTGTGAACCAAATGCCCAAACGGCAGCTACTCTAACAAATTTTCAGGAATATTTGTGTGGCAGTTTGTTACATAATAATACTAATAAATATGAAAGCTAAACAAATACTCCCTCCATATTGAAAAGGAAGTCGTTTAGGACATCGACACGGTCTCCAAAGTGCAACTTTGATTTCTCTTTTCTATCAAAATATTTATTAAAAATTATATATGTATACTTTTATGAAAGTATTTTTCAAGACAAATCTATTGATATGATTTTCACATTTCAAAACTCAACGACTTAAAAAGTTATTAATCATTTATGTTCCCATGTTTGACCGAAGCCTTTTCCAAAACGACTTCCTTTTCAATATGGAGGAGTATGTAGTGTAGTAATAATAAAATCTTACATCAAATGATAAAATCCATGCAGGTAGAAATAAAACTGTAACATTTCTATCTTGACTACAAAGTTGACCAAGTCACTTTCACCATAATCGATGCCTCATTACGTTGCAACTGTTGAATATCGTATCCATGACGCTTTGCTTTCAAGGAGGCACAACGTTCAACTTCATTACTGATGCCAGCATCTACAAACCTGAACTTCAAATGCATCAAAGCATGTATACTCAGGGCAACAACGAACCTTCTTAATCCACATGGCTGACCAACAAGGCCATCAAAAAGCTGGATTTCTTTCTCTACTACTAGTCCACTTACTAAACAAGTAAGGACCAAATGGAAGCCATCTGCATGAACTTGTGTTATGTCCACTTGTATTGTTGCCTCCACGGCGTAGAGAAACATAGCTAATGTTATGTCAATCGCATCACCAACACCGTCAATACGACTCAAAAACGGTTTGAACGCTGGTGTCAGTAATTCATCATAATCTGTTATTCCATCAATTAACTGTGTGTCATCTGATTCTTGTTCGCCTCTCTTAATCTTCATATCAAATTCTACGAGTACACCACCCGACATATCAATACCTCGCTTGGGACCAATCATCTCTATAGGAGAACCCTATAATGTCAAAACAAAGCTTCATTATAAGGGAAAAAAGATTTTTCTAGAACTACAGTAGATAAGTAAACTCGTAACCAAATAATTAAGATATATATATATATGCTTTACCTGCTCCAATGTGATGGGATCAAGCCTGCTTCGATTAAATACATAATTGCGTAATGGGTCCAGAGTGTCTCGTATAGCTATATATCCATAAATCTGCACTGGACCACTATCCATTGAAAGTTTACCCAATTCTATAGAAAATATTTGCATCATTTGTCGCGGGTTATGATGGAAACAAGTTTCCTGATTCGGATGACAATTGCTTGGGTTTGAAAGGGCTCCTGCCTCCAGTTGAGCTTCACATCACGTACAGAAAAAAAGAAATTATTATGGTGATACAATTTTGAGATTACATTTACAAGACTCGCTAAATTTATGATATCATAGTTTTACTGAACAAAATAAAATGTAGCAAGCGCAAAAGAAAAGAAAAAGAAATTGATATTCGAGTGCTTACTCTCATCAGTGTCGGAGACGCGGAAGGTCTTATGCCAGCCGCCGGTGACGCTGTAGACGGCGCCGTCGCGGTGGGTGCAGTTGGGAAGCATCGAGGCACGGTTGATGCCGTCGGCCGGACGACCGTTGCCGCCGCGGCGCGCGATGCCCTCCCTGCCGGCTCTAGCAGCTTCCTCAAAGAAGCGGATACAATCTTCCTTGTCCTCTCCTTCAGGGATGTCAAAGTGGCCGGCCCCGGGGATCATGATGTACTCGTAAGGGTGGTCCGGCGGAGGCGGCGGGCTAGTGTGACGGCGCTGCCGCTGCCGCTGCCGCTGCCGCCGACGCCCATCCCTTTTCCCTTCGCCTCCTTCTCCGCCACTGTTCGGCATGTCGCCGGCCAGTTGAAGAGCCTGCAGCCTGCACCCTTGCGCGCGGCAAACCGGCTGCGACGGCGGCGGGATGGATCGTGGATGCTATGTTCCTCTTCTGCGGCCACCGGTTGGTTGGTTGGTTGGTATATACAAGACCAAGAGCGAGGGCAGCCTCCCGAATCGAGTTCGATTCGGAACTCATTGGATTTGGATCAGAGCCTGCCAGAAGACTCTGTTTCTTGATTTCAAGGCATAAAATTTTCCTTTTCGATTCACTGCCATGGAAAAATAGCTTCAGTTAGTTCCGATGCTACATCTACTACTTGCTCCAGTTACTTCCTTTATTTTCTGAGTCTTTTTGGAATTGGATCACTTTGGTGTAGAGTACTAGTTTTCTTGATCTGTATCCATTCTTGTTCACTTTGTTTGTTACTAGCAACAATTCTTCTCATTCATTTGAAACAATCTAGTATTTTCTGTTCGATCTTACACGGTTAGGTTCTGCACTCTGTAGTTGTCCGAACTAAAACATGTTTGATAATTTGCCAAAAAAAAGTGAAATTGTTTGATAGTAGCACAAATCTCTGTTTGCTTGCATATTTGTACCCATTGCAGGTGTTTGATATGTCTAAGTGTCAGAATCTCACTGATGGTAGAGTTTTATCTATAGTGAAGTCAATGTCCAATCTGTTCTGAAATGCTGGATCCTTCATACTACTGCCCTGTAATGTAAGTAACTGATCATCTAGTCGTATTATATTATATCACCTGAGCATGGGCTTGAGACCTCGCAGCTTAATTTGTATTCTTTATGTGACATGTTACTGCTATGGTGATGAATCGTAAACAACAAGGCAAGAAGCACCTCACATGGTGAACAGGTCCAACCTAACTAGGAACCTAATTTTGGAGAAAGCAAAATCTTCCTGAATAGGAAGAAACCAAAATGTAGGAAATGCATGCATTGTTGTAGGCAAATAAGTCCACTGGAGTTATATGAGCTTAACATATTTTGTGGTGGTTGACTCCAGTTGTAAGGGCCTTCCAGAGAACTGGGGGTGGCGAAAGAGGGTATGTCATCAGGAACAGATGGGAATGTGAACCGAGGTAGCTAGTTTATGTTTGTTACCATTAGGTGATTGTATTTGGTCATGTTTTACCTGTCATATTGGTGACTGGTGCTTACATGTGCAATGGATTTCAGGTAGCTCCACTTGTGTCGGCGTTTCCCGGAGCGGCGGGCGCCTCGGGTGCCGGCAATAAAGAATTTATATGCCGTGTGTCCCCTCCCCCAATGGCGTAGCGCAAGATGGACACCGGACACGGCTGGTTTATCCCGTTCAGCCAACAGGGCCCTACGTCCAGCGGGGTGAGTCCTGCGCCGTGTTACCTCGCTCAAAAAGCGAGAGCCTGCGGTAGGGGGTTACAGCGGTTGCAAGGGAGAGACGCCGGTCTCAAGCCTCGCGATCGTGGTGGTGGTGGTGGTTGTCTGGCTAGAACTGCCGGGTGTCGATCCCCCACTAATGGGGCATTACCCCCCCTTATAGTGGGAAGGGGGGAAGCAATGTTTACATACATGGATGCCTAGGTGGCTAATTCCCCAGGCTGCACTGGTTGCATGCGCGCGCCGAGGGTTGGCTAGCTCGGGCGTTGGCTTGATGATGACACGCGTCCTTGATCCGATGGTGGACGTGCGTTTCTGGTGCCTCCCCGAGGGTCTGTGAGGCGTCCCTCTGTAGGGTCGAGATGGGGACTAGAGGGGGGGTGAATAGTCCTTTCTAAAACTAATTTCGATGGCTAACCGAATACAAATGCGGAATTAAACTTATCGCTTAGCCAAGACTTCACCCCTCTAGCTATGACTCTAAATCACCTCACAAAAGATCCTACACAAAGCAAATGAGGTGATAAGCCTAGCTTGAGCTCCTAACCGTTTCTATTGCAAGGTCACACAAACCTATGCACTAGTACTTCAAACAAAGGTGAGCTCCTACACAATTCTAATGAGCAAAAGCACTAAGCCAACCTAAGCTCACTAGATGCACAATGGACAAGGCGACACACGCCTAACCCAAAGGCTCAAATTACTTAGCTACACAAACTAAGCAAAGCAACTAACAAGCTACACAAGCTAGCAATTGCAAGAGCTACTCCACAAGCACAAGCACAAGGTATATATAAATGTAAATACAAAGCTTGTGATTTGGAGAATGCAAACCACCGAGAAGAGTAGACAAGTTGACACCGGTGATTTTTTACCGAGGTATCGGGAAGCTTGCCAACTTCCCCCTACTCCTCGTTGTGTCGACCAACACCTTGGGTGGTTTCTTTGGTGTTTCACCTAGATGGTTCTTCGATTGTGACTCTCCGATCACTTGCCTCTCAAGGCACGCCCATAAGGCACCGCAAGACACCACTCTCAAGTGAGCCTATCACAAGGCACCGCAAGACACCACACACGCAAGGGAGGTACTCACCGACACGCTCTAGTAGTGATGCTCTTCACGATCCCCGCGAGGTGAGCTCGAACCTCTCACAAATCCTCCTTCGGAGCACCGCACAATCTCCGTTGCGTGCTTCACGAAGTCTCTTGCCACCAAGCCGTCTAGGAGGTGGCAACCTCCAAGAGAAACAAGCACTCCGGCTTGCAACACGATCACCTAGTGCCACACGATGCAATCTCTCAACGCAATCGCACTAGAATCGCTCACTCACTCAATCGGATGAACACTATCAAGTTAGAGTGAGTGGGAGGGCTCTCAAGCACCACAACACAAGCCACCAAGGCCCAAGTGTGCTCAGCAACCTGCCATGGCCGACCAAGGCAAGTATATATAGGGCCCAAGTCAAATAGAGCCGTTGGGAGGAAAAATCAGCTTTCTCGGCCGACCGGACGCGCCGGGACGCGCACCCGGGTCCAGTCCGTCCAGCGTCGATCGCATTGCGTCCGGTCTAAACGACAAGCAACCTGGCCCACGACCAGCGGCTAACGGTTATTTAGCGTCCGGTGCATGCTTCCGGTCGGCACCGGATGCGTCCGGTCGCGCGTCCGTCCCTAGCGTCGGTCAAAACCGGCTGCGGGGCTCTCGCGCGAGCGCCTTGCGGCCGGGCGTCCGTCCGTGCGTCGATAATTTTTGGCGTCCGGCGGCGTCCGGCCGGCGATTTCCAAATAAAACTCCACGAAACACCGACGCCTTCTCTTCGACATGCTACCCATCAAGTATACCAAACTTGAGCACGAGGACTAGCATGTTTTCATCACCAACTTGCATCCGCGCAATAGAAAATATGCATCTCATTTTCTCAAAAGCGCCGAATCCCGCCGCGGTTCCCAAACCCAACTCAACCCTCGCAATCACCGCCGCCTTTGCAAATGTGCCAACACCACCAAGTGTACATCACCATGTGCATGTGTGTTAGCATTTTCACAATCATTTCAAAGGCCCGGTTAGCTCTTACCACGCCACTCGATCCTAACACATCGCAAAAGTTAGATCGCTCAAGTGGCACTAGATGACCGATATGCAAACAAGTTTGCCCCTCTTGATAGTACGGCCATCTATCCTAAACCCGGTCATAAACTTCTCTAAGCTCCTCATGACCGGCGAAATGAAATGCCCTATAGGTTATACCTTTGCCTTGCGCATTTCCATTCCGCTCCATCTCCAAGTGCCGATGCAACACATGCACCAACACGATCACCAAATGATATGATTCACTTCATATCATCACGTGACACTATTGGTCCATCGATCTTGACCTCACTTGCTCTTCACCGTTGCGTCGGTCCGTCGGCACCAAGTCTTGCCCAAGCTTCACCGCCTCGCGGTCCATCGCTTCACTGCCTCGACTTGCCCTTCACACTTGCAACCGGTCCATCAAGCCAAGTCTTGTCTTGATCTTCACCACCTTGGTCACATGACTCCATGTCATGTTTCATATGCAATAAAAGCTCCTTCATTGCACCAACATGTGTGAACTAATCTCCTGTGTATTATCTCAATCACACATATTAGTTCACCTAATGTTGACACTCAATTACCAAAAACCACAAGGGACCTTTCAATCTCTCCCTTTTTGGTAATTGATGGCAACACCACAAAGATATGGAATTTAAGATTAGATTCCAAGCTAGCACTTTATACAAGTATAAATTGCTATCTTGGTTTGGATTTTATGTCACTTATCCAACATTTAAGCACAATGTCAAGATTTGGATAAGCATCATAAAATCCGACTTGGTAGTGGTAACTCCCCTATATGTGTGCCCAATTGATTTGAATTCAAGGTTTGCACACATACAAAGATATGAAACTTTTGGGAGGGTTAACACTACAACCTATGCATGCTAGTTATCATATCATCAAGCAAGTTCTATAACTAGCATACACCACACAAGCATTGCATATAAAATTTTAAAACTTATGCAAATGCAAGCAAGCACATGAATATGCACATATCAAATGCAATCAAACAAGTTCATGAGCTTGCTCCCCAAACTTGTGTGCTTCTCTTTTTGTCCAAGAATTTTGATCCTTCTCAATTCTTCAATGTTGCCTCCCTCATGGTCCATGGTCCATGTCTATGTTCTCATCTCTCCCCATATTCATATCTTTGTTCCAATCTCTCCCCCTTTGTCATCAATTTCCATAAAGGGTATGCCTCTTTTGATACAAAGGGTATGACTAGGGATAGATGGTTGAGTCTTGATTCTTCATTTTTGATGGACACTACCATGTGTTGGAATGACACCACTTGTAACCAAACATGTGGAAGCATGAGAACCACCTAGAAATGCCACATGTAGGTCACTTGTAGAATCTTTGACCTTGATCTTGAGGTGGGGCACCTCCCCTATGTCAAAGCATATGTCAATCCACTTCAACTCTTGTTGGTGAGGGTAGCTTTCTTGATTTGAATTGATCACTTAAAGTTGAGGATCTCTTGTGGAACCACCATTGATACGCTAAGTACCATTTGAGTGTGAGCAAGAATACCACTTGTGTAGGAATATGATATATCTTGCTATGTGGTAACCACTTCTTGAACTAGATTGTTTCCATGAGCTTCTTTCTTGTTGACTTGAACTAAATGAATTGTCATAGCTTCCAAGTCCGGTTTGATCCAATGACAAGCTTCTTCACACCTCATAAAGTATAAGGGTTATCTTGCCAATGTTGTACTTGTCACTTGTGAGCAATCCAAAATAGATCAAGTACTTGGGATCACTAGCTCATGAACAAATTCATATACCAACCACTAGATCATATAATCATCCAAGCAATAGTGGTAGCAATGAATTTAAACCTTTCATTTGTCATGCATGACCCTAATAAGCATGTACTATATGCACTAACCGCATACTAGTAAGGAATGAAATGATCATGCACATTACAATGATACCTTTGCTATGTTGGAGTAGAGGATAGTCAATATGAATCCAGTTTCCCTCCGCAATAGCAATGTGAAGTCCATTTAAATAGCTTGGTGAAGACCGAATATACCAATATGATCTCCATGCTTCACCCATATAAAATGAGAACCACTAATGATCAAGTGCATTATCTTCATATTGTGGTTGGCTTGCTTTCTTTTGATCTTTGCTTGCATGAGAGAATCAACAAAGAATATCACTTGAATTTTGTATGAGTTGCTCTCTCTTTTTGGATGTTGCTTGCTTCTTCTTGATCAACCCTTTTGATTTCTTCAACTAAGCATCTTGAATATTCCTAGATCATCACTTCCATGTTGGCCCCTCCAAGCATCCCAACTTGTCAATCCCACTCATGGGCGGCACACCCTCTCTAGGGAGAAGTGATCTCACCAAGAACTATCCTTGACACTCACTTGAATAGAATTTGATTGATTGATCCAAGTGATGGACTTGATATGATGAGTAATCTTGATATCTTCTTTAAATCCTTTTCTTTCTTTTTGAAGAGATACAATGATCATTTGAACTCAAACTTGTCTCTCCATCTTGAGCTTGGTCTTAATCTCCAACTTGAGTACTAGATGTGTACAAAGTACACTCCCCAAATCAATGGCTTTTGTACTCATTGCTTGTCATGCTTCTAACTCAATTCAAAACTAAACTTAGGTGCCTCAAATACTTATAATCATGATTCCAACTTGAGGACCTTTCAATCAAAGTGACTCTTGATCAATCCAATGTTTGTCACTTTTCTGGCAGATTTTGTACATCTCAAAGAATAGTCCATAACTCTCAATGTACATGGTGAAATGCCACGAAATTTGGTGGAGATGTGCAACACTAAGTCATCTAGCAGCCATAAAAATTTGAGCTTCAAGGTCCTTCTAGATTGCTACCAGTTTTCACATCTTCCCACACTACTCATGCTGAAAAACAGCTGCAACATGGTTGACAAGTTCCACTCCAAAAACCGAAGTATCCCTTATCCTCTCATCATGAAATTTTTACAGCAACTTGTATCATAAGTGTAGAGCATGCAAACCAAATTTCAAGCCATTCCAATAATAATTGATCATCCAAACATGGCTAAGATCACAGCTCACTCAGATTTTGCAAAAGTGGACAGATTTGAGCAATTGAGCTATGCTTCATCAATTTGAATCAAAATTGATGCTAACTTGTTTGAATACTCTCACAAGACATATATCCATTCAAATCACTTACTAAATGTCATCTCATGATCATATCCATTCAAACCAACTCAAATTTGATCACTAAGCAATAAATCCATTCAAGCATCTCATAGCAAGCAACATATGCATATATATCCAATTCAATCATCTCATATGCATCTAAGTATGTATGATCAACTAGAAGTATACCTTTGTAGCTTAAGATCATCATATAGCAAGCTTCATCTTCAAATATTCTTGCAAGCCTTCAAATATCAAATAAATCACCACAACTAGGATTATTGCACTTGTATGTTGTAGCTCATTTGGACTTCACTTGTCATGACTTGGCATTGGGATGAGATAGCAATAAGCTTCAATACTTGACTCAATGAAATGATGAACAATATGAATTCAAATGAAATGATGAACAATATGAATTCAATTGAATCAAGCCTTCAATGCCATGGTACCTACAAACAATCATCCACTTGTTGATGGTACCCAAACTTGTTTGGGTCCTCTCAAATTAGGTGCAACATACTTTGGCATTGCCTTAGTATGAATAGCGGGATGTTTTGCAATAGCAACCGAAGAGGTACCATTGTCATCCTTTCTAAGCACAATAACATCATCAATTGAACTAGGCTTAGAATTTTCACCTAGGGGACATGAATGAGCCATGTGTCCCCTTTCCCGGCATGAGTAGCATCTTCTCTTTTGTTGAGCCCATTCTTTCTTGCTCATTTGATGCTTCTTCTTGCCTTGCCTCTCATGAGTTGCTTGAACCTTCTTTTCAAGCTTGTTAGGACACTCCGAGGCAAAGTGTCCCATGTCTCCACATTCACGGCACTTGATGTGAGCAAACTTTATTTTCTTTGCTTGAATCTTGCTCATCATCTTGGCATCTTGGATATGAGTTGGATGCCTTGCTCTTGCCTTGCCACCCCTTCTTGTTTTCTTCTTCATCATCTTCAAGTCATCAACTTTATCATCAAGATGGATGTTGACTTGATCTTGGGGCTTGTTTTCTTGCTCAACTTGTTGCTTTGGTTGAGGCTCTTCTAGTTGCTTCACCAATTGCTTGGTTGTGCACTTTGAGGTGAGATGACCCCACGTGCGGCACTTGAGACACTTGACATGCTTGAACCTCTCTTCTTCCTTCTTCAACTTGAGCATTTCTTCATTTGGGCAAGCCTTAGCAAAATGTCCCACTTCATGGCACCGATAGCACATGGAGTGAGATAGCTTCCTTTGTTGAAGCCTCTCCATCTTCTTTGCTTCTTTTGCTTTGCCCTTTCTTTCGGCCTTTGTCATCCTCCTCTCAAATCCAAGGCCATGCTTGTCACCATAGTATCTTTGAGACTTCAATATTTGCTCAAAGGTGACCTTTGAATTGTAGCACCTCTCAATCTTGGCTATCAAGTTCTTCACTTCCTTTTTGAGCTTTTTGTTCTCCTTCAAAAGGTTAGTCTCACAAGACATACAAGTAGAACAAGCATTTAAATGTGAAGAGCATGATATATCAAGTAAATCATCACAAGAGGTGGATACATTCTTTTTGCCTACATCACAAGGGTTAGCACAAATATTTGATTGATCATTTGACCCAAGAGATGAGCTCTCACTAGTTTTAGATTTTTCATTTGAAAACTTCTTAGTGAGAAAAGCATAGTCTTGTACTAAATTATCATGAGTAACACTAAGTTCCTCATGAGCCAATTTTAGCACCTCATGTGAACAAGTAGTAACATAAAGTAGATGCTCTTGTTGTTCACATGTTGTCTTAAGCAAAGAGTTTTCATTTTTCAATTTCTTGTTTTTAGCAACCTCTTTGTTCAAATCATGGATGAGACTATATATGAGCTCAAAATTTGGATCATCTTAATCGACAACTATGTCACCATGAGGTACCTTGGTGTCACCATGTGACATAGAGCAATCCGTGATGTAGATGAACATGTAGAATCATCACCCTCATAGCCATCATCCTCACCATCAAGTGTGCATGGAATAGCATCCTCGATTGCATCACTTGTATGCCCTCATCAACCTTTGATGCCTCATCCTCAAACTTGCCATCATCCCATGTGGAGGCATCACCAAAGGTGCTTTTGATGGATTCCCACAACATATGTGCGGAACTCTCTCGATATTCACCTTGTCATGCAACTCAAAACTCAAAGCATCAAGTAAATAACTATAAGCATTGAAATCAAGATCAAATAGGACTTTTTGAGTTTTGGTTAGATTTCTATGGCTCATGACAAGATTGAGACCACGAGTGACAACCCACCAAACCTTAGGTCCCATGGCATGAAAATGATCAAGCATATGGTGTTTCCACCGTGCAAAGTGTGTGCCATCAAAAATATGTGTGTCACTCAAACAAGCATCATCTAGCCCACTAGTCGCCATCCTCTCGGTCGGTTAAGACCTCTAAATGAGAGACCACGGCTCGATACCACGTGTAGGGTCGAGATGGGGACTAGAGGGGGTGAATAGTCCTTTCTAAAACTAATTTCGAAGGCTAACCCGAATACAAATGCGGAATTAAACTTATCGCTTAGCCAAGACTTCACCCCTCTAGCTATGACTCTAAATCACCTCACAAAAGATCCTACACAAAGCAAATAAGGTGATAAGCCTAGCTTGAGCTCCTAACCGTTTCTATTGCAAGGTCACACAAACCTATGCACTAGTACTTCAAACAAAGGTGAGCTCCTACACAATTCTAATGAGCAAAAGCACTAAGCCAACCTAAGCTCACTAGATGCACAATGGACAAGGCGACACACGCCCCAACCCAAAGGCTCAAATTACTTAGCTACACAAACTAAGCAAAGCAACTAACAAGCTACACAAGCTAGCAATTGCAAGAGCTACCCACAAGCACAAGCACAAGGTATATATAAATGTAAATACAAAGCTTGTGATTTGGAGAATGCAAACCACCGAGAAGAGTAGACAAGTTGACACGGTGATTTTTACCGAGGTATCGGAAGCTTGCCAACTTCCCCCTACTCCTCGTTGTGTCGACCAACACCTTGGGTGGTTCCTTTGGTGTTTCACCTAGATGGTTCTTCGGTGTGACTCTCCGATCACTTGCCTCTCAAGGCACGCCCGCAAGGCACCGCAAGACACCACTCTCAAGTGAGCCTATCACAAGGCACCGCAAGACACCACACACGCAAAGGGAGGTACTCACCGACACGCTCTAGTAGTGATGCTCTTCACGATCCCCGCGAGGTGAGCTCGAACCTCTCACAAATCCTCCTTCGAGCACCGCGACAATCTCCGTTCGTGCTTCACGAAGTCTCTTGCCACCAAGCCGTCCTAGGAGGTGGCAACCTCCAAGAGAAACAAGCACTCCGGCTTGCAACACGATCACCTAGTGCCACCGATGCAATCTCTCAACGCAATCGCACTAGAATCGCTCACTCACTCAATCGGATGAACACTATCAAGTTAGAGTGAGTGGGAGGGCTCTCAAGCACCACAACACAAGCCACCAAGGCCCAAGTGTGCTCAAAGAACCTGCCATGGCCGACCAAGGCAAGTATATATAGGGCCCAAGTCAAATAGAGCCGTTGGGAGGAAAAATCAGCTGGGCTACCGATCGGACGCAGATCGGACGCACGCAGCGGGTCGGTCCAGCGTCCGGTCACGCGTCCGGTCACAAACGACAAGCAACCCGGCCCACGCCAACGGCTACTTGAAGTCCGGTGCATGCTTCCGGTCGGCACGGATCGTCCGGTCGCGGCGTCCGGTCCTCGCGTCCGGTCAAAACCGGCCTGCGGGGCTCTCGCCGAGACGCGATCGGCCGGAAGCGTGCGGTGGGTGCGTCCGGCCGCTGCACCGAAGCGTCCGGCCGAGCGTCCCGGCCGACGATTTCCAGCCGAAACTCCACCGAAACACCGACGCCTTCTCTTCGACATGCTACCCATCAAGTATACCAAACTTGAGCACGAGGACTAGCATGTTTTCATCACCAACTTGCATCCCGCAAATAGAAAATATGCATCTCATTTTTTCTCAAAAGCGCCCGAATCCCGCCGGTTCCCAAACCCAACTCAACCCCTGCAATCACCGCCGCCTTTGCAAATGTGCCAACACCACCAAGTGTACATCACCATGTGCATGTGTGTTAGCATTTTCACAATCATTTCAAAGGCCCGGTTAGCTCTTACCACGCCACTTTCGATCCTAACACATCGCAAAGTTAGATCGCTCAAGTGGCACTAGATGACCGATATGCAAACAAGTTTGCCCTCTTGATAGTACGGCCATCTATCCTAAACCCGGTCATAAACTTCTCTAAGCTCCTCATGACCGCGAAATGAAATGCCCTATAGGTTATACCTTTGCCTTGCGCATTTCCATTCCGCTCCATCTCCAAGTGCCGATGCAACACATGCACCAACACGATCACCAAATGATATGATTCACTTCATATCATCACGTGACACTATTGGTCCATCGATCTTGACCTCACTTGCTCTTCACCGCTTCGTCGGTCCGTCGGCGCGCCAAGTCTTGCCCAAGCTTCACCGCCTCGCGGTCCATCGCTTCACCGCCTCGACTTGCCCTTCACACTTGCAACCGGTCCATCAAGCCAAGTCTTGTCTTGATCTTCACCACCTTGGTCACATGACTCCATGTCATGTTTCATATGCAATAAAGCTCCTTCATTGCACCAACATGTGTGAACTAATCTCCTCGTGTATTATCTCAATCACACATATTAGTTCACCTAATGTTGACACTCAATTACCAAAACCACAAGGGACCTTTCACCCTCACGATCCGCGCATGGCGGGGGCGGCCCCAGAACGCCGGTGGCGGCGTGTTGTGCGCCCGAGGGTCCGCTCAACGTGGCGCCTTGACGGTAGTTCTCGGGAAATGAACAATTGTTACCCTGTTTTCCCGTGCCGAGCGGCGTAATCGCGCCACCGGCTCAGCTTTGTGTCCCATCGGTCCGGATTGGGGTGGATTTGGCAGTTGATTTGACCGGGCGTGTCGATGGCCCCTCATATCGTTCTATTGTGCAACCGCATTGAATGCGGTTGTCCCCTTCCTTCGGACGGAACCTCCCATGCCCGAGGGTCTATGACTCGGGTGAGATTGTTGGGCGCCGCCCGAGGATGGAGAGCCGGGTCTCCCCGGCGAGACGGAGATTTTGCGCCCGAGGGTGGTGAGCTAGGGCCACCCTCTGGACGAGGTTTCCCAAGCGCCCGAGGGTTGCCCCCCAAGCGGGGCCGAGATCGGAGCCGGGTCCGAGGTTTGGGTCGATAGGCGATGACGTGAGCCGTTCGGTCCTCCTTTACGTGAAATTCCTCGACCTTTGTCACTCCCGGGCGCCTTCTTCGACGGTTTGGTCATGGAGGAAGACAAGCTGGTCGAGACTTGGCTTGTAGATTTACACACCGAGTATTTTACTCGGTGTCCTTCGTCGTGGTGACTCCTATGAGCCGCTTGTGGGCCGTCACCGGTTTCATATAGTCGTCATGGCTCCTGGCCTGGTCCTTCGCCCGGTGGGCCTTCTTCGTGCCGGGATGATGGCAGGCCGAAGCTTCTGCGGGCCCCCGACGGACCGACGGCTTCTCGTTATTAAGAGAATGTCTCGGGGCCCAATATTTAGGTCCCCGACAACTTGGTCACTGGATGGTTGCTTAAATGATGTTGTATTCATTATTTTAAGTTCCTCTCGTGCCGAATCATGAATGGACAAGAAACAAACTGAACAGTATCCTTTTCTGCACTCTCAAATATATTGTGCACCAAATGCCACTAAAGTGCATACTGTTGTCAACACGATCTACGACCCCTGGTACCCTATAAGCAACATCTCTGAAAGGCTAAATCTCAACATTGTTGTTACCTGGCGCCTTCTGCACTTGCTGCCATCCATTCTCAGGATTTCTGCTGCACGCATATTGAGTTCTTTGATGTTGTTTGCTTCAGTCGTTGGCGTGAACAGCCAACACCGTGAATCAGTCCCGTTAATTTTTGGTTGTTTGATACGCGAAGTAATCTTGTGCCGGGGCAACGGATCCGAGACTTCATAAATCTGAGTGTGGTCGATCGTAGGTGATAAGAGATCATAAGATTTGGCACGTAAATGGTCAACCAAACATAACAAAGTCATCACGGCTCGTCATCACGGCTCCCTTTCATGCTGCTGCGGATATCTACTTGCTTTTTACCTTACATCTACTACTTCTATAAAAATAAACTTGACTAAGATATTTGTCTCAACAAGCAAGACATCCACATCAACATCAACTCCACAATCCACCAGAAGTTTGCAATTATGTCCAACTAGCATATGTAATTATGATAGTTTCTCTTTATCCACATTTAATTAGTTGTCCACAAAATTAATTGAAGATAGTTTCATTAATGTAACTATAGATAAAAAAATAGTCCAATTTCTTTTTATATTATTTGTAATCCCCGCAGCAACGCTGCGGGGTATTCACTTAGTTGTCCTTGAAAGAAAAACACCTTGTTCGGTGGACTCGACAACTGCTCATCAACCTTTATACTTTGGATTTGGGATGAACAGATAGGCCCTGTTCCACTAGGGCGCCGCCTAGGCGCGATTCCGCGTGATTAACCGCAAAGGCGAGGCCCGCCGCCTGGCCTAGGAGGGTACCTAAGTGGCTGCGCAGCTGTTGCTGGCGAAAGGTGGCCAAATCCGCCATGGCAGGGACGCGCGGGGGTGGCACGGAGGTCGGACAACGATGCAGGAGGAGCAGCGGCGGTCGATGGGAGAAGAGGCGTGAATCCGCCAAGGTAGGGATGCATGGGGCAGCGCGGATGTCGGGCCGGTGGGGGAGGAGGTAAAATCGACCGGGAGAGGGGGGGGGGGCAGCAGCCCGTGGGGAAGGAGGCGCCGTCGGCTAGTGGGGAAGGAGGCGGTAGCGCGGGTGAGGAGTTCGGGGGGAGAGAGAAAATAGAGCCTGAGGGGAGCTCGGGAGGGATAAGGTGTCGGTGGGGTTACTCGGGATGTTAAATGTGCCTTCTTCTCTTCTTTCTCCCCAACATTGAGCACTTATCTCATATTTTTTTTTTTATTAAGTATAAAAGCATATATTAGCCACTGCCTAGAAAACGCTTAGGAGCGCCTAGGCGCTAGGCTAAGGGTCAGCGCCTAGAATCCTCTTGGCGCCTAGTGGAACAAGGCGGATAGGTGCTAAGAGTATCTCCAAGAGATTAGCCAAAAATACCGGCTAATCAACAATTTCTAGATCGGCAAGGTGCATGTGCGGTGGGCTTCGTCTTCTGCTCATTTACTGGCTGGATGGCGAGCCATATATGTTGTCCAAGAATAGAGAGTGGAGGCAGAGGGATGGAGAGCTACTCATTTTGGATAGTCACATGCAAAGTATGTTGGGAGCAATTTTTTCTTAGCAATAGCTAAATTTTGCTTTAGAAAGTCATGTGCTCTTGGAGTTGCCCTAAGGAGATAAAAACCAAACCCACTAAGGAGCCACATGTAAATAACCATTGACTCTATATATATATATAGTGTCCAAAGGCATAAGTTAACCATTGTCTCTATATATAGTGCCCAAGTGTAGGGGACTCCCTCCCACGCTTCTCTTCTTTGCACCCCCATTTGCAAACTCTGTGCGTTGTCTCCCCTCTATAATCACCTCAATCCTAACATGTTCGGAATGCTAGTTTTAGCAAACACGATCTATTCAATATGACTTTAAAAGGTTATATCAAAATTATATCTCTTAAAAATTGTACGAAAAGATTTCTACGCCCAACGTCCTCATGCTGGCGTCCAGGACGGCTCCGCCTCCTGCACCCGCTTCCTACTGTCTCGGCGCTGTACAAGAGAGAGAGGCCGAGAGGAGGAGAGAGATGGGATAGAGGATAGGGTGTATACGATGGATGGTGCGAGAGAAAGTGGTATAGAGGAAAAAATCTCGATGATTAGGATGTATAGAGGATAGAAATAGAGGTTGATGGGTGCAGTCGGTCTATGCCACAAAGGGATGACAGATGTGGAGTCTCGAATCATCTGCGTTGGTTAAGTAGGCAGGAAGAAAGAGAAAAAGTATGATAAAAGGAGAAGTACATCCAACAAAATTATTCGCCGAGAAAAGTAGAGAATCTGGTGGTGAAGCAATAAATTTTCCAGACCATCTCATTGAAAGCTGGAACACTCTTCCAGTAAAGAAGGCAGAGCAGGTGCATAACATAATTTAGTTGTCCATACTAGTCACTTCTACTAAATTATGTATTTTTGATAATTCACAAAAAAAAATGTTTGATAGTAGCATAAAGCATGATTTATTATTAACCTTGCATTCTTTACCATTACAAGTGATTGATCTGTCTCAATGTCGTTGGAGTTTTATCAATATTGAAGTCGGTATCCAATCTTTATTCTGTTGCCCTGTAAGTAGCTAATCATAAAGTCGTATTATGCATCACCTAGGCATAACTTGAGCCCTCACGGCTTAACTTACATCCTTCATGTATGAGGTTATTCCTTCTATTGTGAGAAGCTCACAACAGATTCTTAATTGCGTTCCCTGAAGCTGGAAGGCTGCAAATTCATGGCTGATCTAAAACCATCGGAACGGCTCTGCGAGGTGTGGCAGTGGCCGACAACCACTCTAGCCGGTGCATGCCTCCCACTGTTGCAGGCGAGTCCGGCTTCGGCTCCGCGAGGTGCGGCAACAACCGGCCTCCCTCGACCCTCCACGTCCATGCGTCGATGCTTCCCGGTGTGTGTATCACCGCCCGTTTTGAGCGTGTTAATGGGAGTATTTGCGAAGGTTCTAGGCGAAAGCCTAGCTCAAATGTCTTTGAGCTAGTGACGAGGTCTCCTTCTTGAAGGCATCATTGAAGAACCTCAGGTCTTGCTGCAGTCTCCTAGTTGAACCTGCTCAGCACCTCGGCACATGACCTAGGCGAAAGCCCTGCCAAAGCCCTATGGAGCTCCTCTTCATGCTTGGCTGACGATGACTACCTTGCGACGTCATTCACCTCCTTAGAGATAAGGTTGAAGAGTTCATGTGTCTTGGTATATATCTATGAATATTTCTGACGCTGGTTTGGCACCTATACAGAGTAGAACAGTATACGCTGGTTTGGGCAAAGCTTTGTCCAGTCTGAACGGCCGTCCTGTGCAGCCTCAACTGAATATTGACACCATGCCAGAGTTGATTCACTGATGCCTCAACTGGAGGGGATCGCTGGGAACGTGTTTGTGGTAACTGCGGCGTTGGATGTGGTGTTCCAGTAGATCAGGAAGAGGGACATCATTGTCTGGAACGCAATGATCTTGAGGCACGGCATGACTGGCTACGATCGAGAAAGTTGCCTTTGCGCTTGTTGGCTGGATGAACAAGTCAGGTATGACACTGAATGATAATACATTAATTCATTGGATTGCTCTGCAGCTGTACACGCGTCCGTATTTTCGTAACATGACTCTGTTGTACTGCATAAGATCTAGGATTGACCATTCTTGTACAAGAACCTCAGACAGAAACCAGATGTCACGTTCGAGAAAATCAGATCATTTGGGAGCTGTAAACTCAAGGTCAGCTCCATTAGTAAAAACTGGAATGTTTGCGCTACGCTGGTCCCTTCTCCAGTCCCATGGCTCTGCAGGGTTATTTGACAGGAAAAAAAGTCTTTCACTCACAGCTCTTGCCTCTTTCTCTCCCACTGCAAAGTAGTATCAGAGTGCTTCTGAACTTCTAGGGCAAAATTGGAATGTTAATATATGGAACCTTCATTCAGGTAGTAAAACTGCATGTAGCTTCAAAAAGGAACTCCAGGAGCAATTTGCACTACTACACAATTGATTTTGCATGGCACTTTAAAACATTAACCGTGGCAGACTTTTAAAAAACCGTAACGGTAAATATCTCGATTAACCGTGTCTATTATTTTTTATTAACCATGGCGGTTATAATGACCGCCACGGTTAATAAGGTCCAAAGTTCCAACCCGACAGGCCCATACGAGCCCAATACCACCTCGAGCATATAAAATAAACTGAAACCCCTAACCCTCACCCCTCAATAGCCACTGATCTCACCTCCCACTCTCTCCTCCACCCGACCCTCTCCTCACTCTCTCTCTACGCCGCGGCCCAGGTCCACAACCCTAACCCCCAACGCCACCCCTTCCCTTCCCTTTCCTGAGCTTGCACAGGGGGCGCGCTGGTGGCCAGCGACGATGGCGGGGCGGCGGCGGCGAACGAGGGAGGTCCCGGCGGCTCGAGCGTAGGTCCCAGGGCCGGGCGCGAAGCGGCGGTCCCGGCGGCGACGACCAGCGGATCTTGAGCGGCGGCTCCTCCATCCCGCGTTGATCTTCGAGCCCGGCGGCGGATCTTTGAGCCCGACGGCGATCCTCCATCCCGCCGATCCGGGCAAAGTGGAGGCCGGATCCGTGGTGGGGAGGGCAGATCCGGCCTCTACCCCACCGGATCCGTTCATTAGCCGGGCGCCCGTGATCGGGCCAATTAGGCTCGATCCGGGTTTTTATTTTTTATTTATTAACCGTGGCAGTTTTTTTTGGGTCCCAAAACTGCTACGGTTACTCCCTATTTTCGGTGACCCTAGCTGGTGGCGGTTTTAAAACCCGCCACGAAAAAATCCAAAAAACCATCATGAAAGTTCATTTTAATTAGTAGTAGTGTTGAATGGTCCACAGATGCATTGCTGCAAAATGAATTTCTTACCTGTACAAATTCTGTGCACCTGTCAAGAGTCTTGAAATGCCAGTTGCCACACGTGAGCACTCTTCAGCATCAACTCAGCTCCCACTTTTGTGTGCTTCTGTATATGGGTACGTCCGTAATTGTGCTGTGTAAGCTGTTGTTTCGGCATTCTTCCTCTCTTGATAAAAACAAGTGAAGTATTTGCTTCAATAAACCAGTCAAACTTAGGGCATGTTTAGTTTCTGAAAAGTGATACCGAAAAAAATGCTACAAGAACCCATCACATCGAATCTCTTGTCACATGCATGGGGCATTAAATGTAGATAAATAAAAAATAAATTACACAGCTTGACTGAAAAGTATGAGACGAATCTTTTGAGTCTGGTTAGTCCACAATCGGACTACTTTAGCCCAACCCAAAATATTTCACCAACTAAACACATACAAAATTTTCACCGAATATTATAGCTTTGAATAAAAGGGAAGAGAAAGTAAATGCCCCTTCGGTCACATTTATGAATGAATCGGCCTTGTTTAGATAGCTAAAATTTCTAACATTTTCCCCACTTTCTCTCCATCACATCACATTAAATACACCAAAAAGACATATAATTGGAGTATTAAATGTAGGTAAAAAATAACTAATTACACAGTTTAGATGTACATTCCGAGACGATTCTTTTTTGAGCCTAGTTACTCCATGATACGATAATATTTACCACTAACAAACGAAACGCTGCTATAGTGTCCGATGTGACATGCGGTTCCAATTTTTAGCCATCTAAACAAGGCCTTGGATGAAGTAGATCGATAGAATTGGACAATGCATGGCTGGTAGGAGACAAGCTTCCATAAATTTCAATCGTTGCAAGTCCTAATCCCTTACCAATTTTTTTTCCATAAATGGTACTGTAGGCATAAATCCGTCCTGCCGACACCCAAATTGGGTGAGAATGGCAAGTGCATGCACCGTCATTGATAGAGAAACCACAATGAATCACGTGCCACTAGCTTCTGGCTCAGGTTGCTCCCAACACACTAATATAAATTCTGGGGCGAACAAGCTCATTGTATCACCCAACATTCTGAAGCAAGTCGTAGAGCAACAGCTGAATTAGAATTAGATACAGCAGAAGATCAAGCATACCATCTCGGTCGCCATGGCTGCGCATGATTCGCTGCAGATGGTGATGCCGCGCATGAAGCTGGGGTCGCAGGGGCTGGAGGTCTCGGCGCTGGGCCTCGGCTGCATGGGCATGTCCTTCGGCTACGGCCCGCCCAAGCCCGAGCCGGACATGGTGAGGCTCATCCACCACGCCGTCGCCGCCGGCGTCACCTACCTAGACACCTCCGATTTCTACGGACCACACACCAACGAGCTCCTCCTCGGCAAGGCGATGGAGGCCGAGGTGAGGGAGGCGGTGCAGCTGGCCACCAAGTTCGCCGTCTCGTTTAATGTCGACGGCGATATCGAGATCCATGGAGACCCGGCGTACGTGCGGGCGGCGTGCGAGGGCAGCCTCCGGCGGCTCGGCGTCGAATGCATCGATCTCTACTACCAACACCGCGTCGACACCACTGTATCCATTGAAGTCACGGTGTGTATTTTGTGTCCTCCTGTCTCACTGTCCGTCGTTCGTTCTAACATCGAAAAGAATGATGATAACTGTACACTGTACTAAAGTTATTCACCATCCCTTCCAAATTCTAAGACGCTTTGTCTTTTTTACATAATATATGTTACATAATATGTATATAAGTGCATAACAAAAAACCCATAGAAGAAGATTGAAATGTAGTAGGATACTAAACTTAGTTTTTGCATGTGTTGTTTTGCCAGGTTTCTGAACTCAAGAAGCTAGTTGAAGAAGGAAAGATAAAATACATAGGTTTATCTGAAGCATCCGCTTCGACAATCAGAAGAGCTCACGCGGTTCATCCAATCACCGCAGTGCAGCTGGAGTGGTCAATATGGACCAGAGATGTGGAACAAGATATAGTCCCTACTTGCAGGTATTTTTATTTCAATTTCGTGCTCACTTTATATCAGCAGCAATCAGTGGCGGAGCTTGGTGCAAAACATGGGGGATTTACCATTGAATTACTTATATCAGGTCTCTTCATCACAAAATTAAGCCTATACTAAAATACATGTAACATAGAGAAATAAAAATATCCTAAATATTTTATATAGATTAGAGCTTAAAAGTAAAAAAATTTTTGAAGGATTCATTGAGAACACAAAAGTAGTGTTGTACTCCTATGTTTTGTACGTGGAAAGGCAAAGGCAAGACCTATACGTAAATGTGGAGTCATGAAAGGCAGGCAAACAGGAAGTTGTGGAGGCTGTAGACCTATACATAGATGTGGAGTCATGGAAGATAGACAAGCAGGGACAGAGATCAGCAGAGACTAAGCATATACGTACAAGCTTTACAAAATTCATGAAGGCAAGGGGGGGCCGGAGCCCTGTTTCGCCACAACATAGCTCCGCCTGTGGCAGCAAATACAACACTTCTAATTATTAATCATTTCCCCGATCGTATCATGCATCATCAGAGAACTTGAATCGGGATCGTGGCTTACAGTCCACTAGGCAGAGGCTTCTTTTCCCTTGGGCCAAAGCTGCTTGACTCGCTATCAGAAGAGGATGCCAGGAAGAAGGTGCTCCTACCTAGCTATACAACTTTGCTTGCAAATTCTTCTTTAATTTCGAGCTGGAAATTTGCTTGTGCTCCTACCTATTTATCTTTTTCTCATTATTTTGTAGATGTTACCTAGATTTCAATCAGAGAATCTTGACAAGAATGCCAAAATATTTGAGCGTGTCAATTCAATGGCAACAAGAAAAGGATGTACGCCATCACAACTTGCTTTAGCTTGGGTTTGCCATCAAGGCAATGATGTTTGTCCCATACCAGGCACAACAAAAGTCGAACATCTAAACGAGAATATTGGAGCATTATCTGTGAAGCTAACACCAGAGGAAATGAAGGAACTTGAGTCATACGCTCCTGTGAATGATGTCCACGGAGACCGATATCTTGTAATGGACACCACCTGGAAGTATTCTGAGACTCCTCCGCTGTCATCTTGGAAATCTGAGTAGCATGATGCCCAGCTTTCGGAATCTTCAGATACGAGCAATTTTTTGTATCTTCAGCTTCGCCTGATGTAATGGTTCCAATAAATATACTTGCCTCATATTCTACAATACTTGATTTTGCCTACCATTGCCTCCCTAAATTCTTTTTTTTTTTTTCATTTGAAAGGGTAACCATGTCATTAAGCACCCTTAATCCGTAATTACATCCTCACCCTCCACTAACCCGCCGCCGCCCCCAACCCCGTCTCAAGCCATGGCAACCCGTACGTGGCCGGCGGCTGCACGGACGTGGACGAGTGCCGGTGCAGGGACGAGTTCCCGTGCTACGGCGTGTGCGTCCGGGCAGCTTCACGTGCACGTGCCCCCAAGGGGTCCAGCGGGAACGCCACGGTACAGGACGGCTGCCCCGGCGAGACGACGACGGCAACAGATTCGGTTTTGCCATTGAAGATCGTCACTCGTGTCAGCGCCGGCGCGTTGCTGCTGCTGCTGGCGAGATTCTCGTCGCACCTGTGGGTTCACAAGCTGGCTCGCTGGCCAGCTCCGGTGTCGCGTTCTCAGGATCTTCTCCGAGGAGGAGATGCGAAGGGCCACCGACGGGTTCGCGGCACCGGAGCTGGCCACCGACGGCTTGCTGGTCTACAAGTACGTCCCCAACGGAAAGCTCCACAGATACATCCACGGCGGCGGCGAGGACATCCTATACTCGACGGCGACCTCGCGGCGAAGGTGTCCGACTTTGGCGCGTCGAGGCTGGCGCCGGCGGGTGAGGCGGCGTGGCCACGCTGGTGTAGGGCACACTTTGGGTACCTGGACCCGAGTACCTGCTGACGCCCAACGGCAGCCTCGAGAGCCACCTGTAGCCGCCCGATGGCGCGCCGGGACGCGGCCTCGACCTCGCGCAGCTGGTCTCCATTGCCAGCGACGTCGCCGAGGGGCTCGCTTATCTGCACCACTACGCGCCGGTCCGCGTCGTGCACTGCGACCTGAAGCCGAGCAACGTCCTCGACGATGACATGACAGCCGTGGTAGCCGACTTCGGCATCGCCCGGCTGGTCAAGGACGTCGGCGACAGAGACGACAACCAGCTTCTCCATGCTGCACGCGTGCGACATGCAGATGCTGCCCAAACCAGCCAAGGGGCGGGTTACCGTTTTACCCTTTATAAAAAAAATAGAATTACAAGAATGCAATTATGGCCCAATCTTAATCCCTTGATTTAGCGGGAGGCAACGGGAGGCGATTTTTGCTTCTATGGCCAATCGCCATAGACACAATAGGAGGTAATTTTTGCCTCCATGCCTTTGCCTCCGTTGCCTCTTACCTTTCTAGCCGCCGGATCGGTTGCTTCCTGACGATTTGAGCCATTGAATTTTTTCCCAATTATTATAGAAAATTTCATTTTTCAATAGTAAAAATAAACAAAGAATTGCTTTCTTGTGTTTGTGTCAGAAATTAAAATGGCCAAATTACTGCTTATTGTTATGCTTTCCCTGGCTCTCTGTTTGTGTCATATTGAGAATTAAGGGATTGGGAATCATGAATGGTTTATATTAAATACACTAGTGTCTCAACCCGTGCTCCCTTGCACGGGTAAGCAATAGTTACTACTGCTTAATACATTTTACTAATATTAAACTGTACATTTTCACACAAACCCGAGCACTTGCATGCAATATGTAAATCTATATTTATTTTTCATGAACGAACAAAGTTTCCACTAAAATTTGGGTTTAGACTATTTAGAATGTTGTGGCAACATATGGAAACTATAAAAAAATATAAGCCCCTCAATTAGTAAAACCTTATTCTTCCTCTAGCTCTAGAATACACTATTTTTTAGTACAATATGTAAACCTTATTTATTAGTACACTATTTTTAAGCTGGGAAGAAGAGATAAGTATGCACTTGTACATTTGTTCCCAGAGAATGGCCAAACAGCTTAGTCACATTTCAATGAATTTGCTCAAGCATGAACGTCCAAAAGCAAAGTACAAACATCATTAACCGTGTTCGAGTTGAGAAGTTTTTTTGTTGTAGTAGTAGAAGCATGTTGACACTTCATGAATATAAAACATCCGATAAAGCGAGCATCCAATTTTCTCAGAGGGCTACAATATATTTAAGAGGATCCTCAAGAGACTTTCTAAGATTTACTTTAGAAATCAGTATTTGAAGATCTTGGGTAAAACTTGTTTTGCACCCTGCAACTACTTTGGTACATTATGTGTACAACTTGTGTGCACTCTAAGGCATTCTATTTCTCAATCTTCGGCTAGCGAGAAATCCACAATAGAGAATGTCTATATTTGAAGATCTAATTAAAGAGGTAGTTGGATGCAAAAAATTTCACCAAAATCTCCATTCCTATAAATTAGAAAAATATAAAGTGTCTCTTGGAGTTGCTCTAAGACCACATATTTGGATTGGTCATGTTCATGCGGTAATAATCGACCTTTTTGATATTTTTTCTTATTATATGGTAATTTGCAACATATTGTTACTATTTTTAAAAAATATCCATTGTCCTGTGTCAAAACATATCCCTTCAATATCCCATAGAGTACAATAACAACAATCACATGTTTCATGAAATTTCATAAAGTGGTTTAATGAATTCATATTGTTCTAATTTTTAAGACACAAACAAAATAGGTATCTCCTCATATCCAAGAGCCCTTCTAAATTAAACTTATCCCCATAGGGTGAATCTTTTAAAAATCTCCATCAACTATTTCCTTCCTCTAGGATTGCCCAATCTCAAATAATAGATAGGATGGACAATATATGTCACCGTCACCCCAAATTGAACAGACATAAATGAAGATTTAGAGTATCACAAATTATAGTATGTTGGAGAAACTATTGGATGGTGATTTTTAATGCATACACGTTAAGGCCTTAACAGGTTGGATAGGGAAACTATTTTGTGAAATGTTCTGATCTTCTAATCAGTGAAGCACTTTCTTCCTAGGTTGTATAACTTCCAAGTGATTTTTGAAGAATCAGAAGGAGCTAGAGGCTCCTACCATTTGTACAATTGTTTGTTTTTTCACATAAAAAAGTTGAAAATTGAATATTTTAGTTACATTGCTTATGTAGAGATATGTGGATGTATTACCTTGCGTTGATGACGGGAACCTCGTACACTCAACGCAAATCAACCATTATATTTCCTATAGGTCAAGCTGTGATCTTTCTACTTAGATTAGGTTTGCACCGAATATTACCTGTAATAGGAAAAATAAGCATAGGACAGTAACAAAACATGTTATTTATTTATACAAAAAAAAAAACTACTTGATAGATAGAGGAAAGGAACAAAAAAAAAGATTGGCATATGGTCTTGATTTTTCTCAGTCAAAGCAACCTTCAATTTCCACGATTGCACATTGTTGTTTGATGCCTATTGCCTGTCTTAGAGGATGACGTCAGATGGATGCGATGCAAGGTGCAACCTTCACATCAACCATTTGAACTTTTGTATCAAATCAATAAAGCAGAATGAAAATCATGCAACACCTGAATCACAAGCTGTGTCAAGTCACCCCTGTGGCTTGGTAGTGAAACTGGATTCATGTGCTTAATATAAATAAAAAACATTAAATTATGTGAGCCAGAAAGTCTATCCGAAAAACTTTTTTGTTCTTCTCAATACATTAGCAGCTATAAAAGAAAAAGCTAAAAAAATAGGAAAAGAAACAAACAACTTGTCATCATGAACAAAGGATTTCCTCAGGAGCCAAGCTCAACGCTATAGAAAGGAATGATTATAGATTATACTAGTATTCCTTTTTTTTTTTTTGTTAGGGGTGGGGCATGGCCCCTGCCAGCCCCCTCAGCTCCGCCATTGCGCACGTTCAAGGACATGACGGCGTATAACTGCGCGAAGTGTCTAGGATGGCAATCTGCTTCATGCGGCGTGCCTGGGACAGTTGGCCCATACGACGCCGACGCTTTTGAGCATGGTGTCCAGCCAGCCATGCATCCAACAGCCACGGAGAGGTTGCCCTCGATGAATCTATTGGCGTACATAGATTAGATTGCCTAATATATACTTTGTTATAATAATACTAATACGTTAATGACCTGTTTGATCCCATGGCTAGAGCTAGTTTGGGCTAGTTTTGGCTCAACTAGCCCCAAAGGGATCCAAACGTAAGAGGCTGGATTGAGCTAAATGCAGCTAGCCCTCCCAAAATCATCACTAGCCCATCCAAGGGGTGCATATTGGGGCTAGTTGGGGCTGGTTTTACCGGGACCACGAGAAAAATTCACTTTTCTCTCTTTAAAATAATTGAAAAGGTGTATTTAGTATCAAACTAGCCTAAGGATCCAAACGCATCTAGAAAAGAGCTAGTTTAGAGCTAGAGCTAAAAAATTAATTATAGCTTTAGCCGGGGCTAGACTATCCAAACAGGGCCAATATTCTTTTTTTGAGAATAATAGCATGGTAATAATTAGCCATGCAAGTAGCAACCTCATACTCGTTGGATGGATTTTCTGATTTTATTCCAAAAAAAAAAATTATTTGTTTTTTAAATCAATTTGAATATATAATGGTTGTGGTGGGTAATTTCTTGCATAATAACAAAATTAATCCAATGGTTATGGATGGTTATACACTTTAGATTTGATGGTCGGTGTTTCGATTAACGTGAGAATTTCTAGTATTTATCTTTTTTTTTTGTTAGCATCTAGTGAGAGTTAACATAGAGCCTTCACAATTAGTAATAGTAAGAAATAAGATTTGTTTCTCATCAAGGGTGTTGTCACCAATTGAACTGTGATTACTTAAAACTACATTTCCTATTTTATATTCTTTTACCCCAAAGCTGATGCTATTTTTATGTCAAGTTTCTACAAATGTGTTGCTTTCAGATGCTGGAATTTTTCAGACATTTGACTTCTATCCGGTTCATTGTAATGGCATGAATTAGTTCACCATTCTTGTTACAAATACACTACTTGGTTCTTGCGTACTACCAGTACCAAACATCAACTGTATATTTTGGATTTTGGTTGCTGACACACATTCACTTGCGGGAAGCTGCTTAAGAATCTCAGTACCAAACTACGTGGCTGTCACTCTCAGATCCCTGACAGCTGGCTCGAAAGTGCTCCATGACAGCACAAAACACAAATGTCCCCATATATGCACCTTACATAGAGATTTGAAAGCTAGTAATAAATAAGAAGTTATAAAAATTGTCGTTCTAGTGATTACATACAGTATCATACAAGAGAAAAGTTTGATAAAATTCCAGCAGCAAAAGACTAAAAAGATGGATCGACGAATCCTTCTAATCATAGACGGAGCTCGGAGCGGCGGCGATTTTCTTGGGCGGCTGCTGCTGGATGACGAGGATGGAGACCTTGACGCGAACTCGGCGGAGGCGAGCATGTCCCCGAGCACGCCCAGCTCCGGGAACTCGCTCCACTCCGACAGCCCGCTGGTGAGCGCCGTGGACCCTCCGGGTCACTCGCCCTCCCCGCCGCGGCGTCCCACGATGAGCAGGTCGAACTTCTCGCTCATGGCGCGCACCACGGACGCGGTGCCCCTCGGCGTCCTCCACCGTCTTCCACGTACACCACGCGCTCGTTGTCCCTGTGCCGGCTCCAGAACTCCTGCAGCAGCTCCTCGTCCCTGGCCTCGTCGCGGCCGCCCATGCCCACCCAGTTCCGCAGCTTGAACCGCACCACCGTCAGCGACATGGTCCCGGCCTCCGGCATCCGCGCCGCGTACGCCAGCGCCTCGCGGTCGTCGGCGCCGCCCAGGAAGTAGAGCGCCGCGCGCTGGAGCAGGCTGTTGGCCGCCGTGGCGCACGCCGACCCGGACGCCAGGCCGTGGTCCACGAGGATGGCGACGGAGCAGGGCGCGTACTGCAGCACGCCCGGTTGATGGAGCGGATGGCGTTGTTGGCCGTGCTCCGCGCGCCGTCGGAGGACTTGTGGAAGGGAAGGAGGATGAGGTTGGCCTTCCGGCTGTGCGCCAGCGAGCACACGTCGTGGTGCATCGAGCTGAAGGGCGCCTGCGCCACGTAGGGGCTCACCGTGACCGCCCCCGGCGCCGCCTGCTGCTCGAAGTAGCGGAACGCGTTGACGATGCGGTCCGACGGCGTCGGGTTGCTGCTGGACGACGACGACGACCGCGTGCTCTTCCGGTGCGGCTTGAGCACGGACGCGGCGCGGCCGACGAGCTCCGTGAGGTGGAGCACGATGAGCGACATGGGCGAGTCGCGGGAGGAGCCCGACGCCTCGAGCAGGTCGATGAGCGGCGCCGCGTGGTCCTCGCTGTAGAGGCAGGTGAGCACGCGGAGGTCGGCGCTCAGGCGCGCGTGCTCCAGCGACCGGCGCTTGGCCCGCGCGAACTGCCCCGACGGGTCGTAGAGCAGCTTGATGAGCGGCGTGCACACGGCGGTGATGAGCACCATGGAGACGGTGAGCGTGGAGTAGTGCTCCGCGGTGGCCTTCATGGTGTCGCCCCAGTTGTTGATGGCGGCCACCTCGACGATGCCCCGGATGTTGAGCATGAGCGCCAGCACGAGGGCGTCGCGGAAGGGCATGGTGAAGAAGAGCCCCGCGGCGACGCAGCCGACGAGCTTGCCGGAGACGCAGAGCGCGACGAAGAGCTCCAGCGCGCACCACTTCTCGGTGGCCTCCGCCTTGGTGAACTCGGCGAGGTCGGTGCGGTACCCCGACAGCGCCATGTAGACGGGGAGGAAGAGCGCGATGAAGAAGGAGTCGAGGCGCTCCGTCATGGTGGCGCCGATGGGCATGCCGCCGGGGAGCGCCAGCCCCAGCATGAGGGGCCCGATCATGTACTTGAAGCCGATGGCGTCGGTGACGAGCGCCGACAGCAGCGCGGCGATGACCACGACGACGAAGGAGCCCTCGGAGAGGAGCGCCCCCGTCGGGGTGCGCTTGTACGCGATGTAGCGGCCGGCGGGGCGCGCGACGAAGGCGACGAAGAGCACGAAGGCGACGAAGGAGGCGAGGATCTTGGCCGTGAAGGCCGGCGACCGGTTGTCGCCGATGAGGATGACCGCGGCGGTGCAGGCGCGGATGAACCAGGAGGTGACGTCGGTGATGAGCGAGGCGGTGAGCGCGATGCGGCCGAGGTCGGTGTTGAGGAGGTCGAGGTCGGAGAGCGCGTCGGCGATGACGGGGAAGGAGGAGAGCGAGAGGCGGACGGCGAGCTCGGTGATGAGCGAGGAGCCCTTGAGGTCCTCGGGCAGCGTGGGCTGGAGCGCGTGGAAGACGGGCAGGGTGACGGCGAGCGGGACCACGGCGCCCATGATGCCGACGGCGACGGCGCGGCCGCTGGGGCGGCGGAGCAGGCTGAGGTCCGTCTTGACGCCCATGGAGAAGAGGAAGAGGATGAGCGCCACCAGGGACACGCTCGAGGATGTAGGTGCCGCGCTCCGAGAAGAGCACGTCGCGGAAGGACGCGCTGCGGCCCAGCACGGTGGGGCCGAGGAAGATGCCGACGAGCATGTGGGTGACGAAGCGCGACTGGCCGAGGCGGCGGAGCACGAGGTGCGCCGCCGCGGAGAGGACCAGGATGACGGAGACCTGCACGAGGAGCAGCGGCAGGGAGAAGCGCAGCGGCTGGTCGCCCAGGAACATGCCCTGCGAGTTCACCAGGTTGTTGTCGTAGCACGCCGCCGCCAGCGGCTTCACCGTCGGCTCCAGCGCCTTGACGACAGGTTCGCCACCGCCGTCATCTTGCTTGATCGATCTCCGGCGTGAGGCTTCTCTCTGCTAGGATAGAATTTGATTTGATGCGAATCAAGTGATGATCTTGTCAGCTACGTACTACCTAGGCTGCATGCGTCATTGCTTCCATTTGCAGGGAGGGAATTGGATCGATGGAACTCTTGTTCTGTTTGTTTCTTTCTGGGCATCAATTCAGTGTGGCTGTGAGACACTGAAACGAATGGCAGAGAAGAGGATTTTGATTTGGCTAATTTTAGGTGTGGATGGGAGGGATAGTAGATAGATAGATGGAGCAAAATATTGATTGGCTTGGTCCATAAATAGAGTTTAAACGATTACAAGCAGGGGCGTTGCAGTTGAAGATATGGGATGATGCAGCTTGATGTGGGTCTCAGATTTATACTGTTACTTGTGCAATCGATCTGTGCAGATCGCCGGCAACAACGGATGTGATCGGAGATGGACACGCCGGCCGGCCGGCCGGGCCGGCGGCGGCATAGGAGGACTACCGCCTCGTGGGCCAACAAGTTTTTAGATGGGCCTCTATAAAAATATCTGGTCATGTAGCTGGGCCCTGTTCTCTTTTCTTTGAACGTAAGTTGGGCCTTGTTTCGGCCTAGTATACTTGAGATTTGACGCGGGAAAAAGTCCATTAAATCTCTCGTAGAACTGTCGCCTGTAATCTGATTCTCCTTTTTCTGAAATCTAAAAACAGACATATTATCCTCCCTACTATAAACTGGGGGAGCAGGCCCGCCCCAACGGAGGTCTCCAAAAACTCGCCAGGTTCCGCTGCCGCCGCCGCGCGCTCGCCTCCTCGGCGGCCATCCGCGCTTCGCCGGTGCGCCGCGGCCTCGTCAGCTTTCGCCCCTGCGCTCCTTTCCGGCCGCGACAGCAGCTCCCGTGCCGTCGCCATCCCCACTGTCAGCCTGAGCTAGCGCAGGTGGCAGCCCCGACCCCGGCGGCGTCCGCCGCCAAGCCGCCGGAGGCCACTCCGGCCGTGATGTCCACCATGATAGTGCCCGGCGGGAGTCTGCGCTAGCCCTTCCGTCGTGTTGCCGATGCTGGCGACTGAAAAAGCTGGCACCAGTGGACCCTGCACGCAAGCTGCTCGGAGTTTTGCCGGATTGGGAGTCTGTTCCATGATTTCCTCACATGGCTATCGAACAAGCGACGGTGCTTGTGAAGAACGGCGTCTGGCTCCATCCTGTTCAGCCTTCTGCTTGAAAATGCTTCGCCGCCTCGCCGGAGTCTGAAGGGCGTCCTCCTCCCGTCGTAAGGTGCTGACTCTTACCTTTGCCATGGAGCTGCCTGGTCTCAGCTTTCGTCCTGGCGTGGGTGTTCAAGCTGCTGTTTTTTCAGAGGTTCGGTCTTCCTGTCTGTCTCCCCTTCTGGTTCTTCTCCTGGGTATTTTTTTTTTTGCTTGCCTCGTTTGGCAGCTGCAAGTTCAGACTCTGCCCTTCTTCGGTGGATTTGATCCTGCAGGCTACCATATTGGTGGCTTGGCTCTTGCTTTTGGCGTAGTCCAGCTCTCTGATCGGGTCTTTTGGTTTTCTGTGTCTTCAAAACCTGTGGGTTTTCATATGTTCAACCTCCAGAGTTTTGCATGTGCTGATTACAAAATTTTCTTTCATCTCTAGGGCAATGGCCCCCGCTGGGATCTTGAGTTTAAATCATTCTGCAAGGAAGAATCAGCTTCGTTGTTCCTGTTAAAAACCGTCCTTCTGACCGAAATGTAGCATCCTTCGCCAAAGTGGTGAAACGGGGGTTCCCACAGGAGCAAATAGTATTCTGCTGAAAAGTGCAGTCAAGTGGAGGAAATCAGTTTTTGAGCGTATTGTAATTCCAAAAGACCAAGGCTTGCTTTCCCAGAAAGCCATTCATGCCAATTTTTCCTTCTTTTGAGCTTCAAAATTCCAGTCGCAAGTGGGGCTTCGCTGATTCGAAATGCTGATAGATCAGTTTTCAGACAAGCTTCAGTTGTCCAGACCAAAGAGCAAGCCCATTTGAATTTGAATTCGTCTTGGTCAACCGTGCCGGAGTCACTACAGTATCCTGCAATGGGCAGTGTTCCTGGGATTTGCTTGCTCTGCTTATCTGACAAACATTCAAGGCGCGCTTGCAATGCAAGTATCCAATAAGATGCTTCTCCTGCATGTGTAAGGGAACATATTGCAGCTAAATGCAAAATTTCGGTCCCTGGCGATAAATGCAAAATTTCGGAAATTTCGGTAATATCGGGTCAAATTTTTTAAAAAATAAATTGATTTTTTCAAAAATTTGGCATCATTTCCCAAAAAAAAACTCTCTAATCAGTTATCAATCACAAATTTATATAACATTGATGAAATAGCATAATATCTCATAGAAGTAGGGTCGCAGTAATACGCCGAGCCACGGTAATACCGATATTAAAAAAATTTCGGTCCTCAGCGAAAAAAGCGATATTTCGGAAATGTCGGCAATATTTCACTGAAATTTTAAAACGAGAACTGTCCGAGTCACAGGCGCCCAAGCAGTAATTTCCGCCCTCCCAATCAGGTAAGCCCCGCTTGAGCAGCCCTGTATTCCAAGACAGCAAACATGAATCTTGGGCCGAGCACTAGCAGCCCACCATCATTTACTTCGCTGAATGGTGGAAAACCACCGCCGCTGCTAAGGGCGTCCGCAACAAGGGACCAAATAGCTAGCTGACTAGGATTTCATCTGATGTGGCAGGGAGAGAGAATGAAAAAATCATCTCGCTAGCTACTGGTTCGTCGCTAGTCTCGCTCTAAACACGAGGTAGGATGTACTCCGTGGTTGGCTGCTGAGGAATCTTCGCATGCATGCAGCTGGCAGTTGAGGAGGTTAAGAAAATAAAAAGATTAAATATGAGCCCCACATGATGACGTGTTTTTCAAATAGCCGGCTGCCGGCGATTTCCATTGCGGACGCCCTAAGTCTTCGTTAAGGTGTCCGGATCCAAATTTTGGTACCTTGGAGTCTGTCTACAAACTACAACCAGCTCAACTTAACTGCCATCGAACATACAATGTAATTAAGATAAGATACAAACAGAGCAAAGTGCAGCCCAACAACAGAGCAAAGCATGCATCTCCCAGCTGGCTCCAGCATTGCAAACGCGCCGTTGCTATTATTTAACAGTCTTCACGTAGATTAACTATCCTAATCTCCATCGGGAAAGTAAAAGTGGATGCTATTCTCAAGGCACGAAGTAGTACAGACTGTTATCTTCCTCCCTCGAGTTGAACAGTTGGTTGGTGGTATGCCGGCGCTGCGGAGGGATTGAGAGTCAGATTGCTGCTTTCAAGTGAGGCCAATGGTGTTCTTCAGCGGCAGTTTGGTGGCTGAGAAGGCAAGTGATATTCTAACCCGCCTTGTGGCAATGGTGTTCTTCGTGCTACGTGAGACAAAATATGGTGAATTATAGATTGAAAACTCTAGAATTATGCAAGAACCTCCACAAATATTTGTTTCATAGGGCACAAGAGACCTTGTGGCAAAGTTTGGAACCATTCCGGATCTTTTCGAGGGTGGACCCAGTTCAACATATAATTACTAGGTGAAGTTGCGCTGAAATTCAATTAAACTCAAAAAAGTACCAAACGAATTTAAAAAAATCTCAAACTTGGTGGTTGCTTCACAAAAGGCATTTGCAAGCCCAGTAAAAAAGTTTGAGACCGATACGATACTTGACCCCGTAATCCCTAAGATCCCGTGTATATCCACATGGTTCGATGAAAGGCTCCATATACCTTTGTGAAACACGTGGACTCCAACTTTGTGGAAATAGCTTGAGATTTTTTTGACAGTCATTTACACCGATAATATGGTACCACACAAGAAATTACATTTTTCCGACAATTATTTTTATTATTATAATTTTCTTCGCTCAAGCGTGAGATAAAATATGGTGAATTATAGATTGAAAACACTAGAATTATACAAACCTCCACAAATATTTGTTTCCTAGGGCACAAGAGACCTTGTGGCAAAGTTTGGCACCATTCCGGATCTTTTTCGGGGTGGACTCAGTTCAACGTATAATTACTAGGTGAAGTTGCGCGAAAATTCAGCTTAAACCGACAAAAGTACCAAACTAATTCTGAAAAATCTCAAACTTGGTGGTTGCTTCACAAAAGGAATTTGCAAGCCTAAAAAAAAAGTTTGAGACCAATAAGATACTTGGACTTCAGAATATCTAAGAACCCATGTGTATAGACATGGTTCGATGAAAGGTTGCATAGACCTTTGTGAAGCACGTGGACTCCAACTTTGTGGAAATGGTTTGAGATTTTTTTTGGCAGTCATTTACACCCAAAATATGGTCCCACACAAGAAATTACATTTTCCCGATAATTATTTTTATTATTATAATTTTTTTGTGTGCAGCGTGAGATAAAATATGGTGAATTATAGATTAGAAACACTAGAATTATGCAGCAACCTCCATAAATATTTGTTTCCTAGGGCACAAGAAACATTGTGACAAAGTTTGGCACCATTTCAGATCTTTTTAGGGTGGACCCAGTTCAACTATAATTACCTAGTGAAGTCGCGCATAAATTCAATTAAACTGAAAAAAAGTACCAAACGAATTCTGAAAAATCTCAAACTTGGTAGTTGCTTCACAAAAGGCATTTTCAAGCCTGAGAAAAAGTTTGAGACCAATACAATACTTGAACCCTAGAATCCCTAAGAACCTAGGTGTATAGACATGGTTCGATGAAAGGCTTATCTTTGTGAAGCACGTGGATTCTAACTTTGTGGAAATGGCTTGAGATTTTTTTGGCAATCATTTACACCGATAATATGGTACCACACAAGAAATTACATTTTCCCGATAATTATTTTTATTATTATAATTTTCTTCATGCTACGTGAGATAAAATATGGTGAATTATAGATTGAAAACACTAGAATTATGCAAGAACCTCGCACAAATATTTGTTTTCTAGGGCACAAGAGACCTTGTGGCAAAGTTTTTTTACACCATTCGGATCTTTTCGGGGTGGACCGAGTTCAACGTATAATTACTAGGTGAAGTCAAGCTTTAAATTCAATTAAACAGAAAAAAGTACTGGCAATTGTGAAAATCTAAAACTAGGTGGTTGCTTCACAAAAGACATTTGCAAGCCTGAGAAAAAGTTTGAGACCAATACGATACTTGGACCCCGTAATCCCAAGAACCCAGGTGTATAGACTTGGTTCGATGAATGGCTACATATACCCCCGTGAAGCACGTGGACTCCAACTTTATCGAAATAGCTTGAGATTTTTTTTGCAATCATTTACACCCAAAATATGGTCCCACACAAGAACTTATATTTTCCCGACAATTATTTTTATTATTATAATTTTCTTCGTGTTTTATGTGAGATAAAATATGGTGAATTATAGATTGAAAAACACTAGAATTATGCAGCGACCTCCACAAATATTTGTTTCCTAGGGCACATGAGACCTTATGGTAAAGTTTGGCACCATTCCGATTTTTTTTGGGTGGACCCAGTTCTACTATAATTACCCTGAAGTCGCACATAAATTCAATTAAATTAAAAAATACCAAACGAATTCTAAAAAATCTCAAACTTGGTGGTTGCTTCACTAAAGGCATTTTCAAGCCAAAAAGTTTGAGACCAATACGGTACTTGGACCCCGAGAATCCCTAAGAACCCGCTTGTATAGACATGATTCGATGAAATGCTCCATATACCTTTGTGAAGCACGTGGACTCCAACTTTGTCGAAATGGCTTGAGATTTTCTTGGCAGTCATTTACACCCAAAATATGGTCCCAAACAAGAACTTACATTTTCCCGATAATTATTTTTATTATTATAATTTTCTTCGTGGTTTGCGTGGAGATAAAATATGGTGAATTATAGATTGAAAACACTAGAATTATGCAAAGAACCTCCACAAATATTTGTTTCCTAGGGCATAAGAGACCTTGTGGCAAAGTTTGGCACCATTCAGATCTTTTTCGGGGTAGACCTAGTTCAACGTATAATTACCCAAAGAAGTCGTGCGGAAATTCAATTAAACTCAAAAAGTACCAAACGAATTCTAAAAATCTCAAACTTGATGGTTGCTTCACGAAAGGCATTTCCAAGCCCGAGAAAATGTTTGAGACCAATACAACACCGAATGAATGTGCGGCCGAAATTATTACATAATTAATGTCTCAAAATACAACATTAAACTCTACCAACCTGCAGGTGTGCACTTGCGCTGGTGGCCGAGCTTGGTGTTGATGGGGTGCGGCGTCGGGCGGAGCGCTTCGCGTTCTCGCCGACTTCGAAAGGTGTAACGGCATCGATGAGAATAGATGGACGAAAGGCTAAGCGCCGTACAAAGAAGGAAGAGGAACAAAGAACGGCAACGCGGGCGAGGTTATCTAGACCGACGCCATCGGCGAGCAAAAGTGTTGGGTCCCAATGCAAGGGCCGGCCATGTTTAGTTCCTCAAAAGTTCCCCAAAAGCATAGTTGTAGACTATATTCAAATATCGAAATTGGAATTTCGAACACTACTAAATCATGAATTTCACTTCTATTCTCTATACTCATTTTTGTAAACTAAAATTTATAAATCTCTAAACCATGAAATGGAGGATGAAGATGAGAGGAGAGATAAGATGGCGAACCTTAACAACACAAAAATTAATGGAGTCGAAGAAGAGGGATCGTTTGAACAACACAACAAGGCCGAACGAAGCAACGATGAAGAACAGAGCTCCAAATGGTTCTGGATCGAGAGGGAAGGAGGCCGCCATGGCCAAGTGTATGAAAAAAGATTTAGTTCCGATTGTGCTTAAAATCTGCGTTACGAATTCATTTTTAGTCCCGGTCGAATTATACAACCGGGACTAAATCTTTACTCCCTCCAACCGAGTAAATGACGACCTTTACTCCCGCCTTGTAGGCTACAACCAGAACTAAAAGGTGTCCTCAAATGCCTGGCTGCGCAAAGAGCCATTGGGTGGTGGACTTTAGTCCCGACAGTACTCAAACTGGGACTAATTGTCCCTTTACTCTCAGTTCCAAAAAATACTAGGAGTAACCCGTAAAAATGGTGGCGAGACTAAAGGTCGGTTCTCTACTAGTGTGTATATCGATTTTTAAAACTAGTTCACCAACCCGTGCTCCCGCACGGGTTAGAATCTTAGAAGACCCTCACTAACAAAAAATTCAATCTATTAATTATTTTCTCTTCACTATTGTTCTAAGAATATATAAATATATATTAGGTACTCCTTCATACAATTGACTATATAAAATGAGCCCTTCAGTTAGTAATAAGACCTTATGCCCCCTCTATTAAAGGTTAAGTGCACCTTTTGTAATTAGAGAAATAGAAAGAAAGTACGCACATGTGATTAGATTAACTGTATTATTATTTGTGTATGTATGATAATCATAATCATTAGAAAAGGCTATTATTATTTGTGTATTGAAACATGTACGATAATCATTAGAAAGGCTGACAAATTATTAGCATTCTATAAAACCATATGAATCAAAGGCATATATAAATCTAAGTGGATGGAAAGCTTCAATGTTGACTCACATCTTGATGAAATTGCTCAAGCATGAACGTCCATAATAGAAACATTTTTTAATCACACTTGGGATGACCAGTTTTTCATTGTAGTAGTAGTATAAGCATGGTCAGAGTCACAGTTCATAAATATATAGACACTCAAGCATGCAGGCAACCAAAACCTTTGTAACTTCGACTACATTATATGATCACCAAATGATTGAACGGTTCATCATATCCATATAGTAGTACTCTACTTGTTTTGTTTTTTTAAATGGTAATTTCGTAGCATGTTATTTTTTTACCATTTGAAAAAGATCTAGTGGACCATGTCCATTCATAATCTTGAAGACAGAATAGCGCAATAATAACTACTCCATCCATCGCAGTGTGTCATTCTAGCTTTTCTTTGTATATTGCTTTTTGCTACGTACCTAGATATATATTATTTATGTATATAATAATATACCCTATATCTAGAAAAGTGAGAAGGGCTTACAATTTGGAACGGAAGGAACATATGTTTTGTGAAGTAATTTGTAGCCACTAATAAAATAGGATAAGATATGTTTAGATCCATTGTGATATTAATAATTAATGACCTAAAATAATGTAACTGCAATCCAAATGGCTAGATTATGGATGGACCCTATTACAATAATCGGAGGTTATATGTACTTGTCACTTTAACCAACCACCACAAAAAATCTGGGAACCCAAACTCTCTTTGATTATTGTAATCATAATCCATAATTCATATTATACCATAATAATATGTATCTGCCATATACTCCTTTTTGTATACCATTTCTATTCCCTCATGAGCCCAAGTAGTTGGCTAGAATAATATGCACCAATGTTCAGTTACTGGTCAACCCTGTTTTTCTTGGCCCTTGGTTACCTGTCAGCTAACAAATCAGATTTTTATTTTTGCGCATATATACCACATGTTGCATCTACGGTAAAATGATTTGTGTCAGACTTCTTTTAATTTTGCACCAAAAATCATAATCTCTCACGTGTACATCTCCTTATATTCAAGAGCCCTTAGATCCTAAACTTAATCCTCCATATCCTCATCGTACATGATATGCTTCCTAACAAAAATACAAAAAATCTTCTTAAATATCCCGGTCCTTTAATACTTCTATCTCAGATAACAAATATGACCCACAATATGTCACCCTAAATTTAGGGGAGAGGGAGGATTAGTTTACTACTAAATATCGGAGAACGTATCATATGCACACAAAGTGGCGGAGCTAGGATTTCAAGCTAGGGTGGTCCATCGTATAATTTTTTTATCGCTATAAATTTAACATGTCTATACACAAGTATATTATATAAACTGCAAAACACATGTAATTAAAATATTACGCACCACATAATAGTTGAAGAACAAAATGTCACTACTTCTTCTTCTTGTCGGGCCTACGCCTTCTAATAGCCATGAAAGTGTTGATGATGTCTTCTTCATTAACTTGTAAGAAGATATCCCGCTCAATAAAAGAGAGGCAATATCACCACTCCTCTTCATGTTGCAACAATTCTGCAAGAGAATTAGTATACCAAACCAATAATTCAATACTTTAAAACTCATATATTGAAATAAAATAATTCATATTTGCATTTGCACAAAAAATTCAGGTTATCATTGCATACCCTAAACGGCTGAACAGATCTTTTATATTGGAATCCACCGAGAGACGATAGTGAACTTGTGATCTGTGAATAAATAAAACAATAAATGAGTAGCCGTATATAGGTATACACTACACATATACATATGCCAAATAAGATAGGAACCAGCGATCACCGATGTTCCCTGCTGCCTCGCTGTCGCCTGTCTCGCTGGATGCTGGTTCCCTGCTGCTCTGCTGATTGCCGCCGGACTGGTTCCTGCTGGCTGGCTGGCTGCTGCCTCGCTGTCTCGCTGATTGCCGCCGCCGCCGGCCGGCTTCCAGTCTTGAGTCTTGCTTGACCTACGAAGACTACGATGGGAAGTGGAAGAGAAAACCAAGAGACGGCGCTCGCGGCCAGATGAAACGACGCAGTTCCTTCACGCGATCATATTGGGCCTTGCTTCCTCGCAAAAAAAAAAAAAAAAAAAAAAAAAAAAAGGCCTCGCTTGGGCTGAGCTCGTGGGTGGTCCGCGGCCCAACCGGACCACCAGAGTCTCGCCACTGTATGCACACCGGACTTATATGCAACCACGCACACTTCTTATCCGGGTCATAGCATGCTGATCCAAGGGTTAGGTAATTTTACACTTAACTCCTACTCTAATCACAATTTTGCAAATCCCTCCTCCCACCTCCCCAGTGGTTATCATCTCATGTCCCTTGGATCTACATCCCGCGACCCAGATTAGAAGTGTGCATGGTTGCATATAAGTCCGTGTGCACATGATATGTTCTCAAATATCGGATGTTGGATAGAGTAAATGTTGGAATCCTGCAGGTTGTGTTTTTTATTTCATACAACTTAATTTTGACTCTAATAGGTTGGATAGGAAACTCTTCAAGATAGAGGAACAGTTGGAAGCCAGGCTGTGTTTTTTTATTGCATATACCATAATTTTGACTTTAATAGGTTTGATAGCAAGAAACTCCTTAGGATACCCTGCCTGCTCTCTTGGTTTCAAGATTTCCTTAGACGATAGGTTCGGCAGTTAATCAGATAGCACATTCTAGGTTATCGCATTCTAAGTGATTATATTGACATAGGAAGATCTTGTTTGGATACCCCTTGGATTACAATAATCACATTGTTATCCTAATAGGGTTGATTATATATATGATGCATTATTATAATTGAGTTTTGCAAAAAAAAAAAAATAGGATTTTTATAATTGAAACTAATGATTACCATAATCGTAAAATCCAGGTGATTCCATGTGTCTGAAATTCCAACTTGCCACCGAACTGACTTTCTATTTTGCCCCCAACCGAGATTGTCCTTGCCAAACTACAAATGGTAAAATAGGAATTTCTTAGTTTAACCAACTATAATCAATCGCCATAATGTATTGACTGAAACACAATAATTGTTAGAGTACATAATTATAATAATTCTATGAATAAAAATCCAGGTTATTATAATCAAGTTGTGATACAAATAGACCCTAACTCATAGGTACGTCAATTTCTTTTTCCCAAGCAAATAAATAGGAAATTAAATACTTGCATTGTTTACTTCGAGATGCATGTATGCATTAGGTACCTTGATAACCAACACCTTGTAATTGTACACTCAGTTCTCGGTAGCCTTGGTCACAATTTGCCAATCATCTTGCCCATCTTGGAGGTTGTCAGGTCGATGCATAGCCCGGGATGATCGATCCAATGATCAGATCAAGCGTCTCAGTTTACGCTGATCAACTGGGAGGAGGTAATAGATGGAAAATAATTCATGAGGCCACACAGGGATGCATGCAACCATGCAGATATATCTCCTGCACCTTACAGATGCATTCCTTGCCACCACGGCTAACCAAGAGATTTCATCTGGCAGATTACGAAGCACGACTGTGTGTAGCCTCCCAGCGCAGGCACATGGCCGGGATGAAAACGTATATTAATTTGTGCTTTCCAGTTGCAATGGCCAGCCTCATGCGGAATTTGTTGACGATGCTTCTCCATAGACCATAGGCCGCATACAGACGATGTCTGTCCACAGGCCTCGCTGCATACAGATCATGATGGAACATGAACATGCCGGCCGCAGGCATCGCCGAGGCGCCGAGTCGTCGCCTTCACCGATCTACTGATTCTCACACTTGAAACTTAATTCAGAGGCATCACGTGTTTGGTGCCCCTATCGAGTCCGATCCTGATTGTCTTTCTACATCGATCCTCCAATGCCGCCAGGACAACTTCACCATCCGCAACACAGCTAAAGCCATCTTCGAATTGGTTGGATGTTGCATGCCGCTGGACGCAGGCAGGAGAATTGGAATGCCATGGAAGAGGAACTGATGAAGCTTTGTTGAAAAAGCGGTGTCCTAGGTTAGATTAGATGGGTTATCGGAAAAGAAATACTCGATCGGTTAGATTATATGGGTTATCAGAAAAGAAAAATACGGCAATTTTGGTTGCAGGATGGAACGGGGCGACGGGAGGAAGGATATATATATTTTAACGTGTTTTACATGAATTTTTTATATAAATAATATATATGAAAAATTATGTAAATTAAATATGATGCATATTTTATATTTTCATAATGGCAGTGGTGGGTAATTTATACGTAGATTTAGGGGTTATTTTATATCTTTTATAATGGCAAAGGTGGGTAATTTTTTAAATAAAATCGATCTGATGGCTATTATTGATTGAGACCACCAGATTGATGGCTTGATCTTTTCGATTATTGTGAGAATTTGTAGAGTTTTTTCTTTTTCTTAGCGATCCTGGTGAGGATCAATGTGGTGCTTCCGTTGGAGCCTCCAATTAGTAATAAAGTAAGATAGACAGTCATCCATTCCATTGTTCTCACTGGCTAAATAAAGCTAGCGGCGCCGCTAGCTATCGCGCTCACCCCCTGCCAATTACCGTGCATATGGTGCTAAAAAATATATAACCTGTACAAGTATAGCTAGAGTAGCCCAGACACATTTTAATTTTGGAGAAGGCTACATATACCAAAGGTTGGAGGACTGCAGTTTTTCAAGGCACTTCTATTTTAAAAAATGGCTAAATCATAGATTTTAGTATGTATGTTTACGGTTTACCTGATCTCTTGAGACGCTCTAAGGACCCGTGCGTTACCCACAGAGAGCGCGGCACCGACCCCCTGCGGGCGGTCCATGCATGTCCTCGCCGCCCACATCCTCCAGCCGCCGTGCACCGGCCGCACCCAGCCACCGTGCAGCCGCGGCAAGCCGCCGTGCAGCCACCCACGTCCGGTGCCCGTCAACAACGCGCCCACGTCAGACCTTTTTCTTTCAATCCGACCTTTTTCTTTTGGGAAATTAACTTGTGAGAACTCATTCATTGTTTGTCTTGATGTAGGATCTGCAGCTTGATATATTTGGGAGATGCATGCCTGACTACATGTTGCCAATTAGCTTAACTAAGGTTCCTAAATGCCATTGTTGACAAAAAAATATCTCTGAACTATGATTATCGGCTTTCTGATAATGGTTTAGTCACAATAATCTGTGTTGCACCTTCTTTATGTCCCCTTTAATCAGTTCGAGCGTTCTCTTCTCACTTCATCTGGAATCGATTTTCTTGCAAACAAGTTACTTATAAGTCTTTAAGGAGTTCAACTCTGTGCGAGTGTTCAAATCTAAAGGAGTTAGCATTGGTTGATTGCTTGTAAGTCTTTACAAATTCCTACTTTGGGTAATAGTTTTCTTTTTTGGAAGTATCAGTACCATAGTTATATTACTGTTATGCCAATTTTGAGAAGCAACATGGAGCTGCATATCTGACTTGCATATAAAGTAGGGAACTTGCCTCATCTTCCATCAAAACTATTGGGAATACTGTCAAGAATTAACTTCCTTGGACCTCTTTTTTTTTTTTTTTTTTCTTTGAGAAGGGATTTTTGTTCCTAAAGATGCACATAGGCCTGCCACTGTGCTTCAGAGTGCAGAATGCAGACCCCACCTCTAGAGATCACAGCACATAAATTGATAGTGTTTATTGTGCATACGTTTGGATTAACTTGCCTAATCAGTATACATTAACATTATATTTTGCATGCACCATGATTATTTAAATGGCTTCATTTATGCGAAAATTGGTTTCAGGTGAGCAAGCATGAGAAGAAATTTGATAAGAATTCAGGAAGCAATCCTGTTGAAGTCCACGCGCATGATCTGGTTAGTGTTTGTTTGCTGTCCAAATTTTGTTTGAAATTGCTTTTGTGTTTGCCTTTTCTGTCATATACAGAATGCTCCAATGGTTCATTCTTTTTTCTTCATAGATGTGCTCATAATGACTGGTGCACAATCCAACAGAGGAACAATGTTCAATCTATTTTACAAGCGGTAACTTATAAGGTACAATGGCCATTTCCATTTGTTTTTTGGATAGCTTGCGCTCCTCCTGGTTGATTTTATTTTTTGTGCAGATATTAGCTTTTTGGATAGCTTGCACTCCTGGTCGACAAAGTTAGAGTACAGCGTGGTAACTTCTAAGGTATAGTGGCCCTTTCCATTTGCCTTGATGCCCCTGGTGTGTTATGAAATGCAGATACAAGGCAGCCTCTAAAATTCAATTTAGTTGTAACTAGATGTGGGCCAATCTATACCCCTATAATTCACATCATTCCATTTCATTTACAGACCATATAAAAACATCACGTACCATGTTCTCAGTTTTTTGAATCACTTGGTACATTTATAATTTTTTAATGAAAGATACAGATGTCTAAACCTAATGACTTAGTGACTACGAGATGCTCCTATGTAGATTTAGCAGCAGGCCTCAATAGCTAACACTAGTTCATATGGCATTAGTGTACATGTTACTCTTATGTACCAAACTCTGTTAATAATGTATCCAGAAATTCTTTCTTCTATACAGAATACACGTTAAACAGAGATTCTTGAAAGAGAGATTCTTTTTTTTTTTTTTTTGAAACATTGAAAGAGAGATTCTTGAATCTTCTAGCTCCTGGAGTGAAACTTTCATGTGTATCCTTGAAATGCTGCCGTAGCGTTAGCATGGGCACTATACTAGTGGAACATAATAACAAGTTTTTCAACACAAACATAAACAATGTACTATAATCAGTGGAGCTATAGAATTTTCTACAGCTGACCTGAAATCGAACCATTAACATAAGCAGAGCAGAGCAGCTACTCCGTTGCTATACGCCTGTGAGCCCAGGCCTTTAGGACAAACTAACCATTAACAACTACGTGTAGGAGTACATCTCTATGATTGCCTTTAATTTGGATATATTACCACCCATGGCACTACTCGTGTGGAAATTGATCTCGGGCAACATAAACAATCGGCAGTTTCACCACATCCACCACCTTCTCCACCATGACTTTTTCAAAGAAGTCTTCTGTGATCTCATTTGATGTCAGGCCCTCACTGACACTGATACTCCGAACAAGGAACATGTCAAGGCACTGCATATTCGGCGGTGCCTCCTCCTGTGCTCGCAATGTCACGGACACATAGCGCTTGGAACATGGTGGCATAATTCCTTTGTTTGGCTCTGTGTAGTACTTGGTTTGGTTGGTCTTTATGTTAAATGCAATGGAGCCGTCTGTCATGTTTGTTAGCTGCAGGCAGCATGATATGTCCTTCCTTGGCTCGAATAGGAAGCGCAGCTCCATGGTCGGATCGACAGCAAGGATATTGGAGTCAGAGCTCCTCTGCAAGAATGAAGGGATCAACGAAGCATAGTAGTTGATCTATATACAAATCCTAGCATTTCACAGCTCAAGAACATCTATGTATGAGCCTAGTTTTTTTTTTTTTTTTTTTTTTTTGGCAATTTCCTAACAAAAAGTGTGGTGCTAGTGGTAAGAAGAGCAAGTCATACCTGCAGGCCAATTCTATCTTTTGACTGATCAGAAGACAGTGTCATTTTGTTAATCTTAGACTCTAGTTCTTCCAGTTCGTTGACAATGTCCTTTATATAAGGCCTTTTATTTCGATCGTCATCTACACATCTTAATGCTATATCGACACAAAGTTTCACTAGTAGTTCTTGTGATGAATGCCCCGATGTGCCCCGCAGCTTTTCCTTCCAGCTGTTAGTTACCTGTGAAATTGGCAAATAAAGTTAGATAGATAGGAGATGTGCATGCAGATAAAATTAATAAAATGACACATAATATGAAAAAGACATCAGTTCATGACACAGGGAGTAATTTTACTTACAAGCTCAACAAACTGATTGCGAGGCAATTCATAACAGCGGAAGTAGCCTTTATTTCCAGCCATTATTTTCATAATTATAACTCCCAAACTGAACACATCAAACTTCTTCGATATAACACCGCCTTTTATGTATTCGGGTGGCATGTACCCACTTTATGATATGATAAGAAGGATGTCAAAGACATGGTTAGTACCAACCAAAGCAGAACCTCGTTTTAAAGCATTACCAAAATAACTGGCTTAAAACATGATGCGTTAACTTACTGTGTTCCTTTGAGAATCTCAGTTCTATGGGTTTCTGATGAAGCAACAAGTCTGGACAGACCGAGATCTCCGATTTTTGGCGTCATGTTCTTATCAAGCAATATATTAGCCGGTTTTAAATCCAAATGGAAAATAGGTCTTCCTCGTGCACTATGCAGGTGGATTAAGCCCCTCACAGGTCCCCTTTAATAATTTTGTAACATGTTGGCCAGTTAAGATCACAAGATTCATCTGCAGTCGGAAAAGAAAAGAACATATAATAGAGCTACCAAATCATTTGTCTTAGCGTGCTAATATAAATAATATATATACCTGAAATATGTTTATCAAGGCTTCCACCTTGCATATATTCGAAGCAGAGAGCTCGTTCAATTTCTATGGCAGAAACTAGGTCCCCATTGTGGTTAACATACTTCTTTGTTGATTCATGGGAGTAGCCAATTAGCCGAACTATATTTGGATGGTGGATCTCTCTAAGGTTACGGAATTCATTATCAAACGCCTTATCATCTAGACCTTGCAGGGGATAAAGCTTCTTGACAGCAATCTCTTCTCCATTATGCAGACCCTATTGGATTCTCACTTGTTAATAACAAACCTCAGAGATGGCGCCAAAAAAGTTGTTACTATCAAGAAACTAGAGAATCAGCTGGTACTAAATGTGATTTTATAGTCATACCCTGTAAACCACTCCGTACCCACCACTGCCAACCTTTTTGCGCCTCCGAAAAATTGCTTGTAATAGTTTCAAGCATGTGAAATTTAATGTCCATGCTCTCGCCCACAAGGCTCATCTTGGATCCTCTTCCTGAGACACAAAAAAGGCCTTTTCGCTTAAGACTGAAGGTTTCACAAATCACAAAGAGCAAGCATCATCCTCGGCAGCTAGTAGCACTGTAGCAGCACCGTTAGGCTCGCTCTCAGGCGGTGGAGCCTTCACCGGCGGCATGCAGATCTCAGGCGCCGCTTCATCTGCGCCGTTGTCTATGCTCAACATTCTTTTGGTTAAAAAAGAATGAGAAGAAAAAAACATTCTTTTGGGAAGATGAACGGAGAAAGAGAGGATCGAAACTATGCCACCACATGCGTTAAAATTGACATGTAATTTCACAAAGATGCATGTACCGCTAACCTGGAGAAAGATCCAATCAAAGGAAACCAGCGGGATGCGGTGGGCAGATCTGGAGGATGTCTGGGGGCTGATCCAGCCTATCCGCGTGGATTTTGAGCAGCGAGGCTGGCACCGGCTGCGTTGCTTCTGTTCTATTCTCACGCGATGAGTGGTGCTACGCCATGAGAAGAGCTCAAGAAGGTGGCGGAAAGGAGCAGGGCGACGACCTCAGGTCAACGCACATAGGCGCGACGACCTCAAGTCTTCCCCGGCCAGGGTCCCCGTTCGCGTTCCTATGTACTCACTAGGTGTTTGGACGAGGGGTGACATTTTAATCCCTGTCACATCCGATGTTCAGGCGCTAATTAATTATAAGAATATTAATGATAGGCTAATAAAAAAACTAATTACATAAGCTAGAGCTAATTTGTGAGACGACTTTTTAAGCTTACTAATTAATCCATAATTAGCATATGTTTGTTGTAGCATCACATAGGCTAATTTAGATTAATTAGCTCAATAAATTCGTCTCGCAGATTTGTCCAGGGGTTATTATCAGATATATAAATAAGGGGCCTTTTTCGCCTACACGGCCGTGTAGTCCGTTTACATGGCGTCTAATCGCTATTCAGTAGTCAACCGTGTTGGCCGTATAGTCTGTTTAATCCTTTTGATCTATTTTTTGGCCCGTTTAATTAGCCATATAGTCTGACTACACGCTAAACGAGGATGAATCGACTACGTAGCGTTTACCGTTTAGGCTAACAGGAATGAGGGGTACCCAATTTATGGTTCTACACAAGTCTCAACCAAAAAGCTAAAAACGCTTTGACGCCCCGGTTAATTAAGCATGATCCATACTATATCAGGCGTGTCATGAACAAGTCATAGGAAGAGAAAGAAACGTGCATACATGTTTTATGCATGCGATTCTACTGCAGTATTGCACATGCGCCCATGCCGACGTGAGCACGGCGCTCTCCGCCTCGCCCGACGTAAATTGTCCGAAGTGAGCATGCGCTGAACGCATTAGCCGGACCCAGCATAGTGAGCATGCGCTGAACGCATTAGCCGGACCCAGCATGCCTGACCTCCCATGACGTGACCCATACGGATGTTATTGATGGTGCGACCTGGCAGGCCATAAATAGCAGACGGGGGTAGGAACAGCAGAAGATGTGCATGTTGGTATCTGTGAAGTGCAATTAAAATATAAAGCATTCACTATTATAGCTTTTACTTAATAGTATTCTAGGGCATCGTATCTATAGAAAAACTTTAGTTAAAGAATCTAATAATTCATAAATTATATGTCTACTAATAAACCAACTAAACTAAAGTGAGGTGGGTATATATATATATATATATATATATATATATATATATATATATATATATATATGAGCTTATGACGTCAACCATTCTCAGCCAAACCCGCAACCGTAAATCTAACAACCAATACATGCCGCAATAGTAAAGAAGTGACGGTGACTGGTTTCTCATCCGTAAATGATATTTAATGCTTCTGTAGCAAATTCCGGCAAGTCTACAGGGCGGCTGCATGCAACAAAAGATCATTTCTTTTCACACGACCGTAAAGCAAGCAGGCTGTGGTCTACTACTACTAGTTACTTTTACTTTTTATAGTCACAATCGTAAATACTAGTTGACCAGTTGCATGGTATTGATTGAACGGAAGGCTCTAGTACTATTATTATTTCTTCAAAACTGTAAAAAGGCCAAAAAAAAACTTTGATTGTTTGTCACTAAATTTAGCCGTTGGCGCCAAGTCCGGCGCGTTTTTTTTACAAGGAAACTCTATTAATTAACAAAGAAGAAGCTGTAAGCACTATTACGAGTTAATGGTTACAACATTGAGTGCCATACTGAGAGGACACTCATTCATATGAGGCTCATGAGAGCAAACAACATTACACGGCTAGAGAGTTAGCCGTGCCCTAAGAGCTTGTCTAGCAAGAAGATCAGCCATTTGATTATGAGATCTTCTAAGTCTTCTGATCCTTGTTGTAGTGCCTTGAATAGCTGTGGCAGCCAACTGGGTGTATGGTTTGATTCTCTAATCTGGAGGGTGCTCCATGTCTGATCCATTCATGAAATGGACAAGTTGTTGATTGTCAGAGAGAATTGTTGTGTGATGAAGGTTGAGTGCCTTTTGTGACCTGTGCTGCAAGCGCTAAAACTGCCGCCTCAGCCATAAGGACTAAGGAAGAGCCTTGCATGAGTGCTCATGAAGATGCTTTGTGGAGGTTGAGCCTGAGTGTTAACAATAAAAATACCAAGGCCAGCCTGCCGAGGTAGTGGATTCAACTGATCCGGCTGAGTAGAAGCGTCGATGTAGCATCGTGTGCCTTGCAGGTTGGCTGGATTGGGGATCAAGAACCCGTCTGAAAGAAGACAGGAGAGATCTCTTCCCTCCGAGTTCCCGCTTGGTTTGGATCTGCACTTAAATCATTCATACCTTGGGTAGCATGGGTTGGTGGAGTAGCGGCGTTACGTGCATCTCGGTGATGGGTTGGATCACTTCGATGGAGCTTATGAGCATGGTGAACAGTTGACCATGGCTGCATGCTATGTACAGCACCAAGTGAATTACACTGAAAGGCACCTGCAACCGATTGGTCCATACCTTGGTTGAGGTGTGTTGTGGTATCCTCTCCTGGTGGGTATGGTACTGCAGTGACATCCTGTTCTCTTAGAGCTTCAAGGTGAGTATGCATATGAGCTGCAAGGCTGCTTGGTGAATCTCGAGAAGGAGTCCAAGACCTCCTGTTGAATCTATTATCATTACGAGCCTTCCAAATATACCGTAGAATAAATAGTATTTTGAAACGCACTAGCATCGTAGGATTTGGGGTGATAAGCAAAGGTAAAGTTATTTGAACGCCATCAAGTTCAGGAGGTAAATTGTTGGTGAGAATAGGAGGGTCAGCATTGGACCAAACCTCAGTTGGTAACCCACATTGGAAGAAGAGGTGCTGATCATTCTCAATGGCACCACAATAAGAACAGTGTTGATCAATATGGACATAATACCTACCGCTCTTTCACCAATCGCAAATGGCACGTCTAAGTATTCTCCAAGCAAAGGTTTTAAGTAGTGGGGGAATGGACTTACTCTTCCATATCTTTTGTAAGATGCGTTGGCATCCCGGGTTATGCTCCCGAGCCATGGTTGGGGAGTTGATGTACCCGTTGGCTAGCAAGATAAGAATAAACAGATTTAGTGGTGCAAAGGCCGTTCTTGGATGGAGTCCACCGAGGATGTCATCACCGCCGAGTTAACCACGTGAGTAGATTCAATTACATTCACCGCCTCATCGGTGAAAGTGGTGGAGAGGAGCCGGTGATTCCAATTATGGGTGCCGGGGGTCCAAAGATCACCGACCTTAGCCGGTAGTGGAGAATTGAGCACCGCATTAGAAGATGGTCATGGATATGATCCCAAATTGGTGTCCAAGGAGTTGACCATATAGATGAATTGCCTGCATGAATTTGGTAGTTGGCGTTGGCATGGAGGTGATCCCTTACCTGCATAACAGAAGACCAATAGACCGATCCAGAAGCCTTATGAGGGGCATTCTAGAAGGAATCATTGGGGTAATATTTAGCTTTAAGAATAGTAGTCAAAAAAGGATTTTTGTTGTTGGCAACATTCTAGGCTGAGTGGATGATGAGGCTTTTGTTGACTAATTCCATGTCTCTTAAGCCCAGGCCTCCTTCCTCCTTAGTTTTGCAAATATCATCCCAGGAACGATAGGTAATGGACTGGTCTCCTGTTCTTCCCGAACCCCTGCCGACAAAAACCTTCTAATAATGGTGTTAATCTTTTCAATAAAAGTTTTGGAGAAGAGCACAGTGGACATGTAATAAATAGGAATAGAGGCAAGTACTGATTTAATGTATTGCAACCTACCAGCATGATTAAGTTTATTAGCCTTGAGAGTACCAAACTTTGCAAAGAACTTATTGTAAATGAAATTGTAAGCTCTATTCTTATCCCTGTGACTAAAAATTATAGGATGGCCTAAATGCATAGTATTGGGCTGCAAGTTGGAAACAGGAAAAATGGTCTTAATCTGGTTTCTCATGTGGTTGGGGACATTCTTGCTGAAATAAATAGAGAATTTTTGTAGATTAGGTGTCCGACCCGCATTGTTGGCGAAGTCATATAAGATTGTTTTGATCGCCCGAGCTTCTTCTAAGGTAGCCTTACCACGTAGAATGAGGTCATCTCGCAAATAAGAGGGAGTGAATAGGAGGCGCACCCGCCCCCAGAGATGCCTGGTGAGGTTGTTGTTATGGAGAGCGTCCCCGCAAATTCGATTGAAAGTTCATTAATAGCAATAACAAAGAGATAAGGAGAGAGTGGACAGCCCTATCTCAAACCTCTTTGAGAATGAAAATGTGCGTAAGGCTCACCATTAACAAGAACAGCAAAAGTAGGATGAGAGATACAAGCATGAATGAGACTAATAAAGCTGCCATTAAAGCCAATTCTATGAAGGGCATGTGAAATGAAACTCCATTCAAGTCTATCAAAAGCTTTAGCTAGGTCAATTTTAAGAATGAAAGCATTTCATTTCCAACTCTTCAAGTTAAAAGAATGAATAATCTCTTGAGTGATGATGATGTTGGACCTAAATGTGCCTATGAGCAATGAAAGCAGATTGGGCCCAACTAACATAATTAGAAAGGTGATCTTTAATTCTATTAGCCAAAGATTCGCTTATAATTTTGTAAATGACATTGCATAAGCCGATCGGTCTATAGTCTTGTGGAACAGTAGGGTTGCTTTTTTTAGGGATAAGAGAAATAAAAGTTTGGTTAATATCGGTAGGCGGATGAGCATAAATATAGAATTCTTTTACCACTTTATAAATGTCATCCTTTGCCCATTGCCGGGCTGATTTGTAGAAAGCCGCATTGAGGCCATCCGGTCCGGGAGCAAAGATTGCTCCTCATTTTCCCGATAATATCATGTATCTCTTTTAAGTCGTGGACCGAGTAAGTGTACTGAACCTTTCATTGTTGTGAACCGCCACCTCCTCTTGCATTTCAAGTAGCAACCGCTGGTCGATCTACGTTTAGATTGTTGAAACGGCCCCGCATGTTCCTGTAATCAAGAGTTGTAGGTCTGGTAGTAATGGGTGTGGCAGTGCAGGAGTGGGAATGAGGATCGGTTGACTGATGGCTGGTATTTTGAGTGGAGAAAATTTCAGTGAAGTAATTAGTGAGTGTGGTAGCGAGTTGATCGGGGTGGTGGAATGGGTACCATCCGGGTTGATGAGATGAGTGATACAGTTCTTCTTGTTCCTTTTGACAATGGCATGGTGAAAGAAAGATGTGTTTTTGTCACCTGCTACCGCCCATCTCTTTTTAGCTCTCTGAATGTGATAGATCTCTTCCTTGGCCATCAGATTCGGTGGTTATCATGCAATCGCCGCCGCAAGGCGTGGTTCTCGCTGGGAAGGGTGCAAACGCCGGCTTTGGTCAAGGATTTGGTTTTCAATCTGAGCAAAAAGATCATTATTTCGGGTTTCTTCCTCCTCCATTTCCTGAGATCTGCAGCAAGAAACTTAGTTTTTTGTGAGAATTCACGTGTAGATGAGCGTTGCCAACTATTTTTAGCAATTTCATGGTATTCCTATTCCATTAACCACCAATTTTCAAATTTGAAAGGTTTATTAATACGTGGACGTTGAGAGTTCAGCACCGCAAGAATGGGAGCTTGGTCATTTGTACATCATGGGGAGGTGATAGATAGTAGTGGAGGGGTACTCCAAACACCATTCTGCATTGCCTAAACAGCGATCAAGTCTTTCATAAGTCAGAACAGAAGAAAATCTCTTGTTAGTCCAAGTATAAGCTGGCCCGTTATAACCAAGGTCAATAAACCCGCATTGCTTAACATACGCACAAAAATTAGTGATACGATTCACATCAGCACGACTGGGACCTAGCTTTTCATTAACATGCATAAGTTCATTGAGGTCACCCATACATAACATAGGAAGACTACTATTAATAGTGACAAAGTTCAGCACTTGATCCCAGATAACTTTTGTGGCACGATGATGGGGGTCCCCATATATGCAAACTAAACCGTAGTGCTGGTGGCTTGTTTTATTTGTACACAAAGCAAAGATGTAGTGATGATGATGATCGAAGATAGTGACATCAACCTCATCGGTCCAAATCGACCCAAAGGCCACCGTTTGGCCTTGAGCAGGAACAACAAAAAAGCATCATGGTAATTAAAATGATTTTTGATAGCGCTTTTAGTGATAGAGGCATTCCTTGTTTCGATAGAAAGCATACCCGGGTGTAGTAGAAATCAGCAGACGTGCAAGGTGATTCATGGTAGAACTACGAAGGCTCCCGCCCGAGCCTCTCGCAGCTTCCACGCTAGGTGCATTGTGGCTCCCCGAGCCGGGCGCTTAGCGGTGGTGCCGCAACTGCACAGCTGCTTGGGGAGGACACCGGATAGAACCAAGGGGAGTTAGATGAGCATTGCCACCTTGATTTTGCGCTGGCAGGTGGAGTAGTGTGGCGCGAGGTTGACCAACGTGAGTAGGCAAGACAGAGGAGCATGGAGCGGATCAGAGGAGCAAAGCCGATGGTGGAGGCATTGAGAGAGTAACAGAGGGCGGGTTCGAGGAGCGGAGCCGGAGGTGGATGTGGGGCGCATCATCGTGGTGAGCGGCTTGTAGCGTCGGTGCTATGGCTAGACATGGTAGAAATAGGCAATGAAATCGCGGTGTCGAGGAAGTTGGTGCCGGAGCCTCGTCGGTGGGATACAAAGATGGCGGCGGCGGGAGAAGGCCACCCGCGACTTGCGGCGGCGGGATTTGGTATCGTTGACACCGCTTAAAGTCTAATTTTTACTACATAGTTTTCCCCATTTTATAATATAATGCTACTAGAATAATGTTATTGCTAATATTTTCCATGAGTTTTGGTGAATATTTTGTTTTGTAGGAATTTATACGTAATAATGAATAAATGAGAAAAATTGAAGAGAATACAACTCTAAAACAATTAAAAGAATCGGGACAAAGATTCAGATTCTAGGAGGTACGAGAAGCATCATCGCACGGACGGGCCACCCACGGATGACAAGTGGGCCCGCCGACCGGTGGTGGGGCCCGCCGACCGGCGACCTAGGAAGGCTCCACGTGTCGGGCTTCGAAAGCTTCCCGCAACCGACCTCCGGATCACATCCCGGCCCTCATTCAAGTCGGTTTGTTCCAACGGCCACGGTTCATCCAAGGGGACTATAAATAGAAGGCGAGGGACCCCCGAACCCTAATTTAGATCCGATCTAGAATTCGCTTATCGAAGTTGAGATCCATACCCTAGAGTTAGAGAGCTTCAATTCCAATCCACTACACGGATCTTGATTAGCAATCAAGATAGATTTATTAGTCTAGAATTAGAGATAGAGAGATCAAGGGAGGAGTAGATCGTGGAGATCCGCCTGTCTGTTCTTCTCTCACAGATTCGAGGGCTCAAGTTTCTTCGCGAGAAGGGCTTGATTCTGAGATTATCCGTGTTCGACTTCATAATATTAAGTAAGTTTTGCTCTATATTATTATTGATGTTTGTTAGTGCTATAAGAATATTAAATATTCTACAAGCGTCATGTAACATCATTGTAGCTTTTCCCTAGGAGTATTCTAGAGTATCGTATCCACAGGGAAGCTTTGGTTAAAGATTCTAATAACTCACAATCATGCATCTACTAACTTAGTAAACCAACTAGACTAAAGTAAGGGTAAGTGATAAATAATAAATATAAATAAAACTATAATAATAAAGACTACTAATTATAACACATAATAAAGAGCTATAAATACTAAATAAGACTATGACTTAATAACTCAAAGTAAAGGACTCTATAATAAATAAATAAACTAGCTAATTAATAAGAGAGATAAAGGTTCCTAAATACTTCTCTATGACTTTGGTTCTATGGTAACTAAAGCATGAATAGATATAGCAATCACATACAAGCACTTTGGAGCAAGAGGTCCTCTCCTACTAGTAGGGATAAGGCTACCAAAAGCTCTACGAAATACCAATCCTAACGGGATGGAATACAAAGGCCTTACAGAGCTGTCACCTCCTGCAGGGGCTACCACAACTAACCGGAGGATTGGGCGCAACCTCGGGTAACCTATAGTCTAGACACCATGTCTACACTATCGATTACTACTCTAATTACCTAGGATAACTAGAGCACTCAATACGAGCAAAGATCCCATGCAAATATATAAAGACTATACTAAACATAAATATGAAAGGCATAAAGTAAATAGAGAAGATAAATATATTAAAGCATAAGTCTCAAAGACATACCAAGATCTGAAGACTCATCCAGAACCGGAGCGCAGCCTCCACTCTCTAACTCTTAATTAGATCTAGATCTAATCTAGATCTAATCTACTTCTAATTACATGTCTAATCTACTTCTAATCTTAGATCTAATCTAAAGAGAGGTTATCCTTACATTGGAACGCCTACTTGAGAGAGAAATGAATTAGGGTTTCGGGGGTGGTCTCGCCTCTCCTTATAGGCCGGTGGGATGAATCGTGGCCGTTGGATCAAACCGACTTGAATGGAGGGTCAAGATGTGATCTAGAGGTCGGTGGGAGAAAGCTTCCGGAAGACGGAGGGAGAAGGCCATAGTGGGCCGCCGGCCACGGTGGCCCCGCCCGCCAGCGGCCCATCTCCCGGCGGGGGCCCATCTTGCTTCTAGTGGCTTCTAGCACCTTCTAGTCCCCCGAATGCTATCCCGATGCTTGAGTTTTGATTCGCTTCTTTATTTCCTTGTAATTCTCCCTTTTCCACAGAATTCTGGATATTTTCTGCAAAATAATATATTCACCAAAACTCGTGGAATTTGTTAGAATCAAAACCCTAGACTCTAATAAAATCATCCTTTCATACTATTTTTCATGTCTATAAAACTATAAATGTTGACGTTATTCACCGTCAACAATTATTCTTTGTTTGCAACTCTCTTTTGAGTACTTTGATCTGGGTTGCTCTAGATTAGAGGAGTAATTTCTAGTTTAAGCATGATGCTTAGATTAGATTTGCTTGTGAATGCCCCTTATTATCAAGGTTCTGTGGTTGAATCGTGAAGGTGACTTTTATAGCTTCATTGAATCCTCTATAGTCCACTCCTTTTTAATAAGGTCGGTAGGTTTTTGTCTGTTCTTATTAGAAGTACCTCTGTGCCATTCTTTTAAGAATTAGCGCCCTTATAGAACGATATAGTGTGAGGTTTGCCGAGGTTAGAATTAGTGTACTAGAAGTTATCTCCTTGTCTTTTTATTTTCCAAGTTCCTTGGTTGTGAAGTTTGGATTAGAGTAAATCTAGTTATATTCACCTACCTACTGTTCCTTTGGGTTCGATATTAAAACCGGAAGAGTTCATCTTTTGGTGAAGTGCTACAACAAAGATTTGTCGGCGCTTTCGAGGAATCGGGGGTGCCTCGGTGCCGGCAATAAAAATTTGTAGGCTGCTTGCCTCCTCCCTCGATGGCGTGGCGCAAGATGGACACGGGACGCGGGCGGTTTATCCCGGTTCAGCCAACGGGGCCCTACGCCCAGCGGGGGGTGCGCCACGCTCATGTTAACTCGCGACTCAAAGGTGAGCCCGCAGTAGGGGGTTACAGCGGTCGTGTGGGAGAGAAGCGGTCTCAAGCCCCACGATCGTGGTTACGGTGGTTGTGGTGAGTAGTTTTCTCCGTGAACCGGAGTTGAAAAAATGGGGTCCAATCGAATCGAACCTCCTTCTAATGAGACATTACTCCCCTTTTATAGGAGAAGGAGAGAGATAATGTGTACATCGCTGGTTGCCTAGGTGGCTAATTCCCGAGGCCGCACCGGTTGCATGTGCGTTGCCGAGGGCGCGGCCGGCTTGAACGCTGCCCGACGAAGACACGCCGCCCGTGATCCGATGGCGGACGTGCCGCTCCACGGGCGCGCCTCAAGGGTCCCGTGAGGCATCCCTCACAGTCCGCATGGCGAGGGCCGGTCTCGGTGGTTTGCCGCGGCGCGTGTCAAGTGCCCGAGGGTCCGGCCCTTCATGGCGTTTTGACGGTGTGTTCGAAGTGAACAAAGTCATCTTGGTTTCCATGCCGGGTGGCGCAAAGACGCCATCGGTTTAGCATTGTGTCCCATCACGGATTGGGGAGGCGATTCGGCAGTCGATTTGACGGGCGTAATCAATGGCACCGGGCGCCTTGCTCACGCGACCGCATTGAATGCGGCGGTTTCCCTTCCTCCGGACGGAACTTCCCACGCCCGAGGGTCGGCGACCCTAGACAGGCTAGTTGGGCTACCACACCCGAGGATGGAGAGCTGGTCTCCTTCGGGCGAGGCGAGTTTTTTTGCGCCCGAGGGTGGTGAGCTAGGCCACCCTCGGACGACGGAGATTTTCCCGGCCGGTGAGCTAGGCCAGCCTCGAATCGTAAACGTGAGGTCGAGCCCGAGCCATGGTTTGATCGCGGTCGACGTGGAACGCCGTGGGTTCGCTTGGTATAGGTCCTTGACCTTGTCCTTCGTGAGCGTAATAAGCTCTTGCACGCGTCGTGGTGACTCCATTCGGGCCGCCCGTGGGCCGTTCGTGGGTCTGCCCGCCGTCATGTAAATGTCGCGGCTCGGTGGCCTGGTCCATCGCTCGTCGGGCCGTCCCTCCATGCGGGATGATAGCAAGGCTAGGTTTTATCGGGCCTTGGCAGGCCGACAAATTCTCGTAGTTTGAGAATGTCTCGAGGCCCAATATTTAGGTCCCCGACAAGTAGCCCCGAGCCCCCGAGCGAGTGAGGAGGACTCGCCCGGGGTTCCCGCCGCCCGCCGCCTTGTTGTTTCTCGGGGTGGTTCGTCTACAAGGGGTGCGCTGCCCTTTCCGCACCGTTGGTGTAGTGCCTTGAGGCCTCGAATGGAATGGCGGATTCCTTCGAGGTCTTTTATGTCTCGCACGCCGGCAAGACCGAAATGACTCTTAAATTGCGCTTGTTTGTGCGGGAGCGTGTTTGTTTTTGCGTGGGGCAGCCCGAGGCCCGCGCTTATGTGCGCAAGGTCGACCCAGGCCTCCTCGACTTTGATCATACGCTCCTCTCGTCGCCCTCCTAAAAGGGAGGAGGAGGGGAGACACGTCACAATGCCCCTGTAAGCCGAATGTGTCGTGCTCCGTGAGCGCTAGCCAGCGGGTCCGTTTAAGCTGGGTGCCCGTGCCCTTGCCGGGAGCAAGGGTCGGCTATGTGATCCGTGATTCACCCCATGAGAACCTCGGACCGCTTAGCAGATCCCGAGGTTTGGGCGGACCAACCCCGAGGGCCTCAGAGGGCCTCCCACGGATGGGACATCTCTCGTAGCGGCACCCGTGGGCCTTAACCACGTTCAGAAATCCGAGCCCCCGGGGGCCCGGTATAGGCCGGGTTGTGCATTTCCCTCCCCGCCCCCTCGGCTCGGGTTATCCCGAGGCGATCGAGAAACCCCTCGTGGGCCCAAACCGCAACCTCTGAACGTAGGGTGTGTGTCGGAGGCCCGTTTGGTTTCACACGGGCGGGGAACCATCATCGGATCGACTTTTTGCCCCTTAGGGTCGGGCGCCCGGGTATGGATGGCCGGACGGTTTACCCCCGACGGGGAGACGAGGCCTCTCCCGCGCTGCGCCGAGGCGGCGCGTGGCTCAAGTCCGATGGGACGTGGCTCGCAGCCTTCCTTGTCGGGGGCGGAGATTGAGGGCACCGTCCAAGGTGCATTAATGCCCTTGACGGTTCCACCGCCGTGCCGAGCCGTTGGATGAGCGGTTTCCGTTCCATCATGGGCCGTCCATTCCGAGAGAGTCGGTTCGATTGCCCAGCCGGCGGTTCGCCTTCCCTTCCCTATAAATATGGGGGTCGCCGTGCGGCGGCGGATAGTTGCTCCCTTTGCTCTTCGCCATCGCCTTCTTGCCTTCTTGCTTGTAGCAATCGGGAGATAGAGAGATAGTGTGGGAGAAATTAAGGGAGAGATTCACTTGCCTTGCGCTCGTGTGATCGGGGTTGCTAGCGGTTGCCACCCTTTATCTCCCTTTCATCCATGGCGCGATCGGGTAGTGGCGGCGGTGCGAGGGAGGTGCTCGGCCGTGGCCGTGGCGAGGTCGACGGCGACGGAGGATAAACTTCAGCGCCCGGTCGAGGAAGGGCTCCTCCGTCCCCGCACTGCGACGAAGAGCGGCCGGAGTGGATTGCTCCGCATTGGGCCGAGGAGGAGCCCAACCTCGTGGCGGCTACGTGGTGAGCCTCGATGGATCTTCACCGGCATGGCTTCGGATGCCGGCGGGTCGGGTTCATCCCGGCGATCCTCAACTACTATGAAGTCGAGCTTCACCACCGCCCCGAACTCGATCTCCCGTGCCGCCATCTTCGTCACCCTGCGTGAGGGATTCCCGGGGATCGAGCCGCATTGGGACCTCTCGTTGTGGTTCTTCAAGGCGGACCTTACTTTGCGTCGGTGGCGCGGGGCCAGCCACGGAGGGCATTGCGTGTTGGTGGTCGCCGCTCCAAGTCCGCGTAGCGGAGCCGACGAAGCCGAACCGAGCTGATGGGTACATCCTATCCAAGCTCACCTCCTCGAACAAGGGATGGCGGGACCGGTGGTTCTACCTCCGCAACGATGGGAATGCGCTCCCCGCGTACACCGGCGGGTCCTCAAGCATCGCCCGCGAGAAGTGGAACCGGGTCCCCCTCGGAGGATCACCGTCGGTTGGAAGGCTGAGGCAGCGGGTCCCGCGGCCCGGGAAGGAGGTGAATGCCGCCGCCGGGGTCGCCGCCTTTCATCGGCGTCGGATGTCGCCATTGATGGCTCGCCCCGCTCATGTGCAAGATGGCGCCCGACGCCCGACGTCTTGACGCAGCGTGCGGATGTCGCCCTTCGCTTTCCACCGATGGCCCGGCCAAGAGGGTGAGGCGTTGGGGTCCAACACCCCAACATATCCCCGAGATCCCCATGCGCCCGACCGAGGGTATATCTCCCCGTAAAAGTACTTCGGCTTCGGTGTCCTTGCATTGCTTCCGGTGCATTGTTACCATGGCGGTTCTCACTTTTTTCCTCCTCGCAGGTCGTATCAACTACCGTGACTCCCCTCCTCCCGCACTGCATTTGACGCCGACCACGGGCTGCGAACCGTGCTCGGAACGAGCTACGAGGGCCCCGGCTCAAGAAGGAGGAGAAGAAGAAGAGGAACGTGGCTCGCGAGAAGCGCCGGGCCGAAAGCAACGGAAGCGGGCGAAGTCGCCCGATACCTCGACCACCGAGGAGGACGACAACCCGAGGATGAGTTACGTGTGAACTCGTCGACGACGACATGGCAGCCTTCAGAGGACCGAGCCATGGGGCTCCCAACCCGGTCGGGCTCCATTACGAGCTGAGCCCGAGCCCGAGACGCGTCGGAAACTGCCGGCACCCGTGCGCCGAGGGTTCTTGCCGAGTCCTCGGGACCATTGGTGTTGGCCACGCCGGGTACCTCGGCGTCGCAGGGTGAGGCCCAAAGGGAAGAACCAACGCCTCCGCCACGAGTACCTCGGCGTCGCGGCACGGTTCGGGGGACGAGCCGGCCCCCGTCCCGATCCGGCCTCGCCGCGCGTACGGCGTAGCGGGGGAGTCGGCCTGCGTGTCGAGTGGCGACGCCGAGGCCGCCCATCCCCGCCTCGTCGGCGCCGAGGGCGATCCCTCGGGCTTCGTGAGTTTCCTTTCGCCTTTGCAATCTTGATTTTCTTACGGCGTATGGTTGCCTTGTTTTGACGTGCGCTTGACTTTAGGAAATGGGGGCCGCTTCGTTATACGCATCCCAAGAAGGCCTTGAAGGCTAGTGCACAATCCTCCGGCGCAGAGTCGGGGTCGTCCGGCAAAGATGCTTCACGGCTGCGTCAAGTTCTCCTATGGCGCCAGCCCCGAGCCCCAGTGGGGTCGGTCCTGCACCCGATCGCCGAGGCCGCGCCCGAGGCAAGCACAGCCCATGGTGACGATGGTGGGTTGGTCGCCCACCCGATGGTGATCGACACGGAGAGCTTCCGGTCACGCCACGGGACACCAAATCGGTGCGAGCAAGTGGCGCCGCCCGAAGGAGGTCATGCCGCCCCCACCCCGAGGAGGCGGTCCCCTTTGTCCGGGAGTTCTCACAAGAGGAGCTCTTCGACGCGGCGGAGACGCGCAAGTCTCCGCTTGCTCGCGCCGACCGACCCCGGGCGCACGAGCCGCACAACCCCGACTCTTCCCGCTCCACGTGTCCGGGTTCGAGGCGGCCCTTGGTGGAGCGCCGTCTTCGCCATGACGAGGACCGGTGCCGTGGTCGCCCGAGGGCCCCGACTTCTACCGTGCGGGTTCCCGGAGCCGCGGAGCCGGCCGGTGGGGAGATGTATCCTCCGAAGCCGACTCACCGGGGCGGTCCGCCTCGACCGGGCGGCTCGGGGGTCCCCCGCCGCCGTGATCGTTGATGATCGCCCCGAGGTCTTGGAGTGGAGGACCCATGAGCAGATCCGCGGTGGACCGCCGAGGGCCTATTGAGGATCGGGGAGACCATCACCGGCCGCCTCGCCAGGTCGACGCGGTAGTATCTTGATGGCCATCCCCGCCGTATGTCCTTTGTGCTTGCGTCTTGACGTAGTATCGTTGTTGCACTCTCCGCCGCGCCCCGAGAAGTCCGAGCTCCTTCGTCGAACATCCCGAACCGAACGCCCTTGGGCGCACTCGGGTGAAGCTAGTCCAGCCCGTAGTGAGACGGCCCGGCTCGCTGCTCTTGCCGAGGAGAGGGAGTCCCAGCGACGCCCCTAGCGGCAGCTTGTCAAGGCTAGGCCCGAGGCCGACATTGTGTCGGGTCTTTGAGATGGCTCTGGATGAGCCAAGACTTCGAGGGACGCCCTAAGCGGTCTCCAGTGCCCTTGGAGAGGCCCATGATGAGCGGGACAGGTCCCGGAGGAGGCGAAGAAGCGGGCGGAGATGTGCAACGCCCTAAGCACCCGCATCGAGGAGCCGGGCGTCCCGAGGGGAAACCCTCGTAAAGGATAAGGACCAGCTCCAAAGGTCGCTGGCATGGAGCATGGCGCATCTTTGGGCTGGCAACTGAAGTGCCAAGATACGCCTTATCTCCCCGGTGAGCTTTGTCACCTTCGATTTCGTCCGCCTCGCCGATATTGTCCTCGTGGTTGTTGCCGGCGGAGAATGTCCGGACCGAGGGCCGTGAATACCGCTGCCACGCCGCCCAAGGGCCGGAGCAGGAGCGTAAGTCGCGGCGGGGAGCCGGAAGAGGCCCCGCCGGACTTCTCCCGTCGCTTCGGCGGACAACCCGGAGGTTGGGCCCTCGGCTCGCAGCCGCCCGAGCGCCGCCGGTGGATTCCTTAGGTCCGAGCTCCGAACGCCTTCCGGAACAAAGATTCGCACATGCCCGGCGGGGTCCGCTCCCACTTCCCGATGGAGTCCAAGACGCCGGACGGTGTCGCGACGGGCTTCTTCCTCGCCCGGCGACGAGGGAGGAGGTCGATCCCGCCGAGAGGATGCCGCCGATGTCGCCAAGACCCAAAGTCTATATAACTTTGTGGATGGAGCCGCGACTCGCTGCCCTCGTGTTTTGAGGACGAGGTGTGTCCCCCGTACTCCCCATAGAGTCCACCTATGAGGCGGACACGGAGATGGTGGACGCCATGTCCGAGGATGAGCCGACGGGTCCGACGCCTCCCTCGGGAGAAGCAGCCGAGGGTGCCGCTCATGCCGAAGCTTCCTCGTTGGCCCGGCCGTGAGGCGCAAGTAGATGAGGCCTCTCTGTTGCCCTTGATTCTCTCTTGCATGAAAAGATTGGAGCTTGTGAGATGGATGTATATAAACAATGGCGCCGCCCGAAGTCTCGTGGCCTTGACGGGTGCACTTATGTTTTAAGGTTGCGTTCCCGAATCTCTCGTTTATTGTGTGGCCGGGTCGCTTGCTTTCTCCGCTTCGCGAGATAGTAACCGTGGACGCCATCGGGGCAGTCCATACGGGTGCCGCTAGGGGCGATCCGTTTGCCTCGGTTATCTTGCTTTGGATTTGTGCGTGCGCGACCTTCGCAACTTAAACGATTAATTCGAGTATGCGAGAGAAAACTTTTTTTCCCGAAAAAAGTTTTGAAAAAGAAGAAGGAGGGGTCCTCCGGGGAGGGGGTCCCCCGAGGGGGCCCCCGTGTAGCCCCTAGGGAGTTTTAGTCTTGTACTTTGGGCGAGGCTAAGACTCCCTTAAGGTTTGCACGAGAAGTACTTTTTCATAAAAGATGGAGATCTTTTATTGAGCGAAAAAACACGTGTTTGACTTCTAGTGCGAATTTAAGGGTAGAAGCGGCGTAGTCGTTCTATGTTCCAGTGCGTTGGAGTAGACTTCGCCCTTCTCGTTCTTCGGCTTGTAGGTCCCGGGCCTTAGTATTTCGGCGATGAAATAAGGCCCTTCCTGTGGCGTGAGTTTGTGACGCCCTTTGTTGTCACGTTTCGGCTGAGCACGAGGTCGTTGACTTGGAGCTCCCGAGGTTTCAGCCGCTTGGCGTGATATTTGCGCAGAGCCTCGCGATATCTTGCCGAAGTGCGAGTGGCGAAGTTTCCTTCGCGTTGAGTGCGATGGCGTCTGATGGTTTCGTGCATCTGCGAATACCTCGTCTTGGTGTCGGAAAGTACTTCACCGATGAAGTAAACAGGGCGTTGTATGCAACGTGTGCCCTCTTCCCGACGCTCTACTTTATCATCGCGACCGACCACCGGGTGGTGGCAAAGGCGATATAAGAGCGGGGTTTCTCCGGATTTGGCGGTACCGGGACCGGTGGGTTTGTCGAGCTTCTTGAGGTTGCCGAGGGCCTCTTCGGCCTCGGGGTCCGTGCAAAGCGCTCGGACTTGCGAAAGAGTCGGTAGAGGGGCGGGCCCTTCTCCCCGAGGCGTGAGATGAACCTCGCTTAATGAAGCCAGGCAGCCCATGACTTTCTCACTCCCTTGAGGTCTTGGATCGGACCCATCTTGGTGATTGCGTCCACCTTGGTCGGGTTTGCTTCGATGCCTCGTTGAGAGACAATAAAGCCCAACAACATCCCTCGGGGAACCCCGAATACGCACTTCTCGGGGTTGAGCTTGACTCCCCTTCTTGTTTAGGCACTCGATGGTTTCCCCGAGGTCTCCCACGTGGTCCGACGTTTTCTTGGATTTGACTACAATGTCATCGACGTAGGCCTCCACTATCCGCCCGATGAGTTCCCCGAAGATGATTTGCATGCATCGCTGGTATGTTGCGCCAGCCGTTCCTCGGCCGAAGGGCATGGTGAGGTAGCAATACATCCCGAAGGGTGTTATGAACGAGGTCGCGAGCTGGTCGGACTCTTTCATTTTGATCTGGTGATAACCGGAATACGCGTCAAGAAAGGACAACGTTTCACATCCCGCGGTGGAGTCGACAATTTGGTCGATTCGAGGTAAAGGAAAAGGAACTTTCGGACATGCTTTGTTGAGACTAGTGTAGTCCACACACATCCGCCATTTCCCATTCTTTTTCTCTACTAACACGAGATTAGCTAACCACTCGGGGTGGAATACTTCTTTTATAAATCCGCCTCCGGCAGCCTTGTGGACCTCCTCGCCGATGATCTTCCGCTTGGCGTCATCGAAACGGCGCAAGCGCCGCATGACGGCTTTGAGCCCGGCCGGATGTCTAGGGAGTGCTTCGGCGACATCCCTCGGTATGCCCGGCATGTCCGAGGGTCCCCACGCAAACGCTCCGGGCGTTCGCACGGAGGAAGTCGACGAGCACCGCTTCCTATTTTGGATCCAGTCCGGCCGATGGTCGCCAGCTTCTCCTTCGGGTTCTTGGGATCGAGTGGGATCTTCTTTGTGCCCGAGGAGGGCTCGAAAGCTCCCAAATACGGCGCTTGGCCTCGTGCTCGATCGCGATTTCGTCAAAGCTTCTTTTCGTCGGCAATGAGTGCCTCGGCAATGGCGAGTGCCTCGGCGCACTCCACGCCTCCACGTCGCACTCATATGCGTGATGGTGTGAGGGGCCGGTGGTGATGACACCCTTTGGCCCCAGCAACTTGAGCTTGAGGTACGTGTAGTTCGGGACGACCATGAACTTGGCGTAACAAGGTCTGTCCGAGGAGTGCGTGGTAAGTACCGCGGACCCCAAGAATCTCAAATGTGAGAGTCTCTGCCGGAAGTTCGAGGGGTCTCCAAAGCACACCGGCAAGTCAATCCGCCCCGAGGGGCTTAAGCCGCTTGCCGGTGGACGACGCCATTGAATGCCGGCCCTCCAGGGCGGATCTTGGACTTGTCTACCCCGAGGAGGTCGAGGGTTTCTTCGTAGATGAGGTTGAGGCTGCTCCCTCCGTCCATAAGGACCTTGGTGAGCCGAGTGTTGGCGATGATGGGATCCACCACCAGTGGATAAGCCCCCGGGTTCGGGATGTCTTTGGGGTGATCCGACCGGGTCGAAGGTGATGGCCTCGATCGACCACTTGCGCAGCTTCGGGGTTGCCGGCTCCGCGGCGTAGACCTCCCGACGCTCCTTCTTGCGCTGTCACACGGACATGTTGCTAGTGCTGCCGCCGAAGATCATGAAGCAGTTGTTTACCTTCGGGAACTCCTCGTTGCCCTTGGCGCCACCCTCGGGAGCCTCTTCCTCTTCACCCTCGGGGATGGTTTTGAGCTTGGCGAAATGTTGGCGTACCTTCTTGCACTCCCCGAGGGTATGCTTGACCGGGTAGCTATGGTTCTGGCACGGCTTCTTGAGCATGTCGTCGAAGGTTTCTTGTGGCGGGGGACGGGGCCCCTTGCGGTCGACCGCAGCCACCATGTCTTCATCGTCTGCTTGGGCGGCATGGCCCTTGCCCTTGCGGCTCTTATCTTTTTTCTTCCTCTTCTTGCTCTCCCGAGGTTGAGATCCCTCGGGCTCCTCTTCCTTGCGCTTCCCCTTGCCCGAGCCCCGATTGAACAGCCCCGACAAATTCTCCTCACCGCCGGGGCGAACTTGGTGGAGATGTCCATCAGTTCGTTTGCCTCGGTTGGAGTCCGGCGCCCCAGCTTCTTCACGAGGTCTCGGCACGAGGTGCCGGCCAAGAAGGCCCCTATGACATCCGAATCCGTCACGTTGGGGAGCTCGGTCCGCTGCTTGGAGAAACGCCGGATGTAGTCGCGCAAGGATTCTGTCGGACTTTTGTCGGCAAGGTTCCGAAGGTCCCAGTGAATTTCCCGAGGCGCAGATACGTGCCTTGAAGTTGCCTTTGAAGGTTCTCACCAAATCCGTCCCAGCTTGGATATGAGGTTGGGCGGAAGGTGTTCCAAACAAGCTCTTGGCGAGACTCGAGAGGTACAGGGGCATTCCTCGATTATCACCTTGTCATCATGTGCCCCTCGCAACCGGGTAAGCCCGGCCGATAATCGTCGACCATACCTCGGGATGAGTTTCTCCCGTATATTTCTGGGGTGGCTAGGTGGCCTGAAACGCCGCAGGGAGTGGTGCTCTCCCGATGTCCCTTGTGAAGGCCCGTGGGCCCGGAGGTTCCGGGAGTACCCTGGTCTTCCCCGACGTGCATGGGCGTCTCGTCCCCGCCGGTCGCCCATGAGGTGGGCTGCCTCCGCCGCGTGCTCGTTGTCGCCGATCTCGTCCCCGAGGTCGGGCGCACCTCGGTGACGGTCTTGGCGGGGGTCTTCTATACGATCCCGCATGGGACGGTTGTCCGCGGTTGTCGCTCGATGCTCCCCTGAGTGGCCTTGCCGAGCCCGGCTTTGCTCAGTCGGGGCCGAGCCTTGTCGGCTTTGTCCGGACTCTCCTCGTCGCCGCGATGTCACGGACCGATCTCCGGAGGCCGAGCTCTCCGCCCGCTATGCGGCTGCCCTATCAAGGAGATGCCACAGCCCTTCCGGATGCCTTTCCCTCGGCAGAGGGCTCGGGCATCTCGCTGCACCAACATATCGCCGCCGCTACGCTGAGGCTTGCCTCGGTTGAACGGGCTGCTATGTCGGGAAGGTGGGCACTCCATTGGCGTTGCGATTGCCGCCTCCAGGCCTGAGGTGCTCGGGGCCGCCCACGCCGGGCTCATTCCCGCTGAATGTTCCGCTCCGGCCGCCGAAGCCGCGCGGTTCCGCCGAACCGGTTACGCAAGTCTTGCGGTTGTGCGTTCGGGCCGGCAGGCCGTGGCGCCGCTACCGGCTGGACGGGGCGGAAGCCGGCTGGTACCGAGGCTCGCCGTGGCGGCACGCCCACGCCGTCCTCGCTGACACGCGTCGGTGAACCGCCATCTTGCGGCGGGACCTCGATGTTGAAGCATTCCCTCGTGGGGTCATAGTATTCATCTTCATTGTCGGTGCAGGGAGCGCCGAATGCTTGGATGAAGTTCCCTGTTCTCGGGTGGTAGAGCGAGTCCCTCGCCTCACGGGTCCAGCCCCAATCGAACCCGGAGGAGGTGGCATGATGGGGTCATCTCGCATCCTCTCGAAGGATGCGCTCCTGAGTGTATATCCATGGGGTAGCGTTCCCCGCGAACGACGGGAGGCCCGGCTCGTGCTCTCTGGCGAAGGCTTCGACCGAGGTTTCGCGTCAAGCGTGGATTCACGGACTCCCTCCCGTATGACCGGAGCGGAGGCGTTTTCCGATGATTAGGGTTTCGTGGCATCCTTCCACGTGGGACGCCGGTGCGGATCTTCCCGAGGCCTAGGGTTCCCGGGAGCCCTTCTCGCAAGTCGGCGCCGGAAATGTCGACGGATTCGAATCCGTTGCACGGAAGCGCCTTTGCGCTGGGGGGTTCGCCTTGCCCGCCTCGCGCGACGACCGTGATGGTGGGCACGCCGTGGTGGCGATGCCGCTCTCCCTCGAGCCGATAGATCCGGCGGAAGGACCATCTCGTAGTCGCGGGCCGAAGCGTCACGAATGCCGCGTTCAAGAACAGGTGGAGTTCCGCGCGGGAGCCCGTGCTCCGGCGAAAGGGGTGGAAACGAAGGTGGAGCCGCCATGAGGGTTTGTGGAGATGCGGATTGCACATAGCGTCCCCTACCCGGGCGTGCCAACCGCCGGCGTTTCGAGGAACGGCGGGTGCCTCGGTGCCGCAATAAAAAAAATTTGTAGGCCGCGTGCCTCCTCCCTCGATGGCGTGGCGCGCAAGATGGACACGGACGCGGGCGGTTTATCCCGGTTCAGGCCAACAGGCCCCTACGTCCCAGCGGGGGTGCGCCACGCTCGTGTTAACTCTCGCTCAAAGGTGAGCCCGCAGTAGGGGTTACAGCGGTCGTGTGGGAGAGAAGCGGTCTCAAGCCCCACGATCGTGGTTACGGTGGTAGTGGTGAGTAGTTTTCTCCGTGTGAACCGGAGTTGAAAAATGGGGTCCAACCGAATCGAACCTCCTCTCTAATGAGACATTACTCCCCCTTTTATAGGAGAAGGAGAGAGATAATGTGTAGATCGCTGGTTGCCTAGGTGGCTAATTCCCGAGGCTGCACCGGTTGCATGTGCGCGCCGAGGGCGCGGGCCGGCTTGAACGTTGCTCGACGAAGACACGCGTCCCGATCCGATGGCGGGCGTGCGGCTTCCGGCACGGCCCCGAGGGTCCCGTGAGGCGTCCCTCACGCCCCGCATGGCGAGGGCCGGTCCTGGTTGCCGCCGTGGCGTGTCAAGTGCCCGAGGGTCCGCCCTTCGTGGCGTTTTGACGGTGTTCGGGAAGTGAACAAGGTGTCATCTTGGTTTCCGTGCGGGGTGCGCAAAGACGCCACCGGGTTCAGCATTGTGTCCCATCGGTCGGATTGGGGAGGCGATTCGGCAGTCAATTTGACGGGCGTGTCGATGGCACCGGGGCTTGCTCACGCGACCGCATTGAATGCGGCGGTTTCCCCTTCCTCCCGACGGAACTTCCCACGCCCGAGGGTCGCGACCCTAGACGGGCTAGTTGGGCTACCACACCCGAGGATGGAGAGCTGGTCTCCTTCGGGCGAGGCGAGTTTTGCGCCCGAGGGTGGTGAGCTAGGCCACCCTCGGACGAATCGGAGATTTTCCCGGCCGGTGAGCTAGGCCAGCCTCGCGACCGAAACGTGAGGTCGAGCCCGAGCCATGGTTTGATCGCGGTCGACGTGGAACGCCGTGGGTTCGCTTTGGTATAGGTCCTGACCTTGTCCTTCGTGAGCCGCATAAGCTCTTGTACGTCGTGGGTGACTCCATTCGGGCCGCCCGTGGGCCGCTCGTGGGCTGCTCCGTCGTCATGTAAACGCCGGGCTCGGTGGCCTCGTCCATCGCTCGTCGGGCCGCCCCTCCGCGCGGGATGATAGCGAGCTAAGTTTTCTTGGGCCTTGGCGGGGCCGACAAATTCTCGTGAGTTTGAGAATGTCTCGAGGCCCAATATTTAGGTCCCCGACGGTATTTCTATCCGTCTGCGCGCTGCGTATACTTTTATCTTTTTGTGTGTCATATAATAAATACCAACAAGCATTTACGGCACCGCTGCGGGAAAACGGTAGTTTTGCTTGGATAGTAACTTAGAGTATTGCTTTGATCTTGTATCATAGTTATCATTTATTTATCCTTTATTTATCTTTTTGTTTTTGTTTTTGTTTGATTGCATTTACCTTTCCGTATTTACTTTCGGTATTTATTTTTGAGTCTTTATATTTCAAGATTTACTTTCTCGCATTTACTTTTCTTTAGTTTTTACTTTATTATTCTTTTCAAGTTATTTGTGTGCTTAAATATATAAAAATTATATATATATATATATACATCCAAATGTCTATATCAATTTGGAGCACCATTAGGGTCACTCTATAACTTGGCTGAGTCTAATAAGCCTATTTTATCATCTGGTTATGAGTTAAGACCAGAGTTAATTCTATTAGTTCAGGAACATATCTTTTCGGGTTATGAAGATCCCTATTCTCATTTGCTCGATTTTGAGCAACTATGTGCAAGTTTGCATATAGAAGGCATGTCCGATAAAACCTTAAGATGGAAGCTTTTTCCTTTTACATTAATAGGAGAAGCCAAAATCTGGTATAATCAGCATGTGAAGAATAGTAAAGGGGATTGGAAAGCTTTATGCACTGAATTTTGTTTACAATATTTCCCAATCTGCAAGGTCGTTAAACTCCGTTTAGAAATCCTAGGTTTTAAGCAATTAGAGAATGAAGCCTTAGGAAAAGCTTGGGAGCGCTTTAATTCCATTCTAAATTCTGGACCCAATCTTGCTATACCTGAACCTATGTTTCTTCAACACTTTTTCATGGGCCTTGATTTCAACACTATGCAATTCCTTAATCTGGCCTCAGGAGGATCCTTCATGCATAAATCCGAAGAAGAAGCGAAAACTATTCTTATGAATATTTTGGCTTGTCTTCCTGAAGAAAAAGAAAGATTATTAGAAGAACCTAAAACTATAGAGCCTGTATCTGAAATCGACCAACCATCAACTGTTTTAGATCCTAGTATATCATCGGAAGAAAAAGAAATCACTCCTTTTTTTCGACTTTATGTTAGATATTGAGGATGATTTGTTTTCCGATTTTAGAAACACTTTAAATTATCAAGTAACTAGAAAACCAAAAGAAGATAATAAATCATTTGATATTTCTAAAGAAAAGTATTTAAAAGAAATCAGAAAGGAGTTAATCTCTGTCATAAGTTATGAGTGGATGGAAGAATCTGAGCTTTCAGATAATGTTATCCATCTAGACACACCTTCTATCACCATTTAATGTCGGTTAAATAGAGGACCTTTTGACACTCTTTATAATCCTGCAGTTGGAGTAAACATTATGTCTCGCTCTCTTTATGCAAGATTTTGTTGAAGATGTGCCTCTATCTCCTACTACAAAATGTTTAAAAAAGTTTTTTTAAGGCATGTTATTCCAAGTTTTGGAATCTTATATGCTTTACCTATCATCATCAATGGAATACAAGTCCGATTAAGTTTTTATGTTTTTGATATCGAGAGTTTGATGTTTTAATAGGACAACCTATAGGGAAGTTAGTCCGTGGAGGAGAAGCGGGGAAGTTAGACATTAGTCTTGGAAAGAATTTTAAGCTATCTATGCCCTATAGCCATGCTTTAATTTCTAAATCGAGCCTTCTCCGAGCTAGACCCTATAGAGGAAGTTGAAGCTATTCACTTTGAAAATCTTTTAGAGTCTAAAGAAGAAGAGGAGATTCCTTACTTCAGTGAAGAAGAGGAAGAAGAAGAGGATGAGGACTTACCAAATCCTGAATCTCGATGATTTATTAGAGCCACCTAGACCTCCTATAGAACTTAAACCTTTACCATCCGGTCTTAGGTATGTTTTTTTCCTCGAATAATGATCAACAAACTCCTGTGACCATTAGTGATCACCTCTCTTCTAAAGAATCTGTCCTAGAAAAATATAGAGCTGCTTTTGGCTATTCTCTCCAAGATTTAAGAGGAATAAGCCCTATCCTTTGCACTCATCGTATACCCACAGATCCGCACATCACTCCTTCAAGAGAGCCCCAACGAAGGCTTAATAATGCTATGAGGGAGGTTGTTAAGAAAGAAGTTTTAAAGCTGTTGCATGCCGGGATTATTTATCCCGTGCCGCATAGCGAGTGGGTAAGTTCTCGTGCAAGTCATACCCAAGAAAGGAGGTATGACTGTTGTGAAGAATGACAAAAATGAATTAATCCCTCGAGAGAACCGTTCGGTTGGAGGATGTGCATTGATTATAGAAAATTGAACAAGGCAACGAAGAAAGACCATTTTCCTTTACCCTTTATCGATGAAATGCTAGAAAGATTAGTAAATCACTCTTTCTTTTGTTTTTTCTTGATGGCTATTTTGGATATCATCAAATCCCTATCCATCCTAGTGACCAAAGTAAAACCACTTTTACATGCCCATATGGAACTTATACTTACCGGAGAATGTCTTTTTGGGCTATGTAATGCACCCGCATCTTTTCAAAGATGTACGATGTCTATATTTTCTGATATGATAGAAGAGATTATGGAAGTCTTTATGGATGATTTTTTTCATTTATGGAAAAACCTTTGACTCATGTCTTGAAAACTTAGATAAGGTTTTGCAAAGATGTGAAGAAAAGCATTTAGTCCTTAATTGGGAGAAATGCCACTTCATGGTTCGGGAAGGAATAGTATTAGGACACTTAGTGTCCGAGAGAGGAATAGAAGTAGATAAAGCTAAAATAGAGGTAATAGAACAATTACCTCCCCGATTAATATCAAGGGGATTAGAAGTTTTCTTGGTCATTGTGGTTTTTATCGTAGATTTATAAAGAATTTTTCATTTATTGCTAGACCTTTGACCAATTTATTAGCTAAGGATGTTCCTTTTAATTTTGATGATGCTTGCATGAAATCTTTTAACACTCTTAAAGAAGCCCTTATTTACGCACCAATCATACAACCCCCGATTGGTCTTTACCTTTTGAAATTATGTGTGATGCTAGTGATTATGCTATGGGGGCTGTTTTGGGGCAAACTAGGGATAAGAAGCATCATGCTATTGCTTATGCTAGTAAAACTTTGTCGGGAGCTCAGCTTAATTATGCTACTACTGAAAAAGAGCTTCTTCTCGTTGTTTTTGCTATAGATAAGTTTAGATCTTATTTAGTGGGAGCTAAAGTTATTGTTTATTCTCGATCATGCCGCTTTAAAATATTTGCTCACTAAGAAAGATGCTTAAACCACGTTTGATAAGATGGATTTTGTTGCTCCAAGAATTTGATTTAGAAATAAAAGATAAAAAGGGAGTAGAAAAATTGCATTTGCAGGATCACTTATCTAGAATGTATTTTGAGAATTCGCAGAACTGCCGATTAATGATTCACTCCGGGATGACATGCTCTTCAAAATTACCAAGTCGGATCCTTGGTACGCAAATATTGTCAACTTCATGGTTGCAGGGATATGTGCCACCCTATGAGAACAAGAAGAAACTTATTTATGAAAGTCGTCTTCATATCCGGGATCCACCATATCTCTTTCGAGTCCGTGCGGATGGATTACTCGAGAAGATGTGTACCGCGGAAGAAGGAATTTAAATCATAGAGAGATGTCATTCATCCCCCTATGGAGGACATTACGAGCATTCGAGAACACATGCAAAGATTTGGCGAGTGGGTTTTTCTCGCCCACAATGTATGAAGATACGAAGAATTTTGTTCGAAGATGCAACGCCCCGTCGAGACATGGAAATATCAATTCAAGAGATGCAATGCCACTCACCAACAATTTACAAGTTGAGATCTTTGATGTTTGGGGAATTGACTACATGGGTCCTTTTCCAAAATCAAAGAATTATGAGCACATTCTGGTGGCGGAGTTGACTATGTATCAAAGTGGGTTGAAGCTATGCCTTTCAAGAAAGCAAATTCCAAGAATTCAAGAAAGATGTTTGAAGAAGTAAGTTTTCCAAGGTTTGGAGTTCCAAGAATGGTGATCGGTGATGGAGGATCACACTTTATTGATGGAAAATTTCAAGAATATTTGAGGAAGCAAGGGATCCGCCACAACATTGCTACACCATATCATCCTCAGACGAGTGGACAAGCAGAAACTTCAAATAAACATATCAAGAATATCTTACGAGAAGAAAGTCAATAAAATGGGAACCGTATGGAGAGATAGATTACCCAAGCACTTTGGGCATATAGAACAAAGATACAAGACACCTTTGGGTATGACTCCATATCGATTGTCTATGAAAAAACTTGTCATCTACCCGTGGAGCTAGAGTTCAAGGCTCATTGGGCTATCAAGAGATGGAACATGGATCTTGAATCTGCAGGAGATAAGAGAAAAATGCAACTCTCGAGAATTAGAGGAGTTGAGAGAAAAAAGCTTATCATAATTCAAAGATCTACAAAGAAAGAAACGAAGAGGTGGCAATGATAAGAGAATCAAGAAGAAGGAATTTTCACCAGGAGACAAGGTATTACTTTTTAATTCTAGGGTTAAATTATTCGGGCATGAAAAACTTTGAAGCAAGTGGGAATGACCATTCACAATCGTGAATTCTTCATCACATGGAGCGGTGACTCTTCAAACAAACGAAGGTACGTTATTCAAGGTAAATGGTCATCGTCTTAAACTTTTTCTTGAGCCGGAAGATTTTTTCTCGCTAAAATTGATAATTTAGATTTTATTATTTTACCTTGATTATATTAAGAAAATTATTTTTTAAAACAAATTAAAATGAATGAGATAGCATTTAGGGGTATACTTAGGTTAGTGGGCCACCACGAGAGAGACCGCCCGGGACCCGAAGTAGGGCCGCCGGCCGGCAGTGGGCCCCGCTGACCGGCGGGCCCCCATCCTTCGGCCACCGACCTTGCTCCCCAGATCTTATTCGCATCTCCCCTATATGGAATGCTTATCCGATCTTCGGATCTCGAACCGCCTTAGTCTGCATCCATTATGGAAGGTCTTAGGACCCCTGGGACTATAAATACAGCCCCAGGCCATGCCTCCTCTTATTCATTCATCATCTGGACATTCTCATCTTTTTGAGGACGTCCGCTTAATTATTGTTTTCCACTCATGGCTTCCAACAACACCAACAACCTTGGACCTTTTAGTTCTTCTTCCAAAGCCACCAATGCTAGAGCTGCTCAACTTCGCATCGATCAAGATCTAATTGATATTGCTAGGCGTAGAGCTCAGATTCATGCCGGCAAGGCATGAATTGAGGAGATTGATGACGAAGGATCTTCGTCCAGGCGTGATCCTCCGGAGTTGCCACCTGCCAAGAGGACTAGAGACTCAACGGTCTACTGGGCAGACGCTATCCTGCCGAGTGATGGAATCCACATCCCTGTGGTAAGGTCCATTACTATCCTACTCTGGAAGCTCCACCAACAATGAAGAAGAAGACTCCTGCTCCTGCTCCCGCTGCTGCAGAACCCCCGCCTAGAGCTACAAGGAAGACCAAGACCATGATAGATGAAGAAGTGGGAACACTTAGTCATAACTTAGAGATGGCCATCCAGACTGGCACTAGCCATGCCAAGAGTCTTGACCTTGTCTGGAAGTTAGTGGAGAAACACGCTATAAAGTTAGCTAGGTTAGAGAAGACCGTCTTCATCCTTAAGAAGATGGCAGGTATCGACGAGTGAGCTGAGTTAGAATAAGAGCACGAGTGAGAGCATAAGAGAGAATAAATTTTATTTTCATAAGTCATGAACTCAGTTTGCAGTGTAATAATTTTGCTTGCTCTCTATAAAGTTTGGTTTCTTAAAGTTGTTTTATTATTTTACTATTATTATTTTTGTTTTTGGATATGTGCTTGTCTTTTAGAATTTACAGGTAAAAGAATTTACAAAAAGACAAGTGTGGGAGAAACCAAATCAGCATTACGGATAAAACAGGTTATAAATCTCTAATTTTTGTTGGTTTATTATTTTTATTATTACTATACTATCTTTGTGTTTACTTTAGAATTAGTCATTTTGTTTGTTTGCTATGTTTATATGTTTAAGTTAGTCTTTATGTTTTAATACTTGCTTTTACGATATTTTTATTCTGTTATGAGTTTTAAAAAGAGTTTAATTTACTTAAGATATTGTAGAAATAAAATAGTAGAATAAAGAGAACCTGATTCTTAAGTTTTGTTGGTGGAGTTTTTCTTTCATAAAAACTTAAAAATCAATAGCTACTCTTCTCCTGTCAAATAATTAAGTAACTTTAAATCTTTTATCTTTTATCTTTCGAGCTATTACTTTGTGTTGAGTTAAGTTAAACTTTATGATCTATTTTATGAGTTGTTTTAATGTTTTAAGATCAAGATCCTTTACACATACACAGTTATAAAGTTTAATAAATTCTCTGTTTTCTCTTCTCTACATTTTAAATAATAGTTAGGCATGGGCTATGCAAAATGAAAAATATATATAAAGGGAGATGAAAAATGGACAAGTGTCCGAGGGTGAGAAGAGCCTACCTCCCTAAAAATAGAGATGAAAAATAGACATGTGTCCGAGGGCGAGAAGGGCCCACATCTCTAAAGAGAGGAAATAATGGACAAAAGTCCGAGGGTGAGTAGAACCCATTTCTCTTATAAAGAAAAAAAATAAAGGAGAGAGAAAAAGAGATAAAAAGTCCGCGGGTGAGTAGGACCCACCTCTCCTAAAGAAAAAGAGAGAAATAAAAAGGAGCAAGTGCTCGGAACTCTCTATCATAAAAAAAAAGAAGAAGATAGCCCATGACCTTTCGTTTAGAAGATGTTTGAGAAGAAGAGAAAAAAGCAGAAAAGCAATTTTTTTATTTGTTTACACACATGCACATTCTTGATCTTAAAGCATAAAAACACCTTGCATAGATCTAACCTTTAACTTAGCAGATACATGCAAAGTGATATATGCTATCTTGATATCTATAAAATTTTAAATCTGTTGCTATGAAAAATATATAAGTCTTTTGAAAGAAACAGGAGAAGATATGCTATGCTTTTCTATTAAAATCTTTATAAAAGCTCCAAATCAACTTAACCGACGAAAAGAAAGGTAATCTGTTTCTTACTATTTTGTTTTTCAATTTTTTAAAAGTTCTTTTATCCTGCTAAGTTTTGTTTTTGTTTAACCATCCTTTTCTCGAGGACGAGTAAAAGCCTAAGTGTGGGAGAGCTTGTTGACACTAGTTAAAGTCTAATTTTTACTATATAGTTTTTCCCATTTTATAATATAATGCTACTAGAATAAAGTTATTGCTAATATTTTCCACGAGTTTTGGTGAATATTTTGTTTTGCGGAATTTTTACAGAATAATGAATAAATGAGAAAAATTGAAGAGAATACAGCTACGAAAAACGAATTAAAAGAATCGGGACAGCATTCGAGGATTCTAGAAGGTGCGAGAAGTATCGTCGCACGGGACGGGCCCACGGATGACAAGTGGGCCCGCCGACCGACGGTGGGGCCCGCCGGCCGGCGGCCTGGGAAGGCTCCACGTGTCAGGCTTCTAGAAGCTTCCTGCAACCGACCTCCAGATCACATCCTGGCCCTCCATTCAAGTCGGTTTGATCCAACGGCCACGGTTCATCCAAGGGGACTATAAATAGAAGGCAGAGGGACCCTCTGGAACCCTAATTCAGATCTGATCTAGAATTCAGTTATCAGAAGTTGAGATCCATACCCTAGAGTTAGAGAGCTTCAATTCCAATCCACTACACGGATCTTGATTAGCAATCAAGATAGATTTATTAGTCTAGAATTAGAGATAGAGAGATCAAGGGAGGAGTAGATCGGGGAGATCCTGTCAATCGGTTCTTCTCTCGGCCAGATTCTCGAGGGCTCAAGTTTCTTCGCGAGAGGGGCTTGATTCGAGATTATCCGGTGTTCGACTTCATAATATTAAGTAAGTTTTTCTCTATATTATTCTTTTGTTTGCAACTCTCTTTTGAGTACTTTGATCCGGGTTGCTTTAAATTAGAGGAGTAATTTTTAGTTTAAGCGTGGTGCTTAGATTAGATTTGCTTGTGAATGCCCCTTATTATCAAGGTTCTGTGGTTGAATCGTGAAGGTGGATTTTATAGCTTCATTGAATCCTCTGTAGTCCACTCCTTTTTAATAAGGTCGGTAGGTTTTTATCTTTTCTTATTAGAATGATCTCTGTGTCATTTTTTTAAGAATTAGCGCCCTTATAGAACGATATAGTGTGAGGTTTGCCGAGGTTAGAATTAGAGTACTAGAAGTTATCTCCTTGTCTTTTTATTTTCTGAAGTTCCTTGGTTGTGAAGTTAGGATTAGAGTAAACCTAGTTATATTCACCTACTGTTCCTTTGGGTTCGATATTAAAACCGGGAGAGTTCATCTTTTGGTGAAGTGCTACAACAAAGATTTCTATCTGTCCGCTTGCAGATACTTTTATCTTTTTGTGTGTCATATAATAAATACCAACAGGTACTGGCGGCGCTGCACAAGCCAGCAGCAGGCGAGAGGCGAGGTGCCCAGGAAGAACCACGAACCACAGCGGCAGCAATAACCACACATATCAAGAGCAAGAGTCGATTGCAGGCAAAGATGAGAGGGTGGATGGATAGATCAAGCCACCAGCATTCAATCGAGGTACTGGATCTTAGATCTGGCCAGCAGATTGAGGAAGAAAGTGAGATTGGAGGTGGAGATAAGGCACTGTAGAAAGGGGAACGGCATACGCCGACTACGCCATTACGGCACTTCCACTCAGGGACCACACTTCTCGGGTCGCTGGTGACCTGGGTTGGTGCGACTAGCTGGAACTGGAAGAGTTCCCCAGTCCGGCGCATTGGATGGATGGAATTGCTTGACATGTTACTTTTTGACCGAGGTCAGAAATCAGAATTAGTAGTAAGATTTTTTTATATTTTAATTTCTAAATTTTTTAAGAAATTAAATGCTGTTGACAGCATGCATCGGACCGAACGTGTTGCATGTCTACTATTATTTTTGCTTGACCGTAAAAGGCAATAGTGTTTCCGGATTTCTGTTTGTTTAGAGCTGACGCGTTGCCTGTGACAGTAATTCCCGCGAAACGAGAGGAGATCGTGCAACCGCAAAAGAAAGGCAGCGTAACCGTAATTTGTAAGTTTCATATATGGAACGTAAAAGTTGGTTCCACTATTGGTAAGTTTCATATATTGAACGTAAAAGTTGGTTCCACTGTGCGAGCTTCAAAGGCCAAAAGCACCGACATGCAAACATGACAAAATCAAACATTACAAAATTTAGTTTCTCAGCAGTAATTAAATATAAGGGGAAATGTAGCATCTAAAAGATACATCAAAATATACAAAAATCTGGTAAAAACGAAACAATAAACAGACGTATGCTATTGCACATCTTCACATTACAAAAAAAAAAAAAAAAAAAAAATCGGGGAGACGCCTTGCGTCAGCGAGATAGCTCCACCCGTCTCCGTTTGGCATCTTGGATAAGGCGAGCCGAGGTGAAGTGGACCAGACGGCTGCGCCCGCCGCGCCGCAGAAGAGTGGAGCAGCTTGGAAGCGCCGACCAGCGGTGGTCTGCGAGCTGAGCTCACGCGTACGCACGGACGGAGGTGAGGCCGGCAGCGACCTCGCACGCACGAGCGCGTGGTGGCGCAGCCGGCGGCGAGGCATGCTCGTGCGAATACTCACGGGGGCGCGGCCGAAAACGAGGCGAGCTCGTGCGGACGCGTGCTCGGAGACGCAGCCACCGGTGAGGCGTGGTCCTGCGCGTACGCCATGTGGAGTCCCGGCCAGCGGCGAGGCATGCTCGCGCGTACACATGCATGGAAGCCGCCAGGCTTGCTGGACGTCGAGGGCAAGCAGCCGCCGGATGCAGGGGAGCCGTGGAGGAGGCCTGCCGCCACCGGTCGGGGAGTATATATAATCTGAATGGACTCACGCAGACGGTCATCACGGACCAATAATAAATGACCAATTATTTAATTTGCTGGCAATAATGAACCCATATTAATTAGTTGGTAGTAACTTTACTCTTGCGGATGAGAGACTTGGGGCATGTACAACCCACGGACGGCGGGTCGTCTGCGTAAAACCTCGAATTTAAAGCATACGAGACGGATATAAAGGCAGTACCATACAACCCATAGACAGGGCGACCCATCCGTAAGCTGTTTAATACTTTGCATGTAGCTTAAGATCAACTACAAATTCATTTGTGTGTAACATTGTGTGGCTATTTGATAGAATAGTATCAATAAAAAAAATAATAGCATGATTACAATACTTTTAGGAACCATCAATATAATAATGATATTATATATATATACATATATATATTTATTTATTTACAATGCCTTTTGTCTAATTTTCTTTGTTTCCATAGCGTTGCCATATGTGCTCAATTAGATCCTTCTTGAGTTGCCTATGTGTTGGCCGAGCTTTGATAGCCGAATTTCTACGAAGTGCCTCTCGCAAAGCTTGGATTAGGGTTGTCATTTGTGCGCACTTCTGGTGGGATCACTATGGTCGCACTTGGATTCTTGTTCAAATCCAAGACATCCATAATTGCTTCTTTCTCATCTTCCACTATCATATTGTGAAGGATAACACAAGCTTGCATTATGTTGATAACATCCCCTTGCTTCCATAACCGTGCTGGCCGATGAACAATATCAAAGCGTGCTTGCAAAACACCAAATCCACACTCGACATCTTTCCTCACGCTTTCTTGCTTCTGCGAATATAATTTGTCTTCCGCCAATTGAGGGGCACTAACGCCTCTTCACAAATACTGCCCATTCTGGATATATTTTATCGGCAAGATAGTAACCCATGTCATATTGATTTCCATTTACAGTATAGTGGACCATTGGAGATTTCCCTTTTATTGCTTCAAAGTGAACAATGGTGACTTGTTAAGAACATTTATGTCGTTCTGAGACCCGCAGTACCAAAGAAAGCATGCCATATACGAAGATTTTTGATACCACTGCTTCAAGGATCATAGTAGGAACACCTTCTTTACCACTTGTGAACATCCCCGCCCAACCTTTTGGACAATTCTTCCATGGCCAATGCATACAATCGATGCTTCCCAAGCATCCAGGGAAACCACGGGCCTCATTTTCTTTTAAGATTTGCTCAAGTTCATCGCTTCTTGGAGGCCGTAGATATTCATCACCAAATGTTTCAATCACACCTTCAAATGAATTTTCCCAAAATCTCCAAACAAGTGCTTGCAGCTATCTTCAAGACCTCATCAAGTTGATCAGCCGAGGTTCCATAAGCAAGCATCCTGATAGCCGCCGTACACTTCGAAGCGGTGAAAGACTTTGTCTACCAACTGCATCGACTGTTTGAGTGAAATAAGGGGACCAATTGCTAAGTCCATCCACGATACGAAGGAACAAAGGTCTATTCATCCTAAATCTTCTACGAAAACATCTCATCGGTGTAGATAGGATTTTGCGGAAAAATAATTAGCAACAAGTTCATCATGACCTTGTTCACGATTCCTTGGTATGTACCTCCTTGGTCCACTCTGTCGACGCGGCGACGAGGTACTGTCGAAGCTTCTCTGTCCATGTCGGCCTTGAATCCCTCTGCTACTATTTCATCAAAGATCTCATCCTCTGCAATCAAGTCTTCCACGGTGAACACCTCGTCAGCATCTTGACTTCATCTTCGATCAAGTCTTCTAATATTTCTTCGACTGGCTCCATTCAGAAAGTCACGATGCAAGTGGTGGAGAATGGTACAGAGGCAAGCAATACATCTCGCATGGTACTATTATATAGTATACAAAGAGTGCCACATCTTTTCACATTCACAATCGGTTACCAGTGTACTATTGATGACTAGTGGAGCACTAGTGGGAAACATGCAGATACCTTCAGTTCACACACTTGGCGGGGGATGTGGTTTTGGCGGAGAAACCACCGCGCGTCGGGCGGGATCCGAGTCTTGTCGTCGCCAGGAGAAGACGAGCGCCGCATAACCCACCCGCGACCGCCCTGCTTTCGGCCTAGGAGAACGGGGCGACATCGCCGACTCGTGAGACGGGGAGGCCGTCTGCAGGCTGCGCTAGGGGGCGATTTGCAAATTTGCTGTCACATAGACGGCTCCCATCGACGCGTTGTACGTGCCCTTAGGCCCTGTTTAGTTCCACCAAATTTTCCTTCAAATTTCAAGATTTCCTATCACATCAAATTATTAAATGCACCAAAACACGCATATATGGAGTATAAAATGTAGATAAACAAAATAACTAATTGCACGGTTTAGATGTACATTGCTAGACGAATCTTTGAGCCTAGTTACACCATATTAGGATAATATTTACCACAAACAAACAAAAAGTGCTACAGTATTTTTCACCTTCACTTTTTCACCTTTTCCCACCATCTAAACACAGCCTTAGGGGTGCAGGTGGCTGGCCGTGCTCCGCCGTGGCTATAAATATTATTTATAGCTTATAAGCACCAAATAGGAGAGAGATATATACCCCACGCAGGTCTGATAAAGAAGGAAAATGGTTGGGGGCCAGGGCATGGAACAATTCAGCGGACAGTGGAGGCATTGATATTTCTATCTGCCTCCTCAATAAATAGTTAAGGCCATCTACTAATACATAGACTATTAAAGCACTGCATAGTCCATCTAGCTTTGTACAGGAATAGTTGCTAAACAATCAGTCAATCAATATGCTTAGAATTGGAATGTATATAGTATGTAGCGATGTAGTATGTAGTGATCCTAAATCCAATCTGTAAGCAATGCACAGTCCATCAACAATGCAATCATGAGGGATTCCAAGCTGTAAATACAAGATAAATTGGGGGATACTAATGACTCACAAATCAAAGGGAAATTAGAATAGAAGAAAACAGAACTGTGAGCTGAAGTAATCACCAATTTGCCACACATTCATCCATTTTATTTAAACTAGGTTCATGCCCGTGCGTTGCTACGGGATAACTAAACTTTTATACTAAAAACACAGGTATCGCGACGATAAAACAACAATACTATCAAAGTATATACCAATGTTAAAGTGACATTTAATCCGAAAAAATAAAATTCATAGAATGGAGTGCACGGACAGAGTCCGCCCGGCGTTCTCCTTGCGTGCCGCTCGGCTCATCTGCAATGGAGTCACCTCCCCAAGCAAGAGACGTTGCGAGCAGCAGCACACTTGCTGAGGGAGGGGAGTTGATGCACACCTTTTTTTTTTCCCAAAACCTCGAGGCTTGATTGTAAGATGGTCATGTACTCATGTGAGATCAGTAAAGGCACAAAAGCCAACGCATCAGTAAAGAATATTTGAGCTTTTGCCTTGAATTACAGAAATCACAAGCAGAAGGGAGGAATCTCCTAGCTTGTACTTGAAGGGTTGTCAATAATATAGCTTGAGCCACTTTCAATTTTTTCTGAAACAAGATGAAAAAGTGATCCGAAGATCATCCACTGTCATCAAGGAACGATGCATTGCCGCAAAACCCATGAGATTTTTTTTTTTTTGAGCAACAAAACCCATGAGAATTAAGATGCGGTTGTTAGTCCTAAATTAGGCTGAGGCAATACAAATATTATTTTGACATCATTACCAACACTGACAATGGAGCCTTCAGCAAACAAATAAACAGTAGAAACAAAACAAGAAAAACATTGAGTGTTCCACTTCGACCTTGCTGCTCTGATTGCCATAAAATAGAGTGTTCTACTTCAAACAAAATTGCTTGAGTGTTAATGATGAATTTATGAAGGTGGAAACATCTGTAACATAAATGGTTGTCTCACTTGTAGAGTGCTGAAATGTAAGCTAAGGATAAAGGGAAGAAATAAACTGTACTATCAAATAAAGACAGTTCCATAAGCTGGAATTCATAATAACTCTGAAGTCGGGTTCTGCACCACCTATCCTTCTGCATCCCCCCTTCCTCCCTCAAGTAAGCAAGCAGCTGCCAGCTGCGGCTCCAACCAAATTCATTTGTTCTCATCGATCATTTCTGGTTTTGATTTCCGATACTGCACATCATCATAAAGAGGGAAATTTGAATCTCCAGCAAAGGGTTGGTGACCAAGTCAGGATTACTTACCGAAGAAAGATTAATGAACTGTATCATAGAGTTAGGATTAGATCATTGCTTTGATGATCTAAGGTGGTTCATCTGAAAACAGCAAGGACCAAAAAATTAGGGCACATGATAGAAAAATAGGAGCAGTGTTCCTACAGGAATTAATGCACATATAATAAGTGAAACCTACCATGGTTAGTGCTTATTTCAAAAGTTATATATGGAGAAGCTACAAGTCACATAAGCGCTGAAAACAGGAAATAGCCAAAAGATGCACAACTGAACTTTTTTTTTATAATGATGCATAATTGATTTGATATGAAAAGGATAGACAAAATGTCCTACACTCCTATTTTTTTGGTACACTCAAGATGAATAGAAAAATTAAAATTATTTAGAATTGGCACAGTAACCATATCTCAATATGTTAAACTGTATATGCCTTAAATTAAGGCAATAAGCATTAGCATGGTACAGATAGACCTTGGGATGCAAGCAACTATACATGAATTCCATTTTGTCTGTGAAAACACGTTAGCTGGTACATATACCTGCATCCTCTCAGGAAATTCATTTTCATTTATTTGCTCATTTTTGTTATTTCTTCAAGAATAAATGGCTCAAACTCGTCTTCAAGCCTTTTCCCGCTCAACTCACCAGAGTTAGAAGCCTCCCTCCCAGGCCCTTGCTTCCTTCGTGATAACAACTCATCAACCTCACCAAATATGTCCTGGGTCTCTTGTAGAGCAGATGATGATACACCTGCTGCATGCTGTGGTACCTTCTTTTCAAACTTCATCCTTCAAGTATATGTATATGGCATTCTACATATTACATGGAGTGAACATTAATATATAATTTTTCAAAGTGCCAAAGACATGGAACTGGTTCGTGAACAATAGAAACACAAAGAGCCGCACCTTACAACTTGGCATTCCTTTCAATTCCATCATCATCCACAATGAAACCTCCAAAATCATCTTCATAATTACCAAGCTCCTCAGTTTCCTCTGCCTACTGGTCATCCTCATAGTCCTCAAAGGGCACATCTGAGGAAATAGAATTGCAATTGATATGAAAAATAGTTTCAGCCATGTCCAGAATAATATACAATAAGAATAAATAAATCCGTGTCTGGAGTCAATTCTGGTGCAGCTAGCTTGATGTTCACCAAACAAACTGTACTCACCCTCGTTGTCGCTGTGTTTTGTCCCTGTTCTATCATCATCCAATAAACCAAAGCACTCATTCATTTCAGATTCCCTTCTAGCCTTCTTCAGGTGCTTAAACTTGTTTCCCTACCACAAGTAAAATGAGCATTCTTCACACACACACAGGAGAGCCAGCTTTGACTAAAAACATACAGGCTTTGGCTCGCTGATGCCGGTGGCATTATTATCCCCGAGATGATGTTCGGCAAAAGCACACCAAGGTAGGGAGGAAGAAGTACACAAGGGCTAGAAGCCTAGAACATCCCGAGCAAAGCAGATCAAAGCACACAGAATCACACTTGCGGATCCAAAGGACATTGGACGTGCACATGTACCTCTGATATCTTTGAAAGGGATACATGTATACACTTGTAATTAGATCAGATCTGAATACAAATATGGCCAGGGTGCTTGGTTTCGCACAGCACTATGGGAAGAGAAGGGTGGGCATACCTGTTGGGTGCTCGTCACCGACAACTGGCCTGATGAAGACCTGAGAACCTGGAGTGCATGCAACGGTGGCAGCGGCGCGAAGCAGCGGCAGCGGGATGCGGGATGGCGGAGGGCGGGGCGCAGGTCGCGCAGGCGGAGATGGTCGCGGACAGCGACAGGGTCTCACAGCATGCGGCGTCGCGGACTTGGTCCCGGAGGCCGATCGGGGAGACGCACGATGGAGACGCACCAATAGTAGGCTGATCTGCCTTCCTTCTTTTAGCGGTGATTATACTTTCCTTCCATTTGCGGTGGGGACTACGAAGCCACGGGCGAGCAGGCGTCGCAAGGTTTCCTTTTGAATACGCTAGGCTGCGGTATCGCAGGGGCGGGCGGAGGCAGACTCAGCGACAAAAGTCGCACCAAAATAAAGTCTTACTTTCATTCTTTTTTATGTTGTAGAAAAATGGAATCTAGATCCATTCATATTACGGACAAGACTCAAGAGCATCAGTTTTAGCCATCTTTATTGGATGTCAGATAGCAATTTCAGCATTACAAGACATACTAGTGGTAGATAGCAAGAAAAACTCTTCATAACTTCGAATGGGCTGTCACGAGCCATCAACTAAAAGGGGCTCAACATGTGTGAACTCACTGTAATGCAACTAGTTTTTTTTTAAAAATGGGACTAGAGAGAGTCCCGGCCTTTCAAGAAGGCTTAAATGTTGCTACCTACTGGAATTGAACTCACAGCCTGAAAAAGCATCACTCTTAGCCTACATCCTGTGACCAGCCAGCCACACAACCCCTCCCCAAATGTAATTATGTTTTCAATGAAGGATCCAGAAGTACTTCTATGTTCTCAATCCACACAGTTAATAACATATTGATGATTAATTAAATTGACTATTTAGACAACAGAGATCCTACAACTTGTAGTTGGAATCAGAGGGAGCAAAGATCAAGGTTCAATATCCAGTTCGTTATTGCCAGCCAAAGGAGAACTTCAAACACATTCACAGAACAAGCATTAGCATGTCATTTTCAACCAGGAATGCTACATATAAAAAAAAACAGTAGTTTCTAGAATAATAATACATCACTTCTAGCCTTACTGAGTCAATATCCCTTTAATTCACATCTGGCTTGCACCTTGGCTTGTTAATTTACATCAGGGTCTTTCAAACCTCAGAAGAAATCAATAGAAACCTCTCAAACACAAGGCAAACTGCCAAGAACCAAAGACACACGAGTGCACCATAAAAGACCCTGTGGGACACATATTCAACATGAGAAACAAGCACATCATTATTCACTATTAGTGATTTCATTGAATTGAAAGACATACAAAAAAAAAAAACTGGCATTCTATGGCAACAAATAGCAACTAAAGCATAATGGGAAGTGGCAATACCAGCTAAAAATGTATTCCAAAGTGGCAAGGCAGATGCAGCATGCAATAAACATTTTGGGAATCAATGCAGTTGGAAGTCAGATTTGGCAATGCACTCCTTAGCATCACACGATTATGCAAACAACTATGTCACTCTCATGGCGCCGCAACTGCACACAAGCAGACAGCTATGACAGGACATTCACGGTTGTCTCTGGTGCTTTCCATCGAGCATATGATTAGCAATTTAGTCAAACACACAAACGCACGTAGGCGAGATACGACGCGACGGTTGAGTGACGGAAGGACAGGCGAAATTGAGATTTGCTCACCAGGTGCGGATCTTGGTAGGGTCCTGATCTGGGAAGAGCTCGGCATAAGACGCAGTTGGCATCCCCGTCGCACTGACAGAAGTCGACAGTTTCAGTTTTTGTTTAGTTTTTGTAGCAGATACAAAAATAGGATCCTGTTAAAATATGTAAAGTTCACGAGCAGTGGTACTATAATGCTAATGCTACTTCAAATCTTCTGGGGAAATCAGTGGCATTCAGGAAACAGAGGTAACCAAGAATTACATAACAGTTGCAAGTAACTACCTAGGATGTGTGCATGATCAAAAATGTTTATGCACCTGGACAGAAGGTGGCACAGAAGAAAGATGCTACAGCCAACTCCCCTGCACCAGCTGGAAATTAGACAATGCTAGCGTGAAAATTTTTCATAAGTGGTAAGCAAACAAAGTATGACGCACGCAGTGCTGAATCAAAATTCAAAATAACACCAGGATTGGCAATACACATGCCTTGGTTATACCACTATTTTTGGCAAATAAAGCAAGAACCAACCAGTGACCATTCTAGAAGATGGAAAATTGCTATTTTTAAAATCCTAACAAAGCAACGATTCCATTTTGAAACTAGATACAAGGACACCAAGATAACAGAACTAACATTTAAACATTCTTCAAAGCATAAACCTTCAAATAACATTTTAACCTGGTAATAAACTTGAACTATAAAGATTCAATGACCAGCAGCAAAATAGAAAAAACCAGCTGAAAAATATGATGAGGTTTAGATAAAAAAACAATATGTGGAAAGCAAATAATACTACGGCATAGACGAATGCAGGCAACGAACACGAACACATTCATCTTAGTCACCAAGAAAATGATGAGAAAATTTGGCTCATAGCCAAAAATATTATGCCGCTTCAGACAAAGAAAAACCATAACTAAAATTAGGGCCAACTCAACAATAATTTATCAGATCCGAAACATCAACTATCCCTTGCATTAAAATAGTATATCCTTGAAAATGTGGTATAAAAAGACAATCTTAATTTTGCCTGCATACATATCAAGTTAGCACTATTTTCCTACATAATAACGATGCAAATAGTGTGTGATGTTAATTGATCTGTCATCTGTGCATATGAGAGCTAAAGCGAACCTTGATAAATCTATGACATCACAGAGACATGTTACAGACCTGTTGATATAAAAGCAATTTCGAACAAAAATAGCCAAAGACCTTCTAAAATGACAGAAGCAGTTTGAAGAAAAAAATATTTCCTAAGATTTAGGTTGAAGAAATAAATGAAGGCCAATGGTGCAAGGTATATGCGATAATCCTAAATAAAATGTGTGTATATATATATATATATATATATATATATATATATATATATATATATATATTCTCCCAAAGCCAGATGAACGATTCAGTGGCACTTTGGTTTGATTTTAGAAACATATAATATTCTGATTAACGCTACTGGTTGGGGATTACAGCACCAACTCCTTAACTGAAAGCTTCATTGAACCAACATTGGCAGCCCAGACAAACTCCCCTTGCTGCAATTGAAGAGGAGCTCCTGGTCGCCACCTGTGCCTGTAATTGAAGACTCGCAGGGAACACATCGAGCATGCCATCCATTAAATCGAATCAAGGAGGAGGAGTAGGAGATGTGCAAACGCCAAGCTGGGGAAGGGATCTGCGGGGAGGGGCACCGGATCTGCCAAAGGTGTTGGAGAGAGAACAAAGGCGGGGCGGTGTGACATCGACGTCGCTGGAGAACGGGAGGGGAATGGCGACTAGGCCGGATCTTCTTTGGAGGGGCTCGCCAGCGGTGCCACCGGTGGGGAGAGGACGTCGCCGCCGCTGCGTTGCGGGAAGGGGGGCGAACCGCGCCCGCCCTTGTCGGGAAAGGGGCGGGGCCGTGCCACCGGCCGAGGAAGGGCGCTGGAGGCGAGCATGGGCGGCGCGAAAGTGGCGGTGAGGCGTGGAGCCGGGCGGGTGCAGGGCGGCGACGGCGGCGGAGAGGCGCGGAGCCGCAAGAGTGGCTGGGGACGGGTGGAAATTGGAACCGCAAACAATCGTGGCCTCGTGGGTACGCGGGGGAAGCTTTTTTTTTTAACCGGGTTGGATTTCATATATGAATATATGATAGTTTACATCCCAGATCTTACAAAGACAACCATAAAATAAAATAAAAATACACCAAGGTCCTTGCAAGAACATCCCAGTCGTGCCCATCGCCAAAGAATCAAAGCAATCTTCCGCAGCTTGAAGCCGATCCCCTTCCGACGGAACAACGAGTTTTTGATTGGCACCAAGAGTAGTATGTCGAATCCATCGACATACCTTAACACCGCTGAACGTCCAGGCCGCTGAGGATGGCCGACGGCCATCACCTCGCCGGAAGAACAGAGACCTGGCGCCTCAAGATTCGCCAAGACCTCCATCTCACCGGATAAGAGCACACCCAGGTGGGGAAGCAAACCACCAGAAGAGGTGGGATTAAAAACCCAACCCGATTTCAACCCAGGGTTGGTAGGCTAACCTCTCGGCGATCCGCGAGGCGGCATCGTGGTCGTCGAGAACCACTACAGAGGGACAAAACATTCCCCCATCCTCCGGTAGCCATGCTGGTGATTGCAAAGTCGACGACGTCTCGGACGGCAAGGAAACATCCGGCGTAAAGAAGCCCCCGGTTGATTTGAACACCGATGCATAATAAAGCATAGCAGAAAATCACATATGTGCTGAATCGACCGCATAACACACCTTCATGCTCCAGGCGCCCATCAACATCCGCCAAACTCCGACCACCACCATCATGGACTCCAGAAACGACAAGGAGGAAGCAAAAGATTCCCAGTACCAACACTGGGACTAGGAACTCCAACCCAAAGCTAGTGGGAAGGAGGAGCACATACCTCACAAGAACTCCAGGACTACCAGAGGTTTCTTGGAGGGACAAAATACCGGCGCTATCGATGAAGTCAATAGCCCGGAAAGAGATCTTCAACTTCACCCCGGAGTCACCTCCTCCAGTGGAAGAACCAGACCCCTCCAGTCGGAAGCAACGAAGAAACTAAACAAAGTTCCCTACCTAGATCTACTAGAGTAGAAGGAAATATGTACACCGGCCACCTCACTCCCCGATCCCCATGCCCACCGGAGCCAAAACAAGCGCCGGCGAGGATGGGAACCACAGGAGATCGGCGCCGGGATCGAATCGCCTCCCGGTCGCCTGCTCTCACCTGTAGCAGGGAAGAGTCGAGAAGGGTGGAGAAGGCACCTACTTGCTGTATGCGGGGGAAGCTGAGCTGCTGTATGCCGCGCTCGACCTCGTTTGGTACGTGGGCCGGGCCTCTGAGGCTCAGGCCCGAACGGAGGTGGGCCCGTTTGCCCTACTAATAGGAGGTCGGGACCTAATAGCTATTTGGACCCCCCGGGTCCATATATATATATATATATATATATATATATATATATATATATGGTGTATTTTCTATACTCCCTGAGTATCTACTCCCATCTTCAATAAACCACGTTGCGTATGTGTTCATACTTATTTATCAGTTTGAGTATGTTTACATACTCATATTAAGATACTCCAGATCTTACTATGTGAAAAATTTTTAAAGGAACCCATATTTTTAAATATATTACTAAAATGCCACTTACTGTAGTATATAAAATAAGTATAACCATATACTATATGTATGCGTGCATACTTGACATATATACCACCCTAGATGGTCTAGTATGATCATATACTTCGTGTACATACACTTCGTCCGGTCATAAATACCCTAAATCTAGAGATATACATATGGGAGTAGATACTCCCGGGGAGTATAGAATATTTTCCCTATATATATATATATAGGGTCTGGACTAATTAGAGCCCATGGCTACCAATAAGTAGAGGAAGCCCCAGCCAGCCACCCTGGCCAGCCCATCATCCGACCGGACCGTTGTCCACCGATCGGGCCACCTGGGTGAGCCAGGCCCGCGTCGTCACGCGGTTCACCCGTGGGCTGCACTCGTCCGGTGGTGGCGCTGCATGTAAGCACCTCGCCCCTAGATCGTGCATCTCACGCCGCCTCTCCCCCACCCCCGTCCTCTAGACCACGCGACCATCAACCACCCCGTCCTCCCCGAACTGTGAACCACCTCCGTGGCGGCATCAACGACCGGGCGGCGCCCTCCCCAACCACGCTGCTTCTCGAACCACCTCCGACGGCCTCCCCCCACCACCCCGGCGAGATCCATGGAGGCGCCGGCGCCCATCCCCTACCTTGGCGGCTCCCTCCCCACCATGGCGTGATCCATCGGGCGGCGGTGGTGCATCTCCCCACCCCGTCGAGATCCTTGGAGGCGGCCCGTGGAATCCTTGCCGATCCAGCTGCCTCCTTCTCCCTCCGAGTAGCGCGTGAACCGCGACACCCAGCTGCGGCCTCCCCAACACTGGAGCGCGGCCATCCGCCCGGCGCCAAGGGAGGCCGGTCCAGCAGCAGGCTGGAGGAGTGGAGGTCGGCGCTCTCAGATCCAGGCCCTAAGCGGTGCAGTGGTGGCCGACGGCCAACGGCGCTCCCTCCCCAACATCAAGGTTTTTATGCATCACCGACCCTCATCAATTCTAATTTGGGTTCAGTTTTTATGCATTCTAATTTGGGCAGCCATGACGTGCAAGTAAAATTTCTCATTGCCTTAGTTTTCTATGCCTTTCAAAAGCTAGAGAACATATTCATATGCCTCATCGCACACGATCAGCCAGATATAACTCTTGACATTGCTTGGCGACGAGCATTGTAGTGGGTAATAACTTGCAGCATCCTTACAGAAACAAGTTGTCCATGTGTTGTCGCCAAGCATGGTTTCTATGCATATTGATTAGTTGTGTCAATGCAAATTCTCCTATGGTATTTTTGCATTGTTGGGCCACCTTTCACTGAAACCTTATGATCAGCCTCGCATAGTGTGTGCTTCAGTAATGAGGCTACTGCATTATGGACAACTAAGCTATCTGTATGCAGGGCTTGCAGTGTGGGGGTTGGCAACGATGATGGTATGCAGTTCGACCAGACAGATGGTACCATCCTGCAGGCCGACTGGACTTTGGAACAGGTCACAAAATAATTGAGTCATACACTGCTATCTTGTCTTATGGCCCAGCACAACAATATTATTCTGGTCATCCGATAGTAATTTCCCCTAGTTTTAATGCAGGTGCCTAATTTCACACAACAGACTAATGTCACTTATATGCTCAATGCTAGGTCCAATGGATGCGGCCAACTCGCAAAAGGTCCAGCAAAGGTATGACTTGCATCATTTTTATTCTGCTTGGCTTACGTTTAATTGCAAAAATAACACTACACTGTGTAGTTTTAGATACATAACATTTATGATTTTTATGACTACAACGCTTAACATTGGAGGGCTGGAGGCTCATCTATCCTGTTAATTAATACTATATACTTCCTTCTAATATTATAGTTGGTATTCATCTTTGTATTAATATCTATACACCTTTCGTAGACCACCCATGAAGTTGGTGCCGGCCTCAATCTTGACTGGGCAGACAAGGCATAGCCGAAGGGGAGGACAAAGGAGCCATCCCAGCAGAGACCCTCCTATCACATCTGGCGGCCTCCTTCTCCCCCACCGGTGGTGGCACCTCTGGCATCCCACTCTGCATCATGATGTGTGGCAAGCAAAAATTCTAGTTTGATTAACATCGATTAATCCGCATAAAATATCGTGGCCCAATCAAGTTCATTTGCAAGCTATAGTAGTCTAGTTTGATTAATATGCATAAAAATTGTTCCTAGTTTTAATGCATTCTAATTTGGGCAGCCATGATGTGTGGCAAGCAAAAATTCTATGCGGTTTGGAGTTAAATTTTCTTATTATGCTTCTCTCTCATATGAAGACAAGGAACATGAAGAACATGCCAAGCCCATTTGTATGGTGCTCAAATTCTTATGCATCCATGTTTTTAGATCTCTATGCATCGTAAATTGTACATGTATGTGTAGTATTTTTGCATGTAGCTCCTCACTGCTTCAAACTCTTTTTTGAATTTTGACCAGTGTATGGGCATTAACTAGTTGCTAGTCTAGCAAGTAGTTTACCTCCACCTTGTAATCTACTTTTGTACACATATTTTCTGTAGGTTCATATGCATACTGTGCGTGCTTATATGCAAGGTGTTGCATGGCTTCCTTTTATTAACTAGTTTCTCTTTTGCCTTCCACAACTAGATCAAAACCTCGACCAGGGAATGGAGGGGGGCTATGAAGATGAGGCCACCAACACTAGTATAGTCCCAGGATCCTATTTTTGAGAGGGTTTATAGAATGTTAACTAGATGCAAGCCTAGCATGTACTTTACATTCGTCTGTAATATACTTTTTGTTTGCATATTTTCTGTAGGCTCATATGCATACTGTGCACATGCTTATATGCAAAGATTTTTTTAGGCTTGCTTTTATTTACTAGTTTTAATATACTTTTTTGTTTGTATGCATAGAAATTAAAGATTTTAATAAGAAATTTTGTTACCTGCATCTTGCTCTCCTCTCACTGTCTCTTTGTTTTCTCTTTCCATCCATGGATCAGCAGATCGGCAAGGTCATCGGTGGCTAGGACGGGAGGCGGTGGATTTGCATTTTGTGCGCATGGTGCACCACGCCAAGGATCAGGAGAGATGCCGAGTATCCTTGTCTGTGTGGGGAGATGAGGATGGGGTTGGCTCCTCATTTGCTGCCGGTGGCAACAGGAGCAGCTCCTGCAAGCATGTTGCGGTTTCCTGCAGGCCTCATGCTGAATCCATAGAAAATTCATAGTAGACAACATTACTAGCCTTTTTTGTGCATTTTGGGAGTACGGGGTGCAGGCTTGTGCTGTACTTAGATGCAACTATTTTCATTTATGGTCCTGTGAAAGATCTGATCAAATTGGATGATTCTATGAAACATGGCTAAGGTTCGAACATGATGAGATAACGTGTTTCTTGACATATATCAATACCATCTGATTAATAAATCAGATGCAGTTATATAATTCTATAACCCTTATGTACCTATGTCTATCCTATGTGAACATTCTTGTATGCCCATGAACTAAGCGTCTTCTACTTATAGCCATTGTTAGAAGTCTGTATGCACTTATATAGGGGTTCTACACCCCCACCCACCCACCCACCCACTGGATCTGGCAACGGCGAGCTATGGCGCCCTGGCTTCTCTCCACCAGATAGTTTTTTATGCTATGCAAGCCTCTGTTTATATGCACATGGTTGAATTGAGATATCAAACTTTGGAGAATTCATCGATAGCTATGCTTACGTGCAACCTTATGGTAAAAACATGTTCAGACCTTAAGATAAAACAGCATTAGACATCTACTACGTTGTTTGGTTGTGCAAAAAAAGCTAGGGTAATCTAGCGGCTTACCTCGTATATGCTTCACACATGGCGCATATTAAAAGTTTGTACCCACTGCGCATATTAAAAGCTTGTGCATATACTACTGCTCCAACAGTGTACTTGTGCAATAAGTTGTGTTTGCATTAAATTGTGGCTTATATTTTCACAAAAAAATAACAGCATTGATCATATGTGCCACCCAATTAAGTGGCTAGGACATACTATGAATGGATACCACGTTGAAGTCAAAGTAACAATTAATATCAGCTCATGGCAAAGCTGTCAACATTTACAAGCAACTTGCACAATCTAATTCACAATTTGTATTCAAATTACATAGAAACACAGATGACCAAATACAGATTGTGGGCATCGTCCACGTGCGTGTGGTGCGCATTAGGTTGGAGACGAGGTCACAGGTGCATACCCTATGGGAATTCCAAGCGGCTGCACAAGCTGATGCACAGGTAGTCTTGCAATCCTCTAAAGGTGTGACCTTCCTGCCATGCACAGGTAGAAAAATATTAGTCCAAGTTTAGGTTTGGTTGTGGCATAAGGAGATAAAACTGCAACATGTAGAAAAAGGCATGTATAAGTTGTGCATAATTACTTGTGGTAACCTTGCATATCATCTGTTTGCATCACTAGGACTGACTAAAATAATAGGACAACTCTGTAAATGTTCTTTTGCAGTCATCTTTACTACAATGGTCCATAAAAAGAAACATCGCATAATAACTTCTGCAAGCTGTGCTAACAATGATATAGTAGTATGCATATATGAAGGGTGCTTAAAAGCATATATAAGCTGTGTACAGTTAGTTGTGTAATTAGAATGCAAGTGGTTTTTGGTACTACAGTATGCTTGCTACCCTAAATAATCTTCGTTAAAGTGATTGTATACTAAAGTGTGCATAGTAACTAGAAGAAACTATGCATAACTTTCTAATTGTACACAGCAAGTTTAATCTGTCTATGGCATCTACTGTAAACTGTGCATATGGCTTGGTGCCTGCACTCATCATATTTACTTGTAGGCCATATCTGACTTATTGTCGTCTGAAAAATTGAAACCCAATAACAGTAGTTATTACCTAGTGCAAATGTGTGTAAAGACAGTGCATATATTGTGGTTATTACTAGTTTTCATAGCCTCTACATAGTAAACTGCTAATACCAACCTAAATGGTTGCTTATTGACCTAAAATAATGTTTTGCAGCCTGCTGACATTGATGATTCAATGGTGCCCAAGGTGGGAATGCAGTTTCCCACGATCAAAGATGCTTATGCCTTTTATGGACAATATGCTTATGCCTTTTATGCATAAAAAGATAAGGTATTGAGATATAATAATCTCAAACTCGTAATAGCTAGATCAAGAAGGGCTAATAATAAATCCTGGAAAGCAAGTAACATCAATCATAACAGACCTGATGTCACGCTTTTGGTAATGATATACCAGATCTGATGCAATAAACTGGAAACATGGATGCAATGCCCCTCACAACAGTGTGCTCACAGAACTAGTGGGCTATGCATATATATTTTTCACCAGTGATGAATAGATTGCGACTACTTCTAAAAAAAAATATGCATGCAAACAAATGGCTCAAGAAGCATAAAAACAAGAAAATAGATGCATAAAAACCTTTGCTTGCTTGCATTCACCTCATCAGCCACCACGAAGTGCGGGGCGGCGAGGAACTAGCTGGGGCTGTTTAACCTTGTGGGCGCCATGGCACGGAGTGCCGACACATCAACCTTCTCCGGCGACCTCACGCCTCCTGCAGCACTCCCCAGCCCTCCTGCGGTCCTCGACCATGCGGGAATGTGGCCACGGCAGGTCCGGTGCATGGTGAGACTGGGGTGTCGTAGCTACCTGCAGGCTGCGAGCCAGGTAGAGAGCCACCCAAACGCTGTCCGGAAGTCACTGGGCTCACCGTCCAGTGCAGTTCTACAGCCATGGGGCCTTCTGTATAAAGTTTCATATAGTTAGTAACCATTATAGTGGAATTATGAGGCAAGAACATGTTTATAAAGAATAAAGAAACCCCTAAACAGTGCATAAAAAAAGGTAAATCTACGTGTGTGTCGATAGATAGAATATAATAGACATGTTAAATACATATTGACCCCTAGACATAGACAAAAATCATACAGGACTGCCTCCACTTAAAAACAAAAACATTAAAAGTGCATAGAAAAACGCCATATACATCTCTAAAAATAGTGCAAATAAATTAGACATCGTAGAGGACAGCTACAAGGACAGCCAACCAATGCATACAATCATAGAAGAATATGATGCTAAACCAATGCATTAAAATCTCCCGGTTGATGTATACTATTAAATGATGCATAAGAACCATGTAAAACTATTAAATGATGCATAAGAACCAAGCAAAAGGGATCGTCCTACAGGTAAAAATCAAATAGCCGAATATTCAAGACTCAGTGCACAAAGAAGGGGTTGCCACCGCCTGGGAAGGAGAAGGGGTTGCCATTGCCTGGAAGGAGCAACAGTGCCCCGCAGCACCCCGTTCACCTCCTCCATGGACCACAGCATGCTTGTCGTCGCTGCTCCCACTAGAAGCGAACTGGGTGCCAACCCCAATGCCATTTCCCCGTAAGTTGATAGCTGCATAAAAATAGATGCATAAAAATTCAAAACCAAATGCATACACACCTTGCTTCCTGTAGGCCGTACTGGTGGGGATATGGATGCCATCACCGCTGCTCGATGGGGTGGCCGCCGCCCTTCCGCACGGGGTGGCCGCTGCTGCACGTGTGGAGGGGTCCGCGGCGTCGTCGTGGCTGCTGGGGCCGCCACCGGGATGCGGGGGGCCTCCGACGGGTGGCGAGAAGGCCTCCCGCTGGATGCAAACCGGCGTCGCCGTCTTCGCGGATCGGTGCCGAGGAAGGAACTGCCGCAGGGACATAGGCGCCCCATCCCTAGCTAGTCGCCGTGTCGATTGCTTATGCTCGGCAGTCTACCTAGGGGTATATCCCCAAGGTAGTAGATCGAGGGTGGTGGAGGTGAGCAGGACGACACGCAAGGCGTACAAAGCGAGACGAAGACAAAGAACGCGAGGTTTTTACCCAGGTTCGGCCGCCGTGAGGGCGTAATACCTACGTCCTGCTTTGTGTATTGTATTGATTATGAGATCAGATATGATCCAAGAGGATCTATCCGGTTGTGTTTGAGGGGATCCCTGCCCACCTTATATAGTCCGGTGCACAGGGTTACAGGCTTTGGTAAGCAATATGGTACAATATAATAGTCGTGCGGTGCACGCTAAGCAAGGTCGTGTGCCGCACGTCTTCATATCTTGGGCCGGGCCTCTTCTGATGGTACGGCCCATGTATGGCCATGGGGGTATACGGGTCTATACCCCCACAGTTAGTCCCCGAATGCCTTATATCCTACTGGCAACACCGTCTTGCAGTCCTCTGACTAGGTCACGACGTCGCCGACCACCATTTGGGAGCCATCGACCAGTGGAGAGCACGGTCGACCAGTCGGGATCGCAGCCCTAGCGACACTGCTCGAGTCTTCAACCAGTGCTGGCGCCATCATGATCCCGATCACTATGATTCCTGAAATATCGGCTTGCATGCGGGATGTAAGGGGTTCAAGATAAACTTTGAAAAAATGGTGCACCTTTGGTGAAGTGTATCCATGTATCCATGTGTTGAAAGAATAAATGTCATCGCCAGACGACATGTATCCATGTAGTCCCCGAGCTTGCTAGAAGACACCGTAGAAGTCTTGTAGCAAGGTCGAAGAATCTGATTACCGTGGTAGGGGTTAAAAATATCTCTGTTTGTGTTGAATAGATGTCGCTTGTAAAACGACATGTATCCATGTAGTCCTTGAGCTTGCTGGAAGACGCCGTAGAAGTCTTGTAGCAAGGTCAAGAACAAGCCTGAAATGTACTTATCAAGCGCCCCAACGCGTTGCCCAAGACCAGTACCCTGATCCGAACAATATGGAGGACTTGATAGTACACCGAAGAGACGTCAGCGTGCCAGAGACGCCGGTACCAGCACCGTCGATGTTTAAAGAGCCGTTGCTCTGAGTCCTTGACGGTGATCGGCGTCCCCGTGCAGGTCGTGGTCGCAGTCCCCGAGTGTAGCGAGGTTGAAGAGGAGTCTTGTGTGGTCGAAGAAGCAGTCCCCGAGCATAGCGAGGTCGAAAACGAGTCCCCGAGCAGTCCGAGCAGTCGGAGTGGTCGGAGGCGAGTCCCCGAGCAGTCGGAGAGGCCGGAGGCGAATCCCCGAGCAGTAGGAGTGGCGATGATTCTACCATCTTTTGACAGATCCAGTCCCCTAGCGTGAAGCGAGCTCGTGGACCGAAGTGGACCGAACCTTGCTCCTGAAATAAAAATATGTAGAGCGGTAGTACATGATGTACAAAATAAATAAGATGTATAAGTCTGCGGCCTCCAGTGGCTGGCAGTGAAGAAAACATCTTTTTTGCTATATATACTCATGGTATGTTTAGCAAGATGAATCGACGTAAGCTATTAGAACAATGGTGATCCAAGCTATCCCTCCACTGTCGGCTCGTGGTTGGCCATCGCCCCGCTCTTTGGCTGGTGACGTGACTTGTTCCCGAGAGGCTGCTGTCCACCATGGCGCAGGGGTCATGCCCAGCTTCATGCTTATGTGCAGCAACCGGCTTCAAACAGTATTCGGGGACTGACCAAGGAATCACTTATGACTAATGCTTGTAAATTTTATTTTAAGATATTTGAAGATATCGACGAAGAAGTGTGACGATGTTGAAAGAATAATTATATAAAAAATATTGAAGCTTGACTTAGCTTGATTGACGGTCGACGGAGTGGTCAGATGTGATGGCCGAGTGAACGAACGTGGCTCGGTGATGGCTCGACGCGGCTTGCTCAACAGCTGGCTTGGCTTGACGTGGCTCGCCTGATAGCCTGGAACCGTGGTCGGACGAGCACGTGGAGTTGTAGTCAGTAGTTGTATCACGAGCACAACGCACATGTACTGGGCCTCCGCATCTGCATGCCCGTGCGTCATCTCCTCCAAGCTCGGGCATGCATCTTGCTCCGGTCATGCCGCGGTGATGCATGATCAATGATCAAGACAAATAGAAGATTTTGGTCAAAGAATGTAAATCAAATAATAATATTTAATTAAAAATTCACTTAGCCTCTTGGTACGTAAGACAATTAGTCTTTTGTCTTCTGCCGATCTGATGTTGAGACTATATGTACATGCAAGAAGCTAGATCCGTGCATATATACGCCTTGGCCTCGCTTGTTTGACCGAGTTTGTTCCTGACGGCGTCGATGCCGGTCTGTTGCCAGTGGTCGGAGAAGATGTACGTTTGGGATCGTTGCCACGCGCCGCCAGCCGCCGGCGATAACTTCAGTATTTGAGTTGAAGACGTGGAGCTGCCACAATAATCACATACATATGTAGAGATGCGAATAGAGTATTGGCCTAGAAACAGATAGATATTGTATTCTAGGATATTAGATTGAAAATTAAATTGACTTAGCTTTTATCCGAGCAGGGTGTCGACGATCGGAGTAGACGAATCCGTGGTCTTGATTTGCTTGTTCTCGTAGATGCCTGGCTTGCTGTACGTAGATCTTGTCGTTTTGATTTTGGCTTGTACAGCTCTTGGCCGGCCGTGTAGGAGTAGAAGTCCGTTGCACGCATGTGCCGAATCGCTTGGTGATTGGGATGTTGTGACGCCGCGATCAAACTGAATCTCGACGGAATCACGAGCACGATCAGCTCGCTGTGAATCTTGCCGACGCCGTGCCGAGTTGCCGAAGGATGCCCGTCGTCGAGCCGGTCTGATCTTTGTCAAGGTGGTCGAATCTTCGTGGAGGAGCTTCAATCAGGACCTTGCTAACTGGCCCTGTCTTCTAGATCCGATATCCCCTGGTCGGAGTCAAAGTTGGACTTAGTGGGTGGTCGGAGCAGATCAAGCCGCCATGCTTTGATTGGTTTTTCGTCGTCGCGGTGCAGATGCATGACCAGGTCGCATCCTTGATTCTCGAGGGCTTTTGTTGCTGGCGTAGATTTGTTGTCGCCCACCTCAGCCCGCCATGGATGTCGCCGAGTCGCCGTGAACGAAGATGATGAAGAACTAGCCGACGTAGATTGGATCTGAGCCGGCGAGATTTCGACGCCTGGATCGACGCCGATGAAAGAAAAATTTCCACGTTGCTTGCCATGATGTCCGAGCACACACCCCCTACCTGGCGCGCCACTGTCGATTGCTTATGCTCGGCAGTCTACCTAGGGGTATCCCCAAGGTAGTAGATCGAGGGTGGTGGAGGTGAGCAGGACGACACGCAAGGCGTACAAAGCGAGACGAAGACAAAGAACACGAGGTTTTTACCCAGGTTCGGCCGCCGTGAGGGCGTAATACCTACGTCCTGCTTTGTGTATATGAGATCAGATATGATCCAAGAGGATCTATCCGGTTGTGTTTGAGGAGATCCCTGCCCACCTTATATAGTCCGGTGGACAGGGTTACAGGCTTTGGTAAGCAATATGGTACAATATAATAGTCGTGCGGTGCACGCTAAGCAAGGTCGTGTGCCGCACGTCTTCATATCTTGGGCCGGGCCTCTTCTGATGGTACGGCCCATGTATGGCCATGGGGGTATATGGGTCTATACCCCCACACGCCGTCACCTCATATAGTTAGAACTGAATCGCATGGAACATGTGAATATAGGAAGAATAAATAATTTTTGAACAAACTAAAAGCACATCACAAAGAAGTATACTTGCTACTACAAGCAGCATATCCACATTCATTAGCATGCATCTAAGTTTGTTGCTAGAACAGAAACACACATCAATACAAATACTAAACAATATAGAAACACACCTAAAAAATCCACATGCAGCCATTATCACTTGCACAAAAAAATATCCACTTGCTTGCATCCACAGTCATCCTTGTTGCAAGGACTAATTATGGCAGCACTATTTACAGCCCAGGGCAGCGACGAACACGAGCATCAACAAGGCAGCAGTTACAAACCAAATCAAAGTCCAAGGACAAAGATCGATGTGCGCCATGGCTGCAAGGAGGATGACACACATTGCATAAAAAAATCTGTGAGGCAGCATGTGAGGGAGCATAGAAGCAGGAAGGCTGCACCTGTTGTGGAAATCTGGACTTTTCTCTGCATCTACGGTAGCAACTTCTGCGTGTTCTCCAGACCGATTTGCTGGCCAAAACAAACAGATCCAAGTCATTAACAATGCATACAAACTTAGGTGTACAAATATCAATTCTGACAGAAGATGCATAAACGAACGAGACTGGGCATCAATCCAAACTCAGAGATGGACACAACATACCAAAAAGATGCATAAAAAATCAAACTTCGAGCCACTGGAGCAACAGAGGCCATAGTGGCGCCGCTCAACTGCCGAGGCCCGCCATGACCAGCGAGGAGAAGGGGTTGCCACCGCCTAGGAAGGAGAAGGGGTTGCCGCTGCCTAGGAAGGAACATCAGTGCCCCGCACCGCCCCGTTCGCCTCCTCCATGGACCACAACGTACTTGCCGTCGCTGCTCCTGTTGCCATTGGCAGCAAACTGGGTGCCAACCCCAATGCCATTTCCCCGTAAGTCGATAGCTGCATAAAAAAGAGATGCATAAAAATTCGAAACCAAATGCATACACCTTGCAACCAACCAACCAACCTTAATTTCTTACACAGAAAGTTCAGTGGGTGAAAACAGTTCGTAAAAATATACCGTTGCTACACAATTAGAATGCATAAATAGGTGGAGTGCAGTGGGCAGTGGCCTTGCAGGATTGAGGAATAACACAAATTATAGGTCTTTTATTTTATTGTTTACACTTCCTATTACCTGTACAAGAACACAAATTATAGAGCATCTCTCAAGTAGTTAATAGCATATTGCTGCTCTCCCTAGATGCATAAAAAATGAAAATCAGAAATGCATACAAAATCATACAGTGACCCTGGAATGCCCAACACAACAGAAACCATTTGGACAAATTGAATCAGGCCTAGTGCATAAAAAAACCATGACTGCTAGCATTGTCGCAACCCTATGTTCCTGCAAGACTGCAGTCGAATCAAAGCGCACAAACCCCTGCAATAGAAACTATGGCACAAGCAGCGTAAAAATCAAAAATAAAATTTACTCACCTCCATGGTTGATCAATGGATGGAGGCAGACGTGCCGTACAGGTCATCGTCGGCTTCCTACACGCCGGATCCACGGGCAAGGGAGTTGTGGAAGGCCGCCGGCCACCAGGATGGAGGGCGGCGCCGCTGGTTGGAAGGGAGAGGTCGCCGTCGACTCCTGAGAATGCTCTCGCCGCCGCGTGCTCGTGACCTTCCGGGGTGGGATGGCGCCACCAGGGGTGGTGGGGAGCTCGTCCCCTCCTCCATGGTTCTTGTCGAGGTAGGAGATGGGTGGACCCATGCTGCCGCTGCTTGGGAAGGGCGGATCCGCGCCGTGTTCGGTCGGGGGAGGGTACGGGACCAAGCCGCCGGACGTGGAAGAGGCTGGACCAGTACAGACGCAGGAGGACCGGGACCAATCCGCTGGACGGGGAAGGGGCTGGACCAGCGCCGCAGTGCTCCACGGCGCTCGCTCCAGGGGGCGGGTGGCGGGGATGGGGCCGCCACCTCCGCTGGTGGAGGAACAGGCCCTCGAGGGAGGAGCGACCGGATCTGCTGCCGGTGCAGTAGTGGAGGTCGCCGGCGGCCGAAGCTCTGCTCGTGAGCCCGTCCACGTTGCCTCCAAGGGCCGCCGTGTGCGCCGCCGGAAGGGAAGAGGTCGCGCGCCGCCGGTGGGGGACGAAATCCGCGCGCAGGAGGGAGCAAAGCCTGCGCCGTCGCAGCTGCGAGGCTCGACCATGCGCGACGTCGGTGGGGAAGGAAGCCGCGCGCCGGGGGTGCAGTGGTGGGGACGGAAGCCTGCGCCATCGCAACGTTGCGGCCAGACGATAATGGATTGGGGTGCCGATTCAAATCAATTTGAAACAGGAGAGCACGTCCGGTGTGGAGGTTTGAGCTGGCCCACGTGGGGTCCATGATGTCGTCATCTCTGGACATGGCGGTGGGAGGGTGATTCGTGTGTGTTTTTCCTCACAACATGAGGACGGTTCGGTTGAACCTGGTTGCTGCTGTGTAGGCTAGGGCTTTCCGTAACTATTGAAACTATTGAAAGCCCTGGGTTCCTAATAGCATACCCCTCTCTCTCTATATATATATAGAGCAGCCTGCACTGTGAATACACTGTTTAACACAACGGCGGTCGGAGGCAGCACTCAGTTTCACTCCGGCGAGCAACACAACAGGTGCGTTTTAATTACTACGTGCAGAATGCATGCCGACACATTTACAGCCCTCCGCGTTGACGCGAGCCCTCCGGCTGAGTGCATGCATAGCTGCTATGGCAACAATGATTGCACAGTAATCAAAACCTGCATGGAAGCCTGACGTGGCCAATTTGTAATTGGGCAATCAACCTAACGAACGACATTTAGGAAAGTAATTGGGTAATTCACATAGTTTGAACCCCAGAGCAGTATTTCTCAACAAAATGTTACCAAACATTTACTATACATCCGGGGTTCAAAATATGTGAATTACTTCCCTAAATGTCATTCGTTGGTTTGATTGCCCAATTACAAAATTGGCCACGTCAGGCTTGCATGCAGGTTTTGGGCTTGTTTAGATAGGAAATGTTTTGGGTTCGGATACTGTAGCATTTTTCATTTGTATTTGGTAATTATTATCCCACCATGGCCTACCTAGGCTCAAAAGATTCGTCTCGCAAAAACAAACTAAACCTAGTAATTAGTTATTTTATTTACCTACATTTAATGCTCTATATATGTGTCCAAAATTTTGGTGGCCAATTTTGTAACTGGGCAATCAACCCAACGAACGACGTTTAGGGAAGTAATTGGGTAATTCACATAGTTTGAACCCTGGAGTAGTATTTCTCAACAAAATGTTATCAAACATTTACTATACATCCGGGGTTCAAAATATGTGAATTACTTCCCTAAATGTCATTCATTGCTTTGATTGCCCAATTACAAAATTGGCCCGTCAGGCTTGCATGCAGGTTTTGGGCTTGTTTAGATAGGAAATGTTTTGGATTCGGATACTTTGTAGCACTTTTCGTTTGTATTTGGTAATTATTGTCCCACCATGGCCTAATTAGGCTCAAAAGATTCGATCTCGCAAAAAAACAAAATAAACCTAGTAATTAGTTATTTTATTTACCTACATTTAATGCTCCATACATGTGTCCAAAATTTTGGTGGCCAATTTTGTAATTGGGCAATCAACCCAACGAACGACATTTAGGGAAGTAATTGGGTAATTCACATAGTTTGAACCCTGGAGTAGTATTTCTCAACAAAAAGTTATCAAATATTTACTATACATCCGGGGTTCAAACTATGTGAATTACTTCCCTAAATGTCGCTTCGTTGGTTTGATTGCCCAATTACAAAATTGGCCACGCCATGCTTGCATGCAGGTTTTGGGCTTGTTTAGATAGGAAATGTTTTGGGTTCGGATATCAGTAGCACTTTTCGTTTGTATTTGGCAATTATTGTCCCACCATGGTCTAACTAGGCTCAAAAGATTCGTCTCGCAAAAAAAAAACTAAACCTAGTAATTAGTTATTTCATTTACCTACATTTAATGCTCCATACATGTGTCCAAAATTTTGGTGGCCAATTTTGTAATTGGGCAATCAACCCAACGAAATCGACATTTAGAGAAGTAATTGGGTAGCTCATATAGTTTGAACCCGGAGTAGTATTTCTCAACAAAAAGTTATCAAACATTTACTATACATCCGGGGTTCAAACTATGTGAATTACTTCCCTAAATGTCGTTCGTTGGTTTGATTGCCCAATTACAAAATTGGCCACGTCAGGCTTGCATGCAGGTTTTGGGCTTGTTTAGATAGGAAATGTTTTGGGTTCGGATCTTTGTAGACTTTTTCGTTTGTATTTGGTAATTATTGTCCCACCATGGCCAAACTAGGCTCAAAAAGATTCGTCTCGCAAAAATAAACTAAACCTAGTAATTAGTTATTTTATTTACCTACATTTAATGCTCCATGCATGTGTCTAAAATATTGATGTGGCGGAGAATCTAAAAACATTTTGGGTTGGGGAGGGGAAGTAAACAGGCTCTTTGATTACGGTGCAATCATTGTTGCCATAGCAGCTATGCATGCACTCAACCGGAGGGCTCGCGTCAACGCGGAGGGCTGTAAATGTGTCAGCATGCATTCTGCACGTAGTAATTAAAACGCACCTGTTGTAAATGCTCGCCGGAGTGAAACTGCGTGCTGCCTCCGGCCGCCGGTGTGTTAAATAGGTCTCACATCCTCAGAAGGGAGACGACGACACCGCGCCAGCCATGCCGGAGGGGAGGACGTCGCCGGAGATTCCACCGCCTGGTATGCTGAGATCATTGCAGTTGCGGAAGGGAAGGGACGAGGGAGCGGCGAGTAATAATTTATAGAACATAGATGCGCTGCCATGCGGTCTTCTTGGCCTTGACACGGTAATTATTGATTCACACGGGACCATGGCAACATTAAATATGTCAGTTTTTCTAGGATGGTCGCCGGCGAGTGGCGGAGCTCCGCCGGTGTGGTGAATACTACTCAACGGCCTGGCAGCTAAATAGTGTATATATATATAATATCCATTTTATGATTGCTTTAATGAAAATAAATAAAAAGATGCATAATTGTAGAAGCAAAGTAAAAAGTATAGTTTTAATATAATATTAGAGTGTGATTTTAATAAATAAATAGAGAATGTATGAAAGGTCTAGGCCCTTGTTTGGGCTTTGGTAATTAATGACAACATTTGTGGACTAACTTCTCGCTTGAGTGTATGAAGGAGAAAATAGTTGAGTTCTCAAGATGAAATGGTGTTTGGCATTGGTTTGCATTGCTAGTATGATGGAAAGATCAAATCAAGCATGGCAAGCAAGTGAAGACCGAAGCAAGACTTGGCTTGACGGACCGGGGCAAGGGTGAAGGGCAAGTTAAGGCTTGATGTGATGGACCACGGGCGGGAAGCTTGGCAAGACTTGGCGCCCGAAGGACCAAGGCGACGGTGAAGAGCAAGTGAGGCTAAGGTTGATGGACTTGGAGTCTATGTGATGGTTTGAGTGATCCACATCATTTGAGAAGATCAAGTCAATGTTGAATTGATCACTTCAAGAGACTTGGTGGATATGCCGAAATTATTTTTCTTGCGGTGCATCAAATGGAGGAATTTGGATTCGCACAAGGCAAAGGTATAAATCATAGGATGATTTATTTCACCGGCTATAAGGTGTGTAGAGAAGATGATAGCGGATTTAGGATAGATAGCCGTACTATTAAGAGGGGCAAACGCGTTTTTGCATTACGGTTATCTAGTGCCACTTGTGAGCTTTATCGTTGAGGTACGTCTAAGTGATAAGTGGCATTGATCGATAAAAACCTTTGTGAAATGATTTCAAAAGGCTAACCAGTGGAGATGTTGAGACTATCCTCTTGGAGTGATCGTATCTTGGTGTTGGCTATTGAAAAAGGTTTTTAATAGCGCTTGGAACTAACTTGAGAATGCTTTTGCGAACCTTCATATGGTATGAAGTGGTTGTCCAAAACTAAAGGAGGCGATGCGCTTGAGAAGGAATTTTTCAGGCTCACGGCGGACAGTCCGGTCTTTGGGCCTCGGATAGTCCGCCGGCTAATTTGCTACCGAGGCTTTTTTTCTCGACTTGCTCGTCCAGGGAGCTGGTATTGTGGGGCGGATAGTCCAAAGATTTTCAGGCGGACAGTCCGCCGGCTTATCTCAAAAAAATTCCGAGCCGTTGGTATGCTGTCGCGCGTGCAGAGGAGAAAGGGGCGGACTGTCCGCCGGCGTTTCGGCAAGAAAAAAGAGAAGCCGTTACGCTTTGGGCGTGGGTCGTTTCTCAATGGCGGACTGTCCGGCCCATGTTGGGTGGACTGTCCGCGGCTCTGGATTTTGAATCCAATGGCTAGATTCTTGAATGGCGGACCATCCGGACTTTCAAAGTTGGACTGTCCACGTTTGTCGCAGGAAAAGCAAAACGACTAGTTTTTGGCCCCCTCTCTATATATAGTGGGGTGGCCGGTTGGAGAGGTCTCTCTTGGCCATTTGAATTTCATATCCATTAGAGAGCAACCTTCTAACACCTCTCTCTCATATACTTTGCTTTGGGCAACATTTGGAGAGTGAGAGTGCATCACTAGTGCGGATTCTTGCGAGAGAAATTGCTTGTGGCACTTGGTGATCGTCGTGCGGGCGTGGTTGCTTGTTACTCTTGGAGGTTGCCACCTCCTAGATGGCTTGGTGGCAAGAGGCTCGTGTGAAGCACGTCGAGGGGATTGTGCGGTGCTCCGGAGAAGTGATTTGTGAGAGGTTGGTGCTCACCTCGCGGGGATCGCGAAAAGCAATCTTATTAGAGCGTGTCATTGAGCTACCTCACTTGCGAGTGGTGTCTTGTGCTCGTAGAGGCATAGCGGGGGATCGCTAGCAAGAACCATCAAAGTGTTGGTTGACACAACAAGGATTAGGGGAAGTTGGCAAGCTTCCGAGACCTCGGTAAAAAATCACCGTGTCAACCTCTCCATTGTGGTTTTCTTATCTCAACACAAATTTAATTCACTGCAATATATATATATATCTCTTGTGTTGGCTTTGCTCTTGTATTAGATTGCTTAGGTTGCTTGACCTTGCTTATTAGAATTGTTTAGGAGCTCTCAACCTAGGCTAGTACCCTTAGTTATAATCTAGCTCTATTATTTGCAAGGGTACTAGAAAACTTAGATAGAGGGGTGAAGTTGTGGCTAGGCCGATTATTAACTTCCGCATTTATTTTACTAGCTATTGCGATTGTTTTTAGAAAACAACTATTCACCCCCCCTCTTGTCGGCCATCTCGACCCTACAAGTGGCATCGGAGCTTTGGTCTCTCTTTTAGCGGTCTTAACCGACCCAAGAGGATGGCGACTTATGGGCTAGGTGTTGAGTGTCCACATATTTTTGATGGCACACACTTTTACACGATGGAAGATTGAATGATTGGCAATTTTAAGTTTATTTCGCCTCAAATGTGGTGGATCATGAATGTAGGCTTTTCTAATGCTATTGATAGAGAGAGTGCTTCTCAAGCACAAAAGAAATTTCTACATCTCGATTGCCAAGCTACTAACATTTTCTATCAATCCATGAGTGATGGCATATTTCGAAATCATGGATATGAAGTCCGCTCATGAGATTTGGACCTATCTAAATGAGTATTATTATGATGATGATGTTAGTGTTGGCAAGATTCATGAGAAAGTTGATGATTGCCCTACCTGAAGCTCAAGTGATTGTGATGATATTTCTACTCCTAGTTCACTTGATGATGATGGTTCATGCTTGGTTGGTAATTCGATGATACTACAAGATCACCCTCTACATCACATTGCTCCTTGTCACAAGGTGACACAAAGGTATCAAATTTCAATGTGATTGGTCATGATTCATAAGATGAGCTTATTAGTATAATTGCTAGCATGACCATGTCTTTGGAAAATGAGAAAGCTAAAAATGTGAAATTGGAAAAAGAAAAACTCTTTTCTAAAGAAATCATGTGAAGTATAAGAGAGCTTACTTGATGTTCTTAGAACTTCACATGAGGAGCTAACTTTGTCTCATGAGGATCTAATTGAACAACATGCTTCTCTCATTAAATTCATTTCAAAGAAACTTAAAAATGATGAAAGCTCATCACATGAATCTAATGATCAATTGCAAGATGTGGCTAATCCTTGTGTTGTAGGCAAAAAGGATGTATCCACCTCATGTGATGATTTATTAGAAATGCCTTGTTCTTCGAATTTGGATACTTGTTCTTCTTCTATGAATCATGAGACTAACCATGTAGAAGAAAACAATGAGTCAAAGAATGAAGAGAAGAAGGCAAATGGCAAGATGAGGTTGAGTAGATTGCCAAGAGTAACAAACTCACAATTATTGGCAAGCTACAAGAAAAATTTGGCAATATGTATGGCATCGACTACAACAACACCAAAATCAAAGGTAGAAGATGGGGCAAGAAGTATGAGAGAGAGATGAAGAAATTAGAAGAAAAGCTCTCTCAATACAAGTGCTTCAAGTGCCATGAGAAGGGTCACTTGGCCATGAGTTGTCCCAACAAGAAGAAAAAGATGCCACAAGACTCAAGAAAAGATGAGTCAAAGATTTCCCAATCTCAAGTCAATGTCAACCGTGAGGTTGATAACAAGTTGGGAAAGAGGTTTGTGAGAAGAGGAGGAAGAAGAAGAAATTTGAACAACAATTTCTCCTCCTATGAGCACCATCAATGTTACAACAAGGGATACTTTGCAAAAAGTAACCCCAAAGGTAGCAATTCTAAGCCAAGTCATATTCATGAAAATTATATGCTTAGGATGGTTGGCAATGGTACCATGAAGGCTACAATTGCTAGTCATTCACTTGTGCGTCCAAAGGCAATTTGGGTGCCCAAGCATGTGGTTACTAACATGAGAGGACCCAACTTGGATTGGGTACCATCAAGCAATTGAATGATTAGTAGGTACCATGGAGGCATTGGAAACTTGGTTTATCGATTCAATAATTTCTATCAACATGAAGCCATGTTTGAATGGTCATATTATATATCTTGAACCAATGCTATCCAACCAATTGATATCTCATGAGCAAGCTATTCTAGTGACTATTGACATCTTGATGCAACAAATTCAACTCCGGCAAGATAACCACTTTAGAGCGTGTGAAGAAGCTTGAAGGAGGTTCAAACCAAATTTGAAGCATTATTGGTGATTCTCATTCTTGGAAGCTCATGAGAAGTGATCTAGATCAAGCCTATGTGATAAAATTCTTATATATTGATGCTTGATGAGTTGGCCATATTGAAAGTGTCTAGGCCATAAAGATTGGTGATTCAATTGAATTTATCATAGATTTATCTCATATATTGATCTTCACATGGAATTCACTTACTCCTCACTTCAACGGCGGTTTGAAAAAATTGAGTGTGCATATTCATAACATACCCTACTAGTATGATTATAGGAGCATATTGCTTATTTTGTGATGATATCCTTGTTCTTGCATATTTTATATTTTCGTCAATTTATTGCCTATTTGTTGTTTGATTGATTGATCAAGTTGGCAATATTTTGATTTTGTCCATAAGCAATGCTATCATGAGAATTATGAAATTGATGTGCTTAAGGTGGTTGAATTGGATTTCATGTCAAATCAGCCTTGGAAGTGATTTTGAACAGTGTGAGAAAGTATGAATTTTATTTGTCAAAAGATAGCACAAATGGCTCAATGTCACAGCATCTTGTATGTGCATTTTTGGGCAACCGGACTGTCCGGACCTGGCAAACCAGACTGTCCGCAGCACAGAATCAGAACAACTCCAGCAGCAGTTCAGCAAAGTTGAAGTTCTGAAAAATCAATAGCGGACTGTCTGCCTGGCGGTTCACGGACTGTCCGACGTAGGAATTTGAGTCAGGGTCCAGCGCCTGTGCAGAAAAGTCGGGAAAAAGAAAAAAAATACCGCTGGACTATCCGCCGCCACAAGCGGACTGTCCGCACCCTGTATTTTCACCCAGGATGAGCCTGACGGGAGCACCTCACCCAGTCAGTTTACCCCTTCGAGAAAACAGCAGACTCCCTGTCTCTCTCACCCGTGCGGTCGCAAGCAAGAAGAAGGGAGGGGACCAAGAGATTGGAGCCATCCCCAGACAATCCGATAATTTCTCCGGACACTCCGCGCTCTACTCCATCATGTTCTCCCGGTATTTGAAGGATTCCTTCTCTATTCTTGGTGGATTTGGAGTTTGAATGGCATTTAGGGATGAATCTCGATCTATATTTTGGGCCATGGATTTGGAAAAATAGTGTGGGGAAGTTGTTGCTTGTGATGACTAGATGTTATGCCCGAAATTTGATTGAAAATTATTGGTTGAATGTTGAGATTCTTGGATCGATGGGATGAACTGGCACTGTAGCAGTTTCATGCGCAAACAGTGCGTGCGGACTGTCCGCGGGCCCTAGAGAGGACTGTCCGCGGGCTCTGTTCCAGTGCAGTAGCAGCCTACTTTGAATGACTCATGTGCTATAAATTGATTTAATGATCCTAGTCAGTCCTAGCAGCAGTGTTCTATCACAGTGTCATATCTTCTATGCTCTAGTTCAAATACATGTTCTTGCTATCAATCATGGGATTCTATATTGATCAAATTGGCACATGATTATTGACTTATGTTCACATCTTGGAACATGATCTTGATTGAATGGCAGTGAAACATCTATAGCAATGGTTCTTGTTTATACATGCATGCCACTTATACATTACTATGATTATGCTTTGATAGTGGCAAAGGCAAGAAAGCTCAGGCAAACATGCCAAAGAAAGGAAGCTCTTCTAGGAGCAAAAGGGGAAGGCATGATGAGGATGAGGATTGGAATCCAAATCAAGAATATTATAGGGATGAGGATGATGAGAGTGATGATGAACCCATGGATGTGTCAGTCTATGATGGTGATATCAAAAAGTGGAATTCTATCACCTATACTAGGGAAAGAAGCCCATATCAATATGAGCAAGAAAATGATGCTACTCTTCCATTCTTCCACACTAAGGTACAAGAGGATTCTTACTTTGGATACCTTTGTAGCAAAACCATTCACAAGCATCAGGCAATCAACTTGAGATATCTGTCGAAAAGAGAAGTATCAGCTGGATTAGTTGTAGCCTTTCAGAAGTTGGAACTTACTCCCTTTCTTACACATCAATGTGATTGGAATGAAAAGATTGTCATGAAGTTTTATGCAACTATGGAGGTTAGAACTCACAGGAAGGAGATAGAATGGATGACTGGAAAAAGAAGGTACACTGCCACCTTTAGTGAATTTGCTAAGGAAAATCTGTTGGACTATAGGGCAATGAAAGAATATATTGATATTGATGATGAAGAAGAAAATTTGCCTAGTGATGAGTGGAGAAAATTTTATGAGCCTGTGCAAGGAGCAGACTTCGAACTTGGAAATCCAAAAGGGCTGAGGCATCATCCAGATTTGATCAACAAGATTAGCAGGCGCACATTCATGCCTAAAAGTGGAAATAGAGATGCTATTAGGGACAAGTACTGGAATGTCATACATCATATCATGTACATGGAGAAGTTTGATGTGGTCACTCTCATGATGAATCAGTTGGCAGTTTTGAAACATGATATGTCCACAAGTCTCTACTTTGCTCCCTACATCATGGCTCTTATCTTAAGGAAAATAAGATTCAGGGGACATTGTGAGAAACAGCATACAGTGTACACTCCATATCACAATGAGCCTAATTTCTATGAAAGGCCACTCACTCGCTTTCCTCCAGCAGCTGGAGAAGAACCCCAAGGTGGTGATTATAATGAACAAATGGGTGATGATGATGAGGTGCCACATGAGCATATGCTAGAGCCTCAGGGACATGGATGGGTACCTCCTCCTGGATACTTTGATCCCTACTTCCAAAACATGCAGAATTCTTTGACTACATCCTTTGCTCAGTTTGGTGATAGCATGCAGCAGCAGATGCAACAGGGGTTCAACACTATGGGTTAGAACTAGCAGGGACACATGGACACTTCTTTTCAGCAGTTTGGTCAGTACATTCACTCTACTATGTATGAGTCAATCCTGTCTAACCTTCAGAGTGTCCAGCAGGGGCTGCACCATGACATTGATGCTCTCAGTGCACAGCTAGGCACACTATCCACTCAGGAGCAGTTTCAGCAGCTTCAGGACAGGCAAGATCATATTGAGCAGTGGGTTGATCACTTGAGCACCAATTTCAATTCGTTCAGTGACCATTTTAACATGATCTATCCTAAGCCTGCACCTCCTCTAGCTCAGTTTCCATATGTGCCATACTACCCTCAGTTCCCTGTGCCACCGTATCCTCAGTTTCCTCCATAGTTCTTCCCTCCTAGTGATGATAATGCCGATGCTTGAAGCCTATCTTTTTAGGTTAATTAATGACAAAGGGGGAGAAGTGAGAAGAAGTTGAAGAAAATTGAAGATTTGATATGGATGGCCTTCGCCTTGCTTATGGACCAATGCATGTTTTTATTTATGTGTTGAACTATGTCGATGCATTTGTGTGGCTTGCATTAGTTGTAATAACTTTAAATTCGTACCTTGTGGCTTGTGGCTTGTGTGCTAGAACTTGGGGATGTTTGGTTCATGACACAAATTGCCATGCCAAACCTTAAGTAGCTGCCACATGTGTGGCTTGCCATAATATGTGGCAAAAAGAACATGTTTGGTTTGTAACTAAGGTTAGGCAAAATAAGTGTGGCTAGTGTTTGGATTACTACCACACAAACATGACAAAGTTGTGGCATTTGTTTGGTTTACAACCACAAATGAGTGAAAAATACCTCAATGCTATTAGTGATAAGCACCCATTTGTCACAGGATAACCATTTCAAATATTAGTTACAAATAACCATTTCAATAATAATAAAAAAGTAACCAACATATATTACAGGCCAAAGGAGGTTTAGATTCAAATATAATTACAATATAGGAGGTTTAAGCCAAGGATGTTTGGATCCAAATAATAATTACAAAATCATCAGCCAACCAAACTAGGATCAGTACCATAGAGCTAACAACCACACTTGGATCAATACCACACAACTAGTATCTACACCGGGATCAGTACCACACAGCCAAGTTCATGGGCATACCACAAAATCACATAGCTAACATCCTAAGCCATCAGCCATCACCACAACCAAAATAATCACACCCAAGTTCCCGGGCATGCCACAAAATATGAACAGCCAACCTCACAAGCTAAGCTTCATAGGTTAATGCCTTCCTTCTCACATAAGAATTTGAAAACCCAAGCATGCAGAGTAGCATCACTTGCATTACACAACCAACCACGCTTACCTTTATTCTCCTTGGTAGATAAATGTTCACCAACAAGAACCCTCGATCCGGTGTCATTGGGACTGCCTCTAATTTACGCCATAATGCCGCATGAGGATCGATAAGTCGTGGCATTGGAGGAGGGGCGGTGGCAGCAAGTGTCTCCCGGTGACTTCATTGTAACAAAGCAATTTCATCGGTGGAATCTGCAAAACGACTCTTTTTTGGCTTCTTTGTTGGTGAGCTCTTGGCTCTTGGGCGCTTCCTTCTAGCTTCACCGTTCTTTGGAAGATGTGTTGTCAATCTGTTACATGACTAGTTGGATTTGGCAAAGTGTCCGAATCCTCACCTTCTAGATCTTCGTGCCGTGTGTAGGTATTGAGGTCAAACAATTCCCTTGAGTCATCACTATCTGACCCATCATCAGTTTCCATGCATGTGTTTTGGTCCATAGCCAAAGATCCATCAAAGATTGGATCCCATGAATAGTTCTCTCATCTCATAGAAGAACTTGATAGGCTTAGAAAGTAGGCGTCTTGCTCTATCCTGCATTCATGTGACAAGTCAAATTAAGTTTATATTCATGTGAGCATTGAATTGATTTCAGATTCTAAAATACAATGTATTCATAGATTTTAAATTCAGTTCAAACAACTTACACATAATCTTGCCTTCTCAGATTCGAAAATATTCACCATGCATCTTTTTTTCATCAAATGTATTGCCACTATTGTTCAATGCTATTGCAATGTACTTCCAGTTTTCTCTATGGTACCTAAAGTGACGGTCCACTTGATCAACAGTCACCCCCATAGCAAAATTCTTGTTTAAATCATTGGCACATAGCATGAAATGTGCCTTCTTGAACTTAAATCCTGGATGTTGTTTTTTCATATACTCTATACACCACTCTAGCGGTGTACTTCGACCGATCCTCATGCCGGTTCACGTACCTCTCACGAGAGGATGCAAAAGCATCAGCTAGAAAATATTTGCCTACATTGTTTTTTACAACTTAATTAGCTAAGAAAATAGGCCAAGTGTCGATTAGAGATATTAGGACATAATGGGGTATTCCTACCTTCTGGTATGTTAAGCCCATTAGGGCGTGCTAGAGCATCTTGAAGCACATAAGAATCATGGGCCGAGCCTTCCCATCCAAAGAAGAACATAGATGAATCTTAGGTCAAAATCAACTAGCTGCTAGCACATTTTGGGTGGTAATATTTTTTCTACCCCTAAACCGATCTTGCATATGGAAAGGTACACATGCTGGTATATGCGTACCATCCAAGGCTCCTATGCATCCCTATAAAAATATTTTTATAAAAAAATTGGATGAGCATGACACCTAAAGTAATCTCCAAACATTGATTATCAATTTTTTGATGTACCTCAAAGTAAGGGTGAAATCTGCCCGGAGCACTTGTTATCTTGGAATGTGTCTCAACAGATCTGATGCATATGAGGTCACGAGCAAGAGTACAAAGGGCATCTAATACATGATGGAAATACCTACTAACAGTTTCACTTGACTGATGAACTCAAAACCAATTGTTACGCTTTGACCAATTGTGCGCAACACATTGGATAAACATTGCAACTTGTTCCTCTATTGTGACATGAAATGTCTCCTCTAGCAAGGCACGTGATCTAAGTTCATCACATAGTCTATGGAAGACAACTTTCCTCATACGCAACCGACTTATGCAATGGGCCTCGCACCATAATACAAACGATTTAGACGTGATAATCTTTCAACATCTCTATCTAGCATCGGAGCATAAGTTATGGCCCTTCTTCTTTTCTTGATTTAATCCTATACAGATGCATGGCAAGACACACAAGAATACCAGCCATACATCTTCTCCTCCACATATAATGCCAAGAATCCAAGTAATACTGCAAGTACAACTTTCTTTGACCCATCTAAAACATATGTTCGAAAAAAGATGAAATCAGTAATAAACTAGAAGCACTGAAACGTCATGGCTTTGAAAGATCCATGTTACGAGCTCATTTTGTCAAGAAAAAAATATGTAGTAAGCACCACATGCCAAGTCTGAAGGTTATGCATATATATTATCTAATCTAATCACGAGAGCTCCATGAATCGCAAAGGGGGAAATGGAATTACCTTCTCTGGGCGGGGGCTGCTGTGCTAGAACCTTCTTCAGCCTTTGTAGGGATTGATTGCTACGCATGACCAACAACCCGTGATGGATGGATCTTGAGCTAGTTGACTGATTTTAGTTTAGATCTGCAAACAAAGCTAGAGCTCAACATGCAACCACGGGGAGGGGAGGGCCATGAGACCGAGGTAGAAGAAGATACGAACCGCATCACCTGGTCGGCGGGCGGCGGCGCTGCCCGCTGGGCGCCCTGACCTGGCCCTTCGCTGGTGGTCCGCACCCGCGAAGCGGCGGCGCTGCACCCAGGACCGGCGGCGTCCCCACGCTGCGCCCCTAGCGGCGGCAATCCAGCCCCCTGCGAAGGACGGCACCCGCGGCCCCCCTGAGCGGCGGCGGCGGCGGGCAAGTGGACGGATTTCACCGGGGAGGAACGTGAGGAATGGATAGGGAGAGAGAGAGAGAGGCCGGGCTGCGGTAACTATTTTTAGGAGGTCACGCATGTGGCGACCACGGCCTCGCGGGGCGGCAATTTCGCCCGCCACACTTTTTTTGCGGCGAAATCCTACGGCGGGAGGATTTGGTGGCGATGGCGCCGCCGTAAATTTTTCACGAACCAAACGCACGCCAAAACTCCCGTGGGCGAACCAAACTTTAGTCGTGGCGAGAGTTTGGCGGGGAACCAAACATCCCCTTGATCTTGTGATACTATGGTGTATTGTGCATGGTACTTTAAGTCAAATATTATGTTGCACTAATATTCTTGTGAAGTGGTTCTAGCTCATTTGTGGTATTCCGAGGATATTATTGATGTCTATGGCTTATGAAGGTAATATCATATATCTTGTGCTCCTCGGTTACCATTATGTAGAGAAACTCCGCCAAAATTTCTAAATTTATGCATATGTGAATGAATTGAACCTAAATCTTTATGCACATATGTAGGGGAGCTTTCACTACATAGTTGTGTTTTTTTGTAGCATTTATCCATCATTTCTCATGATCTTAATGCTATGGATAAATGGTGCAAAATAATTTCAATTATTCATAAACTTCTTATGAGGTTGTCATCAATTACCAAAAAGGGGGAGATTGAAAGGTCTAGGCCCTTGTTTGGGTTTTGGTAATTAATGACAACACTTGTGGACTAACTTCTTGCTTGAGTGTATGAAGGAGAAAATAGTTGAGTTCACAAGATGAAATGGTGTTTGGCATTGGTTTGCATTGCAAGTATGATGGAAAGATCAAATCAAGCATGGCAAGCAAGTGAAGACCGAATCAAGACTTGGCTTGACGGACCAAAGCAAGGGTGAAGGGCAAGTTAAGGCTTGAAGTGATGGACCACGGGGCGGTGAAGCTTGGAAAGACTTGGCGCCGAAGGACCAAGGCGACAATGAAGAGCAAGTGAGGCTAAGGTTGATGGACTTGGAGTCTATGTGACGGTTTGAGTGATCCACATCATTTGAGAAGATCAAGTCAAGGTTGAATTGATCACTTCAAGAGACTTGGTGGACATGCCAAAATTACTTTTCTTGTGGTGCATCAAATGGAGGAATTTGGATTTGCGCAAGGCAAAGGTATAAATCATAGGATGATTTATTTCACCAGCTATAATGTGTGTAGAGAAGATGAAAGCCGGATTTAGGATAGATAGCCGCACTATTAAGAGGGGCAAACACGTTTTGCATTACGGTTATCTAGTGCCACTTGTGAGCTTTATCGTTGAGGTACGTCTAAGTGACAAGTGGTGTTGATCGATAAAAAACCTTTGTGAAATGATTTTAAAAGGCTAACCAGTGGAGATGTTGAGACGATCCTCTTGGAGTGATCGTATCTTGGTGTTGGCTATTGAAAAAGGTTTTTAATAGTGCTTGGAACTAACTTGAGAATGTTTTGGGAACCTTTCATATGGTATGAAGTGGTTATCCAAAACTAAAGGAGGCGATGCACTTGAGAAGGAGTTTTTTATGCTCACGGCGGACAGTCCGGCCTTTGGGCCTCGAACAGTCCGCCGACTAATTTGCTGGCGAGGCTTTGTTTCTGGACTTGCTGTCCAGGGGAGCTGGTATTGTGGGGCGGACAGTCCGGCATTTTTAGGTGGACAGTCCGCCGGCTTATCTCGAAAAAAATTCTCGAAGCCGGGTTTGCTTTGTCCGCGCGAGGAGGAGAAAGAGGTGGACTGTCCGGTCCTCTTGGGCGGACTGTCCGCCGGTCGTTTTCGGCAGCAAAACAGAGAAGCTGTTCTGCTTTGGGCAATGGCCGTTCTCAACGGCGGACTGTCCGGCCCATGTTGGGCGGACTGTCCGCGGCTCTGGATTTTTAATCCAATGGCTAGATTCTTTAACGGCGGACTGTCCGGACTTTCAAAGTCGGACTGTCCGCGTTTGTCGCAGGAAAAGCAAAATGGCTAGTTTTTTGCCCCCTCTCTATATATAGTGGGGTGGCCGGTTGGAGAGGTCTCTCTTGGCCATTTGAATTGCATATCCATTAGAGAGCAACCTTCTAACACCTCTCTCTCATATCCTTTGCTTTGGCAACATTTGGAGAGTGAGAGTGCATCATTAGTGCGGATTCTTGCAAGAGAAATTGCTTGTGGCACTAGGTGATCGTCGATGTGCGGGCGTGGTTGCTTGTTACTATTGGAGGTTGCCACCTCAAAGATGGCTTGGTGGCAAGAGGCTCCATGAAGCACGCCGAGGGGGATTGTGTGGTGCTCTAGAGAAGTGATTTGTGAGAGGTTGGTGCTCACCTCAAGGGGGATCACGATGAGCAATCTTATTGGGCGTGTCATTGAGCTACCTCACTTTGCGAAAGTGGTGTCCTCGTGCCCGTGGAGGCATAGCGGGGGATCGCTAGCAAGAACCATCGAAGTGTTGGTTGACACAACGAGGATTAGGGGAAGTTGGGAAGCTTCCGAGACCTCGGTAAAAAATCACCGTGTCAACCTCTCCATTGTGGTTTGCTTATCTCAACACAAATTTAATTTATTGCAATATATATATATATATATCTCTCTTGTGTTGGCTTTGCTCTTGTATTAGATTGCTTAGGTTGCTTGACCTTGCTTATTAGAATTGTTTAGGAGCTCTCAACCTAGGCTGGTACCCTTAGTTATAATGTAGCTCTTGTAAGGAAAATGGACCTCGGCCCATTTTATTTAGGATTTTGGTGTTTGATGATCAACATGACCAAATGGGACTAATGAGGTTGCGAGTGTTTATTTTGTAGTCTCATAGGATGCAAACATGGCTTGGACAAAGGCGACGTGATCATCACCTCAAGAAAGACATTAGAAGACTCACAAGATCAAGCAATGTCCAAGGCATGAAGATGGAACCAAGCCCAAAGCAAAGATCACGAAGAAACAAGTCAAGACATGGGCTTTGGGACCAACGGACGCTGTGCAACAGACCCTGCGGCATGCGTCCGTTGGCCACAGTGAAGGCAATGCAAAGGTAGAAGAACCAGCAGCGGACGGACACCGCAATCGACACGCGCTGCCGCCGGCATCCGCGGCCGCCCGATTGTCCGTCGGCCGCAAATCGACGCCAGCGTCGTCGTCAAATTTGGCGTTCGAGCTCTTCAGAATCGCAAAGCGGACACACGAAGTCACCAGCGTCCGTTGCAAGTCACCTCGCATCCGTTGCAACATAAACGGGTAGAAGCCGCCAACGGCCGGGAGCAACGGACACACTGTACCGCGGCGTCCCGCTGCCCATGAGAAGCGTCCGTTGCCCACTCGAAAAGCTGAGATTTCATCTCCAACGGCTATCTTACTCGTCACGCCCCACTTTTAATGGGACTTTAATCTCACGTATTGGCGCGGGATCACGCTACCAATACGTTTATCGAGTCACATGAATGGAAATCGCTTATAGATGAACTATTCCGAGCATATAGTGACATAGGATAGAAGGACTTACAAATATGGTGTTGAAGACACCACCACTGATTATATTGATCGAGTAGCCAAATCGTGAAGCAAAGGGTTTATCTCGTGATGGGTTTGCTAGGGTGCTAGACCGCCTAGGCACGACTCCATGTTCCACAGGCAACTTGAGCGCGGATGGAATTTACGGGCTTCTACGTCTTTCTCCTAAACGACGCCTTGTAAACTTCTACGCCGTGGGTCTCCTACTTCGACAAATGACCTTACCTTCTGATATGCCGATATCCAGAAAAATCGAGGGGTGAGTACAAAGGTACTCGGAAGTCTAAACCAGGGTGGTTTGGTATATTAAGGGTTTGGGCCCTAGCGAGTCTCTAAAACTGCTCTCACTAGTTCCCTGGGGTTATCTCATCCGGTCATCACCTTCACATCATCACAAACATTAGTTATTTCTAATCATAGATGTTCTTTCCTAGCATTCGCCCATTCCAAGGACGTGGCTATTCGAATAGATTCAATAAATTCTACAGAGGTGTACAAATTTCCCCACACGATAGGCGTTGTCTACACCACGGCTAATGGCTCGACAGCCCAACGAGATCCGTACCCGCTTGAGTGCTACTCTAGGTATATTGGTATAATCTTCACCATGACTTCTCGGGGGTTGGAAGGATAACACATCACCCTAAGATGACGTACTACCCTAGACAATATGGTGATACCAAATCACCCATGGCTTTGGCTGGTAATACCTTATTACCCAACCTATACTTTATCAACACCACTCTCAATCTCAATTCATCAATATGTGCCTCTAGCATTTGCGCCATCGCGCCCAAACACTTACGTGGAAGACCACTCAAAGATCCACGCCAACCGGACCATGGGGCCACTCTTCCCATGTCTGCTCCCCAATAGGTCGTTCGCCGCCCCGGCCACCTTGGCTCCAATTATACCTCAACCCAACGGGGTGTGGAATCAAGCCGCCCCATCCCTGCGTGTGGTCGTGCGAAATATCTCACTAGGTAGAAGGTCTATGAACCAAATCCTTAGGGGAGGCGAGTATCACTCGCAGAAATCCCCTCACGGCAATTCCCGTAGTAACCCATCTCATAATGAATTACTATCACCCACCTCTTTTGTTGGTCGTGGTTCATTAAACGATCTTACGTTATACTTGATTACGACGTATGAGCATAGATAACGTGGATGATTACGTCATCCGGCTTAGCTCCATAGCTACGTTATCGCTCATACCACTATATACTAATCGATTATCCACGGTGATGTATCATATCCGTCATCATCATCTCATCTTATTAAGGTCATGACTAGGGGGTAAGGACTTGCACGGGATGTTCTTACGAATCGGCACGGCGTCGAACGCTCCTAGCTCGCTTTGGGCGGAAGCTCCTAATCGGTCGTCGATTCTAATCGCGATTAGCGATAAACCCTAGCTTGAACTATAACACATAAAACAAACATAGAACATTATGGTGGCAATGGGTTAGATGCATAGATCTAGATTTTAGATGAATTATAGAAGTCACTTCACGCGAAACGGAGTTCGTATGCATGAGATATGGACTTTATAATATTAATCCCTAATTAAATCATTAGGGTAATATTATAATATAATTTTATCATGTAATAAAATTGGAACTAATTACATGATAAAATTCTATAAATCAAATAATGAATTTACAAATTTTTCGGGAATTTTTCTCGACACGGAAAGTATACTTATAACACTCGTGTACAATATCCTGTTATGCGTAGCATTTTACAAAGTGTACCCGTGAAGGGTTACATACACGTGGGTGCCACGTGGGTCCACGCGGACGCCACGGTGGATGCCACGCGGGTGCCACGTGTTTTACGGTGTTGCCGTGAATCGGTTGCCGACGGAGGAACGGAAGGGCGACGTGTCGCCTCCCCATCGGCTCCCGTTTCACGCCGTCCACGACGGTAACGGCGACGCCGCCGCGCTCCCGTTCGCGCATCCCGACGGCGGGGCTTCGCCGGAGGGCTCGTCGGAGTTGTCGTTCTTGGCGGTTCCTCGCCGCGAGTGGCTCTTGAGCATCCCCGTCTTTGCCCGAACCCGATGGAGTAGGTCCGGGCGGCGGTGGCTTGTCTCCCTCGGCGGCGGCCACGGCGGACTCTCGACGGCGGCGATGCTTGGACGCCAAAGGCTACAAGACGTTACACCGAGAGAAAATAGGGGCAAATGGAAGGTAGGACTCCGTGAGACTCAGCGACCGCTCAGACGACTCGCGATGACTACGATGGTGGGGGCATCGTGACCTAGTGGTGGCGGCATGGAGCTCCTGGATTGGGGGCAACCGTGATTCCGCGAGGAGGGGAGGAGGAGAGGGATGGCCAAGGCGAGCACCGCGCGTTCCACGCTGGGGCGGAGCTCGTGAGGGGATTGGCGTGCTCGATCGTGAGCCGGGGAGGCTATTTATAGCCTCGCCGGGCACTCCTCGGTCGGCGTGATGGTTTCCGCCTCGACGATCTTTTTCCGACCACCGTCATGGCCATTAACGATCTCCGGTGGCTCCCGCTGTCCCATGGCGGCGCCCGCACGTGGTATCGCCGTGCCTCGGTGAGCTAGCCGTCGTCAAGTCCCCCTCTCCTACAGCGGCGGATCGACGTCGTCATGGCGGCAGCGTGCGACCGACTCGTGGTGGCGCCGTGTCGTTTGACTCTTGCCCCCGTGGCGCATCGTCGCCTCGGTGTCTGGTCAGGGGTGCTAGGGAGGGCGCTGTGCCGTCGTCTTCGTCAACAGCATCGGTGCGTCTCGTCGGTCGTGCGGCCATGGCCGGACTCCGTGCACGCGCGCCCTTCGCGGACACCGTGGTGCGGGTCTAAGTGAGGCGGCTGCGCGGCGTTGGCGCGAGGGCTTCGTGCCGTCCCCTCGTGGTGTCGGTCTCCTTCACGCGGGTGGCCGTGCGGCGGGGGCGGCGGCAGGTGGGCGGGCGCTGTGGACGCCTTGCCGTCCTCGGCATGTATGGAGGAGGAAGACGACGGGCACCCGGTGGGTCCCGGTTGGCGGTGAGAGGAGGAAAGGGGAAGCGGGTCTGGCGGTGATGGCCAGTTGGGCTGGCCTGCTCGCGTGCACGCGAAAGAGGAGGGAAAGGGAAGGCCTGGGGGCGAAGTTGGAAAGAGGGAAGGAGAAGAATGAGCCCGTGAGCACTTTCTAATTCCTTTCTCTTTTCTTTTATTTCCTTCTCTTATTTCTTTTCCCTACTTAATGTGTGACATCCATATATATGTATTTATGTTATAAATATTTACACAAATACATGCATATCTCCATGATTTATATTCATGACAATATTTATCAATTTGTACTCATATAAATATTCACATATATGAGTGTACACACTTTTATTCCCCAATTCTATCATTTCATGTGTAATCTATATATTACAAATATTCATATGAGCATCTTTATATTCCTCGACTTTTAGTGTCGAGAATAATTATTTGTTGTGCTCATAGGAATATGAATATATATTTGGTACACATGGGTTTTTGACTATTTTATTCCCGAGAGAAATTCCGTAACTCATTACTCATGCAACATTATACTTCCATAAATAAATCTAGAGCTTACCTTGCATCCTTGGTCACCATAAGGTTTATCACTCAACAAACAAGGTTCCCTACTTTTCTATATGGTGAGGGTTTGAAATGCGTGTTTTTTTAAACGGGGTTTTGGTTTAGCGGGAAATAAATCAAGTTTTAGTTGTAATTAGAAAAAGTTCAAATTTTTAGTGATTTTTAAATGATGCAAAAACACGGATGTTACATCTTCTCATTTGGGGCTATATATATCCCACCCAACCGGCCAAATGAAGCAAGAGAGAGCAAGAGATCAGTTTGGAAGTGTTGATACATCTTTTTAGAGCTCTCCACTTGCATAGTGCTTAGTGATACACTTGGTGATTAGCGTAGGTGCTTTGCGGCGTGCTTAGGTTGATTAGACCACCGCTATGCGCTTGCTCTAGGCTTAGGCTTAGTAGTTAGTGAGGTTTGCATACCTCTTAATCAAAGGTGCTTGCGGCAAGACCGTGTTGTACATCGGAGGGGCTTGTAATCTTGCGAGATCACACCAACCGTGTTTGTGGTGTGGCCGCCACCGTGTACGGAGGGAACAAGGCCCGCGGCGGTTCTACTGAAGCTTGATAGTGAAGACGGCGGGGAGCATCCGGGAGAGGCTTGTCGGAAGGCACATCGGAGACCCACTTGCGGCGTGGGGAAGGCCCGAGGCTATCCACGGAGTTACCCGACCGGGAGCTTGGCCCTTGCGAGGGATTCCTTGCGAGGGGCTCCAACGAGGACTAGGGGGAAGCTTGTGCGCTTCTCGATACCTCGGTAAAAATACCGGAGTCATTGATGGGAGTTTGCATCTCTATCACTCTCTTTACCTTCCGCATTATATTGTTGCCTTGGTTGTGTGCTTACTATTCATAGCTTAGTTGATAGGCTAGCTGATAGGATTGGAACCTAGGTTGCATAACTCCTTTGCGGTAGAGATAGCAACACACCTAGCAAAACCGTAGTTGCACATTTAGATAGTTTACTTTCTTGCAATAGGTTTTGACTAGGTGAAGTTAGAGGCCATAGGTTAGAGTAGAAGTTTTAGAAGCCTAATTCACCCCCTTTAGGGCGTCCGGATTTCTTTCAATTGGTATCAGAGCCGGGGCTCATTTGTAGCTTCACCGCTAATGAGCGACGACCTAAGAATGGGAGGAAAGAATACCTCTAGGCCTCCGCACTTTGACGGCACTAATTTCCCCTATTATAGTGCTAGAATGGCAACTCACCTTGAGGTGGTTGACTTGGGTGTTTGGAGAGTCACCCGCGATGGGATGAAACCCATTAAGAATCCCGATAAGCCAACTAAAAATGAAGAGAAGGAAATTCACTTCAATGCTAGGGCTAAAGATTGCTTGTTTGAATCCCTTGATGTTCACATCTTTAACCAAGTGTACACCCTAAAAACTTCTCATGAAATTTGGTTAAAGTTGCATGAAATCTATGATGGCACAAGTAATGTTCGAGAGCAAAAGCATTACCTAACAAGGCAAAGGTATGATTCCTTTAAGATGAAAGATGATGAGCTTGTTCGTGATATGTACTCTCGTTTGAATCTTATTATCAATGAGCTCAATGATATAGGAATCACAAAGCTAGGTGATGCGGACATCGTGAGGAAGATCATCACCGTGCTTCCACAAAAGAAGTACGCAAGCATCATCACCATCCTTCACAATTTGGAGGACTTGAGCACCATGACCCCTACCACCCTCATTGGGAAAATTGTGGCATTTGAGATGTCACGCAAGATGGGTCAAGAAGAAGAAGCTCCTTCATCTAGCAAAAGCAAGCACAAGTGCTTTCACAAGCCGTAAGGACAAAAAGATGAAGGGCAAGAAAGTTGAGTCAAGCTCAAGCTCAAGTTCCTCAAGCTCCTCAAGTGAAGAAGAAAGTGAGGATGATGATGATGATGAAGAATCAAGTGAAGAATGGTCCTCCTCCTCCACCTCCGAGCTTGACGAAGAATCAATCAAAATAATTAAGAAGGTGGAGAAGATGATCCGAAGGCTCAATGTTACGGTGTCCCCATCCAAATAGAAGATTGCCTCTTCACCAATCAAAGAAGAGAGCAAAGAAAGAGAGGATGCTATGGATGTGGGGAGAAGGGGCATTTTAGGGAAGCTTGTCCAAACAAGCCCACACCCAAGGCAAGAAAGAAGAAGGCATGCAAGAACAAGGCCCTCACATCAATCAAGACTTGGGATGATTCATCAAGTGAAGAAAAATCCCAACATAAGAAAAGCGGCCGCAAGCACTCATCATCAAGCTCTTCACGTGTGTGCCTTATGGCACTAGGTAATACTAACTCATCCTCTAGTGAGAGTGATAGTGATGATGATATGCCTTCTATTCATGAACTTGTGCAAGACAACCTAAAATAAGCTAAAATTTGCACTAGTCAACAAAAGAAAATATCCATGTTGCAAGAGAAATTAGATAGCTCACTAGAAGCTTATAAAACCTTGGTTGAGCAATATGAAACCTTTGCTAATCTAAATGTTGAGCTATCTACTAAAATTGAGCAACTTGAAGCTAGTGCAAATGCTAAAACTTGCCAAGTTAATGATGTTGATGCCATCACCCCCACCAAGGCACCTAAAAAGAAAAACTCAGTTTTTGAAATGACTAAAAAGGATGCCTCCACTTCTTGCATTGATTTATTGGACTCACCCATGTGCAACCAAGTTTGTCTTGAGAAAGTTGTTGTAGAAACATGTACACAAGATGTTGCCATGGAGAATGAGAAGCTTAAGCAAGAAGTGGCTCGCCTCACCAAGGACTTGTCACAAGTGCAAGGCAAAGTGGAGCAAACCCAACTTCATCAAGATAACACCGTCAAGGGAGTGAAGAAGCTTGATGAAGGTCAAACTGTGGTTTGCTACACATGCCACAAAGAAGGCCACAAGTCCTATGAGTGCAAGGTGAAGAATGAGGGAAGAACAAAGAAGAAAGGGAAGAACAAGAAGCAAACAAGCAAGCTCTCCAACACCTACACCAACAAGGAGGACAAGAAGGCCTCCACCCCTTATCTCTTGAAAAAGAAGAACAATGACAAGGTGGTGGCCATCAAGGTGAACAAAGCCATCAATGGGGCCAAACGGATTTGGGTGCCAAAGGAGATTATTTCCAACATGAAGAGCATCAAGAAGGTTTGGCTTCCAAAAGGGAAGTGAGTAGTCTAATGGACTACGGGGAATTTGGAGACTTGGCAAAGTTTGGGTCCATTTCATGGGGTGCATCATGATGGACATAGCCATTGCCAAGTGGGTTAGTGAAAATTATGGACCCAAGTTCCCCTCTCCCATGTTAGGTAACTAGATTTAAACTCTTGCTATTTTCATTAGCATCTAGTTCCTATCTATGCCTAGGTTTGCATTTGCATATTTAAATTCTTGTCATGCATACACTAGGTAAATCATATGGTAGGGTTGCTCGGTATCACTCTTACCCTTGGAGCAAACCTACATGGTTTAAATTGTTTAGGAGCACGGCACATAGCTTGTCTTTCATTTGATTATCTAATATGTGCCCTAGTTCAATTTATAGTTTGCACTCCCCTAATGTCATTCTTTGAGTGACATATTGATTTAATTCAATGTGCATGTCTCCTACAAGTATTCCATGCTTGTATGCACAAATTTAGGGGGAGGGCACTCTACAAGTTGAACCCTTTGAGACTAATTCTATTTCAAGCTTATCGTGTGTATAGTAGTCTCATTGTAAGGAAAATGGAGTCCCTGGAGACAAGCATCATGCTTTCATGATCCACCACCTTTCAAGTGGTGAAAATTCATTTTGGTTTCTACATGTGGTATTCCTAAACCAATATCATTATGATGATTTCAATTTGATATCTATATGCTTTCTCCATGCATTATATAGATTAAACTCCTTTGAGCATTAATTTGCCAATTATGCATATGCTTTGCCTTCCACCATATGTATGCATATATTTAGGGGGAGTTTAGTCTATGTAATGTGAGAGTCAAGTTTTGTGACCTATTCCACTCCACATCCAAAGGATCACAAAATTTGACCCTCCCTTGTGCTACTAATGTCTTCCTTTTCGGTGTTTGATGTCAAAGGGGGAGAATTTGAAGAACCAAAAGCAAGCTCAAATTCATTGATCATAGGATGTGAATCCTAATTGAGATGGTCCATGAAAGGGAGATGAGTGAATTATGGATTTAGGGGGAGCATAGATCCATAATATCACAAGGGGACATTGGCAAGGACAAGATAAACTCATGTTGTTTATTTTCATGTGGTATTCTTAGCATCATATATGCTTGTCCTTGCATTGCATCCTAGCAAGTAGATAGTTTTTAAATTTTGCAACTTTTATTATTTGCTTGCTTTGGTCGTGTTGCCATCAATCACCAAAAAGGGGAGATTGTAAGGAAAATGGACCTCGGCCCATTTTATTTAGGATTTTGGTGTTTGATGATCAACATGACCAAATGGGACTAATGAGGTTGCGAGTGTTTATTTTGTAGTCTCATAGGATGCAAACATGGCTTGGACAAAGGCGACGTGATCATCACCTCAAGAAAGACATTAGAAGACTCACAAGATCAAGCAATGTCCAAGGCATGAAGATGGAACCAAGCCCAAAGCAAAGATCACGAAGAAACAAGTCAAGACATGGGCTTTGGGACCAACGGACGCCAGGTAACGGACCTCGCGGCATGCGTCCGTTGGCCACAGTGAAGGCAACGCTGAAGGCGTAAGAACCAAAGAAATGGACGGACACCGCAAATCGACACACGCGCGCCATGCGTCCGTCGCTGTCCAGCGTCCGTCGGCCAGGCAACTGACGCGTCCGGCCGCCAAATTTGGCGCTCGAGTTTCTCAGAATCGCAACGGACACACGAGTCACCAGCGTCCATTGCAACATAAACGGGCAGAAGCTGCCAACGATTGGGAGCAACGGACACACCTGCACCGTGCGTCCGTTGCCCATGAGAAGCGTCCGTTGCCCACTGAAAAGCTGAGATTTCATCTCCAACGGCTATCTTCTCATTTGGGGCTACATATATCCCACCCAACCGCCAAATGAAGCAAGAGAGCAAGAGATCAGTTTGGAAGTGTTGATACATCTTTTAGAGCTCTCCACTTGCATAGTGCTTAGTGATACACTTGGTGATTAGCGTAGGTGCTTTGCGAAGTGCTTAGGTTGATTAGACCACCGCTTATGCGCTTGCTCTAGGCTTAGGCTTAGTAGTTAGTGACGTTTGCATACCTCTTAATCAAAGGTGCTTGCGCGCACCGTGTTGTACATCGAGGGGCTTGTAATCTTGCGAGATCACACCAACCGCGTTTGTGGTGTGGCCGCCACCGTGTCCGGAGGGAACAAGGCCCGCGGCGGTTCGGCCGGAAGCTTGATAGTGAAGACGGCGGGGAGCATCCGGGAGAGGCTTGCCGGAAGGCACATCGGAGACCCACTTGCGCGTGGGGAAGGCCCGAGGCTATCCACGGAGTTACCCGATCGGGAGCTTGGCCCTTGCGAGGGATTCCTTGCGAGGGGCTCCAATGAGGACTAGGGGAAGCTTGTGCGCTTCTCGATACCTCGGTAAAAATACCGGAGTCGTCGATGGGAGTTTGCATCTCTATCGCTCTCTTTACCTTCCGCATTATATTGTTGCCTTGGTTGTGTGCTTACTATTCCTAGCTTAGTTGATAGGCTAGCTGATAGGATTGGAACCTAGGTTGCATAACTCCTTTGCGGTAGAGATAGCAACACACCTAGCAAAACCGTAGTTGCACATTTAGATAGTTTACTTTCTTGCAATAGGTTTTGACTAGGTGAAGTTAGAGGCCATAGGTTAGAGTAGAAGTTTTAGAAGCCTAATTCACCCCCCTCTAGTCGGCCCTCTCGACCCTACAATGTACAAGAGTTTGCTTCTAGAATAAATTAGAACTCTAAAAAGTTATTCTTACGCGTGGATATGATGAGTAGTTGCTCTGCCATAATTCCTTTCAAGTACCTAGTTTTTAAACTTAAATTCTCCCAAATTTTGGATATACTTGTTTTGACTTAAGATTTGCTCTGAACCTGAGATTTGTGGGTAGCATATACTTGATCTAAGTCTAGGTAATTGGGAGATATGATATGAGAAGGTCCGAGCTACTGTTTATCTTGTCCTTAGTGAAACTATATTTATGGAGGTTTACTTCTAAAAATTAAAACTTTTGCATGATGAGCTCTTGTATGGGAGTGCTAAATTCCTACCAAAGCCATATTTTATATATTTAGATTATGAAAACTTTCCACTTACATATGCTACTTGCTTTGAGTTGAGTTTAGTCAAGTTTTGTGATGCCTAAGAGAGTTCAGTCATGAGAAATCAAGATTCACGTACACACCACCCAAATATGCACTATTCCTACATTGGGAATAGGCACAACAACATGCTTTTACATCCACATCCACCTTACCTATTTTATTCTTACACTGGGAATAAACAACCCCATGAACCCATAGGAAGCCTTTGATATTTGACTCCAAGTTCTTGTCTCTCCAAAACATTATTAAAAAGAGTTTTTAATATGTGGCTATGCAAAATGAGAAAGACAAAAGTCTGTTGCTAAAAAAAGAGAAAAGAAAGAGAAGAGAAAGAGAAAGAAAAAGAAAGATGGACAAATGTCCTAATAAAAGAAAGAAGGATATATCAAGATAGCCCATATTTTCCTTGCAAAGTGTTTCAAAGTTTCAAAAGAGATATGTATTTTTCAAAGGACTAAAAAGTAGAATTAGTTTTAGCCACCAAATATACACCTATCCACCATATTCCATACACATGCTGTCGGGGATCAATATAAGGGATACCCCAGAAAATACGCTAGACCGACGCAAAAGCCCACCGACAGCGTGGCCCTGCGCACTACGTATTATACCCGACCTCCCGAACTCCTTCTACGACTCGCACAACCTCAAGGTCCCTATGTACGACTCGTACGACCTCCGAGTTCCCGATGACTCGCCCCCTCAAGAGCTCGCCCGAGCTCTTATTCGCTCCGACCTAGTCTCCGACTCGCACGACCTCAAGGTCGGGCTCTAGTCTCCCGACCTCCGGTCCAATAATTGCGGCCCGTACGACCTCAAGGTCGGGCCTCGCCCCACCGACCTCAGGACCATACCGTGACCCACATGACCTTAGAGATCGGGGCTTCGTCCCCCGACCTCATCGCCTTCTAGGCGGAGGGACCCGTCCCCACGACCCGAGCTCTGGCTCGCCCGACCTCTCTCCGCCCCGCACGACCTCTCCAGGGGACAGGCGGGCATGGAGTTAGGCCAACCACTCCGCCTGACGAACACTGTGGCCTCGATTTTAGGCCCACAAAGGATATGCTGGTGACAATTCACCTCGCCATACCAGACAGACTAATCGCTCCCATCCGGGGCAAATGCAGTACACACCGACGTGACGCTCGACGTCCACCAAAGCATGTCCAATGTCATTTCAAAGTACACCGGGGCCATACCGACGCGACCTGCTCCTACCCGACCGACGACAAGGTGTGGAACAGAGCTGCCCATCTCCCGTAATCTCGGGGCGAGGACGATAAAGTACGAAGACGCACGAGCGATGCTTGACCTCGCCCACGCCGTTTTTCTCGTAGTCGGCATGACCTCTCGTACTTTTATTTTCTTCTTTTCTCCCTCCTTCTCTGCCATGCCCGTCGCTGTGAGCCCTTCGACTATAAAAGGGATCCTTGGGCATCGGGCAGAGCAAGGAGCTAGAGCGCACTACTCACTCGCCTCCTAGCCCTCGATATTGGCACTTGCCTCAATCATCTGAGACTTGGGAGTCCGCTCCCTCTCTCGATCCGCTTGTAACCCCTACTACGAGCATTTGAGCTCAAGAGCCCAAAGAGCACCACAACTGGATGTAGGGCATAGTCCCGAACCAAAGATAAATCCTTGTGTCTCTCGAGTTAGGCCCTCCGGAGTCCCACACGAGCCCAAGAAATTTACTTGTCGTGGTATAGAACCACAACAGCTTGGCACGCCGTGGGGCCAGCGCTGTGTGGATCCATCACGACTCCGATGGCTTCACCATCAGCTACCCCAGTGCTAGGAGCGTTCAAACGCTTCTACGCACCGGATCACGCTCCCACCACGGTGGAAAACCTCGACGACATCACCTTCGGTCGGCTTCCGCCGTCCCGCCGCCGCGGCCGCGAGGTCGCCGGCATGGGACGGATCCGGCCCGTCCCGCTAGCCCCATCAGCGGGCGGCGGATCACCTCTTCGACGCCATCTCACCGCGACTCCCGGGCTGCTAGGCCCTTAGCCGTCCCAGAATGCTTCAGACGTGGCCTACTCGCTCTCCAACGTCACCCCGCAGCTCGCAGGGAGCAACCATTATCATGGGAGGAGTTCGCGACGGCCCCACGCCAAAGCTCTTCTCGGACGGCAACCGGGCCTCCCATGAGGGATGCGGCGGGCCGCCTCCCTCTCACACACATTGTGCCCCGGCTCCGAGCTCTGGGGAGACCGCGCCCAAGAACCGGTGACGAGCCGGCGCGACCCGAGCGTGAGGGTCCCCCCGTATGGCCCGTGAGTGCCTCATGTGCCGTACCCGAAGGGCGTCATTCAAGATGCCCGGCGATGACGGAGGGGATGAAGTCGTGGGGCGGCGGCACTCCCCCTCGAGTGCACCTCCCTCCGGAGGCCACCGCCCTCGGCGGCAGAGCCGCTTCCCCGCCCGCGCACCGGGCCTAGGGAGATCCGCGAGCGCCTCAAGGAGCTCGATGAGGCCCAACGCGAGATTGAGCGCGCAGCGGATGCATCTCGGGGCCACGAGGGGCCCCGCCGGGCTCACGCCCCGCGACGCATGCCAGGTGCATCATCGACGATGATGGGGGCGCGTGCGTCCCGCCGGCCTTCGCCCGCGCCTCGTAACCTTTGCAGGCCGGCTGCTTTCCTCCTCCGCGGTTACCCAGTCTTGAGGACCCCAAAAAAGAAGTCCACCAAATGCTCAAGTCTCGCTGCGAGGCCGCGATCCAAAGAAGCCGAGAGCTCGGCTTCACGGCGGAGAGCCCCCACAAGAGGCGTCCCCGGCGCGCCGATCGGTCGGCAGTCGGAGGCCATACCTGCACAACGACCGCCGCGGAAAGGCCACCATGGTGGCCCGCAACCGGCTCAGGCCGGGACGGCCACACCGACGTCCACCAACACGGCGAGGCGGGCCAAGAATCGAGGGCGAACGACGCCCGCGGGCCTACAACAAGCACCGAGGAGGTCGGTACAAAGGGGGATGAGGACCGCAACCAAGCCCGACACCGCGACGTCCCCGGGACCCAAAGCGTTCGGCCCTCACATAGCCTCGGCGCCGCCTTCCCGAGTGTTTCCGACCACCAACCCATATCGGGAAGTACAACGGGAAACAGATCCCAGCGTGTGGCTCGAGGATTACCGCCTAGCTTGCCGGGCGGGAGGAGCGGCCGATGACCTCTTCATCATCCAAGAACCCGCCGCTTTACCTCGCGACTCGCCCCGGCGTGGCTCGAGCATCTACCCCCAGAGGCGGTCGACACCGGGCCGACCTCCGCAATGTTTTCATCGGCAATTTCCGTGGCACCTATGTCTACCCCAAGAACTCATGGGACTCGTGAGCTGCAGCGTAAGAGGGGCGAAAGACTCCGCGACTACATCCGGCGCTTCTCTAAGAAGTGCAACGAGCTCCCGGCTCCTCGACGCCGAGGTTATCTCCGCATTTACCTTCGGTACCCACCGCGAGACCCTTGTCCACGAGCTCGGACGCCGCCAACCGAAGACGGTCCGAGGGCCTCGACCTCGCCACCAACCATGCCACGGTGACGAGGCGGTCACGGCCGTCAATGGTGGCGCAGAGGGAAGGAGACGGGCCCGGGGCCGAGGCTTCGCGCCCGTCCACCGAGGAAGAAGAGCAAGAGCGCATCACCGTGCCACGATTCTCGTTCTTGTGGCAATGTCGACCGTAAGAAGGGCGCCAAGTGCCAAGAAGTCCTGGCCCCCTAAAGATCACTTTGAGAAACTTTCGAGGCCCCCGCACCAACCACAAGGGCCCCGTCAAGCACAAACTCAAGGACTGCCACAATCCCAAGATGGCAACCAGATGCCATGAGGTGCGGAGGCTCGAAGACGGGTTCCACGGCCTTGAGGTCAACCATATCCTCGTGCACCTCAACGGGAGGCCGATGAGCTCACCAAGCTCGCCTCAGGCCGCAAACCGGTGCCCCCAGGAGTCTTCGCCCATGACCAAGAGCGGCCTTCAATCCGAACCGAGGCGGACCCCCAAAGATAAGCAAGGCCATGCCTCCCAACCCGACACCATCCACCGAGCGTAGGTCGGGAGATCACGAGGTGTGTGTCATTCCTAACCAGCCCCATCCGACAAAATGGAGCGCGGCGAGATGGAGATCGACGAGCCCCAGCGATGCGTATCCGATAGCGCTGGACCGGAGGACCCCATCAAGACCGCTCCCGACAACAAGCTCCCCGACGAAGGAAGAAGCTTGGCGACGCCTCACGGCCCAAGGCTTTCGTTCTTGTAGAAGGAGACCTCTACCATCGCGGACCACCGGGACTCCTACAATCTTTGCATCCCCTCGAGCGGGAATAGAGCTCCTACGGGACATCCATGCCAGAGAGTGTGGCCACCACGCCGCTCCACGAGCTCGCTGGGAAAGCTTTCAGCCATGGCTTTATCGCCCACGGGGCCGATCCGACGCCCAAGAGGTCGTAAGGCGATGCGGCGGATGCCATTTCTTCGCCAGCAATCACACCTCCCCGGCGCAAACACCGCAACGATCCCACTCACGTGGCCGCTCGTAGTCCGGGTTCTCGACCTCGCCGGGCCCCTTAAAAGAGCGCCCGGGCTACACGCACCTACTTGTCGCTATCGACAAATTCTCCAAGTGGATCGAAGCCCGGCCGATCGGCAAGATTCGCCGGAGGAAGCGGTGAAATTCTTCACCAACATCATCCACCGCTTCGGAGTCCCGAACTCCATCATCACCGACAATGGAACTCAGTTCACCGGAAGAAAGTTTTTAAACTTCGTGATGGCAACCACATTAAGGTGGACTGGTCCGCCGTCAGCCACCCCAGAACGAATGGGCGTGTCGAGCGCGCCAAACGGCATGATCCTCCGTGGCCTCAAGCCGCGCATCTTCAAACGACTGGAGAAATTTGGCTCCAAATGGGCCGCCGAGCTCCCTTTCATCCTCCGGAGCCTCCGCACGACTCCAAGTAGCGCGATGGGCCGCGACGCCCTTCTTCCTCGTCACGGGTCCGAGGCGGTCCTCCCTACCGACCTCGACTCACGGGGCCCCGAGGATCCGAGCCTCTGACGAAGAAGGCAACCAAACCTCTCGGAGGACGCCGTCGATCAGCTCGACGAGGCATGCGACCGCCCTCCTTCATTCAAATTTCGCTATCTATAGACCCTACGGGCGCTACCATGATCACCATGTCGTGCGGGCCTTCAGCGTCGGAGATCGCGTTTCTTCGACGCAGGTTCAATCCACCAAGGAGCGTCACAAGCTCTCCGCGCCTTGGGAAGGGCCATACACCATCGTGCGAGGTTCTCGGTCGCACGCATAAAACTTAAGGATGCCCAAGGACGCATCCTCGTCAACGCGTGGAACATCGAGCAGCTACATCATTTTTATCCTTGTTCGTGCTTCGCAAGTCATCTCGCATTTCAATAAAGACGGCCCAAAGTTTCAAGCAAAATAGCAATGACACGGGCTCATGATCAAGCAAGGCCCGACCTCTCTCCGATGAGAGGTCGGCCCGCCCGGGGCCACAAGCGACGCTCATCCCCAAGATACCCAACAAGGTCTAGAGTTATGGCCGGCAGCCTACAACGCGCGCCTAACAAGCTCCCACGCCCACGCGGCCACGGAGCAAAGGCCCGCCGACCCGACCTCCGTCAAAACAACCCCGGATAGACGGTAAGACACAATGATGGACGATTTTACAAAGATTAAAGTTCACAAGGTGCCCCGACCCTGGGACTTTGATCCTTCCAAAAAAAAAAGAAGAAGAAAGGAGTCCATCAACTCCCTCTACTAAGCATCGAGCAGGCTCCTCCTCTTCATCCTCGGGATCCACAATCCCGAGCTCCTCCGCTGCATACTTCGGGGTATCTCTCGCAAAGAAAAGCCATGGCTCTAGCTTTGGCGGCATTGCAATCTTCATCGGTGAAGTTGAGCGGCCACCAGCGCCAACCGCCCAGCGTCGAGCTTCTTGTAACGCAAAAGATGATGCCCATCACCCCGCGCATGATGAGCCCATCCTGCTCCATCACGTGATCCTTTACCCATTGAGGGACAAGGAGAAGTCACACCCCTAACGAGGCCGTGTCCCCGACCTCCGCTTGGTCGCGACACCGACCGGACGTGGCGGCGAGTTCCTCCTTCTCCCCCGTGCTCGCACCGGGCTAAGGACTCTCGTCCCTCCGCCGGCCTTGAGCGACGGTGAGCTCGCGCACCCTCTCCCGCAGCTTCGGAGTCCTTATCCCGCGGTGGACGATCCCGGGTCCGCAGCTTCTCATCCATGCCTGTAAAACAAAAGCTCGATCAAACTACATATCATCGACACGGGGAACGACAAGGGCTGCCCGCTTACCCACAAGGGTTGCGTAAAGGCTTTCTGAAGAGCCAAGTAGCACATTATTCTCCTCAATGAACCTAGTGCGGTCCGTCTCCGTAAAATGGAGGTCGGCGCATAGCTCGGCATACTCCCTATCATAGTCTAGACACGACAAAGGACACCAGCTAAGGGACGCGACCCAAGAACAAATCAGAGGGAAGCAACTCGGAGAAGCACTCACTCGCGAGCTCGGGTCTCCCCATCCGATAGGACCTTCGACTTGGTCTCCGTGTCCCACCCTGCCGGAGGATCGTCCGCTCGCCGAGCCGCCTTTCGCCCCCTCTTCCAACCGGACAAAGCGGCGAGCGCCCGCAGATGATCTTCACGCTCCCGACGCCGCCGTCTCCGTGGCCTCCCACCCTCTTGGTCGTCGCCTCCTCGGCCTCGCGAGCTCGTCCGGCGTTCGCGGCCCACCGCCTTTACGGCTCCGCCTCTCGGCCCCCGCGACCAGCCTAAACGACCGGCCATGGCCGCCTTAGCTTGGCCCGGACATCCTTGGCCACACGAGCGTGGCCGAGCCACGACCAAAGGTCCCCAAACTGCGTTCGAAGCCACTCAATCCCGGATCGGGCTGTCGCCACCTCCCCGCAGTCCCGGCTAAGCAGCACCAAGTTCTACACAAAGAAGAAGAAGGCCAAAAGTCCTCGAAAAGCGATCAAGCCAAACACCGAAAGGAGACCAGAAGAGCACTCACCTCCGAGGCGGCCACGAGCCGGCCTCGGTGGATGACCTCGACGACCAAGAAGCCCAGCCTCCTAGGACTCGGCGTCCACCGACCTGCGCCGGAAAAGGCCCCCAAACGAGGTCTCCTCGTCAATCGCAGCCGTGATTTTTTCCACCTCCTCGTCCGCGCCTCGCTCGTAGCGTAAGCCCTCCCTCCGCCAAGGGACGACGGCCAAAGGCATGTTCCTGTCCGCCCGCCGCGGTTGGGTCACCGCCGACCCGCGCCTCCACCGCCGCCGGTGGTGCCCCGCCGCCCGCCTCGACGAAGACAGCCGACGGCTCCCCGACGGAGCCGCGGAAACCACCGTGTGGCCATGGTCATCGACGTGGTGGCCACGACATCCCCGGCCGCCGCCAAGGACCGTGGGAAGCCGACCTCCGGCGGGCGCCCGCTCGCCTGCACGGCGCCACCGCCCTTTACCCCCTCGGACGGCGGGGAGACGCCGGCGGTCGTAGGGCACGCGACGGGGCAGACTCCACCGGCGTCGGTGTTCATGCCACCCGCACCGCTTTGGGTTTGCCTCGAGCGGCTCGTGACCCTACACAAAAAGCACGCATCGTGGCGGCCCGAAGCCGAAGAGAAGGACCCGAAGACGGGCCGCACCACGAACTCACCACGGCGAGCGACGCTTCAGCCCGCTTCAGCCCCGCTCCTCGGGCGTAGCACCAGGCTTCCACGCGCAGCCGACGACCCGACAGAGGAGGAGCGGCCGGTGCAGCGACCCGAGCGGCGGTTCCCCGCCTGCGGGCCCCGCCGCCACCGGATGTGGAGCCACCACCGCCCTCGACGCCACGACCGACCGACGACCAAGATCGCCGCCATCCGCGCCACAGGGACCCCGGAAGCTGGGACAGACGGGGGCAAGCCAATGTCCCCAACCTGTTCATCAAAAGGCAAGGCAGGGTGAGGCGCATCGACGACCTGAGCGATCGGAATAGAAATCGGAAAGGAGCAGAACTCACCCGAGCCTGTGTAGTGTCGCAGGCAGCGGCCTCGGTGCCCCCCATCGGTGTGGGAGGCGAAAGGGGTCGTAGTCGCGATTGACCATCGCCTCGACCTCGCCCTCACCCATCGGGAAAGCGCCACCACGGTTCCCTCGAAAGGGGCCGATCGGCGTCATCTCCCACGCCCGGGCCCGGCCGGAACGTCGTGGAACGACCCCGTTCCACCACTCCGCCATGAGGACCCGCCCGAACACCCCTGTCGTCAAGCTCCCTTGACCTTGCCCCCACCGTGGCCGTCGGCCCGCCAGGCTCCCGCCGGCCGCTCCCTCCAGTGGACCCGGCTCGAAGACACGCCCGGTGAATGCGGGCAGACGCCTTCGGGGTTGTTCTTAAGATAGAACCACCTCGAATGCCACCCACTATGAGAAGTGGGGAGCGGGAGACCAGGGAATATCTCTGCCATCCTCGAATTCAGCTGCAACATCGCACAGCCGATTGGGACGGCAGCCTTCTCGCCATCAGGATCCTTAAGCCCCTGGAGCTTGAGGCCGAAGAAGAGCTTGAATAGCTCCCACCCGGCTCAATCCTCGAGCCATCCCCGCATAGCGTGACGAACACCGCGAGGTACGCCACGCCGTTGGGGGTGAGGTGTTGCACCTCAAGCTCCCAGTGGTGGAGGGCGCCATGAAGGAAGTCACCGGCGGGGACACCGAACCCCCGCTCGTGGAAGCTCACGAACGAGACTACATATCCCGCTGGTGGATTCGGCTCCTCTTCTTCACACCAGCCTCCACTCCACCGCTTCCATCGTGGGCGGAGCGCGCCCGCTACCAAGGCCGCAAGCTCCCACTCGATTAAGCCATCGACCGCCTCCACGAACCCATTGCCTTCCTCCCTCCTTCACCGACCTTCCAGCTGGCCTGAAAACCCCACAATGGTGGCCGTCGGCCCCTCGAAGCAAAGGAAAGGCGGCGGTGGTGGCGGCTCTCCTAGGATGGAAGCAGGAAAATTCTGAGAATGGGGGGAGGACGAATGAGGGTAAGCGCACGGTAAAAATCCTCTCCCCCACGACTTACTATCTATTTAATGCGCGCAAGGTCAGGCGAACCACCATGTCAAATCAGCAGACAATGGTTACCCACGCACGCATTAACCGCCCGCATGACCTCGGGCAATGCACCCATGATCCCACGAACGGAAGGCGAAAGTTCAAGGTAAGTCTCCTAACGGCTCCACGACCGGTCCAACGGGCCTCCACCCGCTCACACCCACACGGGCCAAGGGTTCAGCGCCGCCCACCGAGGGTCCGACGGCGCCCCGCCCAACCCGAAAGGGACACGTCGACAGTACGCCCCGAGCGGCCCGAGCCCTGCGTAAAAGCGCTGATGGGTACCACGACCTATGTCTGAGTCGCTGATGGTCACGAATTTCCTCTGATTTCCTCTCCGACGAGGAGGCCACACGAGGCCACCGAGGTCCCCCGAACGGACCCGACAATTATAGAGATTGAAGCCATCAAAATATGAGGTTGGTCCACTAGCTGATCGGACGGACGAGCAAGCCCTGATAGCGAACTCGGACGTCACTCAGATCACCCGCTAGCAGCTCACCGAGCATCCCGTCTCGGCCCTCCGAGGCAAGACGGGCACGAGCTCTCCCCACCCTGTGTTGTAGGGCTGTATGGGAAGAATCGAACATAGCAAACCCCGCAGCACGAGCTTGGGGACTCAGGGAGTTCGGTAACTCTCTCATAAGCCTCTGGCAAGACAAACTATCCTCCCAGAGCCTCGGGGGCTACACCCGGCAGGGCTTCCTTGGCCTAGCACCTACGACACCTGGCCCCGAGCATGAATCGACTCGATTACAAGCCTCTCCGAGGGCGCACCGCCCTCGCAGCCTCGGGGGCTACACCCGCCGGTGCGCCAGCGTGCACTAATCCGAATCAGAGGACACTTCCAAGCACACTAAGACTTTGGAGCTAAGCACTTGGCGCAGAATACTTTCTACCCCAAGCACTCTCGGGGCTACTATCGTACCAATATAAGGGATACCCGGAAAATACGCTAGACCGACGCAAAAAGCCCACCAGCGCAAGGCCCCGTGCACTCGTATTATACCCGACCTCGAACTCCTTCTACGACTTCCGCCGCGACCTCAAGGTCCCTCGTATGCGACTTCGTCACGACCTCAGTTCCCGCGACTCGCCCCCCTCAAGAGCTTGCCCGAGCTCTTATTCGCTCCGACCTAGTCTCCGACTCGCACGACCTCAAGGTCGGGCTCTAGTCTCCCGACCTCCGGTCCAATAATTGCAGCCCGTGCGACTCAAGGTGCGGGCCTCGCCCCGACCTCGAGGACCGTACCATGACCCGCACGACCTTAGAGGTCGCCGTCCCCGACCTCATCGCCTTCTAAAGCGGAGGGACCCGTCCCCACGACCTCGAGCTCGCTCGCCCGACCTCTCCGCCCCGCACGACCTCTCTCCAGGGGACAGGCGGGCATGGAGTTAGGGCCAACCACTCCGCTGACGAATCAGGCCTCGATTCCAGGCCACGGTGAAGGTAACAGTGGCAATTCACCTTGCCATACCCTGCATGCAGGACTAATCGCCCCCATCCGGTCAAATGTAGGTACACCTCGACGTACGCTCGACGTCACCAAAGCATGTCCAACGTCATTTCAAAGTACACTGGGGCCATACCGACGCGACCCGCTCCTACCCCAACCGATGACAAGGTGTGGGAATAGGAGCTGCCCATCTCCCAGAATCCCGGGGCGAGGATGATCAAGTACGAAGATGCACGAAGCGATGCTTGACCTCGCCCACGCCATTTTCTATAGTCGGCCGACCTCCTCGTACTTTTATTTTCTTCTTTTCTCCCTCCTTCTCCGCCATGCCCGTCGTTGCTAGAGCCCTTCGACTATAAAAGGGACCCTTGGGCATCGAAAGGCAGCAAGGAGCTAGAGCACACTACTCACTCGCCTCCTAGCCCTCGATATTGGCACTTGCCTCAATCATCTGAGACTTGGGAGTCCGCTCCCTCTCTCGATCCGCTTGTAACCCCTACTACGAGCGTTTGAGCTCAAGAGCACCAAAGCAGACCACAATTGGACATAGGGCATAGTCCCGAACCAAAGATAAATCCTTGTGTCTCTCCTCGAAGTTAGGCCTACCGTAGTCCCACACGAGCCTCGAGAAATTTACTTGCCGTGGTATAGAACCACGACACATGCACTTCTTGTCTTTTGATTGCCTAACTCTCTATGGATCCATTGCTTGACTTTACAACATATGAATTGCAAGTATGCTATATATTTAAGAGAGACACTCCTATGAGCTCCCCATATAAGCCTTAGTTAGGAAGTGAGAAGGAGAGTTAAGAGAGATTGAGAGAAGGCACAATGAATTTTTCCTTATTCCACAAATACCACATATTCTATGAGAGAGAAGGCATATCACTATTATTGCCTTAGTGAGGATCCATAAATACTACATATTGAGAGGTTAGAGAGTGCCATAATAAAAGCTCGAGTTTTGAAAACTTACAAAAACTCTAGAATGTTAGTTGATCAAGACTTGAGACATAGTGCTTGATTTAATTGTTCTGTTTTTCAATTGCTTAAGACCCAAGTGAGAGTGAAAGGCCCCATGGTTGAAGGTAATATGGGTAAGTTAAAGGTCGAATGATCACTATCTTATTCTCGAGGAGAATTCTTATCCGAGGAGAATTTTTGTTTAAAAGCATGTGTACTATTAAGGCGTGAAAACATTGAAGCAACTCCCCGATCCAAGTTTACTTTAGTTTTTTAGGTTTGTCTATTAAGTTTACTTTAGTTTTTTAGGTTTGTCTATTAAGATAGTCTTGCTAAGGGACTAGCAAGAGGTAAGCTTGGGGAGCTTGTTGACGCATGTTATCATCAACTTTGTAAAGTTAAATAAATAAAAATTATGAACAAAAAGAGAATGATAATGCTAGAAGATAGGGTTTAAACTAACTATTTCCACGAAGTTGTGTGAATTTCTGTCCCTCTGTAGGATTTAATCGAGAATATATCAAGAGAAAGCTATAAACTAAGGAATATTGAGAAGCGTAAGAATTAGGAACGCAAAGAGGGATCTCAAGACACTACAAAGCACCACACACAAGGTGAGGCCCACCTCGACCAAAGGAGGCCGGGGTCCCGAGGGGCCCTAGGAAGGGCGTCCGCCTACCTAGGTGCCACGTGGCGAGCTTCGACCGGTCCTCTACAACCGACCTCTAGGTGCAATCATACACGCCCAATCAAGTCGGTTTGATCCAAGGGCTGACATTCATCCTCGAGGGTTATATAAGCAAGGGAAGACCCCTTGGAAACCCTAAGTTCATTCAAGTCATTAGAGATCAAGCCATCCTGAGCTAGAAACCCTAGTTCATTAGAGTAGTTCTAATTCTAGAGCAATTAGCTAATTAGAAGTAGATTAGAAGGAGATTAAGTCTAGAAAGGCTTGGACTTTAGATCTTGTCGAGCATAAGTTTAGGTATAATTCTCTTTGTTTCTATTCTTGTTTTATATTGTATTCTCATTACATTTTGTTATCTTATACTCAAAGTTGCTCATGGCATTGTACTTTTATCTTTATTATGTTATTGATTGTAATGTTTATTGTTTATTTTAATATGTCTAGTAGAGTTAGTTATTTATTATGGATGTCATACTTATGTTTGTATAGCGCTTATCTTAAGTCATGAGGGATAAGTGGTATAGATCATGTAGGTGTGGTGCTTAGATGTGTTATACCCGCAAATGTCCTCTATATGTTGAGACGTGTGGTAGATCATAGGGGTGACAAAATTTTATTGTGTCCTTTGTAGTCCTCCCTCCGCATATAGATAAATATAGAACATGGGCGCAAAGGGGAAAATATTATATATTGAAACCTTCTTAGTTGATATTCCTTAAGTATGATATGAAGTAATGATGCTAACAATGATAACTAGATGTTTGCACAATTAGAATAAGCTATAACTTGTAGTTATTACTACACATAAGTTTTCCTTATACTTTGCCCATGCTTTTTCTTAGATTAGAATACTCTAAGTGAATTACTTATTTATCATTATGATGCTTGATCCCATACTTATCTTATATATTTTATCTTATGACTTGTTCTTGCTATCGTGAGAGTAAGGTTATGGTTTACTTTTAGTAATAGTATAAGTTATTAGTATATATCCTCGCTAGACCTTCCTAGTGGTAAAAATATAAATCGACAACCCGGTAATACTCTAGGTAAAATGCCGCAATGGTATGATTATCTATGCGCTTGCGCATCTTTTGTGTTTATATATATCTTTATAATTACTAAAACAAGTGATAAGTTAGTTTATACCAACAATGGCGCCTGGTTGGGCTCGGGTTGTGGCCCAACCGGTAGCTCGGCCTTGTTTGCATTGTTTTGGCCCTTTTGCCCTTGGAGTGAGAAATAAATCATTTTATATTTTCTTCTTTAGGCATATTTTATCCGTATTCCACCTGTATTCTTGTATTTGGCCTGTAAAATAAATATTCTCCAATACAAGTGGAATCTTGTTAATAGCAAAAAGAATATGTGTGTAACTATGATCAATTTACTCCTTTTTGGATATTTGTTGATTCGGTATAAAATGGTCGATAACGACCGGCAACACCCATCTTGTGAGTGGTTCTTGTGGCGCCTCCGAGGGTTGGCATTGAAGCCATTGGCTAGCGAACCATCAAGGGGTGTATCGCTACAACGAGGACTAGCTTGCCAGGAAGCAAGTGAACCTTGGTAAAAAAAACCATTGTTTCAATCTTGTTGCTACTCTTGGAGTTCTTGGTATTCTTTTGTGATTGATATCTTTGATTGTTTGGTTCACTCCTCGACACTTCACCGTAGTATAAAGAATCATACCCTCTCTTGTACTTAGTCTTCTTGAGATACTTGTGTAGCTTTCTTTATTAGCCCATCTTTTTCACCTAGGAGTAAAGTAGTGACTTAGTTGTTGATTGTGACATAGAGATCATAGCCTTGATAATAGAATTGTTTAGGTGGCTTGCATAGTCTAGAAAAGCTAGTGCTAGAGAAGCTACGCCATCTTAAGTACTAACAAGTGGTCTTAGTGCTTTGCAAGAAATTTTTATAGGCTATTCACCCTCTCTAGCCATTTAGGACATTTCAAGTAGTATTGAAGCCGAGGCACCGCTTTGAGCAAGGCTTAACAACCTACAATGACAAAATGGCATTAACTTTGCATATCAACAACACCAAGAAGGCGCCATAATTTTTATAGGCTATTCACCCCCCTCTAACCATTTAGGACCTTTCAATTAAAACTTGAGCACATAAATAGGGGGGAGCAAGCTCATAATATATTTATTGCATTTGTATGTGCATTAACATGTTGAAATGTTGTATTGCAAGATTTAAATTCGATGTTCATGCTTGATGATGTATGCTAGAAGTAGAACTTGAATGATGAAATGAAGTACTAGCATGCATAGGTGGTCACTAGACATAGAGATGTGCTTTTTACAAGTGGATCAAGAACCATTGCTTTTAATGTTGATCTCACATGGTATCTTGAGTTTTGATGGATGTCTAGTTACAATGGTGCTAAGGATGGTATATATTGGCAACTCTGATTGGTATCACGCTTCAAAGGTCCATTCTATATACCTTAACATCATTTTGGTAGTAATATCTCTCCCACAAATTCTATCTATGCATATGTGAACATACTGAACCAAACTCATGAAGCACATATGTAGGGGAGCTAATACTACCAAAACCGAATTTGAAATAATTGTCCAACCAATTTATGATAAAATGCTTTGGGCAAGTAATTCAAGTTCACAATTGAATTTATTTCATATCTTTGTGATGGTTGTCATCAATTGATAAAAAGGGGACATTGAAAGCCCTTGTTTGGTTTTGGCTAATTGATGGCACCCAAGTTGCTAATGGTGGATCTAAGTATGTATTAGATACATTAGCAACCTATGGTGATGTGGAGCTAGGTGGCATGATAATGATGGCCACATGATCACTTGGAGCATGGACTTGATGGACAAGAACATGGTGATCAAGCTCAAAGAGAGAAGAACAAAGGCCCTAGGAGATAAGGCAAAGGTATACTTGGCAGGGGCTCTTTGGTTTAGCGATCAAGACACTTAGAGAGTGTGATCACATTTGATAGCCGTACTATGAAGAGGGGTTGAATTCATAGTGGAATGTGGTTATCAAAGTACCACTAGATGATCTAACGCATTCATATGCATTTAGATTCTAGTGGAGAGACTAACATCCTTGAAAATGCTTTTGAAAATACTCACACACGTGCACAATGGAGAGGCACTTAGTGTGGAGCAAGATGGAAGAAAGGGTGTTGAGGATTAGCGTTGAAAAGGGGCATCGGTCTGCGGGCATCGGACGCTGGTACGTGCGTCCGATGGCGCGCCAATATTCGTGCGTGACTTAGGGTCATGGCTAATTCATGGGCAGACGCGTATCCGATGGTACCCCATCGAATCGCGCGCTCGATGCGATTGAGGGCTCTCTCGACCCTCTCTCGACTCGCATTGAACGCGGCTATTTATTGCGTCAGTAGTGCGTCCGATGCGGTCCACCCGAGCGACTAGGAGCTACAGTCCTCGCATCGGATGCGTCCGATGCGGTGGGACTTGTGCGTCCGATGTGATGAACTCATGCGCTGTTCTCTAGAACGCATCATCGGACGCATCCGATGCCTGGCATGGATGCGTCCGATGCAACATAACTCAGCGCGTGTGTTTGAACAAGCCGTTGAAATCCGACGGGCTCAGTTGAATGTGGCTAACACGTGGTGGGCAGCAGCGCATCGGACGCAGGGCATGCGTCCGGTGCATGCGTCCGATGCACACGCAGAAAGTGGAGAAAGGGGAGCAACGGCTCTTTGAACATGGCCTCCCATATATAACCGTGTTGGCCAGCTCTAGCTTACTCTCTTGCACATTTTCATTGCCATAGTATACTTGTGAGCTAAGCCAAACCTCTCTCACTCATCCTACTTGCTTGAGAGCATCCTTTGGTGACATTGAGGTGATCCAAGTGCATTGCATGAGCTTGTTCATCTAGAGGCACTTGGTGATTGTATTCTTGCTCCTGATTGAGCTTGTTACTCTTGGTGTTTCCCGACACCTAGATGGCTTGGAGCTTGGAGGATCGTTGAGCGGAATTGGTGATTATTTCCGGCCTTCGATCATCGCATTGTGAGGGGGTTCTTGAGCCTTCCTCGTGGGAGATCACGAAAGGCATCTCTAGTGGATTGCTCGTAGCTTGGAGGATCCCCATCTTGTGAGTGGTTCTTGCGACGCCCTCCGAGGGTTGGCATTGATGCCATTTGCTAGCGAACTATCAAGTGGGTGTACCACTACAACGAGGACTAGCTTGCTGGGAAGTAAGTGAACCTCGGTAAAAAATCATTAAGCGCCAATCTTGTTGCTACTCTTGGAGTTCTTGGTATTCTTTTTGCGACAGATATCTTAGATTGATTGGTTCACTCCTCAACACTTCACCTGCGGTATAAAAAGAATCATACCCTCTCTTTGTACTTACTCTCCTAGAGATACTTGTGTAGCTTTCTTAATTATCCTATCCATTTCACCTAAGAGTAAAGTAGTAACTTAGTTGTTGATTGTGACATAGAGATCATAGCCTTGATAATAGAATTGTTTGCATAGTCTAGAAAAGCTAGTGCTAGAGAAGCTACGCCATCTAGTGCTTTGTAAGAAATTTTTATAGGTTATTCACCCCCTCTAGCCATTTAGGTCCTTTCACATCTCGACCCTTCACCCGCCAGCAAGGGGCTTGACGTCATGCCATGTGGCCGCGAGCCCGGGAAGCGCTGCCCAAATTTTGTTGCCCTCAAGGGTCGAAGCGGTAGCGGTAAGTCCTTCTCGTCCTCACCGTGCCTTTGAATGCTAGATTGCACTCTTTACGAACGAACAAGATGAACGAATAAGATGAACAGTACACATGATAGGATGTACTGACAGCCAGGCCATACTAGCAGTGATAACAGAGAGGGGAAGCTAGCGGACCCCACTAGGACTGAGGCGTCAAGTCACGCTTAGTTGGCATGCCACGCTAATAAAAAATAGCTGTGGCCCACACGACAAGTATGCTAGGCGATAGGTGAATGGATGGAGTCAAAAGCCACCTCAAACACGCTACCATGTTAGGAACCGTGGAACACAACACACTGATGCTCCTGTGAGTCAACCTGTCAAATCCATATGCTGATATGCTCGCGCAAGGAGTGAAATTCGCTGGGCGAAAGCAACTGGACGTGGTGTCCTAAATGTGTTTTTCTTCCAGTAAAGGTCAAAAGGGATGGCCCATCCGAGATTCCCTTCCCGGCCCAACAGCTCATCACTGAGATTGGTCAATGCACGAGCTAGAAAATTTGGCGCCGAGCTCAAATTGTGTTGAGAATTCAGACACTGGAGCTCCGGACCGAATCATGCAAGAAAACGATGTTGTTGACTTGTAGTGGCCCTAGGCCCAAATCCGCCCGTGGCAATGGGGGTGGAGAGGCTGCGCATCGGCATGGGGAAGCCGGGAAGGAGGCGTGCTGGGGCAGTACAGAGAAGCTTCGCGAGGGAGGGAAGGAATGTGGCGTGGACGGCTGTGATTGTGAGGGCTTTGATAGGACGGCTCAGACGATATTACTGTAGTTCAACGGTGCTTTTGTGAGTAAGGGCACTGTTCATCCGGATCTCCAGGTTTAAAGTAGTATAAATAGATGGCAAAAACATAGGTCAGCTACTGTTTTCGATGGCAAATTTGTAATTATCACCTCAAAGCCATCAGGCCTCCGTATCTATGGCAAATAGTTAATTATCCCGGGGTTTTGGTAGAGTGGTTTTAATATAGAAAAGACCTAGAGGTGCTTGCTAAATATTGGAAGTACTAGGGGCTTTACATAAATTTGTATGCAGCCTTACCCGTCCTGTCTGAAGCTTTCTTATCCGCTCTTGGTCCCCGTTGTATCCTCCGGTCTCCCCGAACCCTCCAAGGCCTTCTCCAGGTTAGTGCTAGTTGACGCTAATTAAAATATCTGCTATTTTAGTCGGATTAATTATATTTTGAGTCCATTTCGTGGACAACTTGTTAGATCTAGTGAAACTGCTGCTCTACAAGTTACTGATCTGTCATTTTCTGAATCAGGTATCTTTCACGCAGACATTTGATTCCATTATACGGCGCCTATGAATCTTAGTAATTTGTCGCTCAACTTATTTGTACTGATCTGGATCCGTTTTTCATACCTGGCCATGATCTATTGACGCTCCACTGAACATGCTAGCACTTCCTGATCCGGATCCGTTTAGCTATGCTTTCATTCAGATCCAGGCGGGAGTTTAGACTTTAAACAGTAAGCACCGAATTTAATTACTTTCCTATACACATCTGCAAGCTAGCACTTCCTGCTCGAATGCTCTCATAGCTCACGGCTTGATTTTTACACTCTCTAGTTTTGCAAGCTGCAAGGAATGGAGGACAGAAATGTCCTGGAGCGTATACTTGCCGGAAGTGAGGAACCGAGGCATCTGCCGTTGCAAATTTTAAAGAGCATCACGGAAGATTTCTCCCCAGAAAGAAAAAATTGGCGCAGGAGGTTTCGGAGAGGTTTACAAGGTAAAAATGTTTTCTACAGAATAATAGATACTCCTACATCTTAATTAAGTTCAGCAAGTACCACTAATAGGATATGGGTTGGCTATATACCACCAAAAAGTTGCAGAGCTTCGTCAGGATTTCACTTCATTTTTCTTACTGAGCTAGATTCTCTGGTGGTATATAGCAAATCCTGCCAATTTCCTGTTACACTATATATTTGCCTGCTGACTAAGAGAAGTGAAATCATCAGGGTGTTCTCAGAAACGGGTGTGTTGTAGCTGTGAAGAGGATAATTGTGAATAGCCGTACAATCAACGACAATCAATTCAAACGTGAGGTTACAAGCCTGTTGACTATTAACCATCAAAATGTTGTCCGGTTTCTTGGCTTCTGTTCCAATTCACATCGTGAAGTGATAAAAGAGAAAGGATCACAAGATCCTCTTTTTGGCCGAGATAAGGGAACGAATACTCTGTTTCGAGCACATCGACAATGGAAGCCTTGATAAGCATATAACTGGTATTACAGTGTTGCATTTGCTTTTTACAAGTAATTTTAAAGCCACTGTCGAAAATTATTAGGGACAATCTGCAATTTATCATTCCTTATGCAGTTTGGCATGTATATATAAGTTTAATGTTCAAAGATTTCATGCTTCCTGTTTTTTTTTCTTTTTTTTTCTTCTCCGATGAATTAAGGGACATGAATGGAATATACGTTATCAAATAATTAGAGGAATTTGTGAGGGTTTGCAATATCTTCACAAGGAAAAAGCACATCATTCATATGGATTTGAAACCCACAAATATAATGGTAGATAGTCATATGGTGCCAAAATTACAGATTTTGGTCTATCAAGGCCTGACGAAAAAAATCACGCACTACCGGTGACCGTTTTGGATCTCGGTAACTGATGCATTAAGAAAACCATTTGAATTACTTCATACTTGCACTATTACATTTTTTTCTATGCAATAATGGGTAAAACCGTTGCATTTCTATGCAGAGGATACTGTGCTCGAATATGACAGTAGTGGCATAACAACAGTGAAGTGTGATATCTATAGTTTGGGTGTTATAATAGCAGAGCTGGTAACAGGACGTAAGGGAATCCCTGATAAAAATAATGTAAGAGTGATTTATTTCTGACCATTTTCATAATCATGCCAGTAGTTTACATTTGCATAAGTTTACTCTTTTCCTCTACATAATTTATATACCACTTCATTTGGTGGTATATCTAATTAAAAATATCCTACACGAAAATCACTAAAAAATGACGTGAGAATAGTATTGATGATCAAACATCACACGTCATTAATGAATAAATAATGACAGAATAGAAACAAGACATGTCGCTATTTAAGACCATCGGGTCTGACACCTGACCCTGACGCATTACTAATTATAGGAGAGAGATTAGTCGCTTAGCGACGAGCAAATAGTTGATCTATCATGTAGCTCAAAACATATGAGAGGAGCGCATTGGTCTAATAGTTTAAAATAGTCTTTTTCTTGTCTCTCGCATCCACACCAGCATTGCGGATGCCCTGAAGAGAGAGAACACGATGCTGTCACTTTTGTGAGAATAAAGGTAACGGGCGTTACTATGCTCGTCCATTTTGTCAAGCTCAAAAGTGACGGTATCCCACGTCACCTGTTACTACTAATTACATGAAAAGTGACAGGCACCCATCACGTTTGAGCCAACACCTTTACCCTGTCCGGCTGGCAGATTTCGGCTGGGCTGGGCTGGCTCCTGCTGAATTGCTGATCCAGCCAGCCAACACGCCAGCCAACCCGCTGGTGGGAGCACCTAGCAAGCTCCAGCCGCGCGGCGCGATGGGGAAAGGATGCTGGGTGGGTGCGGAAGTGCTCTGGCTGCTACCCTGTATCCAGCCCAGCCGAACGGAGGATGCTGATCAGCCCAGCCCAACCAGCCAGCAGGAGCTCCAGCCAGCCGAAATCTGCCAGCCGAACAGGGTGCTTATATCCACACATGCACATTCTTAATGGGATTATGAGTTCCATCTGTAGACATTTGTAATGGCAAGGCAACGTTTTGACGAAGAGAGAGAATAGAGCAGTTTAGATGGAACACCCAAGGTTTTGTTACCAACTCTAGAGGAGTTATTATAGAATTAAATGTCATGGCGAGCATATGAAACAATAAATGAGACTATGCATGAGAAAGTTTTTGTTTTTTTTTTTGACACATAAACCATATATATTAGATTAAAGCAGCGCTCTTACAAAAAGGCCCCTGGAAAAGAGGCCAAGTACAGAAAGACCCCTAGATCTAGATCTTGGACCGCCGCCGGCGGGTGGTGGCTCGCCGGTGAGCTGCGCAAAGAACGCCACCATGGACGATAGTTGCAAGTGGTGCGGATGGGCTTCTCCGAGCGGAAGCCCCGATGTGGTCGAGGACGACGTCTCGTCGAATCATCACCGACGCACCCAAAGATGTAGTTGAGGTCGGCGTCGGCGGGTAGTTGCTCGTCGGCCGTCCGGAGCTGGTGGGGGGCTCGCTACCCAGACGGTGGCGTAGGGTCTTCCCGAGGTGCAGGTATAGAAGCGCCGCTTGATGGTCGGAGGCGGTGGTGGAGGCGGGGAAGAGGTGGGGAGAACGGCGGCGGTGGGGCGGAATCTGATCTCGCAGGAGGTGACGGTGGGGCGGGATGAAGGGGAGAGGAGGCGAGATCCTCCAGAGTTGAAGGGAGGATAGATTATTTAGGTTTACCACAAAGGAGCCGGCGGCGGCGGCGGCATATGGTCGGAGGAGAACCACGGCGGCGACGCGGGCGGTGACGACAACTCCGAGGCGGACGCCATGCGGCCGATACTACGTTGAGCAAGCAAACAAACTACCTAAATCTACAACCCAAACAGCGGGGGCCCACTCCTCGCCGCCTGCTGGGCGAGACGAGCTCGCCGGAGCCGGGGGGAGGGGGCCGAGGAGAGACGGCTGAAGGAGGCTTCGAGGAGAAAGTTTTTGTTTCATCCATCACTCAATGCGCCCCAGCAGATAGGGCATTCTTGGAAACATCACTATGAAGCTCCACATTAGGAATGACCTTATATCCAGTTTTGGTTTGTCCTAAGTTAAATCTTTTTAACTTTGACTATTAATAGTTTAAAACCATATCGATTGACCATATAAGGTTGATATTTCTATATTCATCATGAGAAATGTGTTCATACTGTGTAACTTTTTTTTATTTGAGATAATATATTTTTCATTGATAGTATTACTCGAAGTGCTACATTGAGGACTACGTCAAAATGTCCTAGCAGACTTTTTTTTTTTTTTTTTTTTTTTTGCAAAGCACTATATGTTTGGGATCAGATGAAGTAGCTTTTATGACCTCATTACTAATTACTATACTGTTGTGTTTAGTCCCACATTGATAATTAAGGTGGGGGGAGCACAATATATAAAGCGTGGGCAAATCATCACCTATCGCGTTTTTTGGGTGAGTTAGGCCCAAAACTAGGTATGTTGTGGGCTCCAAATCGGCAGATTTCATTTGCAAGACTTTAACAAGTGGTATCGGAGCCTATGGTCAGAAAATTTAGAAAATCTCAGAGGATCACACGATAAAGGGGGAGCCCGTTAACATCTCGGTACAGGGGTTGTGTATGTGATATGGAGCGTTGGACTCGAGCCTAAAAAACATCTTCTGGTTATCACATGGCGAAGTTGTTAGGGAAATTTGCTAGCATTAAACACAACTGTCGCAAAATACTGTTGTGAGATCACTAACCACGCTTAGAACCAAGGACTAGTTTAGGAAACAATCAGCAACTTCAATCTTCTCATGAAACCGTATCAAAGGATGGTGCGTCTCTGACTATGGGTGATAATAGTCGGTTCTCAAACAAGCCTAAAATGGGCATCATTATTTTCTGTGAGATCGGCAACGAAAGGTGTGGTGGTTCCTTATTAAATGTAGTTGGTCAACAGTTTTTCTGACGAAACTGTAGTTTTAGAAATTTACTCATTCCAGAATTGTACTAATTGTCATTAATGTATATGTAGGTACTTCGAAGATGGAGACATAGGTGGAACAGATCAGTGAGGCATACGCCACTACAAGATCAACAAGTAAATACATGTATCGAGATAGCAGAAAGGTGCATGGAGAATGAACCAAAAAGAAAGGCCTTCTATATCGGATATAATACGCAGTCTCAATGAAATAGGAAATAAGAAATACCACATCTCTGACCAGGTACTGCTCCTTTGCTCCCGAAATTGACCTGAAAGGATCTATTAGTTTAGTCAAAGATTACTATTTACTCACTTTTGCGTACTACTTTATCTGTTCTAAAATAGATGTCGTTTAGAAATTTCATTCTGATATCAAATAGATGTTATCAGTTTTCAAGGTGGTATATTACTAATGTGACCATTTTAATTAAGCCTATTGGAAAGTGTAACTTCAAATAAATGGGTGTGATGGATTTTTCCCCTCTAACAGGAGGGTCAAGCCCCTAACGGATAAATATATTAATAATTAAAAAGATTTTTTTATCTATCTATACCTAAATAATAAAAGCGAGGAAATTTCCGCGGTTTCACCTCCCCTCACGTGTCTTTTGTCCGCCTCCACCTGCCCTCACGTGTCTGTTCCTGTCGGTCTCCACCAAACCTTTCTGTCCGCAACTACCGAGCCAAACCAAAAATCATAGCAACGCCAAACGGAGTCCAAATTCATTACAAATCAGTACTCGAGCCAATTAAAGATGTCAGGCAACAATAGCTTGCATGGCAGCAAAAAACTAGGAGAGTAAGGATTCATCCAGATAAAAAAGAACTCCAAAAAACTATGGCAAAACAAGAACTCAAGCCGGCGATCATAAATAGGCAACGACGTTGCCCTCCAGGCTAGGACGCCACCACGAACAAAAACGTGGCCGCCGCCCACATGCAAGGTGACTAGGCGAGCCGAGCGCACAGAGGCGCTCCGCAAGGCCGCGGCCGTTTGGATGCATAACGTGGCGAGGCTCCACCATGGCCGCGCCAGCGCCTCGCGGACCACGCTCCGCCGCGCCGAGACAACAGCTGGATTAAATAAACCAGCCCCGAAGAGGTCGAGTGCGCCTAGGGGCCGACCGCGCGTGTGCCCTGGAGGCTGGAGCCGAGAACCAAGCGCTCGCCCAACAGGGACGCCGTGGCATGGGACCGCCGGCGCTGCCGTGCCGGCCCACGCCCCAACCGCGGCAGGGTCGCCGAGGCCGCTCGTTCCCCAACTGCGCCGGGGCCAGCGTGAGTTATAGTTATAGATAGAGCTCATGGCGGAGAGATGAAAGAGATCGAGTGTATGCGCGCCTGAGATAATGGAACTGAGAGCTGCCGGACTTAAACGGATTGAAGAGCGGACCCATGGCTTGACTTAATCGGATTGTATTTCATGGTCCAAAATATTAATAATCTATATCTATACCTAATTATAAAGAGCGAAAATTTCTGCTTGTCCGTCCTCGCCGTTTCTGTCTGCCTTTCGCCTTTTGCTGTTTGTCCGCCTCCCTGTTCTTAGACGTATCCAATTACAATACGTTGCCAAAATTTCTGCCACTACAAATTTCTGTCCGTTCACCTGCCCTTACGTGAATTTTTGGTCTGTCTCTGCAGTCCGGAGACATCACGATCTCATGCAGCTACCAAAAATCAAATGCAAGTCGCTATATATATCAGATCTATCTATGAAAAAACCTGACCAAGCAAATCATGGACGACAGCGGCGCGGAGGTTGAGCGTGGGGGAGGACGGAGGACGGCTTCCAGGAGCTCCGCCATCAGCCAGCCCGCCCCCCGCGCGCCTGCAGAGGGAAAAGAGGAGGAGCTCACGCCGGCAGCTCGTCCCCCCTCCGGCAATCACGAGGAGCTCGCCGTGGTTGAGGGGGAGCCGAGCCCGCCGGGCCGCCGGAGCCGCCGCCGCCGCCGCTGCCGTCGCGTCGCCGGAGCTCCGCCGCGGTCGCCCGAGCAGGGGACAAGGCCGCCGCCGCCTAGGTAGCCGTGGCCGGGCGGGCCGCGAAGCTGCGCCGCCGCCGCGAGTCGCGTTCGCAACGCCAGCGAAGCTTCTCATCCGGCGCGGTGGGAGGGAGGCGGCTGGCTTGACGGCGCCGACCGCAGCTCGATGGGAGGCGGCCCCCCGGCGGGAGGAGGCCGGCACACGGTGGAGGAAGGCCTGCTGCACCTGCTGGATCGAGGCGGCGCGGTTGACTCGCTAATGGAGGGAGGCGGAGGAGGGAGGGGCGGTGGCCGGGCGGTGAGGAGGGAGGGAGGTGCGGCGGACCGTTGACCTCCGCTTGGCGGATCCGGACGATTTGGCCTGTGAGGAAGCAGAGAAGCGGAGTCCGGACGAGAGAGGGGAGAGGGCCACGCGTGGGACGCTGGAAAGATCAATACATATTGTCGTCGAGTGTCTCAATTATAAGCGTGAGGAAGATGGTTAACAACTTAGGAGTGAAAAAATAACCCATAGCAACGCACGGGCATATTTCCTAGTAAGCTCTAAAAGCCAAATGAAAAGAAGGTTACTGGATCGACTCTAGCTATTCTTGTATATGGGGAAAGTTTTTTTTTTTTCTTTGCATGATGGAGAAGGGGTACAAACTCATGCACAAAGGCTTCCAAGCTTGTATTGAGACATGCATTTGTAAAAATGGGTGTGATATATGGATTGGTAATTTCATTGTTTATATCTTTGTAATAATGCATCTAGCTGGTTTCCTGCAGATACGCGACCCTTGTTCGGATGATGATATGCTGGGTATTGAGCCGCTGGAGCTATGTTTTGCTTTTGAGCTTAACAAGGAAATATCACGTGCGGTTGAGCTAACCAATGGGACATGTAATTGCGTTGCCTTCAACATTGAGACAGTAAGCCGATTGCTGTACCGCATAGAGCCGAACAAAGGTGTTGTGTCATCACAAGCCAAGCGTATTGTTGAGATTACACTGCAAGCGCAGGAGATGACCCCAGGATGTATGCATGATTCTGACGAGTTCATCGTGCAAAGCGTAAAGGTGGAGGATGGTCTCACAGATGAGGATATCACGCAGCACATGTTCAATAATGAAGCCTATAAACTGGTTGATGAGGTGAATTTGACTGTTGTATATGATGATGAGTGTAATAAACAGCGAGTGGATGATGAGCCAGCATCCAGCAAGGTACTCCAATGTAACACCCATTACTGCTGAAATAATTCGTTTTACTTAATCTAACCACAGTACTTCTGCATTCCAGGACACCATCAGTTCCAGTAGTTTTAAAGACGCGCGAGGACGTACCACGCGCCTTAATTTCCACCCACCGCAGATCAATTCATCTCCCACCGTGAGCTTCCTATATCAAGCAAGCGATCGAGCCGTGGATCTAATGACAGGGGCCATGGGAAGCCTGCTTCCCAAGCTGCACCAGCTCCTCAACCAGGAGCACAACCTACAAAAAAGTGTGAAGAAAGACATTGAGTCTCTAGAGGGGCAGCTGACGGACATGCACACTGCCTTATGCAATGTGTCACAGGAGCAGCTGCACCAGCTTGGCCCACTGGATAAGCGTTGGGCCAACCAAGTTAGGGATTTGTCGTATGACATAGAGGATATCATCGATGACTTACTGGTATGCATTGAGCGCTCGGAGCCTATCACCAACCAGGACGGCTTCTGGGGGCTCATACACAAAATGTTCAACCTCATCAAATGGGGCAAGAGTCTCTATCACATCGCTCGCATGATCCAAGACATCAAAATCCGTGTCAAACAGGTGGCCGATAGGCACGAGGGATTCAGGCTTGGCAATTTTGTGGCTAATCTGTCTGCGCGAAGTTCCGTTGACCCTCGCCTATTGGATTTTTACAAAGATCATAAAGATCTTGTCGGTATTGATGGACCACTGGATGAGTTAGTGAAGCGGCTTATAGGTGGGGATGATGGTGTTTCCAAACAACAGCTCAAGATTATATCTATCTTTGGAGATGGGGGATTAGGCAAGACCACTATTGCCAAAGCACTGTATGACAAGCTTGATGCAAAATTCGTTCTTAAGGCTTTTGTTCCAGTGGGTCATAATCCTGACATGAAGGTAGTTCTAGAAGACATTCTCCTTGATCTTGACAAGAAGACTTACGCAGACATTCGCACTAGAAGATGGAGTGAAAGGAATCTCATTGCCGAGCTTCGAGATGTACTTAGAAATAAGAGGTATGTACGACCCACCTATCTTTTCCTAACGGTCTTTCATGAGTGGCCTATACTTTCTGTTATTTATATTTAGTGGCTGATAGTTTTTCTAGAACAAGTTACTAGCTATATATATTCCCTACACTTACAGCAAATTGTCAACAACAATAAATCTCCTTTGCCTCATTATCCATAGTTATGGTATAGATACTCAACATATACTATAAATCATTGATCATGGACAAACAAGTTGTGGGAGATTCCATTTGGTCATGGTACTAAATTTATCCATGAACTTCTACTACTTATATCTTCTAGAATTCTAGCCCTTAATTAATCGTAACTCGTAAGGGCTATTGAATATTTCTATTTTAAAGATGGTTACCACGTGCTTATTTTTCCATAGAAATTAAATCTCGATAGGTTTACTAATTCATGGATCTTGCATTGTCATGCGAACAGGTACTTAATTGTCATTGACGATATATGGGATATAACATCATGGGAAATAATTAAGACAGCTTTAATAGATAGTTGCTGTGGAAGTAAGATAATCACAACTTCTCGAATTTTTGAAGTTGCAAGAAGGAGTGGTGAAGTTTGCAAGCTAGAACCACTTTCTAATGACGACTCCAAGGAACTATTGTGTGCCAGATTATTTGGTCGTAAAGGCGCATGCAATTTTGATCTACCGGATGAGCAGTCTACTAAATCTATTTTACAAAAATGTGGTGGTATACCATTAGCTATTATTACAATAGCTAGTTTATTGGCTGATAAACCAAGGGACGAATGGGCTAAGGTGTACAACTTCTCTGGATTTGGGCACGAAGATAATACAGATGTCAGTCACACAAGACAGATATTATTATTCAGCTACTATGACCTACCATGGCATCTAAAGACGTGCTTGTTATATTTAAGCATATTTCCAGAGGACCGTGATATTGAGAAAGGCACATTGGTATGGAGGTGGGTAGCCCAAGGTTTCGTGCATGAAGAACCAGGGAAAACATTGTTTAAGGTTGAGAGAGATACTTCAACGAGCTTATTAATAGAAGCATGATTCAGCCGGTACTAAAGAGGGGAACATACTCCACAATATGCGCGTGTCGTGTTCACGACATGGTACTTGATATGATTTGTTCCATGGCAAAAGAAGAAAACTTTGTTACGGTATTTGGTAGTGACGAGCAACATCTGTCTTGTCAAAGCAATGCTCGTATAATAGCCGTCCAAAAGAGGGTCGTGGAGCAGCATGACCTAGCTAGCATGCTCAAACCAACAGTAGTGAGGGCATTTAATGGCACTGGGTGCCATATCAGTAGCGTGGTGTCACTACTACAAAGTTTTCAGGTTTTGCGTGTCCTCTCTTTGGAAGGCTGCACGTTAACTGGAGATACTACTACTAATCATCTGGAGAATCTTTCGAGGTTGGTCCACCTAAGATACCTTGGACTACATGGAACGCCTGTTGGTGAGCTGCCGATGGAAGTGGCGGATCTAAGATCTTTACAGACACTAGACTTGACGGATACCAAAATAAAGGCACTGCCACATAGCGTTACTCTGCTAAGGCAACTCAAGTGCCTCCGGACAGGTTACATAGAAGAACTGCCAGCTGGGATGGGAAACCTAACGTCCCTGGAAGAGCTGCACCTGCACTTAGCAGAAGCTCCCTATTCCTCCTTTTCCAAAGAGCTGGGCAAGCTAACAGAACTAAGGGTGCTCTGTATTGACACAGATTTCAACCTTTTCAACTGTAACGATTATTTCGACGCTCTAATCAACCTGCAGAAAATCGAAGTATGGAGTATTGGTTCAAAAGTCCAATTGGGATGTCGGAGATACTACTAATCATCTGGAGAATCTTTCGAGGTTGGTCCACCTAAGATACCTTGGACTACATGGAACGCCTGTTGGTGAGCTGCCGATGGAAGTGGCGGATCTAAGATCTTTACAGACACTAGACTTGACGGATACCAAAATAAAGGCACTGCCACATAGCGTTACTCTGCTAAGGCAACTCAAGTGCCTCCGGACAGGTTACATAGAAGAACTGCCAGCTGGGATGGGAAACCTAACGTCCCTGGAAGAGCTGCACCTGCACTTAGCAGAAGCTCCCTATTCCTCCTTTTCCAAAGAGCTGGGCAAGCTAACAGAACTAAGGGTGCTCTGTATTGACACAGATTTCAACCTTTTCAACTGTAACGATTATTTCGACGCCTAATCAACCTGCAGAAAATCGAAGTATGGAGTATTGGTTCAAAAGTCCAATTGGGATGTCGGAGATACTACTAATCATCTGGAGAATCTTTCGAGGTTGGTCCACCTAAGATACCTTGGACTACATGGAACGCCTGTTGGTGAGCTGCCGATGGAAGTGGCGGATCTAAGATCTTTACAGACACTAGACTTGACGGATACCAAAATAAAGGCACTGCCACATAGCGTTACTCTGCTAAGGCAACTCAAGTGCCTCCGGACAGGTTACATAGAAGAACTGCCAGCTGGGATGGGAAACCTAACGTCCCTGGAAGAGCTGCACCTGCACTTAGCAGCAGCTCCCTATTCCTCCTTTTCCAAAGAGCTGGGCAAGCTAACAGAACTAAGGGTGCTCTGTATTGACAAAGCTTTCAACCTTTTCAACTGTAACGATTATGACGTGCTCGAGGCTCTAAGCAACCTGCAGAAAATCGAAGTATGGAGTATTGGTTCAAAAGCCCAATTGGGATGGTTTTGTTGTATTGATTGAAATGATCACAAGCAGCAAGTGTGAAAACACTTGACCAATTGTGGGCTGTAATAATGCTCACTGTAAATGAGAAAGAAGACTGAGACTTCCAAGGTTGCTCTGTCCTTTGCCTTGCTCAGAGACAAGGACTTGACTGAGCCACCATTACAAGGAAAAGCCCCCAGTGTGCAGCAGCAAGATAAATAGAGGGTGATACCCCAGAGCCTTTTCACCTAAGTGAAGGCAACCTCTCTAGCCACTGATCAGGCAGCTGCTGTAGCACTGCGAAGGGTTTTCCTAAACCACCACTGAGTTCATCCCTGCTGTGATGGCGAACCCCAACGATGTTATGAACAACTACTACATCTCTTTATCAGTTTATTAGTGTCCTAGTTAGAGCTTATGATCCTGAAAATCTAACAATGGCATCGAGAGCTAGTGTAAGCTCATGCTAGGACCACCTACAGTGTTGTTCATACATGTTTATTATCCAAGTTCATGATGTTCTTGTAAAAGAACAAACATCAGTGCTATCTAGGGTCTTCAATGGCTCTGTTAGCATTGAGGAGGGGATTTGTTGTAAAGCAAAAACAAACACCTCAAATTCCCCAAAATCCGAAACCCTAACAGTGAAATTCCCCAAATCGGCTCAAACCCAACCCAGTGAAGGGGCAATGGACTTACTGGAACTTGTTTCCCGAGCGTGTCTCGCAGTCCGACCATGAGCACCGACGAGAAACCGCTCGACGGAGCCGCGCGCAAGCCAACGCAGCGCGCGATACCGGCGAAGGGGATCTCGACGGCGCCTTAATGCTCCTCCGCGATGTACTCTCGCGCGCGCAGGCAGGCTGGTCGCCAACGCGGCAGTCATCGGCGATGCGTAGTGAAGGGAGGAGAAAGGGTTTGGAAGGGGTGTGTGCGCCACTGCTGCTCTCGTGCGGGATCTTCCCGATCCCGCACGTGCGCGCTGGCCGCCGCAGGAAAGGGCACCGACGAGACGCCACTCGACGGGGCCGCGTGCAAGCCAACGCAGCACGCGACTCCAGCGAAGGGGATCTCGACGGCGCCATGATACTCATGCACACACACGTGCTGGAGTTGCTTCCGTGCAAGTCCTAGCTTCCTTTGCTTGCTTTATCGCTTGGGACATGCACAGAAATGCGGCAAGCTAGCTTGCTTGTTGGCAAGCAACGGCAGCAGCAGGCCTTGGCGCTTGGGCACGCGAGCAGCAGCAGTGCAGCGGCAGCTTGCATGGGCGATGTTGCGGGCGTGCGAGTGTCCCGTCCCGGGTGCTCTGCCAGGCCGCCGCGCATCGCGAGCGCCGTTTCGGCCGCCGCCGCTGCGTACGGGAAGAAGTGGGGAGGAAAGAAGTTAGGGTTGAGAGGAGGCTGCCAGCGCCGGTTTTGATCCGGTCAGGTGCGATGTCTGCCGTCGGATCGCAGCGAACGGCCACGATCCATGCGTAGCCTCAGCAGGCCAAACTGGGCCAACGAGGGAGTGGGCCGGTTGGCTTTGCCGGCCCAGGTCAAAAAAAAAAAAAAAAAGACTGCACAGTTTGGGCCAAAAATCTCATATGGGCCTATTTGAGTTATGCTTTGGGCTTTATTATTCACAGCAGAAACTTTATGACTTCTAATTATGCTGTTAATTTAATTTAAGCCCATATTAATACATGTTTTCGCTGCGTAATTAAATTGGAAAATTCTCTAATTGAGTTGGAACCAACGGGAAAACTTGATTAGTGAATTTTACATGGCTCTAATTAAATTGAAACCAACGGAAAAATTTGATTAGAGACATGGAAGTTATTATTAAAGTGTGGCATATATTTATTGTTCTCGACCAACGTTGATTAATAAATATTTGTCACAATATTTTATTGTTCTATTCTATTTTTTTGCCCAACGGTGAGGATAGACTAGAATGATAAAAGAAAGTTCTTTTGCATGAATAATGGTTATTTTCATGCGTTGATATTATCCACTAATGATCTTCATTATTTCTAAATTGTAGCATCTAATGTCTCAAACATTGCTGGATTGATAAACGGCATGGAGCAGCTTAATGGGAGTAATTATCCTTCATGGAAGGAAAAGCTCGAGATATTGCTTGCTCTGGCCGGATCCGGATTATGCTCTCAATAATGAGGCTCCTCTAGAACCCGAAGAGGGTTGTGAGGGCTATGATGTCCTCAAAATGGGCTATGAAATTGAGAAAGCTAAATGGGAAACTTCCAATCAGAAGTGTCTCATGATAATTAAGAGCTCCATTATTGAGGGCATAAAAGGTGCCATGCCAGACTCTCAAAGTGCTAAGGATTATCTTAGCAAGATCGAGGATCAATTTAAAGGATCCTCTAAAGTTTATGCAAGCACTCTGATAAAGAGGCTTGTGACTGATAAGTATGATGGATCTGGCAACATCAGGGAGCACATCCTGAAAATGAGCAATATGGTCGCAAAGCTTAAGCAAATGGAGATGGAGATCTCTCGATGGTTTCCTTTGTCCATTTGATCATGACCTCTTTACCACCACGTTCTCTCCATTCACCATCAATTATAATGCCATGAAAATAAAGTGGTCGATTGATGAGTTAATGGCGAGATGTGCTCGTGAAGAGGAAAGGCTTAGGGCTGAAAGGGTTGACCATGTCAACCATGTCGAAAAAACTGAAAAAGAAAAAGATACAAGAAATTTGTGAAAGAATACATGCCCAAGCCTGCTCATTTTAAGAAGAAGGGACAACCTTCTAAGCGTAACCCAAAGAAAAATAAGCCTCGAAAATGGCTCAAGTACTCAAGATAAGCCCAATGCAGATCCAAAGGGGTGCCACCGGTGTGGAAAACCCGACACATTAAGAAGGACTACATTGCCTTTCCGAAATGGCTCAATAAGAAAGGTACTGATGTCATCTCCTTCATAGATGAATCCCTTTATGTTGATTATACTACCAATACATGGTGGGTTGATTCAGGTGCGACTATTCATGTTGCAAATTCTTTTACGGGGATTCACTACAAGGAGGACCCAAAGAAGAGGGAAAGAAGGATTAGAGTCGCCAATGGCGTTTGAAGCAGATGTGGAAGCAATTGGAGATTTGCCACTTACACTCCACACTCGGCTTCACTCTACTCCCGAAAAACGCCCTTATGTACCCTCTATGAGAAGAAACTTAGTTTCGTGTCATGTTTAGATGATGATGGTTATCAATGTCTTTTCGAATAAGAGATGTATCTTTAAGACTAATGGTAATGATGTGGGTCTTGCCTTTACGGCAAGACAAACTTTATCTTATTTCCCAAAGTGATAATATGAATAATGTTGATCCATCATCAAATATCGCACCAAGCGTAAGAGAAATAATGAGACTTCTTCGAAATTATGGCACTATTGCTTGGGCCATATTTCGAAGGGGAGAGTTGAGCGCCTCATTAGAGATGACATACTTCCCCACTAGATTTCTCTCGATGCGATAAATGCATTGATTGCATTAAAGAAAAATATGCTAAGCAAATTAAGAAAGGAGCCATTTGAAGCAATCGGAGTTTTAGAACTCATCCACACGCATACATATGTGGGCCATTTTCGAAAAATCGGTAGATGGTTATGATTTATTCATAACATTTACTGATGATTACTCCCGTTATGGCTACATCTATCCTATAAAGGATCGATCCGAGGTATTAGACAAATTCAAGGTCTTCAAGGGCTGAAGTTGAGAATTAGCATAATTGCAAGATAAAGACCGTGAGATCAGATCGTGGTGGAGAATATTATGAAAGACATACTCCCTATGGCCAAATTCCTGGACCTTTTGCTAGGTTCTTGCAGGAAAATGGCATAGTGGCTCAATATTCTACACCGGGCGAACCTCAACAAAATGGAGTGGGTCGAAAAGGCGTAATCCGCACTCTTATGGACTTGGTCCGAAGCATGTTAAGTCACTCCACTTTGCCAGTCAAGCTATGGATGGAGGCATTGAAAACTACCGCACATATTCTTAATCGGGTTCCCCTCAAAAGCAAAGGCCTAAAACTCCATATGAGTTATGGACCGGGAGAAAACCGACTTTGAATTATATGCATGTGTGGGGTTGCCCGGCTGAAGCAAGAGTCTTCAATCCAAATGCTGGAAAATTGGATCCTAAGACTGTCAACTGCCATTTCATTGGGTATCCTGATAAATCAAAAGGATATCGATTCTATTGTCCAAATCGCTCACTAAATTTGTTGAGATAAGACAAGCCGTGTTCTTGGAAGATGAGCTGATGAGGGGAGTGAAGCACCTAGAGAAATAGTTCTTGAAGAAAAACGGGTTTATGTCCCAAATCCAATGATTCAAGAACCTGTTCTCCCAATTTGTGCTGAAGTTGTACCTCAAGTTGAAAATACTAGTACAACACCTGCCGATATCACAACCGATGAAGTACTTGATGAAGATACTCAGCAACTCCCAGACATGGCAGATGAACCAAGTGATGTACCTCTTAGAAGGTCACGGCGAGCAAAGAAGTCCGCTATCTCTAGTGACTATGTCACTTACTTGAGTGAGGACATGGATGAGTTGATACTTTGGATGATCCAACCTCTTTCAAGGAAGCCATGAAATCTAAACATTCATCCGAAAGTGGCTCAATGCCATGAAAGATGAAATGAAGTCCATGAGCACTAATGGTGTATGGGACCTAGTGGAAATTCCCGATGGAGCCAAAACAAGAGGCTATAAATGGGTCTACAAAACCAAACGTGACTCCAAAGGGAATATCAAAAGGTTCAAGGCAAGACTCGTGGCAAAAAAGGCTTCACTCAAAGAGAAGGCATTGATTATACGTAAACTTTCTCACCTGTCTCTAGTAAAGACTCATTCGAATAATCATGGCGCTTTGTGGCCCATTATGTTTTGGAGTTACATCGATGGATGTTAAAACAAAGATTCCTAAATGGAGATCTAAATGAAACTCAAGCATGGCTCAGCCGTAAGGTTTTGCTGTGAAAGGAAAAGAACATCCGGGGTGTCGGCTTAAGAAGTCCATTTATGGATTGAAACAAGCATCAAAGCAATGGTACCTCAAGTTTGATAAAATAATCAGAAACTTTGGTTTCAAGGAAAATGAGGTAGACAATTGCATATATGTCAAGTTCAGGGGGAGTAAATTCATCTTCTTGGTCCTCTATGTTGATGACATCTTGTTAGCTAGCAGTGACATGAATTTACTGCTAGAGACCAAGAGGTTTCTCTCCTCAAAGTTTGACATGAAAGATCTCGGAGAAGCTGCCTATGTGTTGGGCATTGAGATACATCGAGATAGGGCAAAAGGTGCATTGGGTTTGTCACGAAGGCATACATTGAAAAGGTACTCAAGAAGTACAATATGCACAATTGCTCACCCTCATCCGCCCCCCGTTGTGAAGGGCGATAAGTTTGGACAGTTTCAGTGTCCACAAAATGAGTACGAAGCTTCGCGAATGAGAGCGGTACCGTATGCTTCAGCCGTTGGAAGCATCATGTACGCTCAAGTATGCACTCGCCCTGACCGGCATTTGTCACCAGGATGCTTGGCAGATATCAGTCAAATCCAGGTCCAGATCATTGGAAAGCCGTTAAGAAAGTCTTGCGTTATTTGCAAGGTACTAAGAGTTACATGCTCACATACAGAAGATCTGATAACCTTGAGGTTATAGGTTATTCGTGATACTGATCTTGCAGGGGTGTGTAGATACTAGAAAATCTACATCGATATATTTTCACCCTAGCGGAGGAGCTATTTCATGGAAAAGCTCTAAGCAAACCGTTATTGCATCATCGACAATGCAAATGTAATATGTGGCATGTTATGAGGCAACGGGCAGGCTGTATGGCTAAAGAATTTTATCCCGGATTAAGAATGGTCGACAAAGATGTCAAAACCACTCACGTTGTACTGCGATAACCAACCGCCAGTAATCTATTCGAGTAGCAACAAGTCAAGCGGTGCTGCCAAACGCATTGACATCAAGTATTATGTTGTGAAAGATAGAGTCCGGGATCAAACAATTGACATCAAGTATATAAATAAAAAGTTGATGTTAGCGGATCCGCTCACTAAAGGCCTACCACCCATTGTGTTCAAAGGACATGTTGCCGGCATGGGTCCGTAGAGAGCCTTTGATCCTGGAATTATTTGGGGCATATATATGTATTATTCTCCCATGATGTACAAACAAGTTTATTTTGAAATAAGAACGATAGTCATCAGGGTTTCAATAGTGCTTAATTGGCTATTGTAATCCTATGTCTTGGTGTATCATTTTATTGAGAAATGAACTTATGATAATAAGGCTTATGATCAAGGGGAGAATGTTGTATTGATCATAAGAACAAGTGTGAAAGCTATTGTTGAAATGATCACAAGCAGCAAGTGTGAAAACACTTGACCAATTGTGGGCTGTAATAATGCTCACTGTAAATGAGAAAGAAGACTAAGACTTCCAAGGTTGCTCTGTCCTTTGCCTTGATCAGAGGCAAGGACTTGACTGAGCCACCATTACAAGGAAAGCCCCCCTAGTGTGCAGCAGCAAGATAAATAGAGGGTGATAACCCAGAGCCTTTTCACCTAAGTGAAAGCAACCTCTCTAGCCACTGATCAGGCAGCTGCTGCAGCACTGGGAAGGGTTTTCCTAAACCACCACTGAGTTCATCCCTGCTGTGATGGCGAACCCCAACGATGGTACGAACAACTACTACATCCCTTTATCAGTTTATTAGTGTCCTAGTTAGAGCTTATGATGATGAAAATCTAACAGGTTTTTCACCCTCTGGACAACTCCGTCGTCTCTCTCTAAAGCTTTCTTCCTCTAGAGGGCTGCCAGTAGTTTGGATGAACGCCTCAGTTGTTCCCAACCTCACCCACCTACATGTAACTTTGATATCTGTGAAGGCGAGGGATCTAGACCATCTTGGAAGTTTGCCGGAGCTCCTGTCTCTTGTTATATACATATCTGAAAAGCCCTTCCATGTTGTCATTGCTGCTGGTGCATTCCCCAGACTGAGGTACTGCTCCTTGAGTGGGCTGCTGCTCACTTATCAACCTGGTGCTATGCCGTGCCTTGAATATGTTCGGTTCTATTTCTACGTGCGGGAGCGGAAGGATGCCAACTTCGACTTCAGACAACTTGATAGCTTGACCTACCTCCCTTTGCTTGAGGAAGTCGATGCTACAATCATCTGTTATGATGCCAAGACAGAGGAAGCACAGGAGGCGGAGGCGGCAGTGATGCACGCCATCGGCATCCACTCCAACTGTCCCACGGTTCATATCTTCAGAGATGGAGATTGTACAGACGTCGAGGTACTACTGCTGCCCATGCCCATAATCACACGCAACTACCTTTTCCTTTTCAGGTCCCCTAATTCTCATCAACCACCCTTCTGCAACCGTGTGCCCAGACACCTTGGTGGGAGCGTTCCAGGATTATGCAGGACCTTGTGCCCCCGTCCCTGCGGAAAGACGACCAGTTGAAGCAGCTCTTGCAGCCCAAGCCACATCAGAGATACTTCAGATACCAACAGCAGGTATGTACTTATCCAAGGGAAGTTTGTCGTACTCGAATCCCTTCTCGATTCGCAGGAACACTAACCATTTATTAATTAACAAATTAATAGTAGATAGGGACACTATAAATGGTAATACCCAAGGATGTCTCCACGTGTCATACGCGCAGCAGCATGATACTCTACTAAGTTAAAGTAACTAGAACAAATTAAAGAAAACAAGTTGTCTCTATAATTGTTGTCTATAAATTAGTATCTACCAATGCCATTTAAAAAGAAAAATCCAAAACGCCTATACGTGCCTTTTTTTATATTACTCCCTCCATTACTTTATGTAAGGCGTGTGGCAATTTTCGTTTTCTGATTTTTTGTTAGGCGTAGCATCTCAATCGAGGAGGAAGAGAGTCGTTAGACATTTAATCCTGCATGGGAACCCGAAGCGTTTCTAGCTGTTGCATGCAAGCAGTTAAAGGGGAGCGTGCAAGTGACTTGTTGGCTTTTCATATACGATGGCTGGGAACAGAGGCACGGTGCTGCCGCCAGCCATGCTTGGAACAGCGCTCGTCCGTGGAGTAAATTATGCGCCAGACTCGGAAGAGGAGGACATGGTCGATGATGGAAGCAAGGCGCCGCCGCCGGCCATCCTCGGCACAGCGCTCGTCCGTGGAGTAAATTATGCCCCAGACTCGGAAGAGGAGGACATGGTCGATGATGGAAGCACGCATACAAGGAAGCAAGCACGTACGGTTCTTAACCTAAGCCATGCATACAGCCAAGTACGAACTGTTCAAAACAAAAGGATGTTGGTCATTACCAGATTCATTCAAGTCCACCAAATCTTCTCCTTCAGTGAAGTCAGGCAGCTCGGTGTCATCAGCTTCTTCGGATTAGTAGTAGAACACAAAAGTTAGTAGGAGAACATGTACAAATCGTGAAAGGCACACAAAAGTTAGTATAGGAGAACATATACGAGTAGAAAACAACTCACACTCGGTCGGTTCCCAGAACAAGTGGTTCAAATCAGATAAATCTTCCCAATCACTTGGATTTGGAAGGTAAACCTCGACGACATTGTTCCGCTGCTGCAAAGCGCACTCTTCATCATCTTCTTCAAGCACGGATTCATTGAGATCAATTCCTAGACCTGGCGCTGGTTCGTTAAGATCAATTTGTATGCCTGGAGTTGGGTCTGCCATGGAAGCGAACTGGACATGATGCAAGAACTGTATACGGAATTTATAAACACGGCAGCCGGCCGGAAGACTAAAGAGCACTGGATGTAAGCGCGCGTTGCAAACTCAGTTTGAAAATTGGCGCTAGTTTTAGCGATTTCACGAAACAAGGAAGCAAGCACGTACGAAAACATTTTAGCGACTTCACGAAACTACCGTTTGCGCGCGCTTTTTTTCTTTTCACCGACCGGCGGCCGCGCGCTGTGTAGCAACTGAAACCTCCCATGCATGCAAAACGCGAGGCATTAATCACAGCTCACGGGGTTTAAGAATATTAATGCTCTTTCTCTCTTTATCTGTATTTCGTTGGTATCTGGGATATTGGCCTAGACGCCTTAGGGCACTCACAGTGCAGACTCTATCGTAGAGTCTATGGTTATTAATTGTACTGCCACGCAAGCAATTTGGTGATGTGGCAATAGATTTAATGAAGAGAGAGGAGAAAATCGTAGAAACGACGTCTAAACTAGACGTCGAGTCTTCACGCGCGACGAGGGAGTAGAAATCATCGGATACTGCGTTGGGGAGGAGAGCGTAGCGACCGGGGATCCGGTGCGCGCGCGCGCGCCGTCTCGCTTGCCCAGACGCTGCCAGCGGGAGCTCGCACGCCGCCGTGGACAGCGCCGCCGCAGAGCCTCGCGCGGCAGCCGCCCGACCTATCCGACCCGCCGTGGCTCCCCGTCCTGGCTTGCCGTGCGCGGTCGCATTGCTAGGATGGGATCCCTTCCTGCTGCCGCAGCCAGGCATGGTCGCCGCCAGCAGGGAGCTCGTGCGGCGGGATGCGTCGAGTGCATCGTGGATCCGAATAACCTCGAGACTCGAGTATATGGATCTGTTCGTTGGACTGGTGGGTCTGATCGGCGACGTGGGGTATAGCAGCGTGGTTCCTTGTGCAGGTATTGCATGCATATACGATGGCACCACCAACATCACGTACACGGAAGAAACATTGAGTGAATGATTGACCAAATTCATGCCGTAGAAGATCTTGACACAAGAGAGAAAATAATTTGTTGTTTTTTATTTGGACTCTACAGAAAGAAAACTGCATTGTAGAGAGGTAGAGTCTTGACACAATATCCTAGGCTATGGACTCTATGGGTAGAGTCTGCACTGTGAGTGCTCTTATAAAAAATGATAGAGGGAGTATTAGTCACATTGGTCATCTGCTCTCTTAAGAGTGTTGCCGAGCTAGCTACTTTTCTTTCACCAGTCCACTGGTCCTACTCCTACCTAATCTGCTTGTGATAAAACCATAGTTATTAGGACCCGACTAGAGGTCGAACCGGTGAGATCGTCGGTTCATCGGTCCATGGGTCCAACCGTTTAGAATCGGTTGAACCGATGGCTCAATTGTTTTGGACTGGTCACAAAAACTTTGAACCGCTGTTTCAACGGTTTTAGGTTCAAGTGCATGGCCGGTCTTTTAAGTGAACCATACCGGTGGAGGCTTTGGTTTGGTCTTTTAGCGATCTATCCGCCGGTCCGATCCGGTTCAAATAACTAAGGATAAAACATGTCCATCTGGTTTAAGTTCTAGATTTAGCACGGGCGTTTGATTTTTCTTAGATTTATTTCAAAAATAAATAGTGATATTCTTCTAGCGGTAGGTGGATGTATCTACGGTGACTTCGTCAATTTTAAAATCTGCCAGCTTAGTCTCTCGAAAATCCTCACAAGGGTAGAATCTAGAGGCCTCTAGAATCTACGTGTGTGTTCATAGAGGTCAGTGTGCATGTATGTATAAATCTATATTAACTTTTGTTCCTACTACTATCATCCGTAGTGGTGGAAGGACTCCTATGATCCAGTAAATTGGCTTATGTATATATTCGAGTTCGTAAGTCGGGCCACTTGCATCGTTACCTATAGCGTGGCAGGTCTGTATGTACTACTAATATGTTGCTGGCAAGACTATAATAATAATATTAATTCGATCCCTTATAAAAACATAGATCTCATGCCATTAAGACGCACGACAATTATTTTCTCTGAAAACCTCTAATCCATCCATCTCTTCCGTTGTGTTTTTTCCCCCCTAGTCGAGCGATGATAATGAAGGCCAACAAGGAGTAGGAGAGGCAACGGGATCCGATTCCAAGCAGACACAGATCGCAGATTAAACAGGTACTACTAGTCTACTACTAGTCTCTGCTTACCAAACGCACAACCTCCTGCTCTCGGTTCCTTTACAGCATGTATATGTTCCCCTAATCGATTCCGTCACTTCCTTGGTTCACAGTTCAATTCCAATGGGGATTTGGGGACGACTACTGATGGGGAGGACGAAATCTACTCTGATTACGACGCGAGCAGACAGATGAAGCGTGCTACCATGTGGTGGCATATACTTGGCCTCAATTGCTTGAACCTCGTCACACATCTGAGCGTTACTGCAGAATCTGAAGAAACAACTTTCATCATTGATCTTGAATTTGGTCTCGCTTTTCCAACATATATTTGCATTAGCAGTTGCGTAGGAAAGGTATTCCGGGACCTAATAATGGATTCTTTTGTTCTCCCTCCCCGACCAATAGAGTACTGCTTCCCTGTAGCTTTCTGTTTTTCATTACTTCTAGCCGCTTCCAGCAGCAAAGTTTTTTTTTTTGACAACAACATATATTATATATATTATAGCAGCCAAAATACAGCATGATCCTCAAAGGAGGACCCAGGGATAACAAGGTCCAGAGACCTAAAAAGAAGACTACAGCGTCGACTAAAAACTGTCGGTGAGGGATAAACGCAGGGGCGTCCAAGACACATGCACCCGGATGGACTGGCCTCGCAAAGTGACGGCTAAAGAAGGGTTGGCATCGAGTAAAAAACATGCCGACTATCAAAAGATATAGAAGATGGCTAGGTCGGATGTAGACGAATCTCGAGCACTGAACCCTGGGGAGGCAGGATCATCAAATTCACGCCGAAGAAGTAGCAGTCTTCCTGAACAGCTCCGGACCAATGGCTGCTGCATGACTTCATCACCGGGAGAAAAATCTGGACGATGAGTTGGTGGGCACGCGTCCAGCAGATGAGAGAGCATCTTCCTCACTATGCTGCATGCCCACCAGACGTCGCAGAGGATAAGGCTGACGTCAGGACCCCTGGGCCCAGCCAACCCCACCAGCAAGAATCTTCTGTGGCAGATCGGTGGGGAGGACGACTGACGGGGAACGAACGCCGGAGGCGCGCTCGGCCAGGAGCGCGTTGGCCGTGAGCGCCAGCGACGCCATGTAGGGGATCTCCACCAGTCGCCGCTTCGCGCGCGCCAGCTGTACTGCCTTGCGCTCTCGGAGCACGCCGCAGAGCCCCGACCGCGCCTTCTTGCTGCTCTCGTTCCCGCCGGCGACGATGGCGCCGAGCGAGAGCTCCTGGACGACTGGCGTCGCGGCGGACGGCGCTCGGCAGCGCGTCCCCGGAGTCGGCCGCTAGCTCCCGCGGCAAGAGGCACCGAAACATCCTCCAGAGGAGGCGAGGTTGCGGCAGCAGGCGCAGGCGAAGCTTCGTGCGGCAGAGATGGTGGAGGCTCAGGCCGGCGTCGATGTCGTTGGCCGGCTCATCGATGTTGGCGCGCACGGGGCTCCTTCCATTGGACAGATGTCCATAGCCGCAATCACCTGGCGCAGCCGGCAAGACTGGGTCGCCGATGAAGAAGAAGATGCCGGTGATGATAACACTATTGCTCACCACTAAAACTTGTGGGTTGTTCCCGCCAGCCACCATGGCCACCATGAACAAGCCCAACGACCATAGGCTCGAGGTGAGGAGAACACCCATGAAGGGGATTTATTGATTTGGGGATGTTACAAGGAGGAAGAAGAGGGGAAGAAGGGAAGGGAGAGGGGAACCGGCCCACCTGCCCTACTCACCGGCGAGCACGCCGGAGAGGATGGCAGGGGCCGGCGACGGCGGAGTGGACAGAGGCGGCTGCGGTGGGGACGAAACGAAGAAGGAAGAAGAAGAAAAACTAAAAACGGCACTCAGGCCCCTACTACTCAGAGCACTCAAATCGGTTGAAGCACCCCCTTCCAGCAGCAAAGTTGGCCTGCAACGTGCCACTCCCCTTCTTCCTCCTTTTGCAGCTTCTTTATTTCCTTGTAACGATATTTCTCTTCTTTTCTTATTTGTTTTCTCCCTTTCACTTTTCGTTGTCCTCTTTTAGACCTTGTTTGGATGCAAGTGTATTTATTTCAATCCACGTGTGTTTGAGTAGATTAGAGTGTAATTAAAATAAGTTCCACTCCAATTCACTTCAACACACGTGAATTGAGTTGAATACATCTGCATCCAAACAAAAGTCTTGGCGTTTCTCCTCTCTTTGCTCAAGGGTACTCACAATGCAGATTGTATATAGAGTCTAAGACTATTTATTACCTTGAAGGTATCATAGACTTGAAGTCTAAATAAGACTTTGGAGTCTTAGTTTTTTCCCTCTCTTTTCTATAAATATACTGCTACATCACCATCGATGTCATATCATTAAAAGTACAATAAATATGAAGGTAATAAATATGTTTAGACTCTTATGGCAGAGTTGTCATTGTAAGTGTCCTAAAGAAAAACTAAATGTTGCTTTCCTAGAAAACAAATTTCATTTTCCTTTTCAGATAATAGTGTGAAGCGATTTGTTACGTGGTACAACGATCAAACGTTGCATTTTCCTATCTTCTTTTATAGCTTAAAAAAACTAAATGTTGATGCATCGGAGGTGGCAGGTGTGGTCGCCACGACGTGGGATACTACACCGACGCCTTCCGTTGCGACCACTTGCTTGCGGGGCCACCCCACCGCCTGATGCTGACCAGGCGGACCCGGGCTGGCCGGGACCCAGACCGCCAGTGCTACGGGCGCTGTTACCTTGCTGGACTTCATCAGCTCCCTTCGACTACCTCTACAGGAGCCACCGGGTTGAGGCCACCCCGATCCGGCGTGTCTCCCGTAGGGTCAGTCCGCCGCTGGTGCCCCCACGGAGTGTGCGCATCGCGCGTTGTCTCACCGTCGTGACCCAAGACCGGAGATTCAAGCCAAGAAGGTCTTGCTTAGGAAGTTGAGGCCGGCGACGGACCCTCCATTGCCGGACGTCCCGACAACAGCTACAATGACGAGTTTCACCGCACCTTCGGGAACCTCTTTTCCTCCTCCAAACGCCTGATACACGTGAAGTCGTGTTCTAGAAAAAAAAAGAAAAAGAAAAAACTGAATGTTCTTTTCCTAGAAAACAAAATGTTATTTTTTTTTTTTTGAATAATAGTGCGAAGCGATATGCTACGTGGTACAACTACTAAAGGTAACAACTACAAAACGTTGCATTTTCCTACCTTTTTACAACTTAGATTGTGTGACACTAAATAAAATAGAGAAAAGCGCAAAGAGTTCTTTTACGTAGTGCAACAATTAAACCTTTATATTTCCATATGCATTTTCAAATACTCCCTCCTTACTCACAAAACATATCGTCCTCGGCCTTGAATCAGTTTTCACAAAGCATGTCCTTGTGGCCATAAGACTACTTTACTCGGACGCATTTGCCCCTGTATTAATTGATTCGCCTGCAGTCCAACTGCCCAGGTAAAAATTGGGTTGTCGGAGTTGAAAATGCTATTGACAAGGAAGCTTTCAATCAATTCAATGAAGTCCCTCCTTTTAGTACTTGCATCATCCCTATGATTTTGGCAACCAAGCTAACTCCATGCCTACAAAATGGCCATAAAGCAAGATGCCCTTAGGCTATCCGCACTCTTAGTATTCTAAATTCATCCTTAAAAGACATATATACACAATTCTCCGCACTCATCCATAATCTATGTCATCCTCTATAACAAGGTGGAACCCACATGTCAGATTTTTTTTTTTTTTTTATTACCTCCCTCTCGGCCTCGCGGTGTGGTTGTTCACGTGAGCTTGCTGCAGCTATGTCCTGCCTGGGTGATGTGTCACGCGTTCATTGGCTGCTATGACGTGGATGGCCTAGTGTAGCTGGGTCCTAGCTTTGGATGCCATCCTCGTCTGTTCCGTCCTCCCCCCACCCCATTCGATCGAGACAGAGAGACACAGCGAGAGCAGGGAGAAGCTCTAGAGAAGGCGGGCGAGCGCACGTCAGAGCAAGCGAGTGCACGGCGGCAGGCAAGCGAGGGCTAGTGGACGGAAATGTTGCTCATGTGAGTTTTAGAACAATGTGCAAATCTCATTTTTTAGTTAACAATATATATTTATTTGTGCCTTGATTTTGGTCTTATCTAAAGACTAACCTATCATTATATTGATATATAACCTTTTGCAATTTCCCACTGCTTCAGGCATGGTCAATCATTGTCGTTGAAGAAGCTTCGTGCATCAACTGCTGGATTACCGTTCCCAAACTCGCTGGTATGTGCAACAAATTTCTTCGCCCTTGGTTCTCAGTTGTCAACTCTCAATTCTTTCCTTCTCCTTCCTAATTGCCAACTCAATTCTTTTGTCTGTCAAATACTTCCTGGTCATTCCAATTACCTAAAACTGAGAAGATAAATTGTTGCAGGTCTCCAAAGGAGTGGAAAGAGTTGCACAGGCTGTACCAACAGCTGGAGTTCTCAGAGAGAGAGGAGCTAGTTGATGAGTTCTGAAATGTAAGTTTTGATATTGTATTAAATGCAAATTGCTAGCTGAGTTCTAAAATGTCAGTTCTGATAAAGATAGCAGCTATAGCAGATGGAAATGTTTTACTCTAGCAATTTAGTTGGTTAATTTCTGGTGAATTTTTTTATTTCTGAAATTGCTATTCAAAGTTCTAAGATTTATGTTGCTGCAATGAATTCTAAAATTTCATGCAAGTTCATTCTTTGCTGAACATATGTGGTTTTCAAATCTATTGAGACATATATGCATTTACAATGAGTTCAAAACATAATATGATATAGGCAGTAGCATCCAGTAATTTGAATCATCAATGCGTGACAATAGCATTCACGACGCTATCCGACGGCTAAAAAAGACAGAGGAACCAAAGAGGAACCAATTTTAGAGGTACCGGGAGGGCACTAAGTGCGTATTAAATGGTGGGCCCATATGCACTAGGTGCATACTAAAATTGGTGAGACCAACACCTAATAAAAATTAAAATAATTCTAATTTTGAAATTTATTCATGTAATTAAGGGTAGTATGGTAAATGTTTAAGGGTTTTTTGGAACGGTGCCATTACATTTCTTGGTGTTTTGAAATCTGCCATTGCTATTCGTCTAATCGAAAGCGTGCCATTACAATTTTGACATACTTTGAAATCTGCCATTGTATACGCCACGAATGCTTGGGCCCCCTTCAGCGCGTGCGGCACATACGGTTGACCGTATCCATCTGTATTCCCATTTGTTCTAAACACCGTCACGTTCCCCGTCGCCGTCTTATCCTCTCTTGCAGTCCGAACCCCGTCGCCGTTGCTCTCCCCTGCCTCTATCCCCAAGCAAGAAATCCGGCGTCCCCGGTGGTGAGTAATCCGGCGGCCGGCCGCGCGAGGTTACCGACGGCGGCGCAGCAGGCGGCAAGGAGACAGCGGCCAACACGGCGCAAGGGAGCTCGTTGATATGAGGTCCGACTCCACTGCTAGCGGCACCAGATGGGCGCACGCCCCCCTTCTGGGCTGCCTCAGTTGCCATGTTCCCCGATCCGGATTCAGAGCAAGCAGGTGAACTCGTTGAACGAGTGGTTCATGAAGTGCCCCAACAACATAAAGATGAGTCTCTGTTCTTGTAGGTGTTCTTGTTGGTGTACTGCTAGGTGTAGTTGTTGCCATGTGCTAAAGTGACTGAATTAGTTTGACTGTACACCCTTCAATGCGAAACAAGGAGTTGCACTTGTTTGATCGAGACACTGACTGGTGGACCAACTCACAGAGCAGAGCAGTGGCCCACAAGCCAGAGAGGAGGGGTCGGTCGACCTACATTGAGGTCGGCCGACCCACCCACTTTAGCCAGGGGTGCTCCACTTCAGCTCTATGACATGTGGGGACAAGTTTCAGGTCGAAAGGATAGGCCCAAGGCCCATTGATAGGGTCGACCGACCTACCCCCTAAAGCCCAAAAGGCTCCACCGACCTTGCATGACCCCATGCAGCATGTGCTCAATCAGATTCGTCCATCATAAGTCAGTTTGATCCAAGGGTGGAAGATGGTGATCACGCGGATCGATGACGTGGTGATGGAGTAGCCCCTACTCCACCTTGGGGCTATAAATATCCCCTACCCCTCTCTCATTTAGAGAGTGCTTGAGGTGTGCAAGTGTGTGTGCTTGAGAGCTTGAGTGTGTTGCAAAGTGAGGCAAAGCTCCAAGTGGAGTGTAGTAGGATAGTCTAGAGTGGGAGTTAGAGTGAGTCGAGCTTCGCTTGGGATTCCGGAGCTGGTCTTCAGGAGTCTGGTATAGTTCTAGTTATCTTTTCTCTTGTATTCAGATCTTTGCATTTATAATTCATTTCTTCCTTTACTTTACTCTAGTATCTACTATTTTAGTATTTACTTAGTGCAATTTGCTCTAGTTGCCTAGACTATAGTTGTAGTGGTATAAGATTAGCATATAGGTGATATAATCTTAGACTGTGGTTCAAACCCTGGTTCAACCCTTGAACCCACGCCTGTATTGCGATAAACGTCTCGCAAGAGGTGCTCTAGTTGATCTGTATTGCAACATCTAGAGTAGTGAGAGATAGTGTAAGCGTGGTGCTTAGACTTGATCTTGCCTTTGTTTGCCGCTTGCTGCACGGATTGTTTGTGGTAGCCAGCGAGGTAGTGACAGCCCGTCTGGTCTTTGTAATCCACCACGTGTTATTAGGCAAGTTATTAAAATGGTAAGGCCCCAGTAAAAGGATAGCTTGTTTGAGGTGGTTTCACTCCACCAACTCACCTATCGCCTAGCATACTTGTCGTGTGACCCACAGCTAGTTATCGTCCCTTGTGTCTAGATTAGTACCACTAAAGTAAAGTTAGAGTCTTAGGAATCTTATACTCATTCGTTGTCCTCCCACCTAGCTATTCCTTACTAGTTATCTTTAATTGTTTATCTTGTATTGTGCAACCAACTCAACCTCAACCTCAACACCTCCCCTTCCTATCACTTTCGTTTACCCTACACATTGGTCGGCACTAGATTGAGGTGAACATAAGGATCTCTCTCATTACCCCTTTCTAGCTATTGCTTCCCTTGGGCTAAATATAAATAATGATACCTTGGAATACTCCCGGGTGAAGTGCTACAGCGGTATATTCTGTGCGCTTGCGGAATACCAATAGTCATAAGATATACCCCCTGGGATTTCTGGCGCCGTTGCTGGGGATAGGTTCTACATCTATCTCTAGTAGCTACGCTAGTAAATCCCAACAGCGCCTCCCTCTCTCCTTATTTCACCGGCCGGTGGGTCCAGGGCGACCATGCCTCCTCCTTCCTCCCCCCAACTCCTCTGCTCGCATCGGCGGGGCTCCGCCTGCGGCAAACACGCCTCAAGCGGCACGGCAGCGGCACGTCAAGGTGGTGGTTTGGAGTAGGCGGCGACCAGCATCGGCGACGCGGCGACCAACGGCGGCGGGGCTATGGTGTCGGGGCCCCTACGGCCTAGTCGGGGGGTGGTGAGGGGCTGGCGGCACCTCCGCGGGATTATGCAGGGGGTGTCAAGAGGTATCTAGGAAGGCCAACGGGGTGCCGGCGTGGTGGTTCGCGGTAGCGGTGGCGGTAGATGGTGGTGGCAAAGACACCGGCCGGAAAGAGCAAAGGCTCGGTCTACCCCGATTGGGACCTGAACCAGAGGCCCCAGTGGCGGCGACGACGACCAAGGGGCACCCAGAGTCCGCGCTGCGACGGCGGGTGCGGTGGAGCTCCGCCGGGTGGCGGACTCGGTAGCCACGGGCCAAGGGCGGCCCTTCTCTCCTCCGGGCTAGGTGGTGGGTCGCTGGCGAGGCGACGTCAACGCATGCCGGCAAGATGCACGGCGCCGGACTCTAGAGCCGCCCGGCCGCGGGCGACGAAGCTCGGAGCGCGATTCCGAGGTCAAAACGGCTAAAAGTCGGGACCTTTCGTTCTCTAGGACCCAGCGAACACGACGGCGAGGTTCAAGGGCCTTGTCCCTGGGGTGTGGCCTAATGCGGCGGTGATGCGGGTGGTGCTCACCGTCGGGCCTGGCGGAAGGATTGTGGTGCGGTGACGAGTCGGTCTGAGCGGCCTCGGGCTGTGCGAGGCGAGCAGCGGCGGCGGTGTAGGCATACGGGCGCAGCTCCTCCTCCGTCTCCGGCGAGGTGGCCTCGGGCTGAGAGCGGCGTCGGCGGCGCCGGTCGGCTGCAGTGGCTCGGCTCCCCACCTCCTTCTCCTCCTTTCCTTCCCCCTTCTTCTTCTCCTTCGGACTTGGGTGATGGCGAGTGTAGGTGGCCATCAGTGCGGCGGCGAGGGCATTGGGGAGCCCCCGGGGGGTCCCGCCGGTGGTTTTTATAGGCACGGCCCATGGCGACCATCGTGGGGTGGAGAGGTGAGGGCGTTGGATCGGAGGGCAGTGGTGGCGTGCGGCTTTAGGGTTTCGGGAGCGCATGGCGAGGCGCTTAGGCGACGAGCGGAGCGGCGGTGAGGCCAAAAGGCGGCGACGGTGTCATCCGGCGGCATCACGATGCCTTTGGCATCACGACCACGTGTCGCCATTCAAATTTGAATGGGGCCAGGTAGGTGGCGCGGATCGATGAGGTGGCGCTCATCCGACCCGGTCCAGGGCGGCGGATGGCGAGGCGGACGGTCGGGCGGCGACGTGGGCTGCGACACACCGCGCGCGGGCGAGCGATGTGGGCACGGCGTTGTCATCTTCTGTGAAAAAGTGGGGGAGCGGGGAGGTGGAAGGAAAGGCGACGGTGGGCCTGTCGGTCTGGCCAGCGGCACAAATGGCAAGGTGGAGGCGGCTCGGTGCGGCGGCGCGCGCGTCTTGGCGAGCCGGTCTGGCTTTGTCGGGCCGGCCCAATAGCAGGGCGGCGGGGGCAGGGCCTGCGTGGCGGCGACGGGCCGTGGACGAGGCCGGGCCGGCTCGGGGCCGAAAAGCGCCGGGCTCCTCCCCCCTTTTCCTTTCCTATTTCTTTTCTTTTCTTTTTCTATTTCTATTTTAGGCTAAGCTATTTTATGCCATGGCCTCCCTATGATGGTATATGAGTGTTGCCAAATCCATATACCTCTAAGTGGGTCCACTAGGGTCTTAGGGTTTTGGGATCAAGTCCAAGGGTTGGCAACCATGCATTTATAAATAGTTTAATTATTAGTAGAGCAATACATAAATCCAAGAAAATCCAAATCAGTGTTTGTTAAGTGCATATGCTCGAGATAAAAATCTACTTGGGTACTAACATAGCTTCTAGGGTTGGTTTCCTATATGTCACTCACCAAACATGGGTTGTTTTAGAAAAAATTTTGAAAGTTGTGATTTTGGTGCTTGTGAATTTCAGGGATGTTACAATCCCCACTTTAGGAAAGTACCACTGAAAGATTTAGCATTAGAAAACTAGCATTGAAAGGTTGCTCCGTTGTCTCACGTTAACTTGACATTAACTTCTCCAAAAAAACGATTGGAGCAACACAGGTGTACTCAGTTTCAAAAAAAAAAAAAAAAAAACACAGGTGTACTCGAGTCCAGACTCCATTCCAGCCAGATATTGTAACACACTAGAAACTCAATATATAACACACAGCATGGTATTGATACACAGCATGCAGACTAGATAACTTGCTGTTCGCACATAGTTCTTAGCATGACAACAAAATACTAGCAGTTAAAGTTACACCTGGGCTAGTTTTGCTTTTTAGCCACTGGTTCAACAAAATACTTGACGTTAACTTGCTGTTGCATCTACTCGATGATGAACCTACGGTTGATTCCTCTAGGTGAGACAGCAGCCATTCTTCTGGTTGTTACACCTGGGCTAGTTGGAGAGAGAGAGAGAGAAGCCATCCTTCTAGTTGTTACCCCGGGACTTGAATGAGGCATTGGAGAGGACCCAGCAACTGTTTTGGATGCTTCAGCATCAGTTGTAGAGGCCTCAACGGTGCTTTCCTATGAGGGATAAATTGGATTAGTGAAGGAACATGTTGCAGCACATATAATAAACTAAATATTACATTACCTTGGCTTCTTCCCTTTTTTTGGACGAGGTGGTGGAAACTCTTGTTCTAATTCAGCTTGAGTAGCGTTACAGCCCTTCTCTATATGTCCAAACTGAAAGCACCTTTTGCATTGATATGGTGCTCTTTTTCCTGGCTCTCCACTAGCCTTGATTCTTTGTTTCCTTGGTCTGCCGGCTGCCCTTTGCAGAGGTGGAGGAATCATTTCGAACCCAATATCAACCTTTGGCCATTGAGACTTGTCATTCATAGGAGCGATCTGAAACTGATAAGCCATCTTGAATCTCTCTACAGAATAGTAGTCATGCACAAAGTCCTCAATGTTTAGTTGCCTCAGTTTCCCAAATAAATATATAGCATGAGTGCATGGTTTTCCAGACACCTCCCATTGTCCACAGCCACATTCTCTTTTCATAAGAACCTCCAAATTGTGGTACTTCTGACCATTCAAATCCGTCAAATTTTATCTTCTCCTCAACAACTGGCACTTCATTAGGCATGCCCTCGCCATCCATGTTTACTATAGGAGGAATCTCATTCCCCTCCACACGATTGCCCACTATCATCATAAATTTCAACTGAGATGCCCTTAGCAAGCTGCGAAGCTGACCATCTGAAATTAACTTGCATGTCCAATGCATCCCTTTTACAACCTAGAAATTTGCCTGCTGGTTGCTGTCCCATGTAAAGTGCGAAGCAATATCCTTCTCTAGATTATTGACTGAATACTTTTCTGAATCAACAACCCAGCTTATATCTCTACCCCTATTATACACCTTTTTACCATCTATAATACTGAAGTATGAGTTCACAATGACCTCTACTCTGCAAGCATTCTTCGGATCAACGCTGTGATTTGCAAGCCTGAAATACATGGAACAGAGGGTAAAAAAAAATTCAGGTCCTCATTCAGTACATTCACATAGCCATTTGCACACAAAAATATCAGCAAAATAGATACAAAATTGGAAGATGAATCTGTGTCAAAGGAGATTACCCTTCTGGAATTTCAGTAGCATCCATCTTCACTCAAATCCCCAATCCCTTGTCTCGTCACTACAGAATCCCCAAAACCTAGGGTTTAGACCATGAAAGAAGAGCTCACGAAGAATGGAGAAAGAGAGGAAAATAGGCGGAGAAGGGCGCACCATGGAGGATAGGCCTGAGAAGCTGCCGCTGCCGTCGTCGCCGAGGGGAGGACCATCGTCGATGTCGCCACGGAGGGGAAAAGCACCGCCGCGGACTTGGCCAGGCTGCGTCGCTCCCTCAGTCTATTGCGTGCATGCTGGGTTGGGTTGGGCCAGGATGCGTTCGTGCATGCCTTTGAGTATTTTATTTCGTCCAGCTAATGTGTGAAGTCACGGCAATGCTAGAAGGCTATAACGGAGAGATCTTTCCATGGTAGATTTCAGAATTTCAATCTTTCGATGGTAGTTTCCTAAAGACCGGATCTTTTAATGGTACTCATCTAATTTTCCCTACCCGCAATAGTGATCTGTTGGGGAAGCAGGCGGCTACGTCGGGGTCGGCGAGGACCTTTCGCGCCCTGTGGAGGAGGAGGCTGCAGGAGCCAGAGGAGGCACCGGCCTCGGTGTGGAGGGCAGCATCGAGAGCGCGGAGCACTAGGGCTTGTCAGAGGCGCTGTGAGGTGCGGGGAGGCGGAGGGGGAGGGTGAGAATAGGGAGGCGAGGAGGGAGCAGAACACGGCATGGGGATGCGGCGGTCGCCTACGATGAACTCGAGAATGAGGAAATCGTCGGCGGCGCCCGCGGCGGCATGGCTTACGGCGGCAATGGCACAGTGCCGGGCGGTGGTGATGCCGACGGCGATGCGAGATGAAGAGGCGGTGCTCGCTGGGCTGGGCTGGGGATGGGCTGCTGGGGCTGACAGCCCACTTGCATTGCAGTGATTATAGTGAAAAACAATTTCGAAATGATGTTTTTTTAAAAAAAAAAAGTAGAGAATTGAAAAGTAAAGATGTTGAATTTATAAATTGTTGTTCTATTGAATAATATGGAACTTTGGAAGTCACATCGAGAATGAACTCAATCAATCAGTTAAATCGTGCATGCGCCAAAATAAAAAAATCAGTTAAATAGTGAACCACAAAGCCTACTTTTTTGAAAAACAAAATACCCCAAAAACACAAAACGAATAGTAAGAATACACGTGGGGAGGAGGGAAACTCCACCTCAAAACACCAACCGACTATGCTTGCAAAAGCTCTCCTAATCATTGACGTAGTGAAGATCTCTAGTTTGGTTTTGATAATTAATGACAATCCTAGGACTAACCATGGTTGCTTAAGTGTGTATCTAGCAAATGGTTGTCCTAGCCAAGTGATGGAGCAAATGGATCAAGGAGATGGATGGAGGATCCACAAAATGATCAAGTGCTCATGCTTGGAGTTTGGAGAGAAACCAAAAGCCCCAAGGCAAAGGTATAATCACTAGGGCTTTTCGGTTTGGACTCAAGACACCATAGAGCGTGTGAGTCATATAGGATTGATAACCAGACTATTAAGAGGGGAAATACGTCGGTAACGTCAATCATCATGTGCCTCTAGGTCCAATCATTCCATGACATGCATTAGGATCTTGAGAGCTAACTTCTAACCCTTGTAAGCATGACTTTTAAATGCGCTAACACTGTGATCATGGAGATACATCAAGTGGTTGGTAGCATTGGAAGCAAGGGCGAAGAAAACAGAAGTCGGTTTGCTGTTGGAAGCAGACCAGACGTGGCCACGATGCCGACCGGGCGCATCCGGTCAGTGGAGAAGCAGCGCTGGTCGACAGGTTCAACCGTGGCGCTGAACAGTGTTTCGTGACGCGTCCGGTTGATAGATAAGAAAAAGCCGCTTTGGAGTCCAGATGCAAATCGAACGCGGGCTAGCCGGGCGTCCGGCCGAAAGCACGAGAGCCCGTAGCGTCAAATTCGTCGACCGACGCGTTCGGGTGGAGCTGGCGGACACGGCGTGTCCGCTGGCAGCTCAACGGCTACTTCGATTTGAACGCGAGGACTGACCGGACGCGTCCGCCTGACCGGACGCATCCGGTCTGCACGATAGAAGCCCACCAAGTTCATAACGGTTAGATTTTTCAGTGTGGCTTATAAATAGATGGTGGCCGGCCACAAGGAGACTCTCTTGGCATTGTGAAGCACTCTAACATCCTTGTGAGCTTTGAGAACCTCTCCAACTCATCTCTCTTGCTTGATTGCTAATCCAAAGTGAGATTGAGTGATCTTAGTGCATTTGCATCGCGTGATCGCATCTAGAGACACTTGAAGATCGTGGTTCCCAAAGTGGATTTCTTGTTACTCATGGAGAGTACCGACTTCTAGCCGGTTGGAGACTTGTTGGAGGCATTGGCAAGAGAAGGACCTTGTTCTTGGCCACCTCCTGTTGATTGTGAGAGGTTGCACCCTAGTTTTGATTTTCATTATAAATATACTTGTTTATCAATTATCTCAAAATAGCAATCATTCTCCCGCAACGGCGCCAAAAAATGCTTATTGGTATAAATTAAGTAAATCAGATATAGCTCGAATATCACTATCACGGATGGAGTTAATCTCATCCATCATATGCTCAAAGGTCTATCCACTCTATCCCTAGCACTACTTAACTCTAGGTTGTCATCCCCTAAGATAATGCCGAAATTGGTTGGATGGCATTCATGAATATGACACTTGAAATTTAATACATATAACTATGATATCCACAAGCTTAATTTATAGAAATACCATTGTAGCATTTTAACAGGGTGAAAACCAAGTATCGTTTATTTATAATTTCACCACAGAGAGAATGAAACATTTGCTAAGATCATTGATAAAACTAAGCTACTTATAGGAAATCAATGATAAAGATACTTTTACTCTAACAGGAATAAGCCATGATATGATAATAATAATTATAACATAGGCAGATGTGACACACAGAGATAGGAAATCACTACTCACTAGCTCAATTAGTAAGGATTAATTAAGAGATTGAATTCTTATGTAGCATTTAATTAACTAAGTTAGTCATCTACTTTAATTAGCATACCATCACATATAGCATAACAATGATCATGAAACTATCCACTATGAAGATTAATAAGGAAAATCGAGAACGAGTAAGATTATCCCTACAAGTTCAACTAGTCTTATGATTGAGGAGTGGACTCCAAAGGACTCAACAGACTTTCACTCCCCGCGATCTACCACATGGCCCAAATCACAAGATGCATCCGCGTAAAAATATATCTAAGCATCATGCTTACATACTTTCTACCACCTAGCCCACTCGAGTATTGAACTAGGAGCTCTACGAATAAGTATTTAGAATCATCATTGATTATGACTATATCAAATATACTAACAAAGCAAACTAGAAACATAGCAATCAAACACATATTATTAAAATAGCATAAAGTCATAGAACAAGATTACAAAGATAATACCAAAATTCGTAGAGACCGAAGATCGAGAATCCTGGGTCGGCAACGCCCAACTCTACTTGAATCTAACTTGATAATCTAGAGCTAGAATCTAGAACTAGATCGATTGAGTAGCTATCCTAATCTCCGTGAAGATGATCTCTATTCCTCTCTCGCCTCTGGCTCTCAACTTGAATAATGAATTACAAATGATCGATATGAATTAGGGTTTAGCCTGGGCTTGCTTATATAGGCCGAGCGATGAACGTCGGCCCTTGGATCAAACCGACTTGGATATATGGCTAGGATTAATCCTCAAGGTCGGCCGGGATTGCTTGCCGGAGAAGACATGAATCCGTGTCTTGGAGGACACGGCCGTGCTCACCCTTGAGCACGGGCGTGCCGCCACCGCCAGTGGGCCCAAGCTTCGTCGTGTGATCTTCGGTGTCTTCTAGATTCTTCTTGACTTGGTATGGGATTTGATTACGATCTAGACACGGGTTTTCGAATTTCTTGATATCTCTTGATGTTTTCCCCGAAGTTGTCCCCTGAAAAATATACAATTCATCAAAAGTCATGGAACTTTGTTAGATAAACCCCTATGTCTATCATTTTAATCATTTATCATCATTTTTCATGTCTTGTTGACTAATAAAATTATGCCTTAACATGTGTCAACAAACTCCCCTTAAGCTTATCCTTTGCTAGTCCCTTAGCAAAGCATGGATCGAGATGGATCGGGAGTTGCTGCAATGTTAAATTCTTTAAAAACGCACATGCCAAAAAAAAATCAAGACTCATCTCTAGATTTAGGTGAAAATATAAAAATCTTTCATTTTTCTCATGGTACTTAAAATTATGGGGCTTATTACTTTTACTTAGATCTTGGGTAATTGAAAGACAGAACAATCGAGTCAAGCACCATGTCTCAAGTTCTTTTGTTTCACCTCTATTCTCGAGTTTTTTATAGTTTCTCAAAATAAAAATCAGAGATTCCTTGGCATGATCCTCACAAATCTCTCATAGAAAATATGATGGTGATAGAAGAATGAAGGTGAAAGCATAATTCTCTTCTTTTGCTCCTTGCAATGTATCTCTTTCTTTCTTCTCTTTTTTTTTTTTGGTGGGTCCTACTCACCCTCGGACTTTTGTCCATTTTTTCTCTTTTTAGAGATGTGGTCTCTTCTCGCCCTCGGACTTTTATCCATTTTTATCTCTCCTCTTTTTCTTTTCTTCTTTTTTTTTAGAAATGTGGGCTCTACTCTCCCTCGGACACATGTCTATTTTTCATCTCAATCTTTCTTTTTAGGGAGGCAGGCTCTACTCGCCTCGTAGGACACTTGTCCGTTTTTCATCTCCCTTTCTTCTCTTTTTTTTTCAATATAAAAAATCATGGAGTGATATGAATATTGGAGCTTTATTTTGATAGAGAGCTAGATGGTGATAGAGATAAGAATATAGCACTCTCTCATAAAGGAACTCATCATGTAATATTTTTTAAGTATTTTTAATAAATCTCCAGAATTTAGTGTCACTAGGAACAAGAAAAATAGCAGCTCAAACTTTCTCGTATCATATCCGTCAATCACCTAGACTTCAGATCAAGTTCATGCTCCCACAAATCTCAAGTTCAAAGCAAAATTTCAAGTTTAAGCAGTTTTATTCATAGCATGGGAGAGTCTCAATTTAATAGTTAGGTGTTTGAAAAGAATCAAAACAGAGCAACTATTCATCATTTTCAAGTGATCTCTAGTTCTAGCTCTTTTTATTCTAGCACAACAAAATTAAAGCAAACTTTTGTACACACTCTTTTTATTTGGTTTTCATTTTTTTCACATTTTTTTATTATTGCAATATATAGCAAACTGAAATAAAAACAAACTTATTATAAATACTAGTATAGAATACTTACCTGGTAAGGCGGGGGCGTCTCCCCCAAGCTGGTGGATGTCATGACTAGAGCCCAAGGCTCCCCATCATGGCCCAAATGACCTCGGTGTGCTCATCTTACGTCTCTCGAATCTGGGCAATTTCTTGCCCAATCTGCTGGTTGAAGTTCCTCTGGTCCGCATAGTATGCGGAGCTCTCTTCATGGATTGTATGAAGAAGTGTGCGGTCCTGCTGCCTATAACCTACAAAAGATTGGCGATGTGGTACAAAGGGAGTTTCCTGTTCTTTTTCTTCTCTAGAGTGGGTGGAGTAGTCGAATCTCCCACTCCCATAGTGGTCGTTTCTTCCAATGTTAGCTCCTCCTCCTTGGGAACTCATCCCTGCACCACCGGCGTAGGCTCCTCCCATGTTGCTAGGGCCTTCACCTCGGATGTACATTCCAGCTCCTTGAGCGCTTGTTCCTACATCTCCTGTGTAGTAGTCGGGCCTCCATCCTGCATGAATAACATTTGGTGTTTCGTTGTAACCAAAACCTTGATAGCCTACGTAGGCTGGCTCCTATGGATGAGGGTTGGCACCAACCCATGATGGGTTTCTGTCTGCTGCTCGTGGTGGTATTTCCCTCCGAGGTGGAACATTGTGTGGTTTTGTATTAAGGTTAACAGGAAAGGATTGCACTTGATAGAGGCCAAGGTCTGGGTTAGGTAACTGGACCTGGGAGCCATCGTTATATTTGAAATATATAATTCCCTCTTCCTTCTTGACCATGTGAGCTTGGAAAAAGTATTCATAACCAATGGTCTCTCTAAACTCATCAAAAAATTTAACACTATTTGCATGCAAAAGACCAAGGTTTGTTGTAATTCTAGTGATCAAAGACGTTGTTGGAATTTACAAGCACTGTCACTAGAAATAGATGCAGGATCTAATCCTAGCAGCAGCACTAGAAATTTTGATGAGGTACTACTTATGACTATTGGAGTATTCTGCAAGCGCACAGAATAATACCGTTGTAGCACTTCACCCGGGAGTATTCCAAGATATCGTTATTTATATTTAGCCCAAGGGAAAGCGATAGCAAGGAAGAGTGGTGATAGATTGATCTTAATGTCTATACTAATTTAGTATCAACAGTTGTAGCGGGGGATAACGAAAGTGATAGGAAGGGATGATGACAATATGGGATGGATGTAGCTTAAAATGATTAGTGAGGCAATTCTATGTGGGGAGTGTCGAGAGAGTATAGGATTCCTAATTACTTACTCTACTTTCATCAATCTAGTCTATCATATAGTGAATCACACAGGATGAGGGCCACACGACAAGTATGCTAGGCGATAGGTGAATGGGTGGAGTGAAACCACCTCAAACAAGCTATCCTGTTACTGGGGCCTTACCATTTTAATAACTTGCCTATAAACACGTGGTGGATTACGAAGACCAGACGGGCTGTCACTACCTCGTTGGCTACCACAAACAATCCATGCAGCAAGCGGCAACCACAGGCAAGATTAAGTCTAAGCACCACGCTTACACTTCCTCTGACTACTCTAATTGTGTACACATAGATCAACTAGAGCACCTCTTACGAGACGATGATCACATACAGGCATGGGTTCAAAGACTAAACCAGGGTTTGCCCCTCAAACTAGAATTAGCACTAATGAAAGACTATATCATAACAACTATAGACTAGAGAACTAGAATAAAGTTGCACCAAGCAAATACTAAATAGTAAGAACTAGAGTAAAGTAGAGCAAGAATATATATATGCATAAATGATCAAAGTCATACAAGAGAAGAGATACAAGACTATACCGTAGACTCCGTAAGACCGGCTCCGTAATCCCGAGCGAGCTCACTACTCAACTCTAATCTCCCACACTAGAACTACCTACACTACTAAGATAGAGTGGATCTACACTACTTGAAGCTTTATCACATCACCATCATCTTCATCATGCCTTTGAGAGGGGTGCCCTCCTATTTATAGTGGAGGTGGAGTAGGGTCTACTCCACCGCCACGCCATCAATCCACGTGATGTACCTACTTAGCCCTTGGATAAACCGCCTTAGGATCAACGGATGGATGAAACAAGCACGTGATCGGTGTGAGGGACTCGAGGGAGGTCGGTGGACCAAGGTGGCCAGGTCGGCCGACCTACATGGGGTCGGCCGACCCACCCCCCACCGCCAGTGGGGTCCCCCGTTGCCGGAGAGGTCGGTCCCAATCGTAGGTTGCTCGATCAAACACTTGGAAATTGTCGTTACGTCATATTTTCACCCTTGTGATCCATGTGAAGCCTTGATGGACCAATGAGAGAGCTCCTTTGGTTCTTGCATGGATTGATGATGTGGTGGCATGACATGGCATGACTAGGCATGATTTGACATGACATGTTATGACACGTAGGCTCCACCTTGCATGTTTGTCTAGACTTGTCCTTTTGAGCCAAGATGAGTCATTTTCCCTTGCTTTTCATACTCCCGTAATAAATACTTCAAGTACATGTGGAACTCGTTATTCAAATAAAATCATGCATGAAATGATCATCTTTTCTTATTTATTCAAGAGTGTTGACGGTGTTTTATATATGTAAAACAACGGCATTTTCACCGGCAACAAGATCCCCTGCTTAACTTTTGCTTGTCCCAAGCAAAACAATTTTATTTTATTTTATTTTTTGGGTGGATCAGGAGTTGCTACAATATTTCACATTTCAGTAGTGCTAAGTATTCAACAAACACACTTCTAATTGTATGGAAAAAAATCAGCAGTTGTAAAATTACCCATCTTACCTTAGCACATTGTGGGGCTTATGGCTCTTTTCTTTGTCCTTAGAAGTTGAGAGACAGACCTGCTTTAACTTGAGTGCCACTTTTCTCATCCCTTATGAGTTTCATGCTGGAGGTTTTTGTAATGTTTTTCAATAAAAGATATGGATGTTCCTCATATGGTTCTCTCTTGGTCACTCAATATGGTAGTTGTTTTCCTCAAAAGGCCTATAGAATTGCTTTCTCATCCTACATCTAATTGGCTTATGCGGAGCTTGGGTAGGAAAATGTGACACACTTACTTCACATATTTTGTAATGTCAAAGCCCCGGACCCAAGAAGAGAGGTGTCATACTCTTAGATCAAGATGTGCATGTGTGTGGAAAAATATCAACTAACAATGCTCCATTTAAATGATGATCTCTCTCTCTAACTTAGCAATGTGAGACATGGCCATCAATCTTTTTTTTTTTTTTTTTTTTAGCAAGAATATATACAAAGGGACTTATACATGTCCATTCATTTCTTTCTGCATGGCTATTGTCTCTTACAACATATAACTAGAGAGATCATATCAATGGAAAAACATGGAGCATTTATAGTGAAAAAATGGATGGCATGTTTCTTGCGTATTTCCAAAGTAGAAGCAAACAAATTTATATATGACTATATATATGTATGTGGTGTGTACATGATCTTGATCTTGGGAGTATGAAAAGTCTCTTAACACGGGTCAACAAGATTTGATAAAAATCCTTAACACGGGTCAACAAGATTTGATAAAAATCAATGCAAAGCAATTGGCCTATGTGGAAGGCTTTTATCATGAAGAATTATAAGGCCTTGGTAGGAATTTTTTTATTTGCCATTGAGGAACACCATAGTCATTTTAATTTTTAGAAAGATAAAACTCCAGCATTCATGCATCATTTTGGGACAATATTATAACAACTCTTGTTTTAGCATGATCACATCTCAAAACGACTTTAGACTTAGTTAAAGCACTTGCATCCCACATAGTTTTCAGGTTCATGGCAATCTCTCATGTGCTGAATAATCCATACTCAAAGAAGTATCTAGTTGCATACTAAGCATTAAAGAAATATTCAACAGAGCAACTATTCATCATTTCCACAGCAAATTTTATTTATTAACACAACTTTTATTTATATTACAAAAGAAATGCTCACTACTAGTGCGAGAAATATTTACACACATTATTTTTTGTTCTTTTCATTTTTAGCATTTTTTGTTCTTTTCATTTTTTTTAGCATGACAAAGAAAATAAAAATGCATAAAACAAAAATGCAGAAAATAAAATCATACCTGAGTGGGGGAAGAGGATCTCCCCCAAGCTTACCTCTCTGCTACTACTCTGGCGGGGGCGGCTGGTACCCCTGGAAGTGCTGCATGTAGCGTGCTCGGTCCTGCTGTATCTCCTCCAAAGTCTGTCCATGTCCCTGCACATTGGCCTGCAAAGCAGTGTAACTCACCGAGAGAGCACCCACCTGGTCGGTGAGCAGGTCTAGGTCTCTCCTGATTATGTTGTAGTTCCCAACATGTGCAGAGGATGCATGTGCATCCTGTGCTTGTCTCCGTACTAGTGGTGGTGGCATGCCACTGGAGCTGGAGGCCTCCATGCTAGCAGCCATGCTAGATGACCTGCTAGAAGACACATACTCATCCTCTCGCTCAAAAACCAACACCCCTAGAGGTGCCAGCATGAGAGTGCCGTGCTGCTCTTGCCATGCTTCTTGTGACCCTCCTACCTGTGTCATTTCCTGCAACATTTCTTTGCACAAAGTCTCAGTCCAAATCAAGGGTTAGTGGTCCCCCGCCATACAAGCTAAGCCCCTCACATGGGAGAGGAATCCTAGCCTGACGGCCATGATAAGTCATGAATAAAGCACCACTTCTTTTTCTAGCTAGCATGTGACCTTGTTTTAGTGGCTCGAAACCAACTTTTATTTGTTCATCGGTGAGAAAGTTGACATTAGTTAAGTTGTATCCGTATGTGTCGGCCAACCTAGTGATCAAAGATGTGAAACTAATTGGACCATTTCTTTCATCAACAGATTGCCAATGTTTTACCATTTCTTTCACAGGTGAGACAGGAATTTTATGGATCATGGCATATAAAATCCTCATGCAATCATTGGTCACTATTCTAATATCATCCTTAGGGAACACAACCATGCCTAACCATTTGTGCAAGAGACGTAAAGTAGGATTATGGATATGAGAAGTTCTAGGTTTTGAGGCATCAAGAGAACCAGTTATAGAACACCAAAATTCATTCTTTCTAAAGTTTCTAGTGGCACCCACCAAGTCTACATCACATTCATAAGAAAAACCAAGTGCCATACTAAGCTCTCCCCATGTCAAAGTGAGTTCATGCTCAAGCATGCGAAAATAAACTTTATCTTCAGAAGTTTTTAGTGTGCTTAAAAATTCAAGGGTGAGTTCTTTGCTACCTTTTTCAGTTGCTATATCAGAAAATCCATCCCAACCTATGGTAGAAAATACGGAATTGAACTCCACATCCATACCCATTTCATGGAGTAGTGAGGGATCATATACCTTGGTTTGTTCGAAGGGGTGGTCCTTGAGCTTGTTGTAGCTAGCGAGCTCATTGGGGGTGAAGTAGAAGCCCGACTCGGGGTCAAGTGTCCTCACTTGAGGCGCCTCATACTCCCCCGACGTCTCTTCTTCTTCATCATTAGTCTCATCTTCCTCCTCTTCCTCCTCCTCTACCATCTCCTCCTCCACTTCATTCATCTCATACTCCACCTCTGTCTCCTCTCCTTCATGGTGATGGGAAGGAGCACCGGTGAATATGAAGGCATCATCTTGCTTATAGCTTTGGCCATCACTTGAAATCGACTCCGTGTCTGCTGATGCATGCACCGATCTTTCTAAGGGGGTGGCACTTCTCATGGAGATGTCACGAGAGGGTGCTCTACCATGAGAGCCCGAATAGTGAGACCCTCCATGAGAACTTGAATGGCGAGAGCCACTCCTTGATAGTGCCTTGACTACCTTGTCCTTCATGGCCTTGATTGGGTTCTTCATCCTACAAAATCACAAGAGCACCACTAGGACAAGGATTATGGTTAGAGGTTAGTCCTAATGCTTGGTGGTTCTTGGGTGAGAGGATGGCAAGAACAAGGGTGTTCTTGAGGGACTATGAACTTGTCATGAAAAGAGAGAGAGCGAGAGAGAGAGAGAGAGAGAGAGAGAGAGAGAGAGAGAGAGAGAGAGAGATAGGGAGAGTATGAACAAAGGATCAAAGAAAATATTTTTGGGTTTTTCTTGAGGTAGAATGACAATGCTAAAACTAAAGAAATGTTTTTGGGATTTTTCTCTAGGTGGGGAAAATACAAATGAGAAAAAGGAAAATATTTTTGGGATTTTTAGAGAAAGGAAATATGAAGAACAATGAAGAACTAGGATGAACTCATGATGAACTATGAAGAACACATGAAGAACACCACAAAGCAATAAAGAAGATCAAAAGGAAGAGAAAATGAGTGGAGAGTGCTCGAGTGAGTGAGAGAGTGAGTGGAAGAGTGAATGGAGAGTGAATGATGGGAGAGAGAGTGAGCAAGGCAAACTTTTGCCTCTTTGTGTTGGTCGGCCGACCAACCTCTCTCCCTCTTTTTCCATTTTTCTTTGCTTTGGATCCTAGCTAGTACCATTAGGAGATGAGGAGGTGAGGATCATGCAAAAAGGCAGGGTCGGTCGACCTCTCTTCACTTGCCTAATTGGTTTATCTCTCCCTCAAATGGTTCTTGATACTCTCATTAGGTGAAGGGGATGAAGATGGATGGAGAATGGTGAGAGATGTGGGTCGGTCGACCTCAATAATTGAGCTCTGGTGCTTGGGAATCCTAGAGCATGGTCTCTACTACCTAATACAAGCTAGAGCATGGTGCCAAAGTGGAGATGGCAGGGTCGATCGACCCCTCTTCTTCTTCCTTTTTCACTTTACTTTGCTTTGGCTTCTTGCTAGTGTATGATTGAATGGAATCCAAGGTGAGGAGGTCAGGGCACCAGGTCAGTTGACCCCTCCATTATCCTCCACCTTGGTACAATGTACCTCAAGATGCTCCCTAAGCAATGTTATGGTGAAAGGAAGTTGTTTGGTTTGAGAATTCTTTGATTAGTGAGAATTATGAGCCTTGGATCATAGTGGAAAGCAGGATCATGAAGTGATGATGCTTATTACTTAGCCCATGATTGAGTCATGCCTCCACCATGATTGTACTACATGTACTAGAATTCTTGGATGGAGAAGAGAGAAGGACAAATGGATGAGAGATTGTTTTGGTTTTTTCTTCATGGGAATCACAAAAGGACCATGCATGAAGGTACATGAGCAAGAGACAGATGAAAGTGAAGGAGAGGATGGATGGATGGGTGGTCAGCCAACCACACCATGTCCTCCTTTTTGAATTCACTTGCATGCATTGTACCTCATATAGGACAAGAAAGAGAGAGGAGAGAAATGAGTGGAGGTGGGGCCCACCAAGGGGGTCTGGTCCGACCGCCCAAAGGGGTCGACCTGCCCAAAGGGGCCCACCCGGGTCCACTTTTTTGCTAATTACTTCTCTAAGTGCCCTCTAAGGTTTTATTAAGTTTGGTCGAGAATTTGGTTCGAAAAGATTGAAAAAGAAAATAGAAACTAAAAAGAGAATTAAACCGAGATTAGAGTTGAAATACGTACCTGACTTACCTGTGATGGTCCTCCTTGTTTAGAGTCCTTGGAGTAGGACTTCTCCATCTTGTTCATTATTTGGGTGCCGGAGTTGACCCTAGTGTCGGAGAGACGTAGGGTTGCACCACTTTCTCCGTCGCCGGACTTTCTTGACTTTCGGCCGAAAGTTTCCTTTTTACTGTTTCACTTGAAGAATCAAGGCAATTTCTAAATTAATTGGTCTTACCGATTGCTGCACATTGCTCTCGCTTAGGCTTGAAGGCAACTTCTCTTGGGATCCATTGATATTGAATTGAATTTCTCCTACTCCGACATCAATATGTGCATTGGCAGTACTCAAAAATGGCCTTTCAAGAATGAGTGGAACTTTCGTATCCACTTCCATATCCGGGACCACGAAATCTACTGGGATGAAGTAGTCTCTGATCCTGACTGGAATGTTCTCGGCGATTCCCGCTGGATAGCGAATCGACTGATCCGCTAGCTGCAAGTACATTGATGTAGGGGACAAGGTAGAATTGAAATTGAGTTTGTCGGATACTACCCATGGCATGACGCTGACACTTGCTCCCAAGTCACAGAGTGCATGCTCAAAGTGCTATGTCCCAATTGAGCAGTCAATTGTTGGGCATCCTAGATCCTTTTTCTTCAGCGGAGCTTGATTGAGTATAGCTGTACTACACTCTTCTGTGAGTTGTACGATTTCCGTTGTGGGAATTGGACGTTTGTTGTTGAGGATATCCCGCAAGTACTTGGCATAGGTGGGAACCTACATTGCATCAAGTAGCAGAATATTGACATATAACTTACGAATTACCTCAACGAATCTCCCGAATTGTTCGTCGGCGGACTGCTTCCTTGTGTGAGGGGAATGGCAACAACACGTTGGTGTCGTAGTACTCATGCGGAGCTGTCCTTCCGTTGAACTTGATATTGTCATCTTCTTTGGGCAATTCTTCTTTCTCTAGGTTGATTTCCCTTGGCTTGGTTGCTTTTCCTGTCATGTTAGGATTTGGTGGATCCCGAGTGGTCTTACCCCCTCTCGTGGTCACCGCATTGATATTTGCAACACTTTCAAGAACCTTATCTTGACTAAGGGATGGAACCAAAGTTTTCAACCAATCTAATTGACTTTCAATTCCTTTATTAAAATGCAGTTGATCTTTAATGGAGACAAGAAGATGATCTATCATTTCATGTGACTTAATAATAGCTGTTGAGTTAGCAAGCAATTTGTTGTTCAAATCCTCATTAATTTTCACTTGCTTCAAAGCTAAATCTTTCAATGAAGCTTGTTTAGAAACATTATCTCCATTACCTTGATTGAAGGGGCACGAAGTCCGCTGTTGAAGTAGACGTTCATAATCATCGATGAAACTTGCCTCCTCCATATTTCCAAGGTTTTGCTTTGGATCACTTGATGTGGTCGAAGTTACCTCTTCCATCAACATATCCATCCTTGCGAGAGTTCTTCTATTCCTTTGACAGTATGAGTGACTCTCTTTCTGGTTTGTGTCCGCTCCTCATTCCATCCTTGGTTGACTACCATCTTCTCAATCAGATCCTTGGCTTCCTTGACCTTGAGTGAGAAGAAAGCCCCTCTTGCTGCAGCATCGAGGTGGCTTCTCGGCCGTGTTTGTCAATCCATGGTAAAATCCTTGAATTATTAGCCAATCTTCTATTCCATGGTGAGGCAGTCTGAATATATCCTTGGAGACGTTCCCATGCTTCGGGAAGTGTCTCGTTGTCTTGCTGTTGAAAGCTTGAAATTCTTCCTCGAAGGGCATTGGTCCTACCAATCGGGAAAAACTTCTTGAGGAATGCATTTGCACACTTATCCCATGTTCCAATGTCTTCATGGTGAGCATAGAACCATTGCTTTGCCTTTCTGAGCAGAGAGAACGGAAAGAGACATAGACAAATGTTCTCAGCCGTTATTTCCTTGACAGACAGGGTATCACACACTTCAATGAAATGTTGAAGGTGTGCACTGGCATCTTCATTTGGCTTTCCACAGAACGGGTTTGCTTGCACTATATTGATGAGTGGAGGCTTGAGTTCAAAGGAGACATCCCCCAAGCTGGCTTGTGGTCCCATAGCCACATTAGCGGTTGATGGGGCAGCATAGTCAGAGATTGTCTTCTGAGCCATAGCCTTCTCAACAATTGGTGTATTGCTTCCTTCCTTGAACGGATCAGTTTCTGAGATGAACCTTTGAGGAGGAACTAGATGGCGTCTAGTACTTCTCAAGAGCTTTTCTGGATTTTCAATATAATTGCTCGGTAGCTGGAAACCACTCATACAATGCCTGTCTTCACAACAAAGTGGAAACAGACAAGGGTAAACCCCTACAACTAATCAATAACTAAATTAATGATAGACTCTGGATCAATCTTATCAAACTTCCTTGGCGTATGCTTTCCCCGGCAACGGCACCATAAATGCTTGTTGGAATTTACAAGCACTGTCACTAGAAATAGATGTAGGATCTAATCCTAGCAGCAGCACTAGAAATTCTGATTAGGTATTACTTATGACTATTGGAGTATTCATAAGCGCATTTAATAATACCGTTGTAGCACTTCACCCGGGAGTATTCCAAGGTATCATTATTTATATTTAGCCCAAGGGAAAGCGATAGCAAGGAAGTGTGGTGATAGATTGATCTTAATGTCTGTACTAATTTAGTATCAATAGTTGTAGCGGGGGATAACGAAAGTGATAGGAAGGGATGATGACAATATGGGATGGATGTAGCTTAAAATGATTAGTGAGGCAATTCTATGTGGGGAGTGTCGAGAAAGTATAGGATTCCTAATTACTTACTCTACTTTCATGAATCTAGTCTATCATATAGTGAATCACACAGGATGAGGGCCACACGACAAGTATGCTAGGCGATAGGTGAATGGGTGGAGTGAAACCACCTCAAACAAGCTATCCTGTTACTGGGGCCTTACCATTTTAATAACTTGCCTATAAACACGTGGTGGATTACGAAGACTAGACGGGCTGTCACTACCTCGCTGGCTACCACAAACAATCCGTGCAGCAAGCGGCAACCACAAGCAAGATTAAGTCTAAGCACCACGCTTACACTTCCTCTCACTACTCTAATTGTGTACACACAGATCAACTAGAGCACCTCTTACAGGACGATGATCACATACAGGCATGGGTTCAAAGACTAAACTAGGGTTTGCCCCTCAAACTAGAATTAGCACTCATGAAATACTATACCATAACAACTATAGACTAGAGAACTAGAATAAAGTTGCACCAAGCAAATACTGAATAGTAAGAACTAGAGTAAAGTAGAGCAAGAATATATATATATGCATAAATGATCAAAGTCATACAAGAGAAGAGATACAAGACTATACCAGAGACTCCAGAAGACCGACTCCAGAATCCCGAGCAGAGCTCACTACTCAACTCTAATCTCCCACACTAGAACTACCTACACTACTAAGACAGAGTGGATCTACACTACTTGAAGCTTTATCACATCACCATCATCTTCATCATGCCTTTGAGAGGGGGGGCACCCTCCTATTTATAGTGGAGGTGGAGTAGGGGCTACTCCACTACCATGTCATCAATCCGCGTGATGTACCTCCTTAGCCCTTGGATAAACCGCCTTAGGATCAACGGATGGATGAAACAAGCACGTGATCATCTCTGATGGAGCTTGAGATGGAACAGGGGATGAAGCCATCGGGGAATCGATGCTCATCTCTGATGCAGCTCGGGAGTGGCTTCGAAGGGTATGGTCACAATGACCGATCCTGAGCGTATTCTTCACCTTCTTCCCAAAACCTTTCATCCTGCAATACACAAACTCACAAACAAACAAACAAATTTGTGGAGGGGTTAGGAAAAATAAAAAGTCAGGAGTCAGCCATCCAAAGTTAGTCGTTCGAGGGGTTAGTCGTCCTAAAAGAAAATGCAATTCAGGTCTTGATTATTTTTTTCCAAAGAAACCTCTCCCTAAAAAATTTTTAATCTTGATTACTTAGATGGACAGCACCTCCCTAAATAACTCTCTTTTGTAACTCTAAAAACTTCAGCACCATGGCTCTTTCACTCAAGAAAATTATCTCTCTTCTCTCTATTCTTTCTCACTTCCTTTTCACTTCTACTCTCTTAAGAACTCAAAGATCAGAATCACGACCTCTATATGTACTCTCTGGACTTATTGTGAGCTGAAGAGTGAAGGGGAGAAGGGGTTTTTATAGTGGAGAGAGAGGGAGCACGGGCGTCTTTGGTGGGGGAGCACGCAGGCGTGCTCACCACAGCCCTTCTCCACTCAAATTTTTGTTGCTTCCTCCATGCTTTAAGATGACTCCAAATAATTGAGTATAAGGTGGGAATTGATGATGGAGAGATGGCAGGAGTGGAGGAGATATTTAGTAGTGGAAAAGTTAGGTGGTGATGAGATGTGTAGTGTATGACAAGTGGGGCACATGTGTAAGTGTAGGTACAAATGTATTTTTTGCTGAAATAAATCTAAAATGCAAAAATAAATATGATGATGAATGTGTAAAATATTTTTTGTAACACCTTGATAAATATTTTTATATGTTAAAAATTATTTATTTAGGGTGTAATTTTATGAAGTAGTAAAAATATTTTTGGTAAAAATGCTCAGTAAAAAAGTAAGTACGCCATTTGAAAAGTAAATATGGATAAATACGGACTTACCTCCGGCGAGAGTTCATAGTTAAAGTCCTCGAACTGGACTTCCAATTCTTGATTTTACTCTTCGGATGCATTCTCCAGTCCCGGAGATGGTGTTCTAATGATGATTGTTCCTTCTCTTGAGAGATCATGTTTGTAGTGATTTTGAGCTCGACTTGGGTTTGAAGGCAAACTTCACTCCTTTCCCATTTATTTCAAATGTGATTTCTACTGCCCCTATATTGATTCTTGCATTAGCGGTGCTCGGGGAAAGGCCTTCCAAGGATTAAAGATACCAGTGAATGCGGGTACATGTCCAATATTACGAAGTCCACTGGTATGAAGAATCCTCAGATTCTGACAGGTACATTCTCGACAATTCCTGCTGGATAGCGAACTGATTGATCAGCTCGTTGCAAACACATTGATGTTGGGACTAGAGTTTGATGCTTGAGCTTGTCGAAGATAGCTTTGGGCATAACACTAACACTTGCTCCAAGGTCACAGAGGGCATTGTTAAAATATTGTTCTCCGATTGAGCCTTCTATAGTGGGGCATCCTGGATCTTTCTTCTTGATAGGTGACCTGTTTAGGATGGCCGCACTACACTCCCCTGTTAACTTGATCACTTTAGTGGTGGGTAATGGTCTCTTCTTATTCAAGATGTCTCGTATGTACTTGGCATAGGTAGGGACTTGTAAGGCATCAAGTAGAGGTATGTTGACGTATAGCTTCTGAATCACCTCTACAAACTTTGCAAATTGATCATCTTCTTGTGGCTTCCTTACTCATCGAAGAAATGGTACGAAGTTTGTATCTTGAAAATCTTGACTCATTTGTTCTAGTTCTCTTGGCGTAACATCTTCCATGTCAAGATCTTTGTTTCCTTCTCGGTGTAGTAGTTGGGTGTCCTTTGCTAGTGCTTTGTGGTGCTCTCCCTCGTCTTACTTGGAAAAGGCGGATCATGTGTTGACTTACCACCTCTTGTGGTTATATTACATACTGTTCGGGGTTAGTGGCAACAGGCAATGCAGCAGATAGTTTTTCTAATTGTAACTCAATCTTTTTATTATATTTAAGTTGGTCTTGAATAGCGGAAGAGAAATTATCCATCTTAGCATTTATATCTTCTAAAACTTTATCATTAGCAACAAGCTTTTTAGAAATAGTATCATTAAATCTAGCTTGATTCTCAATTAATTCTCTTAAAGATGGTTGTCTAGGATAATTACCTAAATACTTACCTAAATAATTGGATCATGGTTGTGCATTCCATCCTTGTCTTGATCATGTTGGAGCAGAATTGTTGACCACCAGGCTTGTTTTTTGTGTAGACTTCATTGTGTCTTCAATAGCCTGTTGATCTCTCTTCTCATTAGCTCTTCTGTCAAGCCAATTCATCGGCACTTCCATTGATATCTTGTTGACTTCTTCAATTGTTTCTTCACTTTGATGGCGGTGTTGGGTGTTGTCCTCGGGTCCAAATTTTTGATTTTCTGATATCTTCTCCATGATTGACTTAGCTTCTCTAGGTGTGAGTGACAAAAACGATCCTTCAGCAGTTGCATCTAGTCATTCCCTTGATTTCTGTTGTAGGCCATGATAAAATCCTTACAGGAGTAACCAATCTCCCATTCCATGGTGTGGGCAATTTGAGATGTATTCTTGTAAATGTTCCCATGCTTCTAGAATTGATTCTCCTTTCTGCTGCTGAAAGTTGGTAATCTTTCCTCGTAAGCATTGGTTTTACCTATGGGAAAGAATCTTGTCAAAAGTCATTTGAATATTTCTCCCAAGTGTTGAATTCTTCTTGGTGGGAGTAAAACCGTTGCTTCGCTCTTCCCGTTAGTGAAAATGGGAATAACCGAAGGAGTATGATGTCTTCGGGGATGTCCTTGATAGAGATGGTCGTGGCCACCTCCAGAAAATTCTGGACATGAACATTTGCATCATGAATCTTTCCACTGAATGAGGTAGCTTGCACCATATTGATGAGGTTGGGCTTGAGTTCAAACTCTTCATTATTGATCGGGAGTGTTGGTCCAAAGGCGAATGTTCTCGGCGGTTGGAGTAGAGAATTCGCAGAGTTTCTTCTCGACCATGGCTTCGGGAATGAGTGTGAAGCTTCCTTGATTGACTTGATCCTGATGAATGAAGTGTAGTGGATCACAATCAACCTGTAATACCCTCGTATAAGATATAAACAAAGATAAGATAAGGGTAAGCTTGCTAAAAGCGAGAGGTACCTAGTTTTGATTTTCATTATAAATAGACTTGTTTATCAATTATCTCAAAATAGCAATCATTCTCCCGAAGAATCCGGCGCCGAAAATGCTTGTTGGTATAAATTAAGTAAATCGATATAGCTCGAATATCACTATCATGGATGGAGTTAATCTCATCCATCATATGCTCAAAGGTCTATCCACTCTATTCTTAGCACTACTTAACTTTTAGGTTGTCATCCCCCTGCAGTAATGCCGAAATTGGTTGGATGGCATTCATGAATATGACACTTGAAATCTAATAAATATAACTATGATATCTGCAAAGCGCACGGATAGAAATACCATTATAGCATTTTAACGAGGTGAAAACCAAGTATCGTTTATTTATAATTTTACCATAGAGAGAATGAAACATTTGCTAAGATCATTGATAAAACTAAGCTACTTATAGGAAATTAATGATAAAGATACTTTTACTCTAACAGGAATAATCCATGATATGGTAATAATAATTATAACATAGGCAAGCAGGGTGACACACGAGAGATAGGCAATCACTACTCACTAGCTCAATTAGTAAGGATTAATTAAGAGATTGACTTCTTATGTAGCATTTAATTAACTAAGTTAGTCATCTACTTTAATTAGCATACCATCACATATAGCATAACAATGATCATGAAACTATCCACCATGAAGATTAATAAGAAAAATCGGGAACGGAGCAAGATTATCCCTACAATCAAGTTCAACTAGTCTTATGATTGAGGAGTGGACTCCAAAGGACTCAACAGATTTGTCACTCCCGTGATCGACCACATGGCCCAAATCACAAGATGCATCCGTAGGTAAATTATATCTAAGCACCAAGCTTAGATACTTTTATACCACCTAGCCCACTCGAGTATTGAACTAGGAGCTCTACGAATAAGTATTTAGAATCATCATTGATTATGACTATATCAAATATACTAACAAAGCAAACTAGAAACATAGCAATCAAACACATATTATTGAAATAGAATAAAGTCATAGAACAGTATTACAAAGATAATACCAGCCTTCGTAGACTAAAGATCGAGAATCCTAGGCTGGCAACGCCCAACTCTACTTGAATCTAACTTGATAATCTAGAGCTAGAATCTAGAACAAGATCGATTGAGTAGCTATCCTAATCTCTGGTGGAGATGATCTCTCTATTCCTGTCTCTTCCCTGGCTCTCAACTTGAATAATGAATTACAAATGATCAAATATGAATTAGGGTTTAGCCTTGGGCTTGCTTATATAGGCCGGAGAGATGAACGTCAGCCCTTGGATCAAACCGACTTGGATATATGGCTAGGATTGATCCTCAAGATCGGTTGGGATTGCTTGACGGAGAAGACACGAATCCGTGTCTTGGAGGACATGGCCGTGTGAAAGGTCTAAATGGCTAGAGGGGGGGTAAATAGCCTATAAACATTTCTTGCAAAAGCACTAAACAACTTGATTAGTACTGAATGAGGCGAAGCCAAACTAAGCACTAGCTCTTCTAACTATGAAGCCACCTACACAAGCAAGATACTAAGGCTATAATCTCTAATCAACACCACAAGGCTAAGTTGCTATTCTACTCCTAGGTGGACAAGAAATTCTAACTAATTACTCTTAACACTAACCACTCAAGCTATAATAACCTATCAAGCAATACTAAGAAAGTAATACGAAGAAGATAGAGTACAATACCACTGATGAAGTGTAGAGGTTGTAGCCAATCACCAAGTCAATAGAAATCTCCAACGAACAAACACACAATTGACAAGGCGATTTTTCTCAGGGGTTCGTTTGCTTCCCGACAAACTACTCCCCGTTGTGGTGGTGCACCCACTTGATAATTCGCGACAAATGACCGGTGCTAAATCCCATGGTGGGAGCTCACAAGAATCACTCACAAGATGGGGACCCTCAAGGCCACAGATTCCACTAGAGTTGGCTTTCGCGAATCTCCCGCGAGGAAAACCACAAGACCCCTCACAATCCACCGATCGGAGACGAAGCACAAGCACCAAGCTTCTCTCGACAATCCTCGCTGCTCCAAGCCATCTAGCATGATGGGAATCACGCAAGAGTAACAAGAAATCTGCAGCGATCACAAGAATCAAGTGCCTCTAGATGCTAGCTCAATGCAAATGCACTTGAATCATTCAATCTCTCTCAAGAATATGCAACCGTGCAAGTAGAGATGAGATGAGGGAGTTAGCTCTGCTCAAAGATGTCTCTAGATGATGAAAAATGCCAAGAGAGCTCTCCCATGGCCGGCCACCAAGTATTTATAAGCCCCATCACAAAATCCAACTGTTACGGGTTTGGTGGGCTTCTGTCGTGCAAACCGGACGTGTCCGGTCAGTTCTCCAAGTTTGAATCCTACTGACCGTTGGAGGGTCAAACCGGACGCCCGCCCAGCGTCGGTTAGCCCGACAGGCGTGTCCGGTCGACAAAAGCGAGTTTTGACCCTCTCGGAATCGGCCGGACGCCGCTCCTCCAGCGTCCGGTTAGAATCTCTTGGGCGTCCGATTACGGCGTCACGGTTGGCCTCTGCCTAACCTCGAGAAATCTTGGCCGGACGCGTCCGGTCAGCCTACCGGCCATGTCTGGTCACCACCAGACAGCAATTCCAAGTCCGTTTCTCTTCGCCCTTGCTTCCAATGTTGCCAACCTCTTGATGGTCGGCTACGTATCCTAAATGTGATCACACCCTCTATGGTGTCTTGATCACTAAAACCAAAACCCTATCAAGTATACCTTTGCCTTGATCTCCCGGGTTTGGTCATTTCCATCTCCATTGAGCTTGATCACCATGTACATCCATCATGTCCATGCTCCAAGTGATCTTGTGGTCATCTCCTATGCCACCTAGCTCACATCATCTTTGTGTTGCTAATCATCTAATTCACCACTTAGATAACACATTAGCAACTTGGTGTTCATCAATTAGCCAAAACCAACTAAGGGACTTTCAATCTCCCCCTTTTTGGTAATTGATGACAACCATCACAAGGATATGAAATAAATTCAATTGAATGAACTTGACTTACTTGTCCAAAGCATTTGACCATAAGAAGGTTGGACAATCAATTCAAGTTCAGTTTTGGTAGTACTAGCTCCCCCTACATATGTGCTTCATGAGTTTGGTTCAATATTTTCACATATGCATGGAAAAGAATTGTGGGAGAGCTACCACTACCAAAATGATGCTAAGGTATATAGAATAGACCTTTGAAGCGTGATACCAATCGGAGTGCGGAATATATACCATCCTTAGCATCCATGTAACTAGACATCCATCAAAACTCAAGATACCATGTGAGATCAACATTAAAAGCAATGGCTCTTGAACCACATGAAAAACTCAAACATAAATGTCTAGCTACACATATGCATGCTAGTACTTCATTTCATCATTCAAGTCATACTACTAGCATACACCAAGCAATCATGAATATTGAATTTAAAGCTTGCAATGCAACATATCATCATGTTAATGCACATACATGTTCAACAAATAGATTATGAGCTTGCTCCCCCTATTTGTGTGCTCAAATTTTAAATTGATCCCCTTCCAACCTCATATCTCTCCCCCTTTGGGTTTTGTCTCTAGCAAGGAGACTTCTCTCCCCCTAGAACTTAGGACTTTCTCTCCCCTTAGGAGGGAAGCTATCTTTGTGACTTTCTTTCCCCTTTGTCAACAATTACCAAAAATGGTGCCAATTTTAGTGGGGCTTAAGCCAAATCAATAGATGAGGATCCAATTAAGGTTCAATCTAGATCTCTTGCCTAAATATGTAATTCAGTTTGAACCAAGGACAAGCTTCTTCACACCTCATAAAGTATAAGAGTTATCTTGACCATGTTGAATTACACATCATGAGCTCATTTTCTAGATTCAACACTAGGAGCACAAGCCCACAACCATGTCATATGCTACCACTAGATCATATAATCAATCATAGAAATAGTGGTACCATACATACATCAAAAATATTTGATTTTTAATGAATGAGCCTATAAAGCATGCATGATGGCTATATGTTCTAAACACGTCCTTATCATAGTATGGATGTCATGCCAACTAATTTTACCTTGCTTTGTTGAAGGAGAGGCATGTCATACATATGGAGTGCATCAACTCATGTCGGAGAAGTCATGAATGTTCAATTCATTTCTCAGCTTGCAAAATCTCTTCTCATCAAGTGGCTTGGTGAATATGTCAGCTAGTTGATCTTTGGTACCAATGCCTTGAATGCTAATATCTCCCTTTTGTTGGTGGTCTCTGTTGGCATTTCTTAGCGTCACCACTAGAAACGTAATTAGGATCCATCTCTAGCAGTGGCACCAGAAATGCCGGAAGGCAGATGTTGTCCTAGCCACAGCTACTAAGGCCGAGTTAACCATAGCAACGCCGACTAGTAACATCGCCTTGATAGACTCGATCGTTTATAGGAAGTGTATCCGCAAGCGCATGGATCTATCATTGTAGCCGCTGACGTTTGTAAGTGCTATAAGAATATTAAATATTACTCGCAAGTCTGATTAACATCATTGTAGCTTTTCCCTAGGAGTATTCTAGAGTATCGTATCCACGGGGGAAGCTTTGGTTAAAGATTCTAATAACTCACAATCATGTATCTACTAACTTAGTAAACCAACTAGACTAAAGTAGGGGTAAATGGTAAATGATAAATATAAATAAAACTATAAATATAATAATAAAGACTATGGCTAATAAAACATAATAATAACTCTATAATAAGTAAACTAAATATTGAGTAAGAGAGATCAAGATTCCTAAATACTTCTCTATGACTTTGGTTCTAAGATAACTAAAGCATGAACAGATATAGTAATTATATAAAAACACTTTGGAGCAAAGAGGTCCTTTCCTTCTCTCGAGAAAGACAGGGAAGGGTTAGAAGGGGAAGGCTGCCAAAAGCTCTATGAAACACCAATCCTAACGGGGTGGAATACACAAGCCTTACAGAGCTGTCACCTCTGGGGCTACCACAACTAACCGGAGGATTTGGCGCAACCTCAGGTAACCTATAGTCTAAACACCATGTCTACACTATAGATTACTACTCTAATTACCTAGGATAACTAGAGCACTCAATACGAGCAAAGATCCCATGCAAATATATAAAGACTATACTAAACATAAATATGAAAGGCATAAAGTAAATAGAGAAGATAAATATATTAAAGCATAAGTCTCAAAGACATACCAAGATCTGAAGACTCATCCAGAACCAGAGCGCAGCTCCGCTCTCTCTAACTCTTAATTAGATCTAGTTCTAATCTAGATCTAATCTACTTCTAATCTACATCTAATCTACTTCTAATTCTGGATCTAATCTAAAGAGAGGTTATCCTTACATTGGGACACCTCTACTTCAGAGAGAGAATGAATTAGGGTTCCCAGGGGTGTGGCCTGCCTCTCCTTATATAGGCCGGTGGGATTAATCGTAGCCGTTGGATCAAACCGACTTGAATGGAGGGCCAAGATGTGATCTAGAGGTCGGTGGGAGGAAGCTTCTAGAAGATGGAGCACATGGGGGGCCTTAGTGGGCCGCCCGCGGCGGTGGGCCCCGGCTGGTCGGCGGGCCCATCTCTAGGCCAAGGCCCATCTTGCTCGTGTCGTCGCCTTCTCGCGCCTTCTAGTCCCCAAATGCTATCCCGATTCTTGAGTTGTGATTCGCTTCTTTATTTCTCTGTAATTCTTCCTTTTCCACTTTGAATTCTAGATATTTCCCCCTAAAATAATAAATTCACCAAAACTCGTGGAATTTGTAAGAATCAAAACCCTAGACTCTAATAATATCTTCATTTCATACTATTTTTTTCACATCTATAAAATTATAAATGTTGACGTTATCCACCGTCAACAAGCTCCCCTAAGCTTACCCTTTGCTAGTCCCTAGCAAAGTCTACATAGCAAAACTTGGATCGAGAGTTGCTTCAATGCTTTCACGCCTCAAAAGTACACATGTATTCAAACAAGAATTCTCCTTTAGATTAGAAAATATGTGATAACTTTCAAACTTACTTATTTTTATTTTTAACAATGGGTATTACAACTTTCACTTGGGTCTTAAGCAATTGAAAGACGAGAACAATCAAGACAAGCACTATGTTTCAAATCCCTTGTTCAACCTTCATTCTAGAGTTTTGATATATAAAAGTATATATATTTTTCTTTTCAAAACAAAATTCAAAGTTTATATACATAACTATATAAGCAAAGTCAAACAAGGTATCCAAAAGAGTTAAGTCATCAAGATGTGCTTGTGTGCGTAATAAAGAATATTCACAAGTTCAATTTTATTATGTTCCCTTTTTCAAACATATCTCTCTTTTTTATAACATTAAGAAAACATGGGTCGTATATCATACTTTTTTTTTTTTTGGAGAGGTGGGTCCTACTCACCCGGACTTTTGTCCCTTTTTCTCTCTCCTTTATTTTTCTTTTTTATTAGAGAGGTGGGTTCTACTGACCCTTGGACTTTTGTCCATTATTTCCTCTCCTTTAGAGATGTGGGCTCTACTCGCCCTCAAACACATGTCCATTTTTCATCTCTAATTAGGGAGGTAGGCTCTACTAAGCCCTCGGACACTTGTCCATTATTCATCTCCCTTTTTCTCTCTCTCTTTTTGTTTTATTTTGTATACAGCCCATATATCTTTATAACACTTTTTTTAGAGAGAGATATAATATATAAAGGAACATAATAAAAAGCAAACATATATTTTTGTTGTTTTCTCCCAAAGATAGAGATAAATATTTTTTTAGAGATACATGTGTACGTGATCTTGATGACAAAGCTCCTAAAGGAATACAAAGTTTGACTAAACTTAAGATACCATAATTACATACATATTATTTTCTTTTTTAGAAACTCCGAATCTAGTCTCACTTGGAAAAAGATAAATAGCATGCTCAACTTTTTCATATCATATCCATCAATTACTTAGACTTAAATCAAACATTTGCTACCCACTAGTTTAAGCTCGAGCAAAACTTAGATCAAAGTATTTTTATTCAAGACTTAGGAGAATTCAGGGGTTGAAAGCTAGGTACTTAAAAAGGAATTATGTCGAGCAACTATTTATCATATCCATGCTAAGAAATTATCTTTATTTTATTTTAGCGAAAAACACAAACTTATGTACACTCTAGTTATTTTAAAACTTAAAGGTCACACTTCAAACATTATATATAACTTAAACTCTTTATTTGGTTTTCTATGGTTATGCATTTATTTAATAAAGCAATCATATAAAAGTAAATAAGATAAAGGGAAAGAATACTTACCCTCAATATGTGGGATTGCTCTCCCCAAGTCGTATGTTGACGTAGTCTTTAATCTTTGGTTGGAGCCAGACAAACAACATCTTCCTCTCATAATTATTGATGATAATGACTATTGAGAGGGCAAGCATCTCATGTCTTACTCCTTTTTATCCCGCAAAGCATTAGTGGAGAACACATACCCGAAGGAATATTTTTCCTAAGAACATATTTATTTTATATATATGAGCCTACATGTGCTCACATTTTTTTTTTTTTTTATCACATAAAATAATTTTGTAAAGAAATAAACATAAAATAAATCAGATTTTCACCTATGCTAATGAAAAGATGGTTCTTTGATTACTCTAGCAATGCATCTTTTATCATGATTAAAACTTTTTGTTTATGGTTGCTCTTTAACATGGCTCAAGGCAAAAAGGTAACTTGTAGCAAAAGACAAAATAAATAAGTTTGAAACTTACAGTTCTCCCTCAATGAGCTTCTTTTGCACGAAGTTGTTGAAGTTTATCATAAGCCTTGCTTCATCTCTAATATGAGTTCATCTCTTGACTTACCCAATTTGGAATTGATAGTTTTCTACAGGGGTTAGTCCAACAAAATAGCCAAAGTCTACGCAAGTAATTATCAGTTCAATAATCAAACTAGACTCCATGTCTAATCTAATTAAGGAAGGCAACTTAACCTAAGCACCATGCTTACATTAAAAGCCTTTGGAAGTGTGTTAACAACACTTCCAAACCAAAACATACTATAGCAAACAAAGGTGGAATTAAAGCACTATAGAGATTTATCAAATAGAGATGAAAAAGCATGAACATGGTGAGGATTTTTTTAGATGCAAAAGACATGGATGTATGCAAAGAACCAAGCATGCAATGGATTTAATATGAGAAACATAAATTAGATGAAGTGAAAGCATGGGTTGTTCAAAGCAAACATCTAGTGGAATGCAAGAATTAAAAGGTAACTATTCATAAATTACTATCTCACCTTTGATCATACTTACCATGGTTTGCAGCTTCTAAGTTCGTCACTTGAGATTTGATTTGAGTTCTTGTGACGGCGACCTCTTCTCCAATCTGTATGGTAGGGTTCCAATGTTGATGAATCTTGAATGATTAGTCACCCTTGTGGAAGCTTGGCGGAAGATCGCTATCTGACTCATACTTCTGTCTAATCCACAACTCAATGTATCAGGTAATCCTACTAAAGCTAGTGATATACTAAATTAGCGTATATCAAGATCATTATTAAAATCTTTACGCCAAATGCTTCCCAAAGAACGGCGTCAAAAAGCTTGTTGACGTTTGTAAGTGCTATAAGAATATTAAATATTCTCGCAAGCGTTATTTAACATCATTGTAGCTTTTCCCTAGGAGTATTCTAGAGTATCGTATCCACAGGGAAGCTTTGGTTAAAGATTCTAATAACTCACAATCATGTATCTACTGACTTAGTAAACCAACTAGACTAAAGTAGGGGTAAATGATAAATGATAAATATAAATAAAACTATAAATATAATAATAAAGACTATGGCTAACAAAACATAATAATAACTCTATAATAAGTAAACTAAATATTGAGTAAGAGAGATCAAGATTCCTAAATACTTCTCTATGACTTTGGTTCTAAGATAACTAAAGCATGAATAGATATAGTAATTATATAAAAACACTTTAGAGCAAAGAGGTCCTTTCCTTCTCTCGAAAGACAGGAAGGGTTAGAAGGGGAAGGCTGCCAAAAGCTCTACGAAACACCAATCCTAACGGGGTGGAATACACAGGCCTTACAGAGCTGTCACCTCTGGGGCTACCACAACTAACCAGAGGATTGGGCGCAACCTCAGGTAACCTATAGTCTAAACACCATGTCTACACTATAGATTACTACTCTAATTACCTAGGATAACTAGAGCACTCAATACGAGCAAAGATCCCATGCAAATATATAAAGACTATACTAAACATAAATATGAAAGGCATAAAGTAAATAGAGAAGATAAATATATTAAAGCATAAGTCTCAAAGACATACCAAGATCTGAAGACTCATCCAGATCCGGAGCGCAGCTCCGCTCTCTCTAACTCTTAATTAGATCTAGATCTAATCTACTTCTAATCTACATCTAATCTACTTCTAATTCTGGATCTAATCTAAAGAGAGGTTATCCTTACATTGGGACGCCTCTACTTCAGAGAGAGAATGAATTAGGGTTCCCAGGGGGGTGGCCTGCCTCTCCTTATATAGGCCGGTGGGATGAATCGTAGCCGTTGGATCAAACCGACTTAAATGGAGGGCCAAGATGTGATCTAGAGGTCGGAGGAAGGAAGCTTCTAGAAGACGGAGCACAGGGGGCCTTAGTGGGCCGGGCGGTGGTGGGGGCCCCGCTGGTCAAGGGGCCCATCTCTAGGCCAAGTCCCATCTTGCTCGTGTCGCCTTACGCGCCTTCTAGTCCCCCAAATGCTATCCCGATTCTTGAGTTTTGATTCGCTTCTTTATTTCTCTGTAATTCTTCCATTTCCATTGAATTCTAGATATTTCTTGCAAAATAATATATTCACCAAAACTCATGGAATTTGTAAGAATCAAAACCCTAGACTCTAATAATATCTTCCTTTCATACTATTTTTCATGTCTATAAAACTATAAATGTTCACGTTATCCACCGTCAACAAGTAGCATTTCACCCGAAAAGTATTATCAGATTATCGTTATTTATATTTTCCCAAAGGAAGGCATGTATAAGAGATTCTTAGTATGACAATGATCATAGAGACAATCATGCGTAATGGACCAGTTGATCAAACGAGGGGTAAGTGGTGATTTGTAGATAGTGGACACACACACAAAGCATACCTCAAAGATAAAGAGAAATAAGGATAAAAGAAATAGTCTAGGTTGGAGCAGGCATTCAAATATAGCCATGCAAAGAATATAGCTAAGTCATATGAAATACATGTTAGACCAGGTGTCAGGCTTAGGATAACAGGGAGACCGCCGCGTCTAGATACCTAGACAAACGAGGGCATTTACTTACTCCTACACGATATGCGAACGTGGGGGATTACAAGGATGGACAGGGCTGTCACCACCGCCGCCTACCACCTCAACCGTGGCATACCAGTCATATTCGAAGGTTCCCATGTATCCGGCACCATGCCCGCATATAAGGTCCCTACCCATGTCCCCCCAGGACTCCAACCCTATGGATTGACGAGCTAGAACATGGACAAACCCGAAGGTATGACGAACTACTATCCCATTCCCCAACCTATCTCTAAACATGTTAGTCATATGAACAATGAAGATCAAGAACAACCATGTTAAGATCATAGCATATAAACTATACACTAGTTCATATATCACAATCATAACATGAATAGGACTATGCTCTAGTTCATATGCAAAGCTATGAGAATGAGAATAGAACTTGCTCAAAGAAGAACTCTTCATATATTAGTACCAAGAGTAGCACTTTCTTCTAAGGAGACAAGCCCTCCTTGTAGCTCTTCTACTCCAACTAGAACAATGCTAAGCTGAAGAAGAAGGTGGAGAGGAAGATTAGAGAGTGAGGAGTGAGAGGTAGAAGTGTGGGAGTGAGGTGTGAGCTTGAGTGTGGTGTGTGTGAGAGAGCTCCTCTCCCCGCTCCTTTTATAGCTTGGCATGGTTGGTTTGGGGGGAGCGCCGCGCACCGCACCGCCCTCCTCTCATAAAGGCGCGACCGCCACCGCCGAGGTAGGCCCGGCGGCCACCGCCCGGCGCAAAGCGTGCAGTCTTGTGGCGAGCCGCCGCCCGGCCCCCCCCCCGACCGACTTGCCCGGACAGTCCTTATTGGGCCCGGCCTTGGCCCAAGTGGGAGCTCGCCCTGGATTTGTCGTGTTGGGCTATTTTGCCTTTGGGGTGAGTGAATTTGCCACTTTACACTTCCCCCTTGGCGTATTTTTATTGTATTCCACCCGTATTCCTGCATTTGTCCTGTAAAATAATATTTCTCTAATACAAGTGGAATCTTGTCGATAGCAAAGGTATATGTGTGTAAATTTGACCAATTTACCCTTGTTTGGATATTTGTTGACGGTATAAAATGGTCGATAACGACCGCCAACAAACTCCCCCCCAGCTTACCCTTTGCTCGCCCTCGAGCAAAAAAAAGCTAAGGCATTGGTTGTTGATCAGGAGTTGCTACTATGCCGATTACATTCTTCAAGTGCCATGCTTATAACATGAATGTTTTCCGTGATTTGAATAAAATGGCGTTTTTATCCACCCGTTATTACCTTGATTCTTCATGGGGCTTTCTAGCCATCTCCCAGTCTTGGGTGGTTGCAGAATAGAATAGTTTCACAGCCCTGCTTATCATTCATTCTGCAAACAACTATCCATCTAGAGGTTTTGTAAATTTTGAAAAGAATGGTAAGTTCCTCAAATGATCCACTCGATTTCTCAAGTTTTGTGGATTGGTTCCTCACTAAAGGCTTTTAGCCTTTCTTTTCTTCCTTTCTTTTTTGTGTATGGCTTTTGTGGAGCTTGGGTAGGGAGATAGAAGGCATACTTGTGTCTTGTCATGTTGCTTGACCCATGTGAAGAGACATAGTCATATACCTTGATCAAGATGTGCAAGTGTGTGGAAATTTTATTTATTTTTGATACTCTAGTCATCATGGCTTTCTTGAAGGTTTTGAGAGAGAGAGTATGGGCTATCTTATTTTTTTAGAGAGGTGGGTCCTACTCACCCTTGGATTTGTATCCATTTTTCCTCTCATTTATTAGAGATGTGGGCTCTTCTCGCCCTCGGACACATGTCCATTATTCGTCTCACTATTTTTTAGCATAGCCCATATTTCTCTTTTTGGCATATGAAGCATCATGTGGCCGGAGTACATTTTTAGTGAATGAAAAAAGGTGTACGTGAATCTTGATCATGGATATATGAAAAGAATCTTCAACATATGTCAAAGCTCACCAAGATCACAAGTAGCATATGACTATGGGTTTGTATGAAAGTTTGTGTCATATGGCTTCGGTGGGAAAGGCATAATCATTGAGGAACTTTTGAATTTTGAGTTTTGAAAAAAAAAAAACAATTCTCCTGGATATCAAGTCATTCTTAGAACAAAATCATAGCAGGGGGTCTATGGCACTGTTTCATATTCCGCAACAACTTAGACTAGAGAGAGCATGTGCAACCCACAAAATTTCAAGTTTTTAGGGTGAGACATTTTTAGCCACTAAACTCAAATCTTGGGGACATCTAAGTTATAAGCTAGGCTTGAGCAGTGAATATAAGATAGAGCAACTATTCACCATTTCAACAGGTTAATTAATCATATTTACAACACATATAAGAGTGGAATTATATTTTTGGTATTTTTAGCATTTGCATTTTTTAGATGCTAAAAAGAAAATAAATGCGTATGCAGGGGAATTAAATATGCAATGCACTTACCTCTATAGGGCTCCTCCCCAAGCTAGTTCGGACCTGGCGGTTAGGGTCGAACCCCATGGATCGCCGAGAATGTTCGGCCGTAGGTTCTTGGTTTCTTATTCCCTCGCATAGGTTAGCTCAAGTCCTTTTCAACATGGATATTTCGGTGGTCTTACCAAAGTCCGATCGTAGGCGAGTCACCATCATAAGCTCCATGCTTACGCTTGGTAACTTGTAAACATGTTGGCGCATTCATCATGTTCTAAACATCGCATGTTGTCCCGGCTTGAGTTTTTTTTTTTTGCTACCGTTTTACCTTCTCCGGCAAAAGGCTCCTTGGTTTTAAGCCCTTTGAGCAGACTCTCTCCCTTTCGGTTTTGGCTTGTTGATGGTGCTTCGTCCTGGAGAGGAGATGTTTGCACCTTTTGGGCCTCCACACCCGCTGATTTGTTTTTTTGGTGGTGTGGGCTTCCGGTTTTTCTTTGGTTGCCAATCGACGCGGTGTAGGGGTCTCTGTCGGGATCTTTTCTTTCCTTTGCCCCTTGCTTTTCTGAGGAACTTTCTTTTGTTCCTTCTTTTCCTCCTTTTTAAGAGTTGCCCCTTTTTGCTGCTTTGACTTTTTCTTTGTCTGTTTATTGGCTTCGGGGAGGTTGCTCATGAGTTGTGGTTAGATTTCTACTTCCCTAATGCCTTGTTGATTTGGTCCGTTTCTTGATGCGGATCATCTTGCACTCTTCTTGATGGCGGGGTTGGAAGTCAAACTTCTCTTCTTTGCCATTGATATTAAAACGGATTTCTCCTGCTCCAACATCAATCTGTGCTCCCACCATGCTCAGGAATGGGCGTCCAAGAATGAGTGGTGATTCCTTTGTCATTTCCATATTGAGTACTACAAAGTCAACGGGGACGAATTACCCTCGGATTTTCTTTGGGATATCTTATGCGATCCTCGCTAGGTAGCGGATTGAAGAATCAGCCAGCTGTAGTGTCATGGTGGTTGGTTCAAGCTTGGTGTAGTTCAACTTGTCGAAGACATCTTTTGGCATGACACTGACGCTGGCCCCAAGACCGCATAGGGCATGTTTGAAAGTTTGGGTCCCAATTGAACAGGTGATTGTGGGACATCTCGAGGTCTTTCTTTTTCTCGAGGTAGATGGTTGAGGATAGCAGCAGATCGCATTCTGCGATCCAACTTCACCACTTTTGTTGTTGGCAAAGGGTCTTTTGTTGTTGATGATGTCCTTGACATATTTGGCGTAGGAGGGTACATGTGAGACATCCAAGAATGGTAGACTCACATGAATCTTTTCTACCATTTCAACAAACCGGCAAACTGTTCATCCACGCCTACTTTCTTTTTTTCTTTGTGGCGAAGGGAAGATATGTTGTGTCTGTGTATTCAAGTGGTTACTCGCAGGCTCTTCTTCTTCCTCTTGCTTTCGGAAGGGGTCGTTCCCTTCTATTGCTCTTTTTGCTTTCCTGTTACATGGTTAGGATTTGGTGGATCACGAGTGGTCTTACCACCCCTCGTGGTCACTGCTTTGATATTTTCAACAGAAGTCTCAGGTTGCCCCGAGGCTTTACCATCGGAATTAAAAAGGAACTTTTGCCGCAAGTTGAGCCAACCGAGATTCTAGCACCTTATTGAAATTTAACTCGTGTTTTCATAAAAGAGGATAAACCTTCCATCTTGGTGCTAACATTTTCAAGGATTTTATAATGAGAAAGCATCTTTTTGGTGAGATTTTCATTTATTTTAGCTTGGCCTAGAACAAGGTCCTTAAGAGAAGGCTAATTCAAATTATAATTTGAATTGTAGTTCGAATACCTTGGAATGGCGGGCGGGACCGATTGTTCCGACCATTATTACCTTTCTTTGTTGGCGATACCCGTTGTCGATGTAAGCGACGTCCTTGCGGGTCTTGGGGCAATCATTGCCCGAGTGGCCAAATTCTCCACAGACCTCACACGTCATGTGTGAGTCCATGGACTTGATGGAGCTTGGAATAGCATGGTTATCGCGCTCGTCAAGTCTCTTCATCAGCGGGGGCTATTTTTGTGGCAAGCATATCTGTCTTCTTCACAGGATGCATGCCTTTTTGTGTTTTGGCTTGGGTTCTCTCCCTCTCCCCAAATTTGATTGGCCACCATTTTGTCGATCAGAGCCATAGCTCGATCGATGGTGAGTGATAGAAAAGCGCCACCAGCTGCGGCGTCTAGGAGCCCCTTTGACATGGGTGTTAACCCATTGTAAAAGTTTTGGAGAACCAGCCAATTTTCCATGCCATGGTGAGGGCATGCTTGGATGTATTCTTGCAGCCTCTCCCATGCTTCAGAATTCTGTTGAAAATTGGCGATTCTTCCCCTTAGGGCATTGGTTTTGCCCATGGAGAAGAACTTGGCGAGGAATGCCGTGGAGCACTTGGTCCACGTGTCAACAGCTTCCTTATCCTTGTAGAACCACTGTTTCGCCTTCCCCACAAGGGAGAAGGGAAACAGACGAAGCCTGATAGCATCAGGTGCGACGTCTTTGATGACGATCGTGTCGCACGCCCAAGGAAGTGTTGTAAGTGAGCGTTGGCATCCTCACTTGGCAGTCCACAGAATGGACTGGCCTGCACCATGGTGATCAGCCCAGTGCGAAGTTTAAAGTTCTTGTCACCAATGTTGACAGCGGGCCCGATGGGCACGTTGGCAACAGCGGGGACGAAAAACTCACGGAGTGATTTCTGAGCCATAGTTGTTGAAGTGGTTGATGCAGGGGCGACTAGTTCATTTGTCGGTGGAGTAGCAGAAGAAGAAGAGGCATGGGTCCTGTTCTTCCTTAGGAGTGCTTCTGGATCAGCGATGAAGTTTTCTGGCAGAGCGAAACCAGTCATACACTATCCTGTTTTCACCCACAAGAGGAGAAAACATACAAGATTAGCCTGCATGAGCAATTGGCTACCATACATGCATGTCTTATAATCATGTCTTACTAAAAACTCTTATATTTTTCATGCCTTCCCAGGCAACGGCGCTAGAAATGCTTGTTGGCATTTCTTAGCGTCACCACTAGAAACAAACTTAGGATCCATCTCTAGCAGTGGCACCAGAAATGCCAGGAGGCAGATGTTGTCCTAGCCACCGCTACTAAGGCTGAGTTAACCTTAGCAACACCGACTAGTAACATCGCCTGGATACTCTCGATCGTTTATAGGAAGTGTATCCGCAAGCGCACGGATCTATCATTGTAGCATTTCACCAGGAAGTATTATCAGGGTATCGTTATTTATATTTTCCCAAAGGAAGGCATGTATAAGAGATTCTTAGTATGACAATGATCATAGAGACAATCATGTGTAATGGACCAGTTGATCAAACAGGGGTAAGCGGTGATTTGTAGATAGTGGACACACACACAAAGCATACCTCAAAGATAAAGAGAAACAAGGATAAAAGAAATAGTCTAGGTTGGAGCGGGCACTCAAATATAGCCATGCAAAGAATATAGCTAAGTCATATGAAATACATGTTAGAGCAGATGTCAGGCTTAGGATAACAGGGAGACAGCCACATCTAGATACCTAGACAAACGAGGGCATTTACTTACTCCTACACGATGCGAACATGGGGGATTACAAGGGACGGACAGGGCTGTCACCACCTGCCGCCTACCACCTCAACCGTGGCATACCAGGTCATATTCGAAGGTTCCCATGTATCCGGGCACCATGCCCGCATATAAGGTCCCTACCCATGTCCCCCCAGGACTCCAACCCTACGGATTGATGAGCTAGAACATGGGCAAACCTGAAGGTACGACGAACAGTTGTCGCATTCCCCAACCTATCTCTAAACATGTTAGTCATATGAATAATGAAGATCAAGAACAACCATGTCAAGATCATAGCATATAAACTATATACTAGTTCATATATCACAATCATAACATGAATAGGACTATGCTCTAGTTCATATGCAAAGCTATGAGAATGAGAATAGAACTTGCTCAAAGAAGAACTCTTCATATATTAGTACCAAGAGTAGCACTTTCTTCTAAGGAGACAAGCCCTCCTTGTAGCTCTTCTACTCCAACTAGAACAATGCTAAGCTGAAGAAGAAGGTGGAGAGGAAGATTAGAGAGTGAGGAGTGAGAGGTAGAAGTGTGGGAGTGAGGTGTGAGCTTGAGTGTGGTGTGTGTGTGAGAGCTCCTCTCCCCCCCCTCCTTTTATAGCTGGCATGGTCGGTTTGGGGGCGCCCGCACCGCACCGCCTCCCTCTCATAAAGGCACGACCGCCCACGCCGGGTGGGCCCGGCAGCCACCACCCCCGCCGTGGCGTGCCGGGGAGCGCGGCGTGCCGGCCCGGCCCCCTCCCCAACCGACCTGGCGGCGACAGGCCCTTGGTTGGGCCTGGGCCTTGGCCCAAGTGGGAGCTCACCCTGGATTTGTCGTGTTGGGCTGTTTTGCCTTTGGGGTGAGTGAATTTGCCACTTTTACGCTTTCCCCCTTGGCGTATTTTTTATTGTATTCCACCCGTATTCCTATATTTGTCCTGTAAAACAATATTTCTCTAATACAAGTGGAATCTTATCAAGTAACAAAAGGTATATGTGTGTAAATTTGACCAATTTACCCTTGTTTGGATATTTGTTGACGGTATAAAATGGTCGATAACGACCGTCAACGATCTCTAATGAAGTGGTGCCTCACATCAATTTGCTTAGTTTATGTATGTTGAACCGGATTTTGAGTCATCTTGATAGCACTTTCATTGTCACAAAATAGTGGCACTTGCTTGAATTTGATTCCATAGTCATTCAATGTTGCTTTCATCCATAGTAATTGTGCACAAATTTTACTACCGGCACTTATGTATTCGGCCTCGGCGGTTGAAAGTGACACACTATTTTGTTTCTTTGATGATCAAGAAACCAATGATCTTCCAAGGAATTAACAAGCACCACTTGTGCTTCTTCTTTCCACCTTGCAACCGGCATAGTTGAAGTTCGAATTTCCAATAAGCTCAAAGTTGGACCCCTTAGGATACCATAATCCCACATTTGGTGTGCTCTTCAAGTACCTCAATATTCACTTTGTAGCCTTCAAATGACTTTCTCTTGGTGAGGATTGGAATCTTGCACACATGCACACACTAAACATCACATCCGGCCTTGAAGCGGTGACATAGAGGAGACTACCAATTATTGATCTATATAGCTTTTGATCCACCATGTTGCCACTTGCATCACTATCCAAATGAGCATTTGTTGCCATAGGAGTGCTCATTAGCTTTGCATCTTCTAATTGGAACTTCTTGAGCATGTCTTTGATATACTTGCCTTGACTCACAAATGTCCCATTCTTCATTTGCTTGATTTGAAGTCCAAGGAAGTTACTCAATTCTCCAAGCATAGACATTTCAAACTCTTTTGCCATCATCTTGCCAAACTCTTCACAAAATTCTTGATTGGTTGAGCCAAATATGATGTCATCAACATAGATTTGCAATACAAACAAGTCTTTGCCAATCTTTCTGGTGAAGAGGGTTGTATCAACCTTGCCCATCTTGAATCTCTTAGAGAGGAGAAAATCTCTCAACCTCTCATGCCATGCTCTTGGTGCTTGTTTCAAGCATATAATGCCTTCTTTAGCTTGTACACATGGTTGGGATGCTTATAATCTTTAAAACCGGGTGGTTGCTCTACATATACTAGCTCATTGATATAGCCATTGAGAAATACACTCTTCACATCCATTTGATAGAGCTTGATGTTGTGAGCACAAGCATATGCTAGCAATATTCTTATTGCTTCCAATCTTGCCACCGGTGCATAGGTTTCTCCAAAGTCAAGACCTTCAACTTGAGTGTACCCTTGAGCTACAAGTCTTGCTTTGTTTCTAATCACAACACCACCTTCATCTTGCTTGTTCTTGAAGACCTATTTGGTTTCAATCACATTATGATCTTTTGGCCTCTCAACCAATGCCCAAACTTCATTTCTCTTAAAATTATTGAGTTCTTCTTGCATAGCATTGATCCAATCACTATACTTCATTGCTTCATCAATATTGAGTGGCTCCTCAAATGACACAAAGGAGTAGTGTTGACAAAATGTTGCCAATCTTGATCTTGTTTGAACTCCACTTTGAATATCACCAACTATTTGATCTAAAGGATGATCTCTTGCAACTTGAGTTGGTTGGAGCACTTGCACTTGATGACTTGGATGAGTTGAACTATCTTGTTGATCTTGCACTTGAGCTTCATCATGAGTACCGCTTGTACTAGCTTGATTTGTATAAATTTGCACACTAGTAGTGAATGGGTGAACTTCATCATCTTCAACTTGCCTCATCCTAATGTCACCAACATCCATGTTCCTCATGGCTTGCTCCAATTGAGCTCCTCTCACATCATCAAGGTTGGTAGCTTCACTTTGAGAGCCTTGAGTTTCATCAAATTCTACATCATGTACTTCTTCAAGTTGACCACTACCCAAGTTCCAAACTCTATAAGCTTTGCTTGTAGTTGAATAGCCAAGTAGAAATCCTTCATCACATTTCTTGTCAAATTTGCCCAATCTAGTGCCTTTCTTGAGAATGTAGCATTTGCAACCAAACACTCTAAAATACGCAATGTTGGGCTTTTTTCTATTCAATAGCTCATATGGTGTCTTCTCTAGCTTTCCATGGCAATAAAGGCGGTTGCTACAATAGCAAGCCATGTTGATAGCTTCTGCCCAAAAGGATTGGCTCACATTGAACTCACATAGCATAGACCTTGCCATCTCTATCAATGTTCTATTTTTCCTCTCAACAATGCCATTGGATTGGGGAGTGTAGGTTGGAGAGAAGTGATGCACAATTCCAAGCTCATCACATAAATCTTCAATTCTTGTATTCTTGAATTCACTCCCATTGTCACTTCTAATCTTCTTGATGAATGTTTCAAACTTATTTTGACATCTCTTGACAAAAGACTTGAATAGATCATAGACATCACTCTTGTCATAGAGAAAAAAAACCCATATGTATCTTGTATAGTCATCAACTATCACAAAGCCATACTTGTTTCCACCAATACTTGTATATGATGTTGGCCCAAATAAATCCATGTGCAACAACTCAAATGCCTTTGTTGTACTCATAAAGCTCTTGGATGGATGAGGGTTGCCATGTTGTTTGCCGGCTTGACATGCACCACAAGGTTTGTCCTTCTCAAATGTGACATTCTTCAAGCCCTTCACTAAGTCAGGCTTCACAAGTTTCTTCAATTGCTTCATGCCAACATGACCAAGCCTCCTATGCCCTAACCAACCCATGCTTGATTTGGAGAGCAAGCATGTTGTCATTTGAGACTCTTTTGTGTTGAAGTCCACCAAATATAAGCTTCTATGCCAAAAGCCCTTGAATATCAAGTTGGATTTATCCACACTAACCACTTCAACATCATTGCTAGAGAATATGCATTTGTAATCCAAATCACACATTTTTGCCACCGACAATAGATTGTAGTCCAAGCTCTCAACTAGCAACACATTGGAGATGCTCAAATCATTGGATATTGCAATCTTTCCAAGACCAACTACCTTGCCTTTTTTGTTATTGCCAAATGTGATTCCATCATATCCACCAATGCCACTTGTTGTGATTGACTTGAACATATTAGCTTCACGAGTGTAAGATGAAATTTTGGCATGTTGTATTATGTACATAGCCTATTTAGCAGATGAGAATGGGGCCTTCAAAATAATTTGACAATGATAATGATATTCATGAAATATGGGCAATATAAATATTTGGGTACTAATGGTGGAGGAATTGCCTAATAACCATCTGTTAAGCACAAAGTCTAACTAAACGATATTGGGCTTATGCATATGGCCACATATCCATTGATCGCCGGAAAATGATTAAGGGCCACGCTGACGTAGAGAAGAGCCTATGTCATCAAGGTTTCCCCGGCGGTCAAATTATTATATGGAAGTGGTATGTGAAGATTATTTGGGCTAATTAGTACCGGCCATCAGCGGCCACTAATCTCAATCATGGGCCTCCAGAACGTGGTTCGTGCATGGCCCATGCAAAGCACACGTACTTGTTAGCTTCCTTGCCTAAAAGCTAGTAAGCTAAGTGTGCACACGTGCATATCTCTTGCTCAGCCCGCTATATACGTACACGTACAAATACGCCATTGCGGCAATGCACACTGTATCTGGGCCAAGAATGTTCTAGAAGGCCCCAGCTACTATACATGGCCCATAGTAGTACTATGGTATTTGGCCCTCGGCGATCAATGTTCGCACATGCAGAAATGAAGCACCGCCTCAGAATGACGAAGCTTACAGAAGGGTCACGTATACACACCGATGTATACAGCTGGGTCCACAGGTCAGCTAGCCGGGTATGCTACGCGATGAGTGCTACAACAAATGGTGAAGCGATAAGTATCACTGACGATAAGATCGATTTGAAATATTGAAAGGCGGCGCCCGGTGCCTGACCCTTGCCGCTCGGAAGCAAGACCAGTTCAAATTTTGAATGCGTCGTCGCCCGCGCGTCCGTGCTTCTCGGCAGCTCGCCAACAGATTGATGGCGGCTAGGGATGAAAGTGGTATGGTTAATCCTCCGCTCCGATTCGCTCCGAATCTGAATTTTAAGGATATGGAGAGTGTTTTTTTAATATCCGTGCGGATGAGGATAATCCAAATCCGACTATATCTTGGATGCGGTGTAGGATATGGTATTGCCAAAATCCGGCGGATATGGATTATCCGATAATTAAACACGGATTATCCGACGCTTATAATAGGATATCCGAATATTTCAAAGAGCCCAAGCAGAGAATATTTTAAGTATCTCTTCACTATGTATGGAATGATAATCAGATAAAATCTATTTTCATAATAGGTAGGCAACGGGATGAATTGTTTGAGGTAAAGCTCTTAATTTGTATTCTTTATGAATTCGGTTGTATTTTTCTCATTACAAAGAACAACATGTAAGTATATATTATCCGATTTTTAAAAGTCCGCTTCGCTCCGACACCGGTCCGAAACCGTACCATTTCCGACATCTAAAAAATCCATATTCGCATCCGAATTCGTATAATATCCGATCCGCTCCGAATCCGATTAGAAAAGGAGGATTATGATATGGGGAAGCCATTACCCGCTCGATCAGATCCGTTTTCATCCCTAATGGCGGCGCAGCCTGGGCACCGCCTCAAACCTGACGCCCTAGCTCCTGCCTATAAAAGGAGACCAACTCTCCCCGCTGAAGGACACACTGCATCTCCACATCATTTGCCGCCAACTCTTTGGATTCCGGGACTTTGCCGAGTGCGAAAACACTCGGCAAAGGCACTTTGCACTCGGCAAAGGCCTTTGCCGAGGGCACTTAACAACGTGGTACTCGGCAAAGAGGGTCTTTGCCGAGTGTTTTTATCGGCACTTTCGGCAAAGGTCTTTGCCGAGTGCTTCTCTTTGCCGAGTGCCTAACGGCGGGCACTCGGCAAAGACACCCTTCTTTACCGAGTGCAAATTTTTTTGGCATTTCGGCAAAGACAACCTCTTTGCCCGAGTGCCAAATGTTTGACACTTGACAAAGAGTTTGTCTTGGCCGAGTGCCAAACTTTTGGCACTCGGCAAAGCTGGGAAAAAATATTTTTTTTGCTTTTTTCTTTTGTTTTGCCCATACATCAATTATATACACATATATCTCACAAACTTATTGTATTCCCTCCACTTTCCAAGCTTGAAGCCTTCCTAAATAGCTAGGCATCGTTACAACAAAGCCGGGAATTACCAAATAATCCCCGCCAGCATAGTTCTTCCCTCCAAGTTCCAAACTTATGATATTATAAACATTTCATAAACAAGTCCAGCGATGAATCAAATAAACTAAAACACAATCTGTTTCAGAATATACAATCAGCTGGAACATGACATTGTTTCTGTGGAAAAGTAAAACCAAAGATGAGGGGCCAGATTAAGAATCAGGCGTTTCACTTCATTCAACACAAACAAGTACTACGTCAACTAATGTAATTGACATCAACCACGGGTCATCTAACCACAACTGATACCGCCACCAATAGATTACACCACTACTGGGGGCAGCCAATACCTTGGGCTTGGGCTTCACCTCAACTTCATTCACTGTCCGGATAAATATAGCATCGGGCTCATGTCCGGATAAATATGCCATCCTACTGAATGACAGAGCAGTGATGCTTGATGCATACTTCGAGTACTGCAACCAAAAAGTAGGGAAATCATGAATATAAGAAACATTTCAAACAGTAGCATTCCAATGAAGCAAAACTCTTCCCTTGGTTTACCTGATATAGTCTTTTCTTGTTAATGCCATCCCAGACATCGTGTTTGATATTTCAAAGAAGAGTCTCTCTCTTTTGCTCAGGTTGAGACATATTGCGCAGATCATAGATATTTGCATGTCTTCCTGCTGTTGCAACAACCAACCTGTTTCCTACCAAGGAAAGAGAATATACTCGTTCAGGTTGAGCATATGTCCCAACAAGAGTACGCAGGGCTGCGCGCATCACACACCGCCGCTCTGCTCCACGTACACGCCGCCGCCAGGCTGCGCACTCGTCGTCGCCTTTGCCTTGCACACGCACATCACCGGCGAGTGCAGCAGCGACGTCGTCAACCTCATCGTCGTCAAGTACTTCGTCTTCCCCGGCAAGATCGTCCACATCGACTCCGGCGAGCCGAACGTCTACTGAACCCGTACACCGTCGACGTCAACGTTTCAACACCAACATCGTCCACATGGCTGCTCACTTCGAGGGTGAGATTCTTTATATGTATTGATTATCTTGTTTCATGTCTATGCATGGCTGTGGTACAGATCGCGCATATGCATTCACGGCCAGCCAACAAGCCCCGACGACGCCGGGAAACGACGGTGCCGGCAATCATCTTGACGGCGGCGACCATCTGGGATCGCCCGTTTCATATATACCGGCGATGGTGTATGAACGACGGCACAACGGCCCGACGGCGAAGGCGTACGTGCGGCGGCTCGACAACACACGGTGGCACATCAACGACGACCGTGGCAGAATGGCAGAATAATCGGCAGCCCGGCACGGCAAGCCGGCCAAGGCACAGTTCTAGCACTTACAGAAGTGACGTGCATGTCCATTGCCCCGATGCATTCATGGCCGTGGCAAATACGGCGATCTTCGATTCGACAAGTCTGGTGATGGCCGGAATGACCAGCACGGTCACTGCGGCGGCGGCGCAGTGTGGCCCGGCCGATGGCCCACACCTCTGTGAATCTTCGGCAGTAGCAGCCAGAGATACATGTACACATGCTTGTACAAATACATATATACAGCAAGAGAAGCAAGACAGAAAGCTAGCTAGCCGGGCCTTGTTGGCCCAGGATTCCAATCAATGTACAAGTGTATACATGTATATATATAGTACGTGGGCAAGAAAATAAATAAAAAGGCTACAGTGCCATGCAAGCCTTGTATACATGCAACGATCAATATGCAAAAGGGGCAAACTAGAAGCTGATCCACTACTGGCGGCCCAATACTGATCTTTCGGCCCATGCAAGATATGGGCTCGGCTAGGCCCGGAACCCGACCACATCACCTGCAAAGAAGTCTAAGTCATGACATAGCGCTCGAGTTCACACGCATATGAATTGGCGAGCTGACTAAGTGTCACGCCAATGATCTCGAAAAGCTTACATGACGGAGAGATCTCCTAAGCATATCATGAGCACAAGTCTCACAGTCACCACATCACCTTTCCGCACCGTCAAGGCCGGTGATCCATATGAAGTCATTTTCTTCTCCTGACCAACGAGGTTGTGATGTTCTTTCCACAACCGACGAGGCTGGAGACACTTGTTCGTGGCCGACGGCGAGGCCGAACACTCGACTTCATTTTGGGATCCGCACGATGAGGCGGATACCTTTGCTAGAGAGGCCGACGGGCTCTAGCACTTCACCATTTTTCATTCATTTGTGCTTATGCATATACATGGAGACAACTCTTGTTTATTTTGAGATGACAATATTGACCATCGGCATAGCTTAATCGGAGGTGTTCTGCGGCCCAATGCCGTGGATGTAATTAATTGGAGGCCTCACGAGGCCCCATGAACCAAGCCCACGCAATCCTCGATTGTCGATGCAGCTCGGCGCAAATATATATTAATGTGGGAAATTGTACTTTGTAATTCTCTGATGAATAATAAAGAGATATTTCCCTGAATTTGTCCCTTGTGTGTTTTATTGCATATTTATTTTATTTTGTATACGAACGTATACTGGCATGCCTGCGCTTATTAGTACTAAGTAGTACGACCAACGAAACACGGGGAGATCCGCCTTAGTGATTTTTCCGGCGAAACAAAATGGCACGCCCAGTGGGACCTGGTTCTCCTCCCATCTTTGCTATGCTCGATGGTAAAAAAAAAAACGATGTCGTCTCCTGAGATCAGCATATACATGTTACATGTTGTGCCCATGAAAAATCCAAGTACAAGAGGTTGAGTGGGCTATCCTTTTGGGAAAGTATGCTTGCCTATATTGATAGCCCTAGAGCCATCCAATATGTGATGCACTGTGTGATTGGACTTCCATACTTGTCCTAGTATTCGCTTGTGGCATAGGAGTACTACATATGCCCAGTTGCATGCCGAAGCAAAAAAAAGAAAAATGTGAGAAGCTCACTTATAATCAAGAATTCCTCTCCAAGGCTTTTTGCTGAGATGCCCAAGTCAACAAATATGCATGCTAGGGGTTCCGATGCAAATGGAATCTTGCATTACTCCAGATGGAGTTATGGATGAAAACTGGCTAAATATGGAGCTATACCCTGTTGATGCTCAGCCAATAATTGTGGAAAAGCTCTATTTGGCATCATCACCTACTTGAGAAGCGGCTCTCCTCATGCCTTACATAAAAATCACATGCAAACAAATGAGTGGCATGATCACACCAGTTTTGGCAATGCCCCTTCTCCCAATGCTCATGAAAAGTGTGCTTTGTTACTAATAAGCATGCTAGAACAATATGCAAGAGATCAAAAAGGAGGCAATCCCATTCCCATAGATGAGTCAAATATTGCGAGCGGTGTGACATAACTTGGTCCTATCAATGGCCAATAAGTGCCTAAAAAGGTGCTCAACATGAAGGGAAACACTATGTGCCCCTAAAGCAAGCAAATACGACACTTGCATTCATCATTGCCCAAACAATTTGGGCTGTTATGTGAACAAAGTAAGCCAAAGACGATCTCGATGTCATAATAGGGACCAGGTAGACAGTGCATGCTGCCCAAATTTGTCCCATAAGCCAAAGGCGACAAATGTTTTTTAAGGAGAAAACACACTTCTCACCGTGGGCTAGTTTTGCCCAAAGTGCTGGGGGCAATCCTTCAAGGTTCAAGAAACACAATAAAGTGACACCTTACGCTCAAATGCTGCCCCACGGATTATAACTAAGGGCCTGAGAGATGACATAACATTGATAAAGTTGCCTATCAGGAGAAGAAAGTGAAGAAATAAGCCTGGCCCTATGATGTGGCATTGATGTGACTAGGCCGCTATTCTTTCATATTTCTCATCATGAAGGTGGGGCAGCTGTCCTTGACAAGCCTAAGAGCCGGCAACTTCTCCACACCCTCAAAATATCTAGAATTCTACACGCCCATGTGCTGGGGGCATCTCCAAGGTTGCCCTCAAAAGATAAACAAGGTTGCTATTTCACCTCTAAAGCTAGGTGCAACCACCTGAAGTTGCCTTGTATAACTCCAACAACCGGGGGCATTTCCAAGGCACTCGTCTAAAGATATGTATAATACATTGATTATTTCTCATCTAGAGCAAAGGGCGAGCACCTAAAGTTGCCTTGTATAAGCCCAATAGCCGCGGGCATCCTGAAGGTAGCCCTCAAAGGAAGATGAAGTGGAAAAATGTAATGCCTCATCTAAAACCATGAGTGCATCACGTCAATGCAAAATTATTCCTAAGCAAGGATGAAGTACTTGATTATTGTGTGCGCTCCATCTTCCATGACAAGGAGCTCATCATATTGAGCCCCAGAAATTAAACATGAGGGTCGCACAACAAAAAAGATCTTGCTCCTTGTTAATGCACCTTTGGAGAAATCAAAGCTAGATGGTTCATCCCAACCATGTGCTCCCCGGCGCCGCCGCTGCTCGGCGTAGCGGAACGCGTTCACGATGTGGTCCGGCGGCGCCGGGTTGCCGCTGGACGATGACGACGCGGCGACGCGCGTGCTCTTCCGTGGGGCTTCAAGACGGAGGCGGGCGCGGCGGCGAGCTCCATGAAGTGGAGCACGATGAGCGACATGGGCGAAGTCGCGGGAGGACCCCGACGCCTCAAAGGCCAGGTCGATGAGCGGAGCGGGCGTGGTCCTCGCTGTAGAGGCGATTTGAGCACGCTGAGGGTCGGCGTTGAGGCGGGCGTGCTCCAAATGACCGGGCGCTTGGCCCAAGCGAACTGCCCCGGCGGGTCGCATGCAGCAGCTTGATGAGCGGCGTGGACACGGGCGGTGGTGAGCACCATGGAGATGGTGAGCGCCGAGTAGTGCTCCGCGGTGGCCTTCATGGTGTCGCCCCAGCTTGTTGATGGCGGCCACCTCCACGATGCCACGGATGTTGAGCATCGCCGCCAGCACCACGGCGTCCTGAACAGCATCGTGAAGAAGAGCCCGCCGCGACGCACCCGACGAGCTTGCCGGAGACGCCAGCGCCCAACGGAACAGCTCAGCGCAAGACCACTTCTCCGTCGCCTCCCCGCCTTGGTGAACTCGGGCGAGGTCGGTGCGGTACCCGGAGAGCGCCATGTACACGGGAGGAAGAGCGCGATGAAGAAGGAGTCGAGCCGCTCCGTCATGGTGGCGCCGATGGCAAGCCGCCCGGGAGCGCCAGGACCTAGCATCATGGGCCCGATCATGTACTTGAACCCGATGGCGTCGGTGACCAGCGCCGACAGCGGCGCGGCGCGATGACGACGACGACGAAGGAGCCCTCGGAGAAGCGCCGCCGGTGCGCTTGTACGCGATGTACCGGCCGGCGGGGCGCGCGACGAAGCCGACGAAAAGCACGAACGCGACGGCGAGGCGAGATCTTGGCCGTGAACGCCGGGGACCTGCGGTCGCCCCGACGAGGATGACGGCGGCGTGTGCAGCGCCGGATGAACCAGAGGTGACGCCGGTGATGAGCGACGCCGTGGCGCGATCCGCCGGTGGCTCGGTGTTGAGGAGGTCGAGGGTCGAGAGCGCGTCGGCGATGACGGGAACGAGGACAGCGAGGCGGACGGCGAGCTCGGTGATGAGCGAGGAGCCCCTCGAGGTCCTCCGGCGGCGTGGGTCTGCAGCGCGTGGGAAGACGGGCGGGTGTACGGGCGAAGCGGACCACGGCGCCCATGATGCCGACGGCGACGCGCGGGTCGCTGGGCGGGCGGAGCAGGCTCAGTCCGTCTTGACGCCCATGGAGAAGAGGAAGAGGATGAGCGCCACGTGGGACACGCTCGAGGATGTAGGTGCCGCGCTCGAGAAGAGCACGCCGCGGAAGGACGCTGCCGCGCCCAAAGACGGTGGGGCCGAGGAAGATGCCGACGAGCATGTGGGTGACGAAGCGCGACTGGCCGAGGCGGCGGAGCACGAGGCGCGGCCGCCGAGAGGACCAGATGACGGAGACCGCACGAGGAGGAGCGGGCAGCGAGAAGCGCAGCGGCCGGTCGCCAGAACATGCCCCGCGAGTTCACCAGGTTGTTGTCGTAGCACGCCGCCGCCAACGGCTTCACCGTCGGCTCCAGCGCCTTGGACGACAGGTTCGCCACCGCCGTCATCTCGCCGATCGATTGATCTCCGTCGGGCGCCTCTTGTTGAGGCAATGGGTGCCCAATTCAGTGTGGCTGTGAGACACTGAAGACGAATGGCAGAGGAGAGGATTTTTGATTTGGCTATTTTTAGCTGTGGATGGGAGGGATAGTAGATGATGGAGCAAAATATTGGTCCAAAAATAGAAACAAGAACGATTACGTTGCAGTTGAAGGCAAACATTGGATTGGACTGAATTTTAGTATGGCACAAGCCTCAAGATATGGGATGATGAATGATGCAGCTTGATGTTGGGTTCAAATTTTTACTGTTCCTTGTGCAATCGATCTGTGCAGATCGCCGGCAAGGGCTCAGCAACGGATGTGATCGGAGATGGACACGCCGGCCGGCCAGCGGCGGCATAGGAGGATTACCGATTACCACGGCTTTGCTCCAGACGGCGGCTTTGCCATCGCGAGAGCGCGCCAAAACACAAACCTCGTGGGCCAAAGTTTTTTATGGGCCTCTATGAAGACATCTGGCTCAATTAGTTGGGCCCTGTTCTCTTTCTTTGAACGTAAGTTGGGCCTTGTTTCGGCCGAGTATAGTTGACATTTGACGTGGGAAAAGTCCATTATAAAAGGAAAAAAGTCCACGTTCCCTCCCCAACTATCACCAAAGTTCACTTTTTCCTCCTCAACTCAAAACCGGGATCAAATCGCCTCCCTCAACTTTCCAAACCATGCAAATTACCTCCCTCGAAATGCGGTTTTGAAGGCGGATTTACTACATAACCGCGGTTTTGCTACAGTGCCGCTGGGTTTGCTGCGATAACAGTAACTTTGCCTTTTCTTTTTTAAAAAATTAGGTTGAATCTTTTGAAAAATCATATTAAATCACAGAAAAAATCATAAAATAAAAAATAATTTTTGTTGGACTCCACATGATTAGATCTACATAGTGACTATATAATATGATATGCTTTAGTACAAAGTTTTTTTTGCTACGAATGTTTTGTCTTTTTTTATCTTTTATATTTATTTGGCTAAATCTTTAAAAAATCATAGTAAATCATAGAAAATTCATAAAATAGAAAATCTAATTTTTTTAGACTCCACATGTGTATGTCTACACAGTGAATATATAATATGGTATGCTTTAGTACAAAATTTTTGTTGTAGCTTTAGATCTATGCTTTTTTTTGTAATTAATTGAAATAATTCGTAGCGTCCAACTTCTATAATTATTTTGTTGGACTAAAGCATACCATATTATATATTCAATGTGTAGATCCACTCATGTGGAGTCTAACAAAATTAAATTTTCTATTTTATGAATTTTCTACGATTTACTATGATTTTTCAAAATTCAGCCAAATAAATAAATAAATAAGATAAAACCTTCGTAGCAAAAAAACTTTATACTAAAGCATATCATATTATATATTCATTGTGTAGATCTAATCATCCTGAGTCTAAAAATTTAGATTTTTATTTTATGATTTTTCTATGATTTACTATGATTTTTCAAAGATTCAACCGGATTTTTTAAAAAAGAAAAAAGGCAAAGTTATCAAGCATTACCGCAAAACCCGTTGTCACTGTAGCAAACCGTGGTTATTGTAGCAAATCCGCCTTCAAAACCACTTCGAGGGAGGTAATTTGCATGGTTTGGAAAGTTGAGGGAGGCGATTTGGCCCGGTTTTGAGTTGAGGGAGGAAAAGTGAACTTTGGTGATAGTTGGGGAGGGAAATTGACTTTTTCCTTATAAAAACTCTTTAAAAAAAAAAATCCCTCCAAAGAAAAAATCTATCCCTTTTTTTTTTGAGGAAGTAAAGAAAAAAACTATCTCGAAGAATATCTCGACGAACTGTATAAAACAGACATATTATCCTCCTCTTTTTTTTTTTTTGAACTCTATGTATAAAACAGACATATTATCCTCCCTATAAACTAGTTCATGTGAATATAATTTCCTATTTTTTTTAAAAAAACAATAGAGTTGGCAATAGGACTGCCCATGCTTCTGGAGGCAGGCCTAGGATATACACCAAAAAATGTCTCTACGCATTTGTAAAAACTCAAAAAATATCTTCAAACCAATAAATACTTGATAAAGTTTCTAAACCATAGAAAATATATCCTTTGAAAAACTCAAAAAAATCCACAATCGCTATTTGGCGCACGCGCACCGGAACGGCTGCTGGCGCACAGGCGCACGCGCACGCGAATCTCGTTTTTTTTTTCCGTTTCCAATAACTTTCCCGTCAACATATGTTTTCAATTCCGCTTGCACCATCACATTTATTATGACGAGATCTATAAAACTAGATCCATGTTGGATATGTTTTGAGATATTTTTCGCGTGATGACAAAAATACATAGTACGTAATGACACATGCTATAAAACATGACATTACCGTGGAGCAAAAGACATAGCAGGGGAGGCGCTATAAAACACGTTATAGAATGGCACACGCTATAGAACATGACATTACTGCAATCCCTATCAAAACCTAGCGTCGGAGGCGTCTTAGCGAATGTAAGCCATTCGCTTTAAGGCCGAGAGGGCCGGTAGGCCCTCGAGGCCGTGGAGCAAAGACATAATAGGGATCATGCGATATAGCACAAAATTTGTATTATGATAGTTCAAAAATATTGATTCAAAAATTATCACAAATTATATCCAACCTGATCTAGTTTTATAGATCTCGCCATAATAAACGTGATGGTGCAAACGGAATTGAAAACAAATGCTTGACGAGAAAGTTATTACATTTTATAGTTTGTGTACTGACTTCAAAAAAAACAAAAAGCAGATCTGGAGTGGGGAGAGAAAGGGACCGGACATGCGTGCGCTAGCAGAGGAACGGGGCGAGTGAGGGGTAATTCATATGGTATGGATTACCTTGATAGGTTCACCTGGGTGGGTTCCTGTTGGGAGATACTCGCCTCGGTCGCATAAGAACCGGTTCGTAGGCCATCTCGCCTAGTGGGATATTCCGTACAGCCGCATGTCTATATGGGTAGACTTGATTTCACACCCCGTTAGATAGAAGTATAATCCTCACTAAGTTAGGGCTTGCTGAGTACGTAAGTACTCAATCCCTTCTATTCTATGTTTTTAGGATTAAAGCTATTGGAGTATATCCGAGGAAGGAACCATTGAAGACGAATTTTAAAGGCATGCACCAGGAGAAGTACACGAAGACGAGCCGTTCGAAAGTACAAGACCGAGAAGCTACGCTAGGAATGCTACGATTGGGACATAGGAACGCTTTGAGGAGGAACAAGTCCGGGGTTTCATCCGCACTCCAAGTTGCCTGTAGGAATGGAACCACGATATCATAGGACCACTGTATTAGAACCTCTGATATATAATGTAAGGCATATAGCCCAAGCTATGTAAACCTAAACTATGTAACATGTTTCTCCTAATAGCAATAAAAGTATAGTTTTGATATTAAATCTGTGTTAATTAGGCGTATTTGTGTCTGATCCTAGCGCAAATACGTGTGATTAAATATCCTTAAAAATAGGGGTTTGACAGAACCAGTTAGCCATTGACTGTTCACAAACCTGTTACTGTAGCAATCGTCTCGGTTACTGCAGCACTCGCCCGTAACGGTTTCTACCGAACCTGTTACTGTTCACTCCTCTTTTTTTCCCCTCCTTTCCTAAACAAATTTCCCTCCTTGCCGTTAAACATTTTTTTCAGTACTGCCTCCATCAAAAAAAAAAAAAGAAAATGCAATTGTCGCTTCCCGAAACCAAACAATTCTAACATCAACTAAATTTATATACAAAAATTACTGACATTTAATATATAAGAGAAGTACCAATCGATTAACAAACAAATATATTTTCACCAAAAAAAAAAAAACTCCACAGATAAATAGTAATACTGATTATCAAACTTTGCCAAACTTTAGTTAAATCAACCACGATTTCCATAATTCCATCCACCGTTAAATATTTTTATTACTCTACAAAAAAAGGTACCAATACATTACATTTTCCCCGAAAAAAAAAAAATCCACACATAAATGCTAATTACTATAAACTTTGCCAAACTTTAGTCTGGTCAACCAGCACGATTTCCATAGTTCCATTTTCTTAAACAAATAAAATAATCATTTGCATGCTATCCCGTTCATAACAATATAAACCCATCAGCCATGAACAGTACACACCATTACAAAGAGTTCACGCCCGCCCAAAGACTCAGGTTTTGAATATGTATTGAAGTTTACAGGAATGGAATCTGGTGTAAAAATAATATATCTTAACGTGGCTCCAAATAACATGTTGCTATTGAACGCTATTGAACAAATCGATTACATGGCTGGATGCATCTCTTGTTACTTTTAAAATATATTGACGTGTGTTGCCGTGCATGAGCTAATAGTGATGATTAGTTACAGCTTACAAATGCAATGTCATGGATAATAATGCTTAAACTATTGATTTTTAAACACAATACATATTCAAATTTAAATTATCATTTGTGTCAAAAAAATTAAATTATTGTGGTATTAATTTTTCCCGCTGCAACGCACGGGCATTTACCTAGTACTAAATTAAATTCATAGTTAAACAACACACAGTTATGTCAATTTCGCTTATGTAGAGTTCACTAGGACAATACTGTGTGATGTATGACATGTTGTGAAATTGACAAGAACAAAACTGTTTACCACATCATACAACTTATACAAGAACAAAAAGTAAAAACAATAGTACGTATGAAGTCTCTTTTGTGTCTATATTTTATTTTTGACCGGATCGGCAAGATCTCCCTTCCCTCTTTTTTTTTTCAATTAAATGAAAGAATGTTTATGTACAAACTTACAGAGCAACTAGGCTCAAAAAGGAAAAAAAAAATAAGTTTCCTATAAGTATCTCTCCAAACACTAAGAAGAGCACTCCTCAATGGTTTGGCTTTGGTGCACACCAGGCCAAGTTCTTCCTTGAAAAGACGCTTCCACAGAGCAAGATTTTTGTGTCCATTATCGAAACTATTCCTCATCTTCCACATAATCCGCAGGCAGTGATGAGGAATTATGTAAAAATAACAGAATTCGTAATTTGAACTATATTTTAAACTATGTTAGTATAACGTTTGAACTATATATATTGTGATCTCTAAAAGATTTCAACTAAATCTTCGAACATTGAATGACATATAAAAATATATGTATATTTATCGAATTGGCAAATAGTTTTACTGATTGTATATAATTTTCTTTATATAGCAGACCCTGAAATCTTAGATCCGCCAATTGTTTTTTTCCTAATCTACAAAACTAATCTATAAAACTGATGTTTGGAACCCTCACTACCTAATTCTCTCGACATGCAAAAGACGCCACCTCACCATCCCATTAACACCCCACTTAGTTTGCCACCCCAACAGCCCACTAAACCCTTACTTTGGCTTACGCCATCAACATGCCCCACATGTCTATTGGCATAAAAATGGTTATAACTCATAAAGAAAGATGTGCAATTTGAAAAATATTAAAGCAAGGATCAACTTTAATAACTGTTCCTTGCAAAATACTATCACAAAAGATCGTGGAGTTTATATGGCGGCACCGTGCTGCATATATATGGCATGCGCTCGCGCGTGCAGACCAAGTAGCTAGCAGCCGGCGCCGGTAGCGACGGTGACCCGGCCGGGTTAATTTGAGTCGTTTCTTGGCTTTTCTTTTCAGTTCTGCTTTCGTTTTGTAGTTCGCTTTTATGCACCAGGGATTCTTGCTTCACCCAGAGGACAGGCATCCATTGCTGATGCCTGATTTAGACGCCGCAAATCCAATCGCAAAGCGACACGTACTGCTTGGGTCAGCTTAGCATTTCCGACTATTTAGCACAGTAAAATACACAGACTTGTGTTTTCGTAATACTCTTTGACTGGGCGTTGTTCGTATATTATTTGAAAACAGAAGTTCGTGTGACGGGTTTTGTTTTTTTTGATCATTTTGGGAGTTGTTGGGCGGGGACGTGGGGTGGACCTGACTTCGTTTCAGCAGTCTTTCAGACCCGCTGGCCAGGTTTGGTCCAAAACTGTAGCCGAGCCCACAGGAAAACAGTCGGACTAGGCTCTGTGGGCTTGAGTTGGGCCGAGATTGTTTTGATTAGGGCGAACGAACCTCTTTTTGATTAGCCTACTGCTTCAACGGTGTCCAACAGAAATTTCACGTCCACTAAGTCAAAGTTACTCAAAATGTTCTGATTAGTGGAAGTCTATTCCTATGTTCATTCAATAAGAAAAAATAGTAAACACATATCCTAAGTATTGAAAAAAAACGTTCGAGTACCTTTCAACGACAAAAAGAAGAAGAAGAAGAGAAAACCAAAGCCCACAATTTTGTTTAGATTAATAGAAAGTCCACAGATTAATGAAAGATTAAGTATTCCTCTGTTCCTTGAAAATGGTAAATAAATATCCTACTACGCATTTATTGATCAATGTTTTAGTAACTTTCAATGAGCAAAAAAGCAGGCAAGCAGCTACGCTGGTTTGTAACACAAATAATCAGACTATTTTAAAAACAATCCGAGCCACCCCCCAGATACTTCTGTGGAGAAAAATAGTTTTAGAAAATTACTCTGTTTTGTGATAGTATTTTGCAAGCTTTACAATTCGAGCTTCCATATAAACTCCACCACGCACTATCTTTGAGCCTTTGATTAATCATCACTCGACTCCTGGCGGTCTCTCTCCGGCCTGCTGCTACGTCATCTTTCTATGCACTCTTTGATTAAAGTATTCACTTGCGTCAGCTTTCTCGCTGGCCGCCGGTTCGCTGCGTCTCCTCGTCGAAACACGATAAAGCAGTATTCAAATACCATGCAAAATTAATCCTGTACCATATGGTTGATTGCCCAGATAGTTATTTGCAGGGCAAGTACATGTTTTGCTGGTCAGACTGGACTATGTTATCTGTACATCTCTAAAGCCCAGTATTTTAATTGCACTTCATTTTCTTTTTGCGGGAGGAACCTGGAGGCGGCACGGCAAAAGCCTGCACTGTTTGAGCTTTGTTTATATATATATATATATATAATATAGAGTAGTGTATAAAGAGTTATGACTCCGATCTTTTTTACATGGGGCATAAATTAGATTTAGACCAGAGCTACTACAGAGTTTAGTAAAAATGTCACACATAAATGGACAAAAGCATGAAAAAAATACAATAAGTTTTAAATTATAGCCCAATCCTAAACATAAATTTGTCTATAGGAATATAAGTTTTAAATTATAGCCCAATCCTAAAAAATATGCATAGCCGCCGACTCCATATGGATGGAGCTGATGTTTTTTTTAAAAAAAATAATCCAAGGGCTGTTTCCTTAGTTGAAACTTTTTGTTTGTGCACATTGCCAACATAAAAGGAAGCAATATGATCACTTGCACGGCAAACAAAAAAAGTAGACAAAGTTAATTTACAAATGCATATTTTTGTTTACTCCATTGGCCACTCAACTTAAAAAGGAAGCAATATGATCACTTGCACGATTTACGTTAGAGGTCACTGTCGTCCAATCTACTGTATTTTCTTAATCCAATTAATAGCTCTCTTTATCAATACACAAAATACTTAGACCAGCATAACACGACAACCAGAGAAGCACGGTTTGCATTGGTTAGCCACATGACGCAATCAGATGAACGAAAAGAAAAAGGGCAACTGTTTCTTTTTTTTTTTTTAAATGGGGAATATCAGCCTGGCAAAGACAAATACATGCATGCATGGCCTTTATATCACCATCAAGCCAAGCCATGCAAGAGGCGTGACATGCAGACTTCACTGTCCGTCCAAACCGCCCAATGCTCTCCGCCCACGCCACGTACCACAGCAACGTCCGTTCCACTCCACGCCGCACCATGGCATGCGCGAGCGCGTGCGAGTCAACACGTACTCCACGCTAGTGGTTCGGTTGCCACTTGCCAGTTGCCCAGTTGCCACTGGCGCCCGTGCGCGAACAGAGAGAGGGGGAGGGCCGGTGCAGTGAGGTCACCCACGACACGAGACCGCGACTGGACTCGAGCCTCCTCCCACCAAAAGTCCAGTCGCCACTCGCGAGCGTTCCCTCCCAAGTCCCAGCGCCAGCGGCGGGTTCCCTGGACGGGCGGGCCCCGTCCTCCCTCTCGCCTCGCCCGGCTTCCTTTCGTCCTCGTCTCTCTCCCGGCGCCCGCGCCCGCCCGCCCGAAACATTCTCGAAAGGAAACCGATCCGTCACCCAAAAACCCTGTCCGCCCGCCGCAACCTCGAGCGCGTTTAAAGCAAGCGCAGCAGCAAAGGGAAAAGAGGAAGCGAGCGAGGATCCGGGAGCGTGAAAGCGCAAAAAGCAGGGGGAACGAGCGAGGAAGCAACGCGGAAACTAGGAAAGCGAGCGAGACAAGCGCCCGACGGTCCCCCCGCCCGCCGTTCCCTCCGCCGCACGCCTTCTCCGGTTCACCCCACTACACCACCTCCCTCCAGCCCCCTCGCCTTCCCGCCACGGCGACCGCTGCGCCACCGAGCGCTGTAGCTGTCACTGTCACCGCGCGCGCGCGCGCCCGCCCCGAGGTGGTTGCCGTACCACCACACGCTCGCCGCTCGTCGTTGGTGTGTTTGCTAACTGATGATGTGTTTGCGCGGAATGTGGCTGCAGATCGGGGAGGGGTGCGGTCATCATCTCTCCTGAGGAAGCCGCGCGGCGATGGCCGGGGGCAGGCGCCCGAGGCGCCGCCGGCGGTACCAGCGCCGCCGCGACGAGATCGACGACGACGACTGCGCCCGACGTGCTCGGCATCGACGCGCGTGGTCCCGACGCTGACCCGTTCGACATCCCCGCCAAAGCGCGCCCCATGGAGGGTGAGTACCTGACCCCCATTCCCGGCTCCAATTTTTGAATTCGCTGTGCTGTGCCCTCTGCTACGCTGACTTGAGTGCTTGCTTTGCTGTAGCCGCTTTCTGTAGTTCTGGGTAATGTGGTTTAGTTTTGCCCGCATTACTAAATATAAGTGCTGGTCTGATGCGGAATTCTGGCTATTATTAGAATTGTCAATGTATGTGTTGATGTCTGATTTAGTGAAGCATATATGTTGAGGTATTTAGTTTAGGACATTATTGTTAGTACCACTGAATGTTGTAATTAGAATTATTAATGTATGTGTTCATGTCTGATTTAGCGAAGCATACGTTGAGGTATTTACTTTAGGACATTATTGTTAGTAATGTTGTAAACCTTAACTGCTCATTCCAACTCACTTCACCACCCAGCCCAAATCTTATTTTGTGATTGCCCAAAAGAAAAATTAGTGAGATGAACCCGCGCCATTAAGTCTAAAATTTGGCATCCTTTGGGAATTGCCAGATGCTGCACTGTTGCTTTTGTTTCCTGATGAGATACTTAAAATTCACAGCCCTCATAGCAACCCAACGCCTCCTTAGCCCTTTGGTCCAAGATCTTGTGTTGTGAACTAATAGCAGGGTTTATTAAGTCATAATTTGGTGAAACCCTTTTTATTTGTATATATTGTATTAGTCTATTGGGTGGACTTGATACCTGAAGTATTTTTTTTGAACTTGACTTGATACCTGAAGTAAATACTGCATTGTCTTATTGTTAATACTAAGATAAAGAGTAAAATGCCCCGGGGTCCTTGACTTTTCCAAAATTCTCAACTAGGTCCATAGACTCTCAGGCTCTGGGTCTTTTTTTTGTTTCCCTACATAAAGAGTTTATAGACCTAAGTGGGAATCTCGAAAAAGTTTAAGGACCCAGTGCATTTCACTCAGATAAAAATCGAAGGTTTTAGAATGGGTACAATCTGGGGCAGAGCAACCATAGGAGACGACACAACAAAATCGTCTCACATATGTTTAGATTGAACACAATAAGGAGTTGACAGTTTACACAATAAAATCCACGACCATTCACCATATCTAATGCGTCCCCGATTGAAAGAAAAGTGCAATGTACCATACTAGTTTCCAAAACAAATGATTGAATTGCCTTGAACAGCTGAAATAACTCCAGGGTTAGCTAGTTATTATTATTATTATCTATATACCTACTTTAAACCTGGGGATTCTTTAAACCTGGGGATCCGGTACAGTTTAACTACAGTAAATTTCCTACTCCTAGGGAGTAGTTACTCCCATGTGTAATATCTCTAGATTTAGGATGTATATGACCGAACGAAATGTATGTAGACAAAGTATGTGATCATACTAGACAATCTAGGGCAGTATGTATGTCAAGTATGTATACATACATAGAGTATGTGGTCATACTTATTTTCTATACTACAGTAGTGGCATTTTAGTAATATATTAAAAAAATATGGGATCCTTTGATAATTTTTTGCGTGGTAACATCTGGAGTATCTTAATATGAGTATATAAACATACTCAAACTGATAAACAAGTATGAACACATACGCAATATGGGTTTTTGAAGATGGGAGTAACTACTCCCGGGAGTATAGAAAATGCACCCTATATATCTACTATCCTCTATAATCCTATACTACATTTCCTGCTCCCTCGTGAGGCCACGTCGCCCTTAATTTGTTGCCGTCCGATTGCCAATCCATGGCGTCCGTGCTCCACCTGCCCTGCCCGTCCAGAGACATCCTTCGACCTTATCTCCGAAGGCCTTCTCTCCTCTAGTATCGTAAGTATCATGTCCCCGGTCGACGCCAGATGGCACCCTTGCTATTATAACTATCCTAATCTCCATACTACTAGCTTTCATTTGAAGAGAAAGAATACACGTGAGCTCTTTGGTTCGCACCACAGTGAGGGGGCTAGAGATGGAAGAACAAAGAAGCAAGTAACGAGGAATTGATAGAATTCTTAGAGGTAGCTGGAGTTTAGAAACGAGGAATTAGTTACAACATTTAGATTCCAATTCATCGATAGCCTCTCCTCTCCTGGGCGATACCTAACTCTTATACTCACGCCCTCGCCTTGGACACGAAGATTACTCCCACTCCGGTCCATGGATCCCCGTGGGTTGGGCCTTCGCACGCCGGGGGTAGTCTTGGCCCATGGGTCGAGAGCCGGGCGCCCGGTCCTTTGGGTCGGCAAGAGGTCTTGTTGTGCTTGTCGCCGCCTCCAATCCTCCTTGGTCGCCGACATCCCCTCCCCGATAAGGGGCTTGCTTGCCCCCAAGCAGGTGCCATCGAGAAAGCTGATTTAAGAGCTTCTAGGTCCTCCCATGTCGCCCGGTGCGGCCCGGCAAGCCCGACCACCGGATAAGTCCCTACAAATGAATGTCGGTTCCACCTTTGGCGACTGTCGCCGAGCACTCGAACCGAATTTGTAACCCATCAATAGAATTCGGAAGAGGTTGAACTTTATGAGTCAATGGAATAGCCAACTTGAGCCGAGAGACATGAAACACTAGGTGGATGGACGACGCCTCTCGTAGCCGTAGCTTATAGGCGACGGATCCAATCTTCTCCGGAATCCGGTAAGGGCCAAAGAAACGATATGCAAGTTTTTGATTCACCCGATTGGCAATCGAGCTCAACATATGGTTGTAGCTTAAGATAAACCCACATGCCCATAGAAAACGATCGCCAAGGCGGTTCTTGTCACCGATTCTTCATCCTAGTCTTAGCCCGAGATAGCTGTTGCTGGATCAAGGATTGCATGGCAGCCTTGTGTTGCAACCAATCGGATAGGGACTCAATAGAGCAGGTGGAAGCAGGATCAATACCCAACTGTCGAGGATGTTGGCCATAGAGTGCAAAGAATGGAGAATAGTCGATGGCAGAATGCCAAGTAGTGTTGTACCGTAACTCCTCGCTAAGTGTAAGTAATCATACCACTTGCTTGGTGCTTTGCATTAGCAAAATAACGAAGAAACCGCTCCATACACCGGGTTGACCCTTTCATTCTCGCCATCCGACTGTGGATGCTATGCGTAACTACGACACAAATCGACTCCAGATAGCCGGAACAACTTGTCCCATAAGTTGGAAGTGAAGATCCGGTCTCTATCAAAAACCAATACGGCTGGCAACCCATGTAGTCGATATATCCATTTGCATGAAAATCTTGGCTACGCATGGGCTGTAAATGGGTGCCTCAAAGCAATGAAATGATTGTACTTCAAAACATGTTGACCACAACTAATATGCAATTGAATCCATGAGATGTTGGCAAACCTCCACGAAATCCAACGAAACTATTTGCCATGCGTAAGATGGAGTTTCAAGGGGCTGCAGAGGGCCGTGGTATTTTACCTCGCTCGCTCAGCTTTGCTCGCCGACAAGTAGCACAAACCGCAAGACAAATTTAGTAACTTGTTTCTTCAGACCTGGCCAGGAAAAGAAAGCTTGAATGCGCTTCAGTGTTGCAGGGATGCCTGAATGGCCACCCACCGGGAACTGCGGCAATGCCCGAATCAATTTCATTTGTAGAGCAAAAGATTGGAACCAACCCACGCGACCCTTATATCTCAGAAGACCTTGGTCCAAAGAAAAATGAGGATGGGGCTGAGAACCAGTAGCCAACTAAGTTAGGAGCTTAACAGCTTGGGGGTCATGCTGGTAACCGGCCACTATGTCTTCACACCACTCAGGTGTAGCTACGACATAGCCAAACAAGATGTATCTTCATGAGTTCGATGAGAAAGTGCATCAGCTGCACTATTATCAACACCCTTCTTGTACACAATTCTATAACGAAGACCCAGCAATTTAGTAAAACCTTCGTTGCCGATCAGATGCACGCCGTCATTTAGATGGATAAGGGCCTCGGTTGGTCAAGATATATAATGAACTCGCTAACTAAAGATAAGATCTCCACCGATCAATCGCAAACTGCACTGCTGTACTCTTTTTTCATAGGTAGAGAGACCGTGGTTTTTAGCTCCAAGTGGTTTGCTTACATATGCCAAAGGATGACCATTCTGAAGCAACACAACTCCTACCTCAGTTTGACAGGCATCAGTCTCAATGGCAAATACTTGAGTGAAATCTGGAATTCCCAATACTGGAGCGTAATAGAGAGCTTGTTTCAGAGTTTCAAAAGCCACCTGATGATCTCATTGCCTGCATAAACGTAACATGTTTCTTGAGCAAGTTAGTCAGTGGCTTGGCAATGACAGCAATGTTCTTCACAAACTTCCCCGTAGTAACCGGACCCGTGAATCCCCTCAATTCTTTTGTATTAGTGGGCACTGGCCACTGTAACACTGAAGTAATCTTGGCAGGGTCAGTATGAATACCCTGACCACTCAGAATATGGCCCAAATAATGGATTTCTTGTTGAGCAGATTTGCATTTCTTAAGTTTGACCACCCATTGATCTTTGGCCAAAAGTGATAACACCTGGCCGCAATGACATAGATGTTCCTCATAGGAAGAGCTATAGATTAATATATCATCAAAGAACACAAGTGCACATTTTTGAAGAACAGAGACAATGTGATGTTCATTGCTCCTTGAAAGGTGCCAGGAGCACCGATAGTCCAAAGGGAACTATCAGAAACTCATAATGACCAAAATGTGTAGAGAAAGCAGTTTTAAATTCCTTCCCTACCTTAAGCCTTATCTGATGACAACCGCAGTATAAGTCCGTAATAGTGAACCAAGAGGCCTTACCCAATTCATCCACCACCGATCAAAAAACAGGAATGGGGTAGACAGACTTAACAGTCAGAGCATTAAGATGCCTGTAGTCTACACAAAAACGCCAGATGCTATCCTTCTTGGGCACCAACAGAACTGGGGAAGAAAAAGATGATGTACTGTGCTGGATAAGACTTTGTTTTAGCACGCTTTGTACCGAGCTTCTATTTCATCTTTGAGCTTGGGAGGGTATCCCGAAGCTCGATATTCACCGGTGTAGCCCCTTGCACAAGAGGGATGCTATGATCACAGGGCCCGGCAGTGGCAAAGAGTTTGGCACAAAGAAAAACTCGTAGGGAAAGACTCCACTATTTGCTGAATCGCAGAGGGTAACTGCTCTGGCAAATCTGATAGTGGCTGCACTTCAACAGCTATCAACTGAAACACCATATCAGACATAGAGTCAGATGTGATACCTTGAAGCATTACAAAATCTCCATCAACTGGTAGAGAGAGCCACTTAGCACCCCAATGAATCACCATAGGATTGTACAATTCTAACCAATCCATGCCCAGGATCAAGTCATATGAGTCCAGAGGCAAAATCTTCAAATCATGCTTGAATTGATGTTCAGCTAAAGAGAAGACACAATCCTGGATGGCAGAAGTACAACACATGAGCTGCCCATTTGCAACCTTGACTGCAGCCTGCACTGGTATTCTTGTCAACTGAGGTAACTTATCAGCAATATCAACAGAGACAAAAGAAGAAGAACTCCCAGAATCAAGCAAGACTGCTACTGGAATATCCTGAATAAGACCATGAAATCTGATGGTCTTGTGCCCACTAGCCCCAACTCTAGCATCATGTGAAAGGGCCATCATGATTTGCTCACCAGAGTCTTCAACATCGTCAGACTCAGAGGAGACTTGAAACATGTCCAGGACTTCTTGCATCGCATGAAGCGGAATAGAGTTCGCACACTTGTGTCCTCGTACCCATTTCTTAGCGCAAATATCACACAGACCGCACGCACGGTGATACTGACTAAGTGTCATGAATTTGTCGTTCGCACTCTTCCCGGGTGTAGCACCCCTCGGATTCTTGTCTTGTGGCGGGGCTTGGAGATGCAGATTGCCCACTTTAGCTTGTGCCCGAAACGCCTGCCGATGTACATCCGCCTTCGGTGGCACCGTGGCCATCTCCTCCTACACCATTGCCAACAAATACGCAGAATCAAGTGTGGAAGGACAATGTAAAGCAACTATCGTGCGAATGTCATCTCGTAACCCATCAAGGAAGCGAGTGATGAAGAAGTGCATGTCAGGATCAGGATTGTAGGCTTTGAGTTGGTGGAACAGGAAGGAATAATGCTCAACATACTCAACCACAGTGGAGGTTTGGCGAATGTGAAACAACTGTCGGACCAGCTTATCACGCTGATCATGACAGAATTGACTATGTAGCCGGGTGCAAAAGTCGCCAAGGTATACGATCGGGCGAGGAATGGACTCAATCCAACGAGCGGCAGGGACCTCTAAAGTTCATGTGAGCTATGCGAACCCAATGCTTAACAGAACGCGATACATATCAAAGAAATCCTTAGCCCGAGATACCCACAACCGAGTAGTCTCTCCCTCATAGATAGGAAAATTTTATTTAGGTAGTTGGCCCAACTCAAATTCGTGATGGGTCTCGAGCATGAACATCGTATGCATCACTATGATAGATAGAGTGGATGGGGATCAGTTCATTGCGCATACCATCTGCCGGGAATGGATTTGGGAAAATTCCTCAAATCCACCCTCCCCCGTAGTCAACTCGACATGGTGCCCGCTGGGCCGAGCAGCCGTTGGATCCGCGCAGAGGTGAGCGCGCGGTCCGGGCTTCAATCGGGCTGGTGGTGGTGGGAGATCACGCCCGCCGACGCCGCAGCGCTTTCGAGGAGCGATCGATCCCAATATTTGGTGAGTTTGTCCACCTTCCGCCTTAGGTCGCCGACACGGCCTCCCGTTCCTCGACGCCATGCCTCCATCGATCCGTCGCCTTGGTGAGCTTCTCGGGCGGTGGAGTCGTGGCGAGATCCAATCGTAGATGAGCTTGGATCGGCGTAATCTCGAGTCCATGATCCGCGCCTGATTGAGGTCGACGCTGTCGATCCGGCTTTGAGAAGAACTCGCCGAAAGCATCGGCGCTTTGAGAACGCGCGCGCCCACCCCGCAAACGATCGCCGATGTGGTGTTCCGTACCGGGGTAGATCCACGCCGCCGATGCGCTTTTGAGATGGCGGTATCGAAGTCATGGAGACGCTTTGTTGACTACCGTCCACTCCTCGGCGATGCGCTCCACCTCGACGCCCCGCCGCCGGGCAAAAACGCCTCCAGCGTAATCCGCCGAGAAGCAAGCCGATCCGCGCCGTGCTTGGTGAAGAGGCGCTTCATCTCGCCTATGAGCTGCTTGGCCTGAACTCATGGCGCCGCCCGGCGAAACGCTGAAGTGGGATGCGGCGGGCGCGGCGGCGGCGGTAGCGTGGTGGCGGATTTGGGCTAGCCAGCACCCGATCCGATCGGAATCGGGCGATAGGATCGACAAAGAGCTGATACCAAATATAAGCAGGGCAAGAGATGGAAGAACAGCAAGCAAGTAACGAGGAATTGATAGAATTCTTAGAGGTAGCTGGAGTTTAGAACAGAGGAATTAGTTACAACATTCAGATTCCAATTCATCGATAGCCTCTCCTCTCCGGCGATACCTAACTCTTATACTCACGTCCTCGCCTTGGACACGAAGATTACTCCCACTCCGGTCCATGGATCCTCTGGTTGGGCCTTCGGGTACGCTGGGGCAGTCTTGGCCCATGGGCTGGAGCGCGGGCGGCCTGGTCCTCCGGGTCGGCAGCAGCTCTTGTTGTGCTTGTCGTTGCCTCCAATCCTCCTTGGCTGCTGACAGACCCCAGAGAGACAAATTTCCTAGGTCTGAAGCTGTTATCTTCCTGAAAGAGACTGAGTTGGTTAGTGCTGCGCCGCCGAGGGATTAAGTCAGATTGCTGCTTTCAAGTGAGTTGAATGGCAGCGGTTTTAGATGCTCTAAGTGCTTACCTACAGGTTGAGATCCGGTCCATGTTAGATGAACTCGAGATATATGGTATGACCGAGATATTGACACCGGCATGATCATGATCTTGTGACACACGGTAGGTAGATATCGGTTGAGATAGAGTTAAGGTTGTTAGGATTATTATCTCTCAACCGACTACCTTGTAAGCCAAGGCTTGTAACAACTATATATATAGATCAACACGTACACGTGATGAGCTAAGATAGTCAGTCACGGTTGCTGTAAACTTTACAGTCCACAGTTCAAGCGGGCAGAGAGGCTCTGCTGGAATCCTTGAGAGCGCCCGGCGCCCGCACCCCGGCACGACTCGCGAGCTGGATCAAGGATACACCGGAGCTGAAGCTCAACCTGTCGCTGCTAGCAGAGGCGTTCCTGCAGCTGCTCGCGTCTGGGCTCGGCACGCTCGCTCTTGTCTGGGCCACCGTCGTCCTACTGGGGAGGCTTCTCCACCATGCTCGGAAAAACGGATTTCTGGTTCACTACGACCATCGTCTTCGTAGAAACTGCCAGGTAATTAAAGCAAGCTTGTTTTAATTTAATTTATATAGGAGGATTTTCATAGAAATTTCAAAGGAATCCCATTCTAATGTTCTATTTACGTCATCATATGATGTTTAGAATTGGGGAATAAAGTTTTTCTTTCCTATTTAATTTGGAATAGAAAAAATAAAGCTAACATATATATACTTCCACACTCTACAAAAGATGTCCTTTGTGTGAATGAAGAAATAAGCATCAGTACTTATTTACTAGCATGGTCCAAGACAATGCTTCTATTTTTTATCTTGTCTTTAGCATGGATCCGTATTAGCCACAGGAGCCTTAACAGTTAACAGCTCTTAGATTCGACTTCCTTTGAGAGTAAATTCAAACATGCCTGGGAATTTGGATCGAGTTTAGTTTATCAATGTTGATTGTGTAGGAGTTGGAGGTGGGAATGAAAGCTTTCTTTGTTTTTCAATGTTGATTGTAATCTTTGTTTTTCAATGTTGATTGTAGATAAGTATACTAACATCATCAGTTGTACGGCCATTATTTATGGTTATGGACAAACTCGGCAGGCTATTGGCTAACAAGTAAACTTTGCATTCATAGAATCGTCGGCTACAACTCGGCACCTGAGGCCAAATTCTTTATCGATCTTCCGGCAGCTCTCCCCCAAAGGAGATTTCCCGAGCCGGAACTGCAGCAAAGTTTGTAGGCCTAGTCACCATGGGGCCAACATGGATTACTCTTGCTCCTGTCTTCTTAGCAACAGCCTGCATGTCGTTATCAACCATTCGCCTTGTTGGCATTGCTAGGCATCCTTATGGAGGTTCCGCCAGCAACGGTAACATGAAGCCAGCGCTCATCTTGTTCTACGCCCTGGTGCTCACTCAAGGGACATTGTTCCTCCTCTGGTTCGTGGTCGCAGTTATTCGTTCGCTGCTGGCTGCAAGACTGAATTTGCTCTATCTGAGGGGACAATTAAGTCGGGGTTCAAGAAAACAATTGATTGAAAGATATGTTGGCAGTATAGCGGATACGTGCATTGAAAAAGGTGTGGCTACCACCATCAATACTAATTTGGTCTCGTTTGCAGCAGAACTATTGTTGCAATCTCAACACCCCGACGAGCACCGCGATGCAGTTCTAGTCCTATACTCGCTGGTGATCAAAAGCCAAGACCGCTCAGATGGAGCAGTTGAGCAGATTTGTTCTTCGGAGAAGTTGGTTTACAGGCTGGTTCGGATGCTACGTTCGGAGGACCTTGATGCAGATAACAAGGAAAAAATCGCAGAAATTGTCGCCAAGCTTGCTTGCAAGCTGCGCCTATCAGACATACCTGGAGCAACCCACTGCATATCATCCCTACTCGATCCTCATCTCATGAAAAAGGCAGCACAAACATCAGGCCGCAACCACATTCGGCAGAGGTCAAAACTGAAGGCCCTCCTTTTTCTCCATGGGCTTGTGATTCTTCGCGAGCTTGCCTCAGACTCGGAGAATTGCAGAGAGATCTACAGCACCATGGATTTAGTTCCCAAGATAATAGCGCCAGTTAGCAATGGACTACATATGGTCATCAAGGATGACGCAACGACAGTTAAGATACTCAGGTTATCCTTACATGTGTTGGCCAAGCTTACCAGAGGGACAGATGAGAGCAGTAAGAAATTATGCCTTGAATTAACAGCAAAATATGGCAGGACAGCTGAAAACATACTATGGATCTTGAGCAACAGTAGGGACCAAGGCATGAGAATGCTAGCTATCAAGATCCTCTCAAGGCTTACTTTGGATGAACCAATAATAAGCAACTTTAGTGCCGAGCTGCGACACCTACTCCTTCATCCTCAGGATAGCCAACTGAGAATTGAGGCAGGGAAAGCACTGATCGCCCGTGGAGACGAGTTTCCAGACATTCAGCAGCTGGTCAGAATCATGAGTGCTGATGCTGCATACAGTAAGGAGTACAGGGCGGTGATTGCAGAAATGTTGGCACAAATTTGTGCCAAGTCCACAGCAGATCAGGATACGATCTCTTCGCAAAAAAAAAAAAAAAAAAAAAAAGATCAGGATACGATCAACCGCCTAACCTCAGTGGCCAACGCATTGTCCACGGTACGTATCCATATATATAAATTTTTTTACAGAGTATATTCTATTGTACTACTATATGTACGAAGCAACTATACATATATATGATTCATGTTCACCTTTACTGTTTCAGGTACTTAAAGCGATAGTAACTGAAACTACAGACATTAGCAATCTTGACATGAGCAACAGGAAGTTTCTCGCGTCGTTCTTAGGCCTCGCAGTGCAGATACGCGGGAAGCTTGTGACCCCAGAGGCTTTTGCGGATGCGGTCACAGGGCTTCCAATGGGGAACAATATTTTTGCAGAGACGATGAAGCGGATCATTGAGATGGCGAACGACAGCGAGGATGAAATTTGCCTGGCTATCATGAAGTCCGCAACTAAGCTGGTTACGTGGATGGCGGAAACTGACACCATCAGCCCCGGTTATTCCATAGAGTACTTCCGGCAGGAGAACATTGTTAAGAAACTGAAAGATGCCGTGGAGGCCATGGCTCACCTCGAAAGGTACGTGGTTATGACTGGCGGTGCTGATCAGAACGAAGGTTATGAGACGCTTCAGACGCTTGTGGAAACAGCTAGGAACAAGCTGGTTTCACCTTCATGGCAGCAGCGTTAGAAACTTAGAATGCAAACCAAACCTATGGGTGCCAGGACGGAAGTTCAACTCTTGTCATCTAGTCATGTCCGTGTTCTGTTCCGTTGTGTGATTTTTTTTAGATCCATGTACTGTATCAAGAAACCTTGTGGTTTTCTTTTCTTATGAAACTGGGCAAGAATCTGTAATAATTGTTGTTAATTTGATGTATGTTCTCAGGACTCAAGCCAGAATTATTTCTATGCTCTACAAACTACAGTATACTGAGCAGCTCCAGTTGGGACCTTTATTTGTAGTTTGATCTGTAACTGAACTTTTGGTGGCTTTGGCCACAATAAATCTCAATAGGGGCTCAAACACCTCCTGACTCTTTGGGGGGAAAAAAAAGACCAGCTACAGTTAAGATGTGATTTGAAACGTCAATCCATTGCCACGTTCTAGCAGCGGTGCTACGACCGCTTTGCTTGCTTTGGCAAAGACCAGACTACACTAGCAAACACTTTGCCTAGTGCCACCCTAGGCAAAGCGCACTAGGCAAAAATGACTAGGCAAAGGGCGCTTTGCCTAGTTAATTTTATTTATCAGGCAATCGGCAAAGAGTTTGCGTAGGGCCGGTTTGACAGTTGGTAAAGAACACCGTGACGGCGGCGGAGGCAGTAACGACAGGGCTTGCCTAGTGGCAATGACGACACTAGGAAAAGCTCTAATGGCGCCCGACCAAAACTAATGATGGGCACCCCTTTGCGCAGTGTTAGACCTTGTTGAATGCATTTTTCAATCGCACTTCGGCAAAGACACCACTTTATGTACTAATTGAAACTTTGATATCTGCTTTCCCCAAATTAGCTTCGGTAGCTGCAGTGCAGAAAACGATGCTCCTAACATGATGATGATAATACAGAAGGGAAAAAAAAACAATCGTTCCATTTCTAGCGCGCCAAGGACCAAGGTGCCCCTTGGGTTAAGTAGGTTTCAAAACCGTGTCTGGCTTTTGGCCCAAGCCCAACGAATAAGACATGGCCCAGTGCAGCCCAACCAGTCACGCAATTCTAAGAAGCAGTAGTATGTCTGAAGTCACATGTTAGCAGGATGATTGCTCAAAAACAAAATACTAGCGGTATCAAAAAAAAAAAAAAAAATACTAGCAGGATGAACAACCATTATATTCAGATTCAGATTCAGCCAGGACTGAAGAAAGAAATGCTACTCCTGTCCATATCACCACCTCATCCGTTTCAACAACCAGAATGCGTACGCCAATCATCATCAATTCAAATCCTAGAAATTCCTTTTCAATTTGGCTACCTCGCTCGCATCCATCCATCGGTCCATGACCATGCATGCACGGACGGGTACCCGGCCATGAAAACGATAGATGGCGTCCGTCCCTTGAATTTGGCCAGGAATTGATTGATGACGATCAATCCCTCTCCTCGCCGTCGTCGTCTTCGTCCATCGAACTCGACCGCTGCCGCCAGCTCAGCACGCGCCCCAACCGCGGCAGCCTGATCACCGAGTTGGCCCTTGCCACCCCCTCCAGCGCTCTACACACCGTCGCGCCCTCCGACGACGACGCCTCGCCACCGCCGCCGCTACTCAGAGCCCGGCGCGAGCTGCTTCCCGTGAACGGAGGCGCCGCTGGCGGCTTCACGTTGCCATCAGGACCAGGAGAGGCTCGCTGGTTCAGGTACAGGCACACGACGGCGCAGTCGTCCACCATGGACGTCGGGTACTTGCGCCACGCTCGGACCACACGGTCAATCAGCTGCCTTGCCACCTTGGATGGGTCGGTCGATCGCCGATGACACCAGCTTCACCACCTCCTTGTTCGACAGCACGTCCCAAATCTGCATGCAACAGGTTTTGATGAATTGAATGGCAGCACAGGAAAGGAAAATTCAGGCTTTCTTGCTCATGCTACGGTTTTGGCAGCAACGAAAAATTCAGACTTTGTTGCTCGCGCTACAGCCTACAGTAGAACCATCGTCAGAGACTTTTGTCTATTGTGTAAACACATCATTATCAGCTAAAACTATCATGGATGGTTTCGGTTAACAGTTTCTTTTGTGGGTCTAATCTGAAAGGGACTTTTTATGCTATATTCTGTACCCAGATCATTTGGAATACAAGTTGAAATTCTGTCTGCTTAAAGAAACCAAGGACGATGGATGGACTGAAAGTGACAGAAATCTGAAACTGCCAATCAAATAAATGAATTTTCGATTTTTTAAAAAGTGTTACCCCGTCAGTAGCAAGCACCAAGAACTCATCTTTCTCGGACAGTTTCCTGCAGTAGACTTCAGGTGTGCAGATAAGGCCATGGCGAGGCCTGGCGTGTCCTAATCCGGCAGCCACATCCTCGGCACGTCTGGCTCATCGTCCATGGCAAACACTCTTCCCTTGCAGTTCAGAATCCTTGCGAGCTCACCTGTTGCAAGTAAGAATAATGCAGAATTCAGTCAAGATGTGTGTTCATGTGAATGCACAGATAATTGTGCAACAAGAAGTTTGGAAGCTCACTTGGAAGATCTGGCTTCAAGTCAGTGGTGAGCTGGACGGGAATCAGACGGTCCTTGCTATCCTGGGTGCAAAGGACAGCACGTGAATCGCCCAAATTGGCAATGATCAAGTGATCACCCTGTGCATATGAAGGTCAATTGGGCAACAGAATAAGTGATATGTAATGTAGATTCAGCATTTGTATCTGCAATTGGAACATGATTTCCAATACTGGAAGTAGTTACAGTACAAGTAAATCACTGAGCCCAATTATTTGACTTGCCAAAGAATCCAAATCCCCAAAACATGATTTCCAGTTCAACTAGAGTAACAGTTCAGAATGAGTACCTGTCTAACAGCAGCGACTGCAGTAGTGCCGCTGCAAATGCAGTCAATGCCTGAATGTTGCCTCAGCTCCTCATCCACCTGCTCAAATGCCTTGGCCAATATGTTCTTCCAAGTGGACAACATCTGGCTCTCATCGCTTGTATCATCACTGGACAAGCTGCTATCTGACTTGTCAAAGGAATCCAAATCTGTATTGCTTGAGGAGGGATCTTCTTCAGTTCTGAGCTTCAAACTGTTGCTTGAATCATCTTCTTCAGATTTGTCCTGAGGTTTGAGCTTCAAAGTATTGGTTGAGTCATCTTCCTCAGGTTTCAGCTTCAAACTATTGCTTGAGTCGTCTTCTTCGGTCGTTATCTTCAAATTATTGCTCGAGTCATCTTCTTCAGGTTTAAGCTTCAAATTATTGATTGAAGAATTTGCATCCGCAGTTTTCGGTTTCAAAGCCGAGGCTAGTTTCACTGGAAGGGTGTCGCCGACATGGCAAGCGACATCCCGGCCATGAGGGCCATGCCCATCGAACACTCCACAGAAGATGCGGCCTTTGTGGCCAGCAAAGTCCTAAGCATCTTGACACAATTGCGACACATCAAGATCAAGCTAGAATCACGCGTGTAAAAGAGAAAATTCAATGTACTTTGCATCGAACATGCTAATGATAATGTAGTAGTACAAACATAGCTTTTAATGTTCCGGTACAGGCCTTGAGGTTCATGTACAATGCAACAAGCTCTCAGGACGCTGGTGGTGTGGGCAATAAAGATGCAAGTAGTTACATAATTTCAGGTTGCTTAAAAAATCAGTTTTTCCCTTTCTACTAACATCTCTCCGAGGTTGCAAGGTTTCACCTCAGCAGCCATAGATAGATCCAGTTCACTGTGCTCAAACTAAGTTGGTAAATACAACTCGCATTGCAAGTCGCAACAACACCGTGAACAGCTTGCCAATTGGCAAAACACACATACACACAATA